>CM029617.1:14263454-14863454 GCA_017311315.1 Dendrocalamus latiflorus
CGTTTGTGATATATTAATTATCACAGACGGCTTTTAACTAGAATCGTCTATGAAACTATCACAGACGGTTAGGTTTAAAAGCCGTCTGTGATATACGAATTATCACATATGGTTTTTAACTAGAACCGTCTCTGAAACTATTACAAATGATTTTTATTTACAACCATCTGTGCTTTGTCGTTTGTCATATGAACTACAGAAAATACTGAGACGAGAGACAAATTTAAGGCAAATTTATTACAAAAGTCCCCAAAAAAGATATTCCTAGATCTTAGTCTTCTGGACTTCATATGCTTCTTCTTCGACTTTTGGAGTTGGAGGATCAGCTGCTGAGTTCTCGAATGCCATGAAGTTTGCTCTTGCCCTGTGCACTTTCTCCTCCAGCCTGGGCAAATCATTAGCACGATCCATAATCTCATAGAGGATGCCATGATAAGCTTCCACAGAATCGGCCGCTTCTGCTTGATCGGCAATGTTATCCATGTGTCTCTCCCCTGCTGCAAGAGCTTCTTCTGCTTTGTGCACATTGCAGAGAAGAACGAGGCTACAGGTGGTTTCCCTTTGCTGAGCGGCAACGAGAAACCTCCGTCGACGGCGGATGATGAGGTGGAGCTGACGGATGGAAGCGAGTCAAGGAAGGAGAGCAGGGCGAGAGCGGAGGAGCTGCTCCAGACGTAAATTGTTAGCCACTTGTGTAAGGTTGTGGCTGAACAACTCATAATGGATAGATGAGAGAAAGGAGATCAAAAGAATATTAGATGCCATTATTGAGAAATCTGGTGAAAAAGATGAGAGGACAGTTTAGAAGTGTTGGATTAGGGCGCGCATATTTAAGCGTTATCACAGACAGTTCATATACCAAACCGTCTCTGATTTTAATATCATGGACAGTTCGTATACCTTATCACAGACGGTTCATATAATAAACCGTCTCTGATATGTGAGTTATCACAGACAGTTCGTATAACAAACTGTCTCTGATATATATTATCACAGACGGTTCGTATAACAAACCGTCTCTGGTAATGACACGTCATCCGTAGCGTGTCACCTAGGATTTCGATCTCACACGTCCATTCTCTCCACATCGAATAGCAGGCACCAGTTCCTCCCACCACTCAGCCCTTATTAATTACCCCCATCTACCTTTCCACCGGTAGTCACGGGTGAGTCCATCCACTATATAGCTTCCTGCATCCCCCTCGACGACGCCGACTACAACCGTGAGCTAGCGCCTCCGTTGTGACACCACGGTCGACTGCATAACACACTCTTGTCATAAGTATCGTAAGAGTGTCTTACGCAGTCTCACCGTCGTGCCACAAAGGTGGTGCTACCGCCGCTTCTCCATTGCCAGTGATATATGGTCGCCATCCGATGCATCCAGCTTGTTCCTTGACTGACTACCGCCGTGAGCTAGCGCCTCTGTTGTGATACCACGGTCGACTGCATAACACACTCTTGTCATAAGTATCGTAAGAGTGTCTTACACAGTCTCACCATCGTACCACAAAGGTGGCGCTACCGCAACCTCTCCATTGTCGGTGATATCCGGTTGCCATCCGATGCATCCAGCTTCTACTGTCTTCTAGGATAACTGCTTCTTATATATTCTTGCCGTGTTAAAGAGTTGTGTTCGTTATCTTGTTATGCTATAATGGTGGATTGTAATCTTAATGGAAATGGAATGTGCTGTTGTGTTAATTTGCCACTGTATTTGCTTGTTTTCAAGGGCATAGGTAACATTATTTCTTAAGGCTAGCCAAAAAATAGAAAAAATTTTAGATATAGAGTGAACTATCATAGACGATTTTGTGGTATAAATCGCCTATGAAGTACTATCACAGACGGTTTTATATACCAACCGTCTGTGATACTCACTAATCACAGACGGTTCTAGTTACAAACCGTTTGTGTTGTCTTTATCATAGATGGCTCACAAACCGTCTATGATAACCTTCGATTATCACTGACAAATAAATACAGGCGGTTTAGAAAACCGTCTGTGATGACAGTTCTGAACCGTCTGTGATAACCCTTTTTGTAGTAGTGTGAGACTGCAACAAGGCGATGGTGGTGCAATGCCATGGCATCAACAGCCAACATGACAAGATGGCATTGGCAACTATCTCCATGTCTCGTTAAGGAGAAGATCGTCAAAGATGTGTGGGCTCCGTTCAAGTTCATGTATGTGTACATTCGATTCCATGCCAAGAAGAGGAAGGCAGAACTTTTTGAAAATGTGTCAAAAGATCGACCTTTCAGATGTAGAGTAAGTTGTGTCAAGATTAGGAAGAAATTGTTGGACTTAATCTTGACAAAGTTTTATTTGTGTGCAACTTGGTGTAGTGCTACACGTCTAGGTCATGATCCATGAGAAGTGGATCGGGAGTTTGTTGTTGCATGTGTGCATGTTCTGGTAAGCAACTAGCATGCATGTGGGTAGTCAAGGATCAGCAAATGTGTAGTTGTGCTGCATGTTTATGTGCATGGTGGTATCAAGTTAGTTGAGCACTCACCGCACTAATGTATCTCCTTTATATGTGCTTAGTAAGTAGTGTATCTGAGAATGAGGAGTGAATAATAGAGAGAAGGAAAAAAGCGACATCAGGATAGAGGAGTTAATCGGCCAACCAAAAGAGTCGTCTCTGTTCATTTTTTATTGTGCATGTGTTTCAAGAAGCCATGTGTGAGTTCTTGCCGGGTGCCTGGGCCAACACCTAGATGAATGAGATGTGGTCTCCAAGACATATCTTCATCGCTTACATACATGTCCCTAGCACAAAGCAAGATCAAGAGGGGGAAAGAGAAGCTCCAAAAACTAAGATAAATCAATATTTCATAACTTGAGCACAACAGAAAAATACTTGGATGAATTTTATCTTTATTGATACTTGGAGATGAATATTTACAAAAACCCTCTAACCATACATAAAGCCTAAGGATGATAAAAAGCTCAACCATAAGAGCCTATCACATCTCCCACAAGGTTCTCTCCATGAACTTTGACTACTCTTAGGGCTAGGCATGAACTCTCTCAACGCCTTCACCTAAGCAATCTCTTTCCCTCCTTATATATGGAGGCTCATAAGGAAAACCATAACTAGCACACATACATGGCTAACCCATTAACCTAACACAATTCCAAATTTACACTTACACATGCATGCTTCTCAAAGTGCACACACCTATGAACCCGTTAGTGTACCAACACTTGATCCACTTCACATTTTTAGCATATCTTTGACCTAAACTACTTAGGCTAACACCACGGTTTTTCACACTACCACTTTTTACTATTGGGCAATGTACTAAAATGCCCCTCTACTAGCTTCCACAAAGCTTCGCGCTTTCTTCCCTTGACCATAGACCTCACCTATTCCTAAGCCTAGTCCATCGTCATCTACTCCTTTACAAGCAATCCACATGCTTGCAACATTTAGATTCACCAATGGCTCACGCACCGACAAGTCTCTCTATGTTGGTTTCCCTTGACCAGCCTCACTTGCACCGACCACACCATTTGATGAATCATTGCTCGAACCTTCCCTTCAATGTTCATTGCAATCCTTGTGCTTTGCTTGAGCTCAACCATCTCACTCGGCATCTTTAATCGCTCTGGAACTCGGCTCCTTCATGAACGTAGTCCCGGTCCTCACTGTTGACCATAGTTACCTCCAAGCTTCCCTACAGGTCAAAGTCTAAGAAATTATTTTCAGACACAAGCTCTTCACAACTTGACACACGTTAGTCTAAACGTGTTTCATACACCATGAATGCACCTAACCAACGGCACCCATGTTGTACACAGACTGAACCAAGTTTAGCTCAACCAACTCACGCTCAAACCTTTAAGACAGGTTTGACCACCAGCCATCGGCTAATTAGACCACTGGCACCTCAGTCGGTCAGACTGTCAACCAAAATTTGGTCTGACCACTGCCTCCCATAGTCGGTCAGACCGCTCGCTCATGGCCTATCTGACCGTGGTCCCAATGCTGGTCAGACTGTCGATAACAGAATGCAACTAAAAATTGCAAACACTCAAAAACTAAACTCAAACTCCGCAAACTTTTTGAACCAAAAGTCAATTACTCATCATAACCATAGGGTGATCAACCTCCACATAATCTCACAAATTCATTAGACTAACCTGGAATATGTAGAAGGAAGAACTATGAACAAGCGGTTGCTTTAATTTGTCCTAGAGGTACATGCGTATTATGACCCCACAGCTTTTTTTAGTATATGTGTATCCCTAAGGATACATAATGTTTGATCTCATAGGGTTAATTAGGTTCCTAGATCTACCACTGAATCTGCTCACTAATTAACAAATCTTAGGATTATGTTCTCTATTTTCTGCAGGAAGAATTTATACTAAATAAAAATTTATATTTGTTTTAAGTTCCATGATGTAAGCATGAGAAACTTCATTTTGGTATGGGCATCTCATGTAAGCAAGGAAAATTCTAACGAAAAATACGGATTTATACGTGTACAGCATTTTTTTGTGAAGTAAAAGCATAAGACAACGATCATCCTCTCGAACAATTCAAATATTTCAGTGGTCATTGTAGGTGATCTAAGTGTATCAGCATCGCATATATAGTCCCATGAGCAGATCTAGATCAAATTGAAAATCAAGGAAATGCAACAGGGTGGCTCGTCCTTGTTCTAAATTTTCATACCATCGGAAAGTAAACGTACCTTGGTGCAACATTTCTCATAGTTTTGGTACAAATCATATACCGTTAGGTGTCATAACTTGCTTTCCGCTTGCAACTCTAAAGAAACACCAATCAATCAATGAACTACATAGATTAATCACTATATATATATATATATATATATATATATATATATATATATATATATATATATATATATATATATATATATATATATATATATATATATATATATATATATATATATATATATATATATATATATATATATATATATATATATATATATATGACGAGTGTTTCATGCACCTTGGTGCCTAGGCACCCATATCAATACCCGTTGATTTGCTTTGAGATTCGTAACGTTTGATGTGGGTATCTTCATATACTCATAAAAAATATATTTGAGATGTCAAACTCCAAAAAAAATTAAATTCAACTTCAGTTTAATTAGTTTAAACTATTTTTATGGTATATACTCACTGTAGTCGCATTGAACTCAAAAGCAGTTCAAACTAGTTTGAACTGAGTTCAACACTTACTTACCATAAATATATCAATGGTATAAAACATTTCCATACCCAAACTCAAAAAAATTATCAATCATACACGTGTATCGGACGGTTCTTGATGTGGGTGCCTAATGTAATTTTCATGTGTGTGTGTGTGTGTGTGTGTGTGTGTGTGTATATATATATATATATATATATATATATATATATATATATATATATATATATATATATATATATATATATATATATATATATATATATATATATATATATATATATATATATATATGAAGCCTCTTTTTTACTCCCGGGTGTAATTACACCCTATGTCGTATCTCACAACGTAGGGAGTATCTCGCGTAACAAGGAGTATGTACATGTAGTATATGAGTATTTAAGACTATATAGGTGGTATAAACAATTTTTCAGAGGTGGTATGTACATATTTTTCAACATACTCCTTTTTATGTACGTATATAAAGGTATTTACAAAATACGCTAAAAACTATGGATTCGCTTGCAATTTTTTCATGTGGTTCACATTAGAATATCTTATAATTAGTATATGAGTATACCTAAAGTGATAAAGGAGTATTTCAAGTTTATTTAGGTGGTATATTAGAGGTGGGTGTAATTACACCCGGGAGTAAAAGATATTTATATATATATATATAATTTCTGCAAAAATAGCCTTATAGAGGTTTATTCGGTTTTGCTATTTGTTAGTTGCTTGGTCATTTCTTATGTCCAAGTCAATTTTTGTGACCATCGCATTTGTATGAAGATTCATGTGCCATATGATTTGATGTTGATCCGATGGATGAAAATGTGACTCTTATCCTTAAGTAAAATTTTGTCACCTTAGAAATAGACAACAATGAATTTTTTTATAGGTTAAGCCCATTATTACCCATAATTTTCTTTAATATTAAACACAATAAAATGCTGTACTGTTGTACTCTTTAAGAATTCTGCGCTAAAATATCATATATGTAGTGCCCTTTACCCAGGAAGTTTAGAATCAGTAGAGATACTCTAAGACCAAATATTGGCAACCCTATGAGAGTTAAATGACATTGCTTGTGCTTTGCTATTGTCAATTGAGTTTGATTTTTATGAAATTGAAATTTCCCCATGCTGTTTTGGAGTCCCGGTTAGACTAGCCTGGCTAGGCGGTCTGACCGCTAGGAGCATGCAGTCAGACCAGCCTCTGGAGGTGGTCTGACCGGTGGAGTGTGTCGGCCATATTGGGCAGTCCAATTAGCTATATGGCAACAGTCTGACCGGTGAAATGTGTCGGCCATATTGGGCAGTCCAACTGGCTATATGGCAACAGTTTGACCGATGTGGGTCTGGGCGGTTTGACCATTGTGGGTCTAGGCAGTTTGACTGGTGTGCTAGCCGCTGTCAAACCGACCTACTGAGTGAGTTGAGTTGAGTGAAGTCTGTCATGCGGTTTTGGGTGTGAGTCATGGCGTATGTCCATGCATATGGTTTACTAATGTAGAGTCAAATGTATGTTATTTCTGCTTGGATTGAATGCTTTGTTCTTTGTTATGCAGGTGCTTAAATGATTTTGCAGCCAATGGTGAGACTAAGGCTGGTCTAGGTGTAGCAACATCTCAAGCCGAGAAGCACGGGAGAAAGACAAAGATCGTAAAGAGGCAATACATGCATGTGATGTGCCAATTAGACTTGTGCATTTTAAGTGGTGACGTTCCTCGGAGTAGGTATATAGTACTAGCCTAAGTGGTTTAGACATTTCTTTGTGGTTGGAGTGTCTTAACAGGCTTGTGGAGCCTTTGGAAGTCACGCTTTGAAGCGTGCAAATGTGTGTGAAAGTAAAACTTGTTTGCATGGGGGTTACCGGATTTTCCATATGTAAATGTTGCGATTCGCTAAGAGCGGTTGGTTGTAAGGGCTAAGTGAGAGGTGAAGAGCCTCCACTATATAAGGCTTGCGTTTAGTTGAGTGTTGTGAGAGACTTAGTGTTTAGGGTTAGGGTTTTCTTATGTTAGTGCTTTTTGTGTGTGCGCTATAGGCTTAGAGCTCTACTATCCTGAAGGTGTAACTATAAAACAATCCTTTCTAAGTGAAATGAACATCCAAATTTTACCCAAGTGAGTTGTGTCATGGATCCCCCTCATGCGTTTTTTTATTTTATTAGCTTTCTTTTCTAGATTTCTCTTCCCTTGAGCCTTTCTGGTGTCGAGGAAGTGCAAGAGGTGGACATATGTCCTGGAAATAATATTTCATCTATCTAGACATGATCTAGAGGAAGTTTATGAGTTTGCTCAGTTTTTCTCAAGAGAGGTGACTTTTGGGTTTTACTTTTGTGGGTGTTTTGGGTTGAATTCATGCTGTGTTCTAACTTACTATGACATGTGAGAACTCATCCCAAGTCACTTAGACCATGCAGGACTCACGAGTAAGAGCAGATTGAAGTTTCCCTATTTTGTCTAGTTTTGGTGCAACCTTCTTTCGAACAGAAAAAAGTCAGAACTTTGGCAACAATTTTCTTGATCGTTAATTGGAATAGGTTCCTATCATTCTAGAGAAGGTCCATGCAAAGTTTAAAGTCATTTGGATCAACGGTCAAAACTTACATGGACTTTCGGATTTGAAACAACGCTAATTTTACTGTTCATACACCTGATTTTACTGTTTATAGCGGGCTCAACACTATTCATAGCGGTCTGACCGCCATGAAGCTTCCGGTCTGACCGCTGAGAACGTCCGGTCTGACCGATTCTAGTCTGAGGTCTGATCGGTGTGATTTTAAATTTCCAGGATTTTTCATTTCTTGGCTCAGGGCTTTGATAGAGTATGAATTTTGGTTTTTTGCTGCATGTTGTTGTCCACATTTAGGGGAAGATTTTGACAGAGTCATTCACCCCCTCTAACTCACCATACTTGATCCTACAAATACTAAGTAAATAAACCTAGAATTATGGGTATGCCATGTTTGCCACAAGAACATTTCATTAATTTTCGAGTCAACTTACATTACTTTTTTACAGAGCATAGCAGCATTACTGCAATTATTCATATTATTTCCCAGTAATATCAACCAACCTTAAACTTCCTTTGTTTTGAACATTTTTGAAGCGGCTAGACTTTTTTTTTTTGCGATGAACAATTAGACATAGCTCTTTTCGTATAATCTCCCAACCGAACCAGATTAGACCCAAGAATACTTCTCCGCGTCACAAAAGAGAAGAAAAGAAACACCACAAAGGACTAACCATGTCGATATCAAGCCTAGGAAGGCAGCCTTTTCTGGTTAAGCTCACAAGACAGGGCGCAGCCGTATTAATTGGCGCCTAGCTCCTCATTGTCACGCTCATGCACACACACGGGTGGCCGGCCGGTTAATTCCTTTAGTTCGGCTGTCCAGCAATCCACCGTGTAGATGGAGGGAGCATGAGAGCCGTGAGGATGTAGCCATGGACCAGCATTCGTGTGAGCGTCTCCCTTTTCGGAAGCGGCGCTGATCATGAGACCTGAAACCTACATTTTTTCTTCCCTTTTATACCACCCCCAATCGAGACCACAGGAACCGTATTCCAACTTCTTTTTCTGTCGTACCAGTCGATCTTACTGCCTGGAATAAATCCTGTCAGTATATGTAGTTGATTTCGTTGGTTATCGAATGCCTTTTGCAACCTTTGATTTGGTACTTCAAGGTAGCCAAGTGTTTGATACACCCACTACTACAGAAAACCTAATATTAGACGGCCAATCACAGACGGTTTGACAAAACCGTCTGTGATTGACACTAACACAGATGGTTTTAATTTGGACACCGTCTGTGTTAATGGTCAAGTATCACAGACGGTTTTTTATTAAAAACCATCTGTGATAATCTGGAATTATCACAGATGGTTTTTAATAAAAAACCGTCTGTGTTGTATAAATGTTCACAGACGGTTTTTGACAAGAATCGTCTGTGATGTCCCTTTGTCTGTCATATTCTGTTCATGATCAGAGGTTAATATATAAGTACACATTGCTTCTAATAACTTAACTTCAGAACTACTGAGACAAGAGATCACAAATTAAAGGCAAATTTATTAATTTCAATTAGAGGCAAATTTATTACAAAAGTCGCACAGGTAAAGAGTTTCCCAGATTGTAATCTTTTGGGCTTCGTACGCTTCTTCTTCAACTTTGGGACTTGGAGGATCAGCCGCTGACTTCTCGAACGCCGTTAAGATTGTCCTTGTCCTCAGCACTTCCTCCTCCAGCCTGGGCAAAGAATCAGTAGCATAGCCCATAATGTCATAGAGGATAGCATGAAAAGATTCCTCAGAATCTGTCGTTTTTGCTTGATTGGCAAGGCTATCCATCAGTCTCTCAAATGCGTATAGAACTTCTTCCGCTTTGCGCACATTGTGGAGAAGAACCAGGGTAAGGGTTGTTTCCCTTTCTTGAGCGGCAGCGAGACGCCTCCGTGGACGGCGGATGATCAGGTCGAGCTGACGGATGCAAGAAAGTCGGGGAAGGAGAGCAGGGCGTGTGCGGAGAAGCTGCTCCAGATGCAAATTGCTGGCCACCTGTGTAAGGTTCCGGCCGAACAATTCTTGATGAACAGATGAGAGGAAGGAGATGATCACAAGAATAGTAGAAACCATATTGTACGTACGTAGAAAAGACCTGGATTAGGCACGCATATTTAACCTTTAGCACAGACGGTTCGTATACCAAAACATTAATGATATAGACGCTTCGTATAACGATCGAGAGACGTTAATTAGAAGATTGAAACACGAAATGTTCTAACATAAAGCTTATGACAGACGGTTTTTATAAAAAAACCGTCTGTAATAAGATTTATCACAGACGGTTTTTAAACTTAGAACCGTCTATGATATTGATATCACAGACGGTTCTACGTATAGAACCGTCTGTAATAAGCCTCCCTATAAATACTCTCTGGCTAGGGTTTTCCCCGTATGCTGCAGTTATATTCTACATCTAAATCCCGATCTGTCTCGTCGCCGCTGCCTCCCCGAGCCCTCGCCGGCCGCCTCCCCGATGCATAAGCACTAAGGTACCCTTGTCTGGCCTTTATGTATTACTGCTGTTTGCTTTGGCCACAAAACTGTACTATATGGTATTGTTGAACTATTGTATTATATTGCTTATGAACTGTATGGTATTGTTGAAATATATGGTATAATGGTGGATTGTTCATATTGTTGGTATTATAATGGTGAAATGTATGGTATACTATTGTATTATATCACTTTAGGTGTTGTTACTCCAATAATGATTTTTACACAAGTGTGTTTAGCCTACATGTGGAGTAATCCAAACACTTGCTATAATTTTTTGCCACACTTTTGTGGCAGTGAACCAAACAATAGCCACCAAGTTTTTGCCACACCTTAGTTATCAACCAAACACCTTTTTTTGCCACAAATTTGGCTAGCCACAAGTGTGGCAAATTCTTAAGTTGAGGCATGGCAAATTGTGGCCTCCAACCAAACATGCCCTATATGCCACATAGACCTTCAAAGGGCATGAAGCAAGTGACACACTCTAGTGTATCCGGTTCAATGAACCTGATACACTAGTTTGTGTCATTTGCTTCATAGAACTTTGTTTAGAGACCTTATAGTAATAATATATGCCACATAGACCTTCAAAGGGCATGAAGCAAGTAACACATTCTAGTGTATCCGGTTCAATGAACCTGATACACTAGTTTGTGTCATTTGTTTCATAGAACTTTGTTTAGAGACCTTGTAGTAATAATATATGCCACATAGACCTTCAAAGGGCATGAAGTAAGTAACACATTCTAGTGTATCCGGTTCAATGAACCTGATACACTAGTTTGTGTCATTTGCTTTATAGAACTTTGTTTAGAGACCTTGTAGTAATAATATATGCCACATAGACCTTCAAAGGGCATGAAGCAACTAACACATTCTAGTGTATCCGGTTCAATGAACCTGATACACTAGTTTGTGTCATTTGCTTCATAGAACTTTGTTTAGAGACCTTGTAGTAATAACATCATCGCTTGATCTGCTTGTTTTAGAGGGCATGGCTAGCATTACCTGAGGCTAGCCAATAAACAGGAATAGTTTTAGGGGTAGGAAAGAATATCACAGACGGTTTTCAACTAAAAACCGTCTGTGATATCTGATAATCACAGACGGTTTTTAGTTAAAAACCGTCTGTGATTATCAGATATCACAGACGGTTTGAAACCGTCTGTGATAACCTTCGATTATCACTGACCCATAAATTCAGACGGTTCACAAAACCGTCTGTGATGACGTTTTTGAACCGTCTGTGATGACCTTTTCTGTATTAGTGACCCTTTGTTTACAAATTAATTAATGTACATATCACTTCTCCAAGCTAGTTTGATCACTAATGTAAAGAAGTATTCGATTTGAGATCTGAATGGCCACTTGAAAATGGAACCCATAGATTTATCGAAAGCAATACGGACGTAATACTATAATTTATGAGCTATTGTTAATATATTCATTATGGTCACATTCAGTGGTCAAAACTCAAACCTACATGTTAATTAGTACAATTTCCAAAATAACATCCTAGATGTGAAAGTTAGTCATTAGTTTGCACCTATAGATAATGTCATATTCCACTCGGACTCGATTATCTCCTAAAATTCTAGGCTGACCCGATCAGAGCGAGAAATTTAGACTAGCAAACGCCGAAACGTCCCAAGCACAATGACACTTTACCTTACCTAGGTCTCTCGTTGAAATCCTCATAATGTCCAAAGGGACTCATTCTCTACAAGCAAACAGAATATGTCCCGAAGATGTAGACACGGATTTCTTACACAAATTAAAATTTGGCCATGCATGTCATGAAGTGACCAACCCAAATTAACTTACTTTTTTCTCTCTCTCTCTATCTGAGCAAGTAGCTGATTAAAATAAAGAATCCTTTTATGCAAGACGGACCATACATGCAGGCTGCAGGCAGAGGTCAACTAACAAAGGTTTGTTTTATCATCGTGTCACGGAGAGGACGCTCAGATCCACACGACAAGGGGGTCAGCGACCCAATCGAACCAGCATAAAAAACCAAAATGCTTTTGGATTCGAGCCAGATTGGCCGTTCGGGTCACGTGAGCTGCTAGCTAGCTAGCATAAGCTCCATCTCGTGCATGCAGCCTAGAAAAAAAAAGATCTTAGCGCTAAGTACTATATTGCACATTCACCTATTGACAGTTGGCCACCTAAAGCCAGTGATCATCCGTTATTCCTAAGGGTTTGGTTAGTAGATTCTTGCATACTTTAATTTACACACATAAAACAAAATCCTTTCTACATCTACTCATTATGACATTATGCATGGAATTAAACATTTTTTCTAGGCAAGCTCACTCCGAACAGCGTCAGCCCGGGCTTCAAAAAAGTGGTTTTTTGGTCGTTTCTATTTTTCCTCTTATTCCTTTACATTGTCTAGAGATATAGTAGTGTTTTGTAATTTTTCTAATTTTTTCTTATTTTTACTTTTTTGACTCAGAAAAAGCTAACAGCTACTACAGTGTATTTCTAGCCAAAACTCTACGGAAAAACCCAAAAATCACTTTTTTGAAGCCTTTTGGAGCAGAAGTTGCTGGTAGTTTGAGGATAAACTAGTACTACAAGCAAATTTAGACACACACCTAGCAAGCTTGGGAGTGCTAGGAGCTACATTTTGAGCAGCTTAGAACTCCAGCTAGGTCAAGGGCAAGCATTCTTAGCATCCTTGGTATCTCAGTCGACAGTGAGCCAAGCAATTTTGAGTTAGGACAAAGGTATGAACTGTCCAAAACATCGTATAAAAGATCAAGTTGAAAAGGCTGTGTGCATGCTTGTAGATTGATAGAAAAACTATAGGAGCTTGGCAGGTGGCAACTGTACGTAGCCAACACCAGTACATAGCTTTCGGAAAAAAGGAAGAAAATACATGCATCAATTATATCTTTTTCTTTTTGGTCGAACAAATCAAGTCCAAGTTTGATGGGTCGATATGAGCTACTCAGGTTTTTATTTTGACTTTGTGGCGGACGGGGTGGTGGGTGGTCCGGAAGGACCGGACCCCAAACCTGGCCCGTGAGCACGGCCGGCGTCGCTTTCTAAAAGAACCATCTCCAGCTTCCACCAGGTTGAGCCAGTCCTCATCTTTTCAATTTTAAAAATTGTTTTTTTATTTTTCTACATTAACTAACTTTGAAACATATAATCTTTTCAAGATAAGGTCTATAAATTGGTTGTAGTACATACTATAGCGATTTTATTTATATTAGCCAAACCCGCACACAAGTTTCTGTTACTCCGTACTCTCTCTGACGAACAGCCTAAAAGCCATAAGTCGAAATAAAAAAGAACATAACCCATAAGCAAAAATAAAAAAGAACAGGCCTAGAAGCTGGCAATGCATGCATGGCCTCCCATGAATCTAATCCATTAGCTAGTTAATAGTCCTCATAAGCCACGAGGATTAAGAAATAATATAGGGAAATTAATTAGTTCTGTTGTTCAAACATTGGTTTGCTACATGGTGTGCTAGAATATATACGTGCAACTAAAGTCACTACTAGTAAGCGCTGCAGTGTTGTGTATAGTTTCTCCAACAGAACGGTGTACTTTAAATAGACACTGAGAATTTCACATGGATTCTGCATAATTGAGATATTGTTGCGTCCAAACAGGCCTAGTACTGGTATTGCAGTTGAGACAGATGGCTTTAAATTAAAAATTGAAAGATTATATATATATATATATATATATATATATATATATATATATATATATATATATATATATATATATATATACGAAGTCTTGAATGATCACTACTACAGAAAGGCTAATAGTAGACGCCAAATCACAGACGGTTTTGTGAAACCGTCTGTGATGTACACTATTACAGACGGTTTTAATTTGAAGGCCGTCTATGGTATTTGTGGCGGGAAAAAGGAGTATCACAGACGGTTCTTACCTCTAAACCGTCTGTGATACTGCAATATCACAGACGATTTTATAATAAAAACCGTCTGTGATACTGGAATATCACAGACGATTTTTTTATTAAAAACCGTCTGTGATATTCCGGATTATCACAGACGGATTTTATTATAAAACCGTCTGTGATATTCCGGATTATCACAGACGGTTTTTAAAAAACCGTCTGTGATATGTTTCCCGCCTTGCAATTTCCCAAAATTTCATAATTTCCCGTCTGAGTCCGAGTAGGATTCAGTTTTGACACACCTTCAGTAAAACGGGCATAACTTTTGCATACGGTGTCCGTTTTCGACGTTCTTGTATTCGTTGGAAAGCTAACGACGAGCCCAATCCAAAAAAACGACCGGCATAGCCGGTCGCCCTCCAAGACCCCAAACATCGGCCATATTTGGACCTAAACTTGCGTTGCAAGTTTTTGGTGTCTGTTTTTGCCCTTTTTCTTGGTCTTCCTTTCGGAATTTGGATTTTGCTTCAACTGCAAAGTTGTAGATCTCATCGAAACCTTTCAAATGAGTATATATAAGCTATATAAAACTTTGCTATTTTATCTTTTCATACTAGTTGTTTATATTGTATCGGTATATAAAATTCTGTGCTCTAATTCACAGACGGTTCTATATATAGAACCGTCTGTGATATTCATTCATCACAGACGGTTCTAGCCAATAGAACCGTCTGTGATAATCTGACCACTGGGCCCGTCAATCCTCCTCACCCCACGGATCGTAGCTCCGCCTCTCTTTTCCCGCGCCCAAAATTTTGAACTCCCGCCTCTCCCTCCCTCTCCCTCCCCTATAAATATTACCAAAACCCAACCTCCTTGCTAGTTTCCTCCTCCTTGTTAGTTTCCTCCTCCTTGCTGTCCTTGTTCTCCTCCTCTTGTTGTTCTTCTGCTCCTTGCTGTCTTCCTCCTCCTTGCTGTCCTCCTCCTTGCAGACGACGCACACGTCAACGGGAGGCAAGACACCGCAGAAGCAACTAGCTCGTGCCAAGGCAGAGCTCAATCAACACCGACGATGGTGAGCGTCAAAGACATCCAGCTCGCGCGCTGCATCAGGAGCGAGAAGGCCTAGGCATAGAGGATCTTTGCTTTTCTCTGTTCTTGTTGTGTTAGCTAGATGAGCAACCTGTTTGTTGTTCTCCTCCTCTTTATTGTTTGTTGTTTGTCTGTCTATTCTTGTAATGGTAGACTCTGATCTTAAAATGTGTACTGTGTTTCATATTGTATTTGCTTGTTCTCATTTCAATTAATTGATTTGCGAAATGGATGTTTTATGTTTATGAAATGAATTGAGATGTGAGGATGTATACATGTACATGTTGATCTGCTTGTTTCAGAGAGCATGGCTAGCATTTCCTGAGGCTAGCCAATAAACAGAAATAGATTTAGGGGTAGAAGAGAATAGCACAGACGGTTTTTAGTTAAAAATCGTCTGTGATTATAGCTATCACAGACGGTTTTTACTCAAAAACCGTATGTGATGATCAGTATCACAGACGGTTTTTAACTAAAAATCGTCTGTGATTATCAGCTATCACAGACGGTTTTTACTAAAAAACCGTCTGTGATAGCTGATAATCACAGACGGTTCGAAAACCGTCTGTGATGACCTTCGATTATCACTGACCCATAAATACAGACGGTTCACAAAATCGTCTGTGATGACGTTTTCGAACCGTCTGTGATGACCTTTTCTGTAGCAGTGGATACGTATTGTCCCCACACTTGTTCAGTCAGCAGTTTCTAATACAGTGGTAGTGTACGGATATCTACCTATATAGGTACGTTTTATACGTTGAAATAAGCGTTACATTTTTTCCCAGGAAAATATGAACTTCTCAGGCTTGTAGATGAATGGACTGCCAAATCCTCTTCCCATTTAATTTTACGTGTTGAAAGCGTTACAACCATAATATACATCTGTTGTAGGGGTGGCTCCCATCTAAATCCATCAGGCCTGCTAAAAGGTTGTAAAGTCCAAAATGAGATGTGTGTAATGACATAGATACCCCTATGGAGGGCATATGAGTGTAAGGATAGGATTGTAAAATACACTTCCTGGAAATATATATACAGGCCTTGGACATAGGGAAGGGGCAAACATTGTTCATCCATCATCTCCACTACAGTACTCTTCTACTTTACTGTTTGGTCAGTAGCCACAACAGTTGGCGCCGTCCGTGGGGACGACGGAGAGCAAGCCTTGAGATTTGAGAAGTGATGGCACCCAAGAAAGCTTCATCGACAGCAAGAAAGAAGAGGAGCACGACGGTGGCCCTCGCAAACGCCAGGGCCTCTACATCAGTAACTGGCACGGATGGCAACGTTGGCGTCGCGACCGCCGATGTCGACATCCGTGCCGCGGTGGCTGGCCTCGGTGAGGCCGCCCGGGTTGGCGGGAGTCGTGACACCAGTGCCCACGCTGGTATGGCTAGCGACCCAGCACCTAGTACGGGAGCGGCAGGTGGCTCCAGCGGCAACACCGGCCTCGTCACCGACCTCGGGGCTCATCGCACTGGTACGCCGAGCAGCTCCGAAGCACAAGCCGTAGTCGCTGCCAACCCGGTGGTTCACGCCAACGCCCAGGCTGGTGCAACCACCTTGACGGTGGAAAACGCCTTGCTGGCAGCCCTCGGCACGTTGCAGCGCGAGCTAGCAGACCTCCGAGGGGACGTGTGGGAGATGCAACAGGCGCGGAGCCAATAGGAGGCGCGAAACCAGCAGATCCCACCGGCAACAGCGACGGAGCCTACACCAGATCGGGCGGACAGCCGTGACGCTCCCACCTCTAGTCGCGTCCCGCTTCGACGCGTTGATCTGGAGTCCCCCCTCTCCGCTGGCCTACAAGCCGTACAAGTTCCCCACCATCAAGCCGTACAAGGGCGACACAGAACCTAGGAAGTTCGTGCGCGTATACGAAACCGTCATCGAAGCGGTTGGCGGGGATGACTCCACTAAGGTGAAGGGGCCGCCCCTAGCATTGCAAGGAGTGGCGCTCTCGTGGTTCTTGACCTTAGAGCCGAACTCCATCTACGCGTGGGAGAAGATCCGCAATCGCCTCTACAACTTCCAAGGAAACTACGTCGAGCGCGTCGACAAGGATCAACTTTTCACCATCAAGCAAAAGCCCTCGGAAAAGCTCCGAGAATACTTCAAGCGTTTCACCAAGGTTTGCTGCCAGGTCAACGATGTCAACGAGACCACCATCATCAAGGCAGCGATCCAAGGGCTCCGCCCAGGGCCGCTGGCTGAGTACAATGCGTGTAAGTAGACAAAAACAGTGGCCAGGCTCTTCGACAAGATGGAAGAGTATGCGAGGGTGGAGGAGGATGCACAGCGGCGTAGGGGCGATGACTCCGACACTAATGAAGCAGAGGACTCACCAAAGAGCGCCTCTAAATAGAAGCAGGAGTCCTCGAAGAACACCTCTGACCACAAGTAGGACCCCTCGAAGGATACCTCCAAACGTAAATAGGATTCATCGAATGAAAAACGCAAGCGCAACCAGTGTAGGGCTCAGAAAGCCTGCTACGTCTTCGACATTGAGGGTGGCTCCGATGACAACGCCCCCGCTGGCTGAGGACGGGGTCGCAGAGGTCGGGGGCGCGGGCGAGGCCGGGGCCGAGATGATAGAGCCCGCGTCGAAGGAGACGACCAGCAGTACAGCCTGTGGTGCGAAGTGCATGGCCGCGGTGATCATCTCACGTGGACATATCCCACCATTGTGACGCTTCACCAAAGAGTCGCCAGGGATAGAGCCCTAGAAGCGAGCCCACCAGTGGTGGCCCACGTGCAGCAGCCTCAAGAGGGCCCCCTGCAAATACAGGCCCCGAAGGGAGCCCATCACCGGGTTATAAATGTCATCTCTGGGGGCTCTTCACTGGAGTTTTCATCGGTGCAGCAACAGAAAGCTTATGCGCATTGGCTCCACCATGTGGCGGCATATCTAGCACAGACACCACCGGCATGGGCGGAGCACAACATTACCTTCACGCCTGCCAACGCAGAGGGCATGGACTTCCCTCACCAAGATTCCCTAGTCATCCAGACCGCCATCGCAGGCTGCGATGTTAAATGTGTCCTGGTCGATGAGGGCAGCTTCGTTGACATTCTATTCATGGCAGCCTTCGACCAGATGGGAATCCCCCGAAGAATCCCACTACAGGGCTTCGGGGGCCAGTCGTTGAAGGCCTTGGGCCAGATATGGCTGCAAGTGTCTTTTGGCCAGGGCAACAACTTGAGGAGCAAGGACATCACCTTCAACGTCGTCAATCTCCCGTACCCGTACAACGCCATATTGGGACACCCGACCCTCAACTCGTTGGAGCAGTCCTGCACCACGGCTTTCTATGCATGAAGCTCCCGGGCCCGCAGGGTATCATAACCACTTTCGGTGACTAAGACCTCGCCTGGCAAATAGAGCTTGGTGCTCGGGGCCCGTATCGGAAGGTGCATGTGCTCACGGTTACGCCCAAGGCAGACACGCCCTCTGCCCCGGGATGGACGCTCAAGCCCCGGCCGGACGGCGGGGTCAAGAGAGTGCCCCTCCACGCCGAAGATTAGTGTGTGTCCATCGGCGAGGGCCTTCCCCCGGAGGTTGAGCAAGATCTACTCTGGGTGCACCGGGACAACGCAGACATCTTCATGTCGTCCCCAGACGACATAAAGGGCATGGACCGCGCTCTCATGAACACACTTTAGCGGTCCGCCCCGACGCCAAGCCAGTCAGGCAAAGACTCCGGCGCATGTCAATCGAGCAGCAACAGGCGTCCAAGGCAGAGGTAGCGAAGCTCCTCCGGTCCGGGGTCATCCGCGAAGTCTAGCACTTAGACTGGCTCGCAACCCGGTGCTAGTGAAGAAGGCTAGCGGTGCCTGGTGCATGTGCATTGACTTCACCGCCCTCAATAAGGCGTGTCTGAAGAACAATTACTCGTTGCCGCGCATAGATCAGCTGGTGGATACCACGGTAGGATGTGAACTCATGAGCTTCTTGGACACATACTCCAGCTACCATCAGATTCACATGGCCAAGGATGATGAAGACAAGACTAGTTTCATAACGCCGATAGGGACATACTGCTTTGTTAGGATGCCCTTTGGCCTAAAAAAACACAAGCGCCACCTTCACGTGCCTCGTTGCGCTCCCGCTGGCCTCCCAGCTTGGGAGGAATGTCGAGGCCTATGTCGATGACGTGGTTGTAAAGACTAGGTAGCTTGCCTCCCACACTCAAGATCTTCAGGAGACCTTCGACAACCTCAGGTGAGTGGGCATCAAGCTCAACCCCAACAAGTGCGTCTTCGGCAAGCAAGCTGGGAAGCTCCTAGGTTTCCTGGTGTCCGAGCGTGGCATCCAAGCAAACCCCAACAAGGTCGATGCGATCCTCTCTATGGAGCCGCCCAAGACGACGAGGGAGGTCTAGAGGCTCACCGGGCGTATGGTTGTGTTGAGTCGCTTCCTATCAAGGGCGGCTGAGCGAGGCCTGCCATTTTTCAAGGCCCTGCGTGGCTGTGACGGGTTCCATTGGGATGCTGACTATGCGAAGGCTTTCGACGACCTCAAGAAGCACCTCGCAGGCCATCCCACTTTAGTCACCCCAGCACCAGAGGCTCCCCTCCTGCTATACATCGTCGCCACCGCAATAGCAGTCAGCGCAGTCCTCATCCTCGAGGAAGGCACCCTCCAGCGTCCCATCTACTTCATCTCCGAGGCTCTCCATGACGCCAAGATGTGGTACACCAAACTCAAGAAGCTGGCCTATGCATTGGTCATAGCCTCGAGGAAGCTTCGGCACTACTTTCTCGCTCACCCTATCACTATGCCGTCATCGTTCCCCCTCGCGGAGATGCTGCACAACAAGGAATCCACAAGACGTATCCACAAGTGGGCGGTTGAGCTCACACCTTTTTCCTTGACGTACGCTTCGCGCACGGTAATAAAATCCCAAGTCCTTGCAGACTTCCTCACCGAGTGGACTCCGCCGGCTCAACCGTGCACGCAGTAGCCAGAAGAGCTAGTGTGGACCCTCAACATAGACGGGGCCTACGACGCTCCGGGCACTGGGGTAGGCGCAGTGGTCACCACGCCAGAGGGGCACCGCTTGCTGTATTCGGCGCGTCTCGGGTTCCCTGCGTCAAACAACATAGCCGAATATGAAGCAATACTCTTCGTCCTCGCGAAGCTCAAAGCCCTAGGTGCTTGAAGGGTCCTTGTCTGCACCGACTCGCGTTTGGTCGTGGGCCATGTGGACAATCCTATCAAGCCAAGGACCCTGACTTGGCCAAGTATTTGGCCGCTCTAAGGGTGAAGGAACACCATTTCTTTGGCGTCACGGTAAAAGCCATTCCGCAAGCGGACAATGAGCAAGCTGACGCCCTCGCTAAGGTTGCCAGCCAGCAAAGTCCCCTCCCCGAAGGGGCATTCTATGAGGTCCTGCCCATGGCAGCTATTGAGCAAGACAACCATGATGCCACCCTCATTCATCAAATTGCCCAACAGGGTGACTGGCGAGAGCCCATTTACAGTTATCTGTAGGGCATAGCTAAGCCAGACGACCCTCTCGAGCTGTGGCATCTACAGTACCGGGCCAGGTCCTTCGAGGTCCTAGACGGGTCCTCTACAAGCGGGGAGTCTGCGCCCCACTCTTGCGATGCCTCTCGCGTGATGAGGGAAAGTGCCTCCTCGCCGAGATTCACGCAGGGCTTTGCAGCTCGCACATTGCACCAAGATCCCTCGTCGGCAAAGCATTCAGGTAGGGCTTCTACTGGCCTACGCCCATCGTGGACGGGCAAGACCTCGTGCGTCGCTGTCAAGGCTGTCAGTGGATGGGACGGGTCATTCATAGACCCCCGAGCAACCTGCAACCCATTCCCACGGTATAGCCATTAGTGCGTTGGGGCATTGATGTCATCGGACTGCTTCCGCGTGCCCCGGGGGACCTTCGGTTCATCGTAGTTGCCCTGGAATACTTCTCCAGATGGCCCAAAGCGGTGGCATTGGCTAAGGTAATCTCCACAGCCATGCAGTAGTTTCTCTGGCAAAACATCATTTGCCGCTTCAGAGTCCCCCGGGAGTTCACCGGCGACAACGACTTGCAGTTTGACTCCACGCCGTTCAAGGCGTTTTGTGACCGCATGGGCATCACGCTGCGATACGCGTCGGTTGGGCACCCACAGTCCAATGGAGTGGTTGAGCGGGCAAACAGCTCCATTTCCGCCGAAGTCAAAAAGCGCCTCGTTGGCCTACCGAAGGGCAAGTGGCTAGATGAACTTCCCAGTGTGCTCTGGTCCCTCCGCACGATGGTAGCATGTCCAACGGGGTTCACGCCATTTAAGCTTCTTTGCAGCGATGAGGTAGTCACATCCGAAGAAATCAAGGCCGGTTTGAGGAGAGTCCTCACCCGGGCCCCGGCGGGAGAGCGTGAGTTGTCCCTCGATCTCCTTGATGGTGATCGAGTGAGCGCCACCCAGCATGTTGCCAAGTATGCGCGTTAAGTAGCGCGTGCGCACGACCGCACCATCTACTCGCGTGAATTCTAGCTAGGATACCTCGTCCTCAAGATGGGGCTCCACGCAGTGACGATAGGCAAGCTGGAATTCAAATGGGAGGGCCCTTACATCATCATTACGACTTTGCAGCGTGGAGCATATCACCTCGCAACGTTGGAGGGGCGAACTCTCTGTCATACATGGAATGCAGACCAGCTGCGGTGGTACTATGCATGAAGCCGAAGTGATACTCTACCCATTGTAAAAGCTCATCTTGTGTAAAATTGGCAAAATTGGCCTCATCTTGTGTAAAGACACGTGGAGTCGAGCCTCCGCGCGCACTCTTCGGAGTATAAATAAGATGTGCAAAGTCGAGTCTCTGCGTGCACTCTTCGGAGTATAAATAAGACACGCGGAGTCGAGCCTCCGCGTGCACTCTTCGGAGTATAAATAAGACATGCGGAGTCGAGCCTCCGCGTGCACTCTTCGAAGTATAAATAAGACACGTGGAGTCAAGCCTCCACGTGCACTCTTCGGAGTATAAATATGACGTGCGGAGTCGAGCCTCTGCGTGCACTCTTCAGAGTATAAATAAGGCACGCGGAGTCAAGCCTCCGCGTGCAGCCGTGCACTCTACAGAGTATAAAAAATTGTGTGATGGCTACGAGCCTCCGTGTACTCTGCGGAGTATAAAGCGTCAGGAACTTTGTCATCGTGAGCCACTCTACAGAGTATAAAAAATCATGTAATGGCTCCGAGCCTCCTCGTACTCTGTGGAGTATAAAGCGTCGAGAACTTTGTCATCCCAAGCCACTCTATGGAGTATAAAAAATCACGTGATGGTTCTGAGCCTCCACGTACCCTGTGGAGTATAAAGTGTCGGGAACTTTGTCATCTCGAGCCACTCTACAGAGTATAAAAAAAATCGCGTGATGGTTCTGAGCCTCCGTGTACTCTACGGAGTATAAAGCGTCGGGAACTTTGTCATCCCGAGCCACTCTACAGAGTATAAAAAAAATCATGTGATGGCTCCAAGCCTCCGCATACTCCGCGAAGTATAAAGCATCGGGAACTTTGTCCTCCTGAGCCACTCTACGAAGTATAAAAAAATTGTGTGATGGCTTCGACCCTCCGCGTACTCTACGGAATATAAAGCGTCGGGAACTTTGTCGTCCTGAGCAACTCTTCGGAGTGTAAATAATTGCATACGAACCCTTTGCACGTGCATTTCTAAGCAACGGCATGGCGGTATCCTTTCCACCACATCGAAGGGTAGGGGACGGAACGCTCGTGCGTCTACTTCGCCTAGCCGCCAGCTCCACTGCTGCCACTTTGAAGGGTAGGGGACAGAGCGCTCGCGTGTGTACTTCGACTAGCCACTAGCTCTGCTGCCACCACTTCGAGGGGTAGGGGACAGAGCGCTCGCACGTCTACTTCGCCTAGCCGCCAGCTCCACTGCTGCCACTTCGAAGGATATGGCACAGAGTGCTCGTGCGTCTACTTCGACTAGCCGCTAGCTCCACTACCACCACTTCGAGGGATAGGTGATGGAGCGCTCGCGTGTCTACTTCGCCTAGCCGCCAGCTCCGCTGCTACCACTTCGAAGAGTAGGGGACGAAGCGCTCACGCGTCTACTTCGACTAGCCGCTAGCTCCGCTGCCGCCACTTCAAGGGGTAGGGGACGGAGTGCTCGCGCGTCTACTTTGACTAGCAGCTAGCTTCGCTACCACCACTTCGAAGGGTAGGGGTTAGGGGACAAAGCGCTCACGCGTCTACTTCGCCTAGCCACCAGCTCTACTACCGCCACTTCGAAGGGTAGGGGACGGAGCGCTCGCGCGTCTACTTTGACTAGCCGCCAGCTCCGCTACCGCCACTTCGAGGGGTAGGGGACGGAGCGCTCGTGCGTCTACTTCGCCTAGCCGCCAGCTCCGCTGCCGCCACTTCAAAGGGTAGGGGACGGAGCGCTCGCGCGTCTACTTCAAGTAGCTTGCAGCTCCGCTGCCGCCACTTCAAGGGGTGGGGGGCGGAGCGCTTGCGAAGTCTACACCTAGCCGACGAAGGCCGTGTCGGCCTTTCGTTCCTATCCTAACCCATGCATATCGCGTGCTACGTGCTGAGGGCATGGCCAGCGAAGCCCGCTTCGCACCCGAAGTCCTACTTATCCGTCGAAGACAAGTGCAATCACGGAAAAAGGGTGAGGTCACATATTTTCTTCGGCTATTGCTTTTATTGCATTTGCGGGGACTAATGTTTACAGATACATTTGGTTAGTACACCTGCGGGAGTAGTGTTTACAGATACACTCGGGTGATCAACATCACTACTCATTCGGCTCTTCTATCTTAACGTACTCCCGCTTCGAAGTATCCTCCACCGAGCACCGCGTTTCCCAGAAGCGTAAGGAGTCCTCTGCCCAGCCCCAATGCCGAAGGCGCCACCGGACCATGAGGTCCGAAACTAGCAAACGGCCCCTATCAAGCACCTGCCCATAGTAAATAGCAAAAATAAGCAAAACACTTGGAATAATTTTTCATTTCATTTCAAAAGGGAGGGGCCATGTGGCGCAATTTTACATAGATAGGGGATACATGGCAACGCACACCTACAACCCTAGGACTTCGGCATCACACCTGTGGGTCGATGCCACGCTCTGAGCCGGCGGCGCCGTCTTTGTCGCGTCGTGGGACTTCGTTGAGCCACGCCCCGAATCGCCACCTTCGCCGCGGCTTCGCCGTTGTAGTCCCAGATCCTTTGGTGGAAGGCCCGGGCGGATCGGCGAATGGCGTGCATGACGCCCGACGTAACCCTGACTCCGGCTGGCATCTCTAGCTGGGGGTTGGACAGTTCGCCCACATGCAGGCATCCCTAGTGATGGAGTAGGGTGAGGACGATGCGAGGCCGGAAGCTTCCCCGATCTGCCGAAGGGTGTGCGACAGGTCCTCGGGGCCGAAGGTGCGGGGCGGCATGATGATAGAAAGGTCAGACAAAGTGCTCTCCAAAGCCTCCATTGAGCTCCACGCCGCCACTGAAGCATCGCCCAGTGCCCGGTCCTTCTCCCCGAGTGACGTGGTTAGCCGGGCCTTCTCCTCCTCTAGCGTCGTGATCTGCTGGAGTAGCCCGTCGTGCTCTTTGGCGGCCGCTCGCTGTGCCTCCTCCACGAGCGCCCGAGCCTCCGTGATTACCTTCGCACCCTTTGTCTCGAGGAAACAGATGCGCTCCTCCTTGGCGGCGTTGGCTTCTTCGGTGGCGGTGTTGGCCTCTTCGGCGGCACGAAGTTGATCCTCCAACGACCCCCGCTCGTGAGTGCGGGCCACCTGCAAAGCGCGAGCAAGGGCAAGAGCCTGCACAACGCAGTTGTCAGCCAAGTCTTAAACGCAAACGCAAATGTAATACGAGGGTAGGAACACTTACCCTTATCTCCGTGGCCATGAGCGCGTTCTCCAGGAGCTCCAAGTTGCATGACGCCAGCGCTCGTCGGTCCAATCCGGTGTCCGCACAGTCAGCGGCTGCATGCAGAGCTCACAGCGTCTCCAGTCCAGGGACAAAGTTGAAGACGATCAGGCGCCGAGTCTCCACACTGGCAACTTCCATGGCGGTGGGGGTCGATGTCACATCTGGGGCGGGTGCGCTGGAGACTTCGCATCCGCTCCCGTTGCTCGAACCTTGTCCGCGTCTCGGAGACCATGTTTTGGCTGATGTTGACGATGGTATCCAGGAGCAGATCGGAGAGTGCTTCGTGAAGTCGCGGGGAGAAAAGGAGTTGCGCCTACCTTAATCGTGGAGTAGTGAAGTCCGTTGAGGTGTCTGAACCACCTCTTCGAGCCTGCCAGCCTCTGTGTTGGAGTCTGACCTCGACATAGCCCTAACAGCTAGCTCGAACCCCTCCTCCTACCTTGCAGGAGACCGTGTTTGAGCATGCTTCGCGCTCGGTGACTTCGGGGAAGCCCCCTCAGCCTCCGCGGCTGGCATGGGAGATGAAGCCTCGTCCTCCAGTACGTCTGCATCATACCCTTTATCGTCTGGGCTGCCCAAGGACTCCTTGTCGCCAGGCGCCGGATGATCCAACTCCGCCTCTAGGTCTGAGTTGGCGTACTCCACCAAATCGGAGCCGGTGACCATTGTATATTTGCACCGACGGGGACTCCAAGAGGGGCGGCCGCCGGGTTGGATCCGACAGCAGGTAACCAGACCCTCCAGCGAGGGGGAGGCCTCCCCCTTGTCATCGCCATCGTGGGGGCGAGCTCAGAGCTTCGCACACTCGGTTTATCCGCCCGAGCCTCATTGTTATGAACTCGCAAAGGCTGTGCTCCTTGGCCACGTACTGCCCAAGGAACACAACCGCCACGCGCTCCGCGTCCTCAAGAAGGAGTTCTACCCATATATAAAAAAAGAGAGAATTTACAACAAAATGCAAAGGCTGTTTTGAATGCAGTGTGCGGTCAAAGAACTTACGAGGATTCGACGGCTTCTACAGTGAAGACACGGACGGGCGAACCCCGTCAGGGCGGACGGGGCCATGCTAGATGTGCCATTGTCGGGCAAGCGGGGCCATGTCGTACATGAGGTACTCCTCCGTGAGGTCCCACATGTCGAAGCGGAGGGCAATCCCAACGAGCCTCCGTGCTTGGTGTTTGACATCACGGTCAAGGGGCACCGAGGGCGACGTGTTGAATGCTATCAGCTGACTCGTCCACCGGAGATTGCTGCCGCTCGCCACGCTGTGGTAGAACCACCACCACATCCAGTTCGACTCCTACTTGGCGCGAGTCAAGTTCGCTGGGAAGATCCTCATGCACGGCGGTCGCAGCACAAAGTTGATGCTGCCGAAGTTCGAGTATTCTCCTCCATCGAGCTTCTTCGGCTGGCACCGAGCGTCATGGAGGAAGGAGAATAGAGAGGCGTTGGGCCATGTCCCCTCTGTCCGCGACGCCCAGCTGTGTACAGCCAAGTGCGTTAGCACGTTCGGAGTCAGCTGCGCCAACTCCATCCCATACGCTCGGAGAATGTCGTCGACCAGCATCGCCGGCAGAATCCAGAGCCCGGCTTCGAAGTAGGCAACAAAGACAACCGCCTCTAACTCCGTCGGGTGCGGCTCCGTCTCATCACTGGTGGGCAGACAAACCGCGTCGTGGTCCGATAGCTTCCCCTCGCGTAGAAGAGACTGGATGGTCTCCTCCGTCACGAGGCTCTTCCCTAGCGTGTTTGAGCAGACGCTGTTGAGCTTCTTCTCCGTGCTCCAGCGTTTGTTGGCGAGTGATAAGTCGTGCCCCACCAGGGCGTACTCCACTTCTGTCGTCGAAGAGCTGCGCCGGTGGGACGACACGCTGTGGCTGGAGGAGGCACCACTGCTGGGCCGACGAGAGTGGTCTTCACAGCGGCCCATCTTCTCCAGCAGCACGGTGGGGTGTACAGCGACGTTGACAAACAGCGGCGAGAGTGGTGACGCAAAAGCGGCGTGCACGGAAGCAAGAAGCGAAAAAGCACTAAGGTGCCATGCCAAGTATGGGCTCCATGGTATTCGCAACGATGGCAAGTCTGAGTTCACCCCTAAACGGCCAATAGGCGGCGAGCTACCGACCTAGGCCCACTTCAATGCTAAGGTATCCTAATGCTTTGTCAATCGATTGTAGGTCACTGGAGGGATCGGTGGCCCAAGGCCGCACACCGACCCCTTCTATAGGTTGGTGCATCAACTCGGGCAGGCGAATAACGACTACTCAAATCGGCCAGGGGCTACTGTTGAGGTAGCATCCCTACGCTACCTTGGGTCAATGACTACGTTAAAGCGACGACACCCATCGGAAGGCATACCCCAAACCATGCTCATGAGTCAACTTCGGCAAGGTCGCAAGGCCAATCTCAGGCGAGGAACACGAGACTAACCCCAGAGGGGCCTAGGGCTAACTCTGGGTGAGGTATGCAAGACCAACCCTAGAGGGGTCTGGGGCCAATCTTGGATGAGGTACACAAGACCAATCACAAAGGGGTCTGAGACAAACCACGAGCGAGGTAGCCAAGACCAACCCTAGAGGGGCCTAGGGCCAACCCTAGGTGATGTACGTAAGGTCGACCCTAAAGGGGTTCGGGGCCAATCCTGTGCGAGATACGCAAGACCAACCCTGGGTGAGGTACACAAGACCAACCCTGGAGGGTCTGGGGCCAATCCCGAGCGAGGTGCGCAAGACCAACCCTAGCGGGGTCCGGGGATGACCTCGGGTGAGGTCGGGGGTCAACCCTAGATGAAGTCCAAAGCCAACCATGAACCAACCCTAGAGTCCTGAACGTGGCGGGGGGCCAAGCAGGGCAAATGATGTAGATACCCCTAGGAGTAAGCTAGGCCCCGAGGGCAAACTTGTAACTTCACTTGCCTGCCTCTCTCCCCTATAAATAGGACCCCTTGTAATGGAAGGTGCACCATTTTTATAACTCTAAACACTCATATTGAATACACTTGGTAGTTGTGTGCTTCTTCTTGAGTCCATTTGCACCCTTGACGGTCTCCATATCTGACCGGATGTGCTTCTCAGTTTACTGTCCAAATTCATACCAACGACTCACTTGATACACCCCCAATATAAAATACTAATAATATATGGCTACATGCGAATGTTATTAGTAGATTTCCTGTAGTTAAAATCTAATGCTTGCCCCAAAGGTACAGAGCTAAATGGTTATTACATATCAACTCGTGAATGGAATTGATGACGCAAGTAATCAAATAATAGGGTTTAAACATTCTATCTAGCAAAAGGAATAGTTATACAACTTTGTTAAAAAATTAACTGTTATAAAATGCACAACAAATATAGTGGATCAAAAGAACAGGAGACACGGATTTTACGTGGAAAATCCTTTTGGGAAAACCTATGGGCTTTCGAAGGCAAAATTCATTATATGAGGACAGATTACAAGTACGGGAAACTTTGGCGTTTGTAAACTGTGCAACTACAGGTGTACATATGTAGGCTAGGGATTACAGTCCCCAAAGAAGAAAGGAATAGAGTCCTAGTTGGAAGCGAAATAGTCCCAATTAGTGCATAGTCCATCCAAAACATGAAGATGATCCCAATCATAACCTCCGACCAATTCACATTGCTTGAGCGAAACCTAACTGGACTATTCAAGCAGTCAAAAAGACCAACAGTGGTTGGACTCAACATGATTCAGATCACAAAATACAACAATCTCGACCTTGATCCGAATTCCTCCTGTGGTGAAAAGAATGCAATAAACTCTTTTATGATGGATGGTCGCACAAGCGATCCAAATTATAACATATCCAAACAGTGAATGAAACAACAAATTTAGTTGTCCCAATAACTGACATTGTTTTTTCTTAAAAGTCTCCTCGATCAAGCGTAGCCTAAATGATGTTCAAAACCTCCAACTCCACCTTAGACTCTATATGTGTGGATCATTCCGTAGTAACCTATAGAAGGTGATGGATCATCAATGAAATCACTAATGATTAATCCCACATGAATACCAACAATATTTGGCACAATGGCCTGAATTGCAATGAACTCAATCTCCAACAAAAACGTGTAGAGTTGACGACACAGTCTCTTGATGAAAGGTGATAATTGATTAAGGCAGAAGATTGTCGATGAAGATGGTACTATACGACACCAAGGCATGGCGTTAGGGGGCAATGATTGACACTCAGCATGGTGTGGGTTGGTGCAAAATCATAGTCGAGATGTGGCATGGAGTCGAGGCAAGTCAAATCGTCAAGAACGATAACCTCCTGGATGCCACTCTTGATGCCATGCAATGGCCACCCCAGGAGTCTCCTCCTCCTCCTGTGGCAGTGGCTCTGAACTCGGAGCTCTTATACCACTTATTATAAAACACACGACAAATATAGTGGATCAAAAGCACAAACGACGCAGATTTTACATGGAAAATCCTTTCGGGGAAAACCATAGGTGCACAAAGGCAAAATTCATTACATGAGGAGAGATTATAAGCATAGAGAACTTCAGTATATGTCAACCATGCGACAACAAGGGTACATATATAGGCTAGGGATCAGAGTAGAGCCCCTAACGAAGAAAGGAATATAGTGCTTATCAGCAATGAAATAACGACCTATCGAAAACTGAAACATTAACCTTCTCAGAGACATAAACAACACCACACTGAGAAATTCTCAAAAGATAACAATGTAGAGTTGTAGGCAGAAACACTTTGAGTAGCCACGTTGACTCCAGTCGATGCATAGTTCGTCCGGACACAAAGATGATCCCAATCATAACCTCTGACAAGCTCATATTGCTTGAGAAAACATGACCAAACTCTTAAGTAGTTGGAAATACCTACAGTGGTCCGACCTGACAAGATTCGGATTAAAAAATATAATAATCTCCACCTTCAACCAAATTCCTCATGTAGCGAAAAGAATGCAATAAAGACCTCAATGATGGTTGCGCAAGAGATCTAAATTGCAACATATCCAAATGGTGAATGAAACACCAGATTCAATTGTTCCCATAATTGACGTTGTTTTTTCTTAAAAGCCTCCTTGATCAAGCTTTGCCCAAATTGTGTTGAAAACCTGCAACTCCACCTTAGGCTCTATACGTGTGGATCTTTCCGTAGTAACCTGTAGAAGATGGTGGGTCATCAATGAAATCGCCAATGATTAATCCTACATGAATACCACCAATAATTAGCACAATGGCCTAAATTGTAATGAACTCAATCTCCAACAAAAAAACATGTAGAGCTAACAACACAGTCTCTTGATGGAAGGTGACGATCGATTGAGGCAGAAGACCATTGATAGAGATGACACAATACAATGCTAGTGCATGGTGCCGGGCGGTGCGAGCAATGATGTTGGAGAAACTGGCACTGGAATAGTCGCCAAGGTAAAGCACCGATTGATGCTCGGCATGGCGCAGGTTGGTGCCAAGTTAGAGTCGAGATGCGGAATGGAGTTGAGATGAGTCAAATCGTTAAGAACGATAACCTCCTAGGGCAGTGGCTTTGAACTCGAACTTGGAGCTCTTATACAAATTGTTATAAAACACATGAAAAATATAGAGGATAAAAGAATGGGAGACATGGATTTTACATAGAAAACCCTTTTGAGAAAAGCCAAAGGTGCATGAAGGCAGAATTCACTATATGAGGTGTGATTATAAGCATAGGGAACTTCAGTGTGTATGTGTGTGTAAAGGAACAAAGTTCTAGTCGGTAAAGAAATAGAGATCTATTCAAAACTAGAACAGTAACCTTTTCAGAGACAGGAACAGCACCCCATTCGGAGAGTCTCAGAAGATAATGATGTAGAGTTATAGTCAGAAGCGCCTCAAGTAGCCATGTTGACTCCAGTTGGCGTAGAGTCCATCCGGGCACGAAGATGATCTCAATCATAACCTTCAACCAGTTCACGTTGCTTGAGCAAGACCTTATTGGACTTTTCAGGCTGTCAGAAAGACCAACAGTGATCGGACTTGACAAGATTCGGTTCAAGCAGTCAGAAAGATCATCAATGATCGGACCTAACACTACTACAGAAAAGCCTAATACTAGACGCCAAATCACAGACGATTTTGTGAAACCGTCTGTGATGTACACTATTACAGACGGTTTTAATTTGGAGGCCGTCTGTGGTATTTGTGGTGGGAAAAAGGAGTATCACAGACGGTTCTTACCGCTGAACCATCTGTGATACTAGAATATCACAGACGGTTTTATAATAAAAACCGTCTGTGATATTCCAGATTATCACAGACGGTTTTTATTATAAAACCGTCCATGATATTCCAGATTATCACAGATGGTTTTATAATAAAAACCGTCTGTGATACGTTTCCCGCCTTGCAATCCCTCAAATTTTCAAATTTTCCCGCTTAAGTCCGAGTATGATGCAGTTTTGAGACACCTTCAGTAAAACGGGTATAACTTTTGCATATGGTGTCCGTTTTCTATGTTCTTGTACTCGTTGGAAAGATAACGACGAGCCCGATCCAAAAAAATGATCCGCTTGCACTAGTAGCCCTCCAAGACCACAAAAATCGGCCATCTTTGCACCTAAACCTGCGTCGCAAGTTTTTGGTTTCTGTTTTTGCCCTTTTTCTTGGTCTTCCTTTTGGAATTTGGATTTTGCTTCAACTAAAAAGTTGTAGATCTCATCAAAACCTTTGAAATGAGTATATATAAATTATATAAAACTTTGCTATTTTATCTTTTCAAACTAGTTGTTTATATTGCATCGGTATATAAAATTTTGTGGTCTAATTCACAGACGGTTCTATATATAGAACCGTCTGTGATATTCATTCATCACAGACGGTTCTATATATAGAACCGTCTGTGATAATCTGACCGCTGGGCCCGTCGATCCTCCTCAACCCAATCATAGCCAATAGAAATCCACCAATCCTCACCTCACGGATCGTAGCTCCGCCTCTCCGTTCCCGCGCCAAAAATTTCGAACTCCCGCCTTTCCCTCCCTCTCCCTCCCCTATAAATATAACCAAAACCTAGCATCCTTGCTGGTCTCCTCTTCCTTGCTATCCTTCTCCTTGGTGTCCTCCTCCTTGCTGTTCTCCTCCTCCTTGCTGTCCTCCTCTTTGCAGACGACGCACAAGTCTACGGGAGGCAACACACCGCATAAGCAACTAGCTCGTGCCAACCGTGCAGACGCTCAATCAATGCCAACGATGGTGGGCGTTAAAGACATCCAGCTCATGCGTTGCATCAGGGGCGAGAAGGCATAGAGGATCTTTACTTTTTCTCTGTTCTCGTTGTGTAACCTACTCATTGTTTTGGTATATTATAATGGTAGGCTCTAATCTTAATAAAAATGGATGTTTTATGTTTGTGAAATGAATTGAGATGTGAATTGGATGTATACATGTACATGTTGATCTGCTTGTTTCAGAGGGCATGACTAGCATTTCCTGAGGCTAGCCAATAAACAGAAATATGTTTAGGAGTAGAAGGGAATATCACAGACGGTTCTTAACTAAAAACCGTCTGTGATAGTTATAATCACATACGGTTTTTAGTTAAGAACCGTCTGTGATAACTATATATCACAGACTTATCACAGACGGGTTTTAACTAAAAATCGTCTGTGATTATAACTATCACAGACGGTTTTTAGTTAAAACCCGTCTGTGATATTTGCACCACAGACGGTTCGAAAATCGTCTGTGATGACCTCGTATTATTACTGACCCATAAATTCAGACGGTTCACAAAACCGTCTGTGATGACGTTTTTGAACTGTCTGTGATGATCTTTTCTGTAGTAGTGCAATAAGATTTGGATCACAGAATACGCCAGCACAATCCATTCAGACTCAAGTCTGACGAGTTCTACAAATGACAGAGAGACAAAGTGCGCGTAGAAAATTTGCAACATTCGACATCAATTAATCAGCAAATCAGTCAGCAGCTCAACATCATCGGGTAATCCAAGCAATCGAATTTTTACAAAGGCGATTCTTTGACCTTGTAATTTCTGCAGACCTGAGTCAACTACCGTTTCAGTCGAATTGATCTGTCGAGATCTTTTTGCTGAATCGGTCATAATTAAATTACTTTTCATGTAGCACAAGAATGCGTGTGAAGGTGGGCATTGACTTGTGAATGCCTGTGACCTCAATTTGTAAAATTAAAACCGTTGTTCTAGGCAAAATATGTATTTGCTCATGTATGTTCGACTTTTTTGTATATATTTTACCGTTAAAAATTTTAAATTAAATATCAGCTGGAGCTAGCTCCTTAAATATCTGTTTTGTTTTGCTTGATTTCATTTCTCCGCCGGGGTAAGTCAACAAACTAGTAAGCTAGCTTCAACAAGCAGAAAATGCTTGATTCCGCAGTGCCACCAACTCTTCCGAGTTATATATATAGTTTCATACTACTACGTACCGATGAAGTCCTGAATTGGTTTACACAAATTAATTAGGCTCGAATTGGAAGATAGATAATGAGATAAGAAAAATGGTGTAGACATGTAAACTCTTGTCATGTACTCTTGCACATGCAAAACTATGTCTGCATACAGATCGAATAGCACTCTTTTTTTTTGGAAGACTATCAGTATTCTTACGAGCTAATACATCTAGCATACATACATATAAAAAACGAAATGCATGTGTACAAAAGGAATATTTTTAATTACAGATCTTGCACTGCAAAACAAAAGGTTAAGGTTTGCACATCAATCAAAATCATTACTTCTCCTCGCGAAAAAAAATACTTCTGAAAAAAATGAAAGAAAGGGCCAGTGGAAATTTTACACAATTACCAGGCCAGCGGGCACCTATTTAATTATGCACTAACAGTGCAAAGCTGGAATAACCAGGAACAACTGTTTGGCAATTTATCTTATACTGGTAAACCAAGTCACTAGTAGTTGACTTACTCAGTTGTGTACTAGTAATTACAGTTACTAAAAAAGTTTCCGCTAAATGAACCGTTCAGTAATATTATTTCGAAAAATAAAAATGTCCAGGAGTTTAAAATTGTGATTTTTTTTTACATATTATGTCAAGAAAGCCAGTACGTAGCTCTTAATATAACAATATAACTCAATTAATGTGCTTCTGATCAAAATATAGATTTTTAAAAGTAAAAAAGTGATGCACCTAAGTGTTCGCAATGAAGATGAAATTAGTTGATGCATCCGTTGTTATTTCATGTTTCCTTTTATGATATTTTATTTAAAATAGTTCCTTTTTAACACTTTAATTACTTTAACACTATGTAAAATGTGTGTTCTATTTCATTTTATTGTTATAATATTCTCAAATCTAAAGTGAGCGAATATCTAGAAGTGATAACAACCATCAGCTCTTACACCCTACATGGCTTAGGCGCACAAGTAATTAATATGATAAAACCTGGAGACCAACAATTGTTATCACTGGAGGCAAGTGTCAACGTTCTCCTTTTGCTTCCTTCCCACACCCAGTTGCCAACTGATAATCAGCCCCCTCCCCCCACCACCCCTCACAAAATAGTATACTCCCCAATTCCCTCACCCTATAGAGAAAGGGATGAAATGGAATATCAGTCTCGAAAACTAGTCAATGTAGTGGAATACTTGTCCATTTCCCTGCCCCTTATTTTATTCCTACATCATTAGCTTGCTTATGCTTCTTCCCCTCCCTACTATTATTCCCATCACATTCCCCTCTTCTTCCTTCCCAGTTCCTACTCCTGTTCCCCACATCATTCCAATCCTATCATGGTGGTGTAGAGAGTGACAGAGAAGGAGAAGATTTCTCGGGAGAGGTGGAGGGTATGGGGGAGGTGAAGGAGAAGGAGGAGGTGGAGGTTCTTGAGGATGATGGGAAGAGATCTTCGGAACCGCCCGCGGCGCTGGACCTCAACGAGGGCTTCGATGAGGGCAGCGAGGAAGGGAAAGTCGGCGAGGAGGACGACGACGACCATGGTGGTAGCTCAAGTGAAGTTGCAGGAGGAGGCAGGAATTCCAGCAACAGTAGCAGCATCAACAATTCCGAGAGCAACAAGGATCACGACATGGACAGCAGCAGCAAAGCCGAGGGCAGGGGTGAGAGGGTGCCAACGGTGCGGCAGTACAACCGATCTAAGCTTCCCCGGCTCCGGTGGACGCCTGACCTCCACATGGCGTTCGTCCACGCCGTTGAGAGGCTGGGCGGCCAAGAGAGTAAGTCATCTTGTGGGTTCTTGTTCTTGTTGTGCATTTTTTCATGAAAAAACAACCAGCCAGTTTCTAAAAACAAGGCTGGTTAAGGGCATCTACTAATTAATTTTCCTTCGATTGGTGTTCTAAATTGTCTTGTTAATTTGTTGATAGGAGCAACCCCAAAGCTGGTACTTCAGATGATGAATGTGAGGGGTCTCAGCATTGCTCATGTAAAAAGTCACTTGCAGGTAAAAGCAGATTAGGAACAGGTCTACTTCTCATGACTACTTAGCAGCTGTGCTAGCTGCTACTTAGCTTCACACAATAAGTGGTGGAACTAACCCTTTTCTTGTTCATCCATTTCGACTTTTCAGATGTACAGAAGCAAAAAGCTAGACCACGAGTCCAGCCACGAGAGGGCAGCCATATCCTCAGGTTCTTATGCCATTTCTCGCCATTTTTAATCTCTTCTACAGTAGCATACGTCGAAAAAGCCATGGAGGTCAGTTCCTTAAGTTTTTTCTACTTAATTTTGACAGTTTTTTCGCCCATGGACTTCCACATGAGGAGAGGGGATCATCGGTTCCACGACATGTTCTTCCAGCGAGCTGCTAGCTCGGAGCTCTCCTCCAGGCTGCATGAGAAAGGCGGGTTCTTCGCGTCGAGCAATGCCGGCTTGTCGGAGGCCAGCCGGATTTACCGCCTCCTCCAACGCCGGCCGCCTCCCATGCAAACCTTCGACTTCAATAACTACAGTAGTTTTAGGTAATTAGCTAAAGCAAAGGACAACATGTATGCCCAGCAAAAATCGCGCTATGATCATGTCAAAACCCTAATCGATCTCTCTTATTCATGCGTCTAGGAACCAAGAATGGGCGTTCAACCAGCACGCAGCGGCGGCGAGGGCAGGCGCCATCAGTGAACACGGTCCGGCGAAAGGGCTCATCCACGACCACGAAATGATCTTCTGGAAGGACGGCAAGCCAACGTCGGACTTGTTCGACGTGAGGGACGCCATCGCCTCCAAGACGTCGTCGGCAACCACGGGTTTCGCCGAACGTCGACTGGACGGCGGAAAGGTCAGCAGCTTTGATTGGATCGGCAGTAGCTCCCGACCGCTCTCGAGGACAATGTCCGCGGCCACCGCGGGTTTTGCTCTTGGCGATCACCCTCTCCCGTTTAGGTGGCGAGGCGCCGCCGGCAGCAGTGGCTACCACCCCAACGGAAACGCTAACACATCGTCGTCAGATCCCGTGGTTTCAAGTGAAGCCCTAGGTACCCGACTCGAGGTACGTATTGTTGTCTAATTCTAGCTTTGATATATTCAATTGTAACTTCGTCACAACAATGGTCGTGTCGCTGGCAGAAGCACCTAGAGCCGACGGCTCCTACCAAAGCAATTGACGAGATGCGCATCGAGACGGAGGCGAAGAGGACGAAGACGTCGGTGGAGGAGAACGGCTGGACGCCGGACTTGCAGCTAAGCCTGAGCCCCAACGTGGGAGCAGACACTGACTGGCCCAAGAAGAGGAAGAGCATAGCGTTAAGTGAGCAGGAAGTGGACAGCGATAAACTGCCACTCTCGCTCTTGCTGTCACTCCGGGGTGGCGACAGCGGCGGCGAGGGCAGCGGCGGGGATGCCGGGAAGTTAGAGGAAGCGACAGGTAGTAGCAGGAGAAAGAAGGCCGCTCTGGGGCTGAGTACTTTGGATCTGACCATGTCGATCAAGGCATTGGAGTGAGATCTTTCAAGTACTTGTCCCAAGGCCTTCCAAAACTTGCACACTGCACCATGAGATTAATTAATAAAATTGTTAATTTAATTTAATCATGCTTCCGGACCATATATAAATACATATCTTATGTTCAGTGACATGCAGTAGCTAGGAACTGTTTCTCTATATATATGGTCACATGCATGATCAGTTCAGTTTTTTTTGTCACGGTATCATTGTGAAGTTAATTAAATCATATATCAACTGTTAAAAATTAATACCCACGTTAATGCCCCAATTGGTTAATCTTGCAATTGCTTGTCTAATAGTTTTTTGCTACTGTGTACATATTGGGATTCAGCTTAGTTCCATAATTGCCTGGGTGCTGCCTCACATACATGAATTCCTTTTTCGTTCCTTCTGGCAACGTGGAGGAGCAGCAGGGGGAGATATCTATCTCTACTATTGTATAAAGAGGAGTTAGTGGTCATCGGTATGTTCTTCTCTCCCTTCTCTATAGCCATCCGATTTGATCTGGACCATTCGTCTCTCTCCTCCTCTCTCTCTCTCTTTCTCAGGATACAACCACCCACCTCCTTCACTTTCCCTATCGCGCATTCCGGCCACCCTTCTCTCTCTGTCGTCTGCTCTCCAATATTTGATGTGTGAAGTTGGCTAGACAGTAAATTTCGTCTCACCATTTTTATGGCTTCGTTGCAATGCACCGGTCTCACCATTTTTATGGCTTAGTATTAGGATAAGAAGCAATAATATTTCGTACATAATGTAAAATAAGTAGCTCCACATTGAACCGTTTTATTTATAATTATGCACAACTCAAATGTGTTCTAAGTACGTACTTCTAGTTAAACATGTCTCTTGGTTCAGCGTGTTATGTTGGAAATTTATACAAGCACCCCTAGTCTGTACTTACTTAGGTTGAATATTTTGAGCAAAAAATAACCCACTAAATTCAATTATTAGCCTTCTCTTAGAAGAAGTTAATAATCTATATGTCCATATACGTTTTATAGTTGCAATTTTTATTTCATGAAATTACAATGATACAGAAAACTGCATTCATTTATTCTTTCAATAATGAAAATATAACAGCAAGTTACTTTACAAATAAAGAGTAAAATATAAAAAAATTACATACTGCTTAAAATGAATAAATCTGATAACACAATAAAATCCATACATATGTAAGCATTGGTTGGTAACATTGTCCATACTTCTCTCTAGAAAAAATTGCGATATACTGCTTACAATTTTCATGTCATATATAGGTTACGTGATAGCGCTATCATAATATCATTGATCAGAGCTAATATTATTACTTTGCACCTAATTGAAAAACCTGGATCCAAAAGTCTTCAGGGTACTCACAAAACATGTTTAATATATCTGAATTGTGCTACAATATATTTACATGTGAAGGTACATAGTTAGTATTTGTTTCATGACATTATTTAATGAATTTTAAGATATAAAACTTTAAAACACCATATCCAGAGCTTATCCAACAGAGATCGAATCCAGTTCTTTTTTGGAAAAAAAAAGCCCGTCCAATATTGAGTATCCTAGATAGAAATCTGACATTCAATTAATATATAGCTTTCAGAAATAACTGTGATGTACTTTCATTCAGAGATTCAACAATTCTTTTTCATGTAATATGTATGATGACCATTTTCATCCTACGTCAACTTGCTAGCAAACGCTGAAAATTTTAGTATTTTAACATCTACAACGCTAGCTAGTAAGCTTACCTATATATATGCAGTACACATGCATGTTAGATGAATTAATATTATTAATAGCATGGCATACTGTTATTTCAAAGTTAATTTCATCAGAAGAACAATCGTGCATATAATTCAAGTAAACAAATTGTTTGCGCTAATTCATTGATGATATAGTGGGTTACATAACAATTTAGATTCTCAATTAAACGAAAAAAAAGTATTTCACTGTTTGCACTAATTCATTGATGATATAGTGGGTTTACATAACAATTTAGATTCTCAATTTACGTACTAGCTAGGACATAGATAGGCACGACTAGCAAGAACAATGACATCAAAAAGGGCTAATCTAGTAGCAGTACGATGTTCTGTGAAGGTTGGCAGATACTTCTAATTTCTCGATGGGTTCAAGTGTTCAGTTGGGACGACAAGACTAATAGGTTTCGTTGGTGTTACGTCAATCATTTGTAAACAAAAGAGTTCTAAATGAAATAGTAAGATTATATATATATGGTTCATAGGCTTTGAAGAAATATGTATGCTCACGTTTGTATTTTATTTCTAGAGAATATAGTTGTGCCAGTATAGTCCTGAACTTGAAAACTAATTTGTCCGGCCGGTCAGCTTAGTGTTCTAGTTATTAGCCAAGTTTGCCAATACATTTGAGAACATCAAGAAATATCACAGTAGATTGGTTTTTCATGTTTTGGGTCTCAAATGGCACAAGATGTTCAATTGTACAGCTTAAATAAACCTCACGCACACAAGGTCACATGACCTATACTCAACGCACCCACTAGCTCCACGAGCTAACAACTAGGACCTATTCTCATACTACTGTCCAGGATTTTCTTCACGATCCGCACAACTCAGCCAACTCATTGACCTAAATTACAGCCGTTACTCAAACGCCCAGCCATGACTTACGACCACGACTGCTACTCGATTTCCGAGTACATCTGCTACAGTACTCTTACAACTTACGATTTCTTCAGTACTCAGACGCTCCGACTACTACGGTACTGTAGCTTCCGACTATCGATCGGGGTACTGTAGCTTACGACTACCGACCAGATACTGTAGTTCGAACTACCGACTGGTTACTGTAGCTTACGGCTATCTAGTACTCGAACACACGAGTACTCGACACACAACTACACAGTATAGAACAGATCAAGGCGCTCTGCATGTGTCAATCTTCCACTTTCTTTGGCAGTACGTACGGACGCACGTGCCTACCGTCTTCCCGTAGTTTCAGCCTTGTCAGCAGTATCCCCCCCCCCCCCCCCCCCCCTACTGACCGGTCAGTATCACCTGTGAGCTCCAGAAGAACATACAAGGAGGTGACTGTTCGCAATCAGGAGGCACTAGAAGAACGTATATATGCAACTATGTAATGTAATGTAAGGCGTGCTCCAGCATCTTTAACTGTTTAGCTTTGTGTGTAGGCTAGGATATCTATAGCTAGCTAGCTAGCTACCGCATGCTTGAGAATTGAAGCCCAGAGAGAGGTTGATGATGAGGACAAGGAAGCATTAACCACCGGAGAAGCAGCGAGATGACAGCCCTCTGGCCAATACATTGCAGGCCATGCAGCACTGCAGTGAGCAACAGAATGTTGTGGTCGTGTCACCGCCTACCGATCACTTGACCTTTTCTAGCTAGTGAAAGACACTCGCGTATGGCGCCCCTGCTAGCAGGTGAGAGTTTCGGCCACGTTGTGAGTTTTGATCGCTTCGCGTTTCGACCACTTCAAAAGGTAAGTGTTACAATCACTCCTTCTTGACTTGTACGGACTTGCGACCAAGTTACGAACTCTTTCTCTGCTGCGCAATGTGCTCGTAACTTTAGCTTCACACTTCCAAGCGCTTTGCATGTACTCGTAATCAAGTTACGAGTACTCGAGACTTCGACTATAGACATCAGCGCATTCGACCACGATCACCTCTGCCTGCGACCATGATCACTAGTGTCTGTAGAGATTCAGCGACAATACCATACGATTAATAGCAGGGGCGGAGGCACATGGGCCGGAGGGGGTTCCCAGGAACCCGGTTCCAAAACAAAATTTAGTTATTACTAGTAAATATTCACCCTTTGTGCACCCCCCTTGGCCCAATATGGTGTACCCCTAGCTCAAAAAACACCCCCACTCGCTCTGTCCAGCCCATTCGTTTTGAAGTGGTGCACCCCCCTCCATTTTGCTCTAGCTCCGCCACTGATTAATAGTAACGACAAAATCAGAATTGGGGAAGCATTTTCAGTGCCAAAACTGCGCACCCTTTTCTAGGTTTTCTTCATTGCTTATACTCAAATTTTACATCTTAGAGATAGATTACAATACTATATGAATCCGACAAGATAGATTACAATACTTTCTAAATCCGACACGAACTCAACTATAAATAGAAACTAAACTCTGAAACCGACTCTGCTCTGAGCCAAACTCTTACAACTAGAGATAGACTCTTCGACTTGTACGACAACCAACATTAGGATATCTCTAACATACTCCCCCTTAATCCTAATGCGTATTAGAAATTTCCTGAACACCAATTAACTCGCACATCTTGCTGAAGTTCACACGTGGTAGGGCTTTCGTTAAGATGTCTGCTTTCTACGAATCTGAGGCTATATGCTGCACTTTGATCAATCCTTCCTCAACACACTCTCGTATAAAATAGAACTGTATGTCTATATGGTTACTCCTCCCGTGAAACACCAGGTTTTTCATCAACGCTAGGGCTAACTTATTATCGACATATAGTCCAACCGGCCCATCATCCTTGCCTTCCAATTCATGAAGCAATCTTTTCAGCCAAATTCCCTAACTTGCCGTTGAGGTTGCAGCCATGAATTCAGCTTCACAGGTAGAGAGCACCATGTCACCACATTGCCATACACGTAGAACATTGATTTCTGCTTTTGCGAGCACCATGTCATCACATTGCCATACATATAGAACACAGTACCAATTGTACTTTTCCAGTCATCAGGATCTCCGACAAAGTTACTATCACTGTACCCTACTAAAATTGGCACCTCCTTCTTCCTGGAATACACCAGTCCACAGTCAATTGAACCGGCAACAAATCTCAGAATATGTTTCAATAACTATTGATGCGCCTTAGTCGGTCTTCCCATGAACTGACCTGCAACTCCAACTGCAAAGGACAAATCTGGCCATGTATGTAGCAAATAACGTAGACATCCAATCAAGCGTCTATACATAGCCACATCGACTAACTCAGCTCCATCATCTTTCTCAAAACCTGCTCTGGGCTCCATTGGGTATTTGCATGCATTGCAATCCACCAAGCCCGCCTTGTCAAGAATTTTCTTAGCATAAGCCAATTGCTTAATTGAGATGCAGTGACCTTGCTGATTGATGTCCAACCTGAGGTAGAAACTGAGAAGCCCCAAATTGCTCATCTCAAATTCTTGCATCATCTGATTCTTGAACACTCGGATTTTGTCATCAGTGGTCCCTGTGACAATTAAGTCATCCACATAGACTCCAACTAGAATTGTGTCACCATCTTCCCTGCTTCTTGTACAGAGCCTACTCTTGTTTGCATTTTTCAATGTTGAGTTTCCTTAAGCTCTCATCCAGCTTGCGATTCCAAGCTCTGGGTGCTTGTTTCAACCCGTGCAATGCCTTTGACAGCTTGTATACCTTTTCTTCTTGACCTTTCACAACAAATCCCTCAGGCTGGCTGACATATACTTGGTGAGCTCTCCATTCAAGAAAGCTGATTTGATATCTAAATGATGAACTTCCCATCCAAAGTGTACAGCAAGTGCAAGAATTACTCTCACTGTTTCAAGCCTTGTTACAGGCGCAAAGACTTCTTTGTAGTCGATGCCGTGTTTCTGAATATACCCTTTCGCAACTAATCTAGCCTTGTTGCGCACAACATTTCCTTCAGTATCTCTTTTCAGTTTATAAACCCACTTCAACCCAATGGGTTTGTGGCCATGTGGTAGAGTTGTCAACTTTCATGTGCCGTTCTTCTCAATAGCTTCTAGTTCTTGCCTCATTGAACTTCTCCAGTTCTCTTTAACTACTAGGCAAAAATTAAACGGTTCTTCAGCAGCCACCATATGTAGTTCACCCTCAATATTAATAGGTTCAGTTTCCTCATAAATATCTCTCAAGCTTCTTTATTTTGGCGTAATACTCTTAGGAGTAGACACTTCTGAACCTCCACTAGTCATATTCTCGACCTCAACATCTAAATCACCTTTGGGAGATTATGAGCCAATGCTGTATCATTGCTTGGTAGTACTATAATTGGTGTATCAGGCTCTCCTTCTCCCTCAACAGAAAAGGTCATCATCAAATTTCCCATCTCCTGACACACTTCTTGACTATTTTCGTACTACCATACTTCATCTTCTTGGAAAACAACATCTCTGGACACATGAATCTTGCCAGCAATAGGGTCAAACAAACGACATGCTTTGCTTCCTAACTCAACTCCCAAATACACCATAGCTCTACTCCTGTTGTCGAGTTTCTTCAGATGTGTATTCACTTTGGCATATGCTACACATCCAACACTATTAAATGTTCTAGATTTGGCTTCCTTCTGCTCCATGCTTCATATGGTGTGATGCCATCCAATGCCTTGGTCTCCACACAATTAAGAATATACACTGCATGTCTTACTGCCTTAGCCCAGAATTTACTTGGCATAAACCTACTTTTTAGCAAACTCCACGCCATATTCATCATTGTTCTATTCCTCCTTTCCACCACCCCATTTTGATGTGGGCTATACGGAGCAGTTAGGAACCGAGTGATTCCCCCTCTCTTCACAAATTGCCTCAAATTCACCACCACAGTCTGATCTGACACCTTTCAACTTCTAATCAGTCTGTGTCTCAGTGAGAATATAACAAATTACTTGAATGTGTCTTTGGCTTTTCCCTTCCTCTTGAGCATATACACCCACATCAGTCTTGAGAAATCATCCACTATCAGAAGAAAATATCTGTTCCTAGCATTAGTACAAGGATTAATCGGCCCACACAAATCAATATAGACCAACTCCAAAGATCATGTGGCTCTATACGTGCGTGTGCTGGAAATAGAGTGCTTGTCTGTTTTCAAACAAGATAAGATTCACAGACTTGAGTGGGATGATCAATATGTGGCAACCCAAGAGCCATCTTCTTGTCAGACATCTATTTCATAGACTGAAAATTCACAGGCCCCAATCTCACATGCCATAACCAGGACGGATTGAGTAGTGCAGCACTACGGTAAAGAGGCTTGCATGTGTCCAACTGAACCTTGTATAATCTATTTGAAGTATGTGATACCTTCATCAGTAGGCTCCCAAATCGATCATGCAAGAGCAAATGAGACCCCCTCAACGTTACTTCACACCCACCTTCTATCAATTGTCTAAGACTGATGATGTTATTACAGAGTCTAGGTATGTAGTAGACATATGACAATAATCTCTGTTCCCCGTTCTTACATTGAAGCAAAATTGACCCTTTTCCTTGTATATGGACAACAGATCCATCACCATATTTCACCTTTTCATTCAGTTCTTTGAACTCCCCTTTTGGCCGGTCATGTGGTTTGAGGCTCAATTGTCAAGATACCATATCTGTGAGTCAATCATCTCCTCCCCAATATTCAGTAGCTACGGGTGCAAGCTCTTCTCTTCAAGCATGACCAGACCACAGTAAATTCCACATGTGGACAGAAGTAATGCTGGTTCATCCTCCTCCTAAGTCTTTGTGAGATTGACCTCCTCCTTGTTCTTATTATAACAATCAAAGGCATAATGACCAAACATGTGACACTCATGACACTTGATATAGCTGCAGCATTCAAAAGCATAACAACAAAATTTATCTCAATCAAAACACTTCACCTTTGACTTATCTCGGATGAAGCCATTGTTTCCACATTCAAACTTCTCCCCACGACCAGCATAGCCTTCTCGACCTCCTCGACCATGGCCGCGACCGTGAGTACCTCAACCATGCCATGTTGCAGATCAATGCCCCCCATGGAACCGAGGTTGATCCTTGCGAACCTACTTGATCTTAGCCTTCATATCAATTTTTGTAAGAAGCGCTTGATCATTCCTTTCCTTATAGCCTTTCAGGAGCCACTCGTGTGCTTTGAGAGATCCAGTACTTCCTCAACCTTCATCATCAAGAGATTGCTTGAGAACATCAACGTCGTGACCACTAGGAGAAACTTCTCTAGAAGGATCCGCAAGTACTTTTTCACGACAATGCTTTTCTCCAATTTGTCATCGAGAGACCGAATCTCACTCACAATTGTGGTGAGTTTTGCAGCAAACTCATCCACAGATCGGTTTACACCCATGTTTATATTCTCATACTCGCTATGTAGAGCCTGCAGGCAAACCTCCTTGACACGATCTGCGCCCTCATTCATGACACGAAGCGCTTCCCAAGCCTCACGTGCCATATCTGTCCCGACCAACTGACTTATCATTGAATTGGAAACTGCCTGGTAGATGATAGCCAATGTAGTTTGATCGATCTTGTCATCAACCACCTCCTTTGCCTTGGGATCAACAGCACCCCAGATGCTCTAGGCGCGCATATTTGCTTTCATCTTCATTACTCATACGGGATAATTCTCAGAACTGTGGACCAGATACTGGAGCGACACCGATCCTTCCTTTGCCATCTTGATCTTCAGTAGCTCAATCTCTGATATCTTGCTCTGATACCATATGAGAGTTTCGACTACTCCAAAAGACGAGTGTTACGATCACTCCTTCTTGACTTGCACGTACTCATAACCGAGTTACGACCACTCCTCTGCTGCACAACGTGCTCCTAACTTCAGCTGATGAGAGTTACGACCACACTTCCGATCACTTTGCACGTACTCGTAATCGAGTTACGAGTACTTGAGACTTCGACTGCGGACACCAGCACCTTCAACCATGATTACCTCTGCCTACGACCACGATCACCAGCATCTGTAGAGATTCAGTGACAATACCATACGATAAACAATAATGACAAAATCAGAATTGGAGAAGAATTTTCGGTGCCAAAACTGCGCACCCTTTTCTGGGTTTTCTTCACTATTTCAAATTTTACATCTTAGAGATAGATTACAGTACTATCTAAATCCGACACGAACTCAACTATAAATAGAAACTGAACTTTGAAACCGACTCTGCTCCGAGCCGAACTCTTACAATTAGAGATAGGCTCTCCGACTTGTACAAAACCAACATCAGGATTATCTCCAACAACCGGTACAATTTTTCTCAGCTCCGCGCTCCGGCCTATGAGTGTGTGCAACAAGGGAACATGATGGGATTGTCTCCAAACCGCGCGCGAGGCCGGCAGGCCCGGCACCAAAAATTCCAACGACGAGACACGCGCAGCGGCAGCCACAGGGCCTGCGACGCGGACCGTTCCACCAACTGCCTGCCCCACGCTTGACTTCGGAGGTTGGCGTGGTTCCAATCTGCCATTGATGGATGTTTCAGCGCATCAACTACGTACCATATTATACTACAGGTTAATCGAACTGCGGATGTGAGCCGGTTTTTACACCGGCGGACAATTGGTGCAGACAATGGCAGCGCAAATCCGGGGATCACCGGGCCAGATCTGGCTTTTGTGTTGCCGAGCGTCCGGCCGGTGGGTGGTCGGGCGATGAGCCGATGAGGTATTCACTCGACAGGTGTTTGGGGAGTGGCCCCACCATATACAGGTCCAATCGTACATGTAAGCAAAATATAGGTCTAGTTAGGATGTAACAAAAAAATCATGTATGACCTTAGTCGTAAATCTTTAAAAGAGGTATTTATATAAATACCTTCTTCTATCATTATAAATATGGCCCATAGAACACCACAGAAAAGGAAAAGGGAGAGAGATGAGAGGGAAAAAACCATAACAAGATCAAATATTGGGGATCTATTTTACTCCTCTCTCCTCTTTGGAGTCTTAGGTTTCAGATATCCCTGTATCTACTATTTAACGAGTAACTATAACCACAGATTTTGTAGTGGCAGGTGGCGAGACGTCGTGCAGGGACGACGATGACAATATGTACAGTGGGACGATGTGCAGCGAGGTTGCCACCAACAATTGGTTACAACCAGTGGACAAAATTGCTTAGTGGCCTGAGAACAATGGTTTTTAGATAAAGGATATAAAATCCGGCCTCTATATCCACGAAGGATATATACAGCCAACAGATACACAAGCTCTTAGACTCAAATCCTCAAAAACTGAGGAGCATAAAACAACAAGACATATAGCATAAGGACTATAAAAAAAGCTAGAAAGACTAAGCTTCATAACTTCTTCTCCGTCCTTGCTTTCAACCAAGTCCCTATCCTCAACCGACCGTGTCCTCCAACCTTCGGTGTACTGTGCGTGAAGAAGGACCTCCGAGACGACGCCTCCAAGGAAGCGACGAGAGTCGCCAACGCCGCCCGCCTCATCGAGGCAAGGTTTTCACTTGGAGATCAGTAAACATGAGGGCTATGGAGCACCATGACAACACCTCCAGGAAGGAAAATGGCGCCCGAAGGCGTCATCGTTGTCGAGACCGGTAAGATCACCGGTAAAGCTTTCGCCAGCACCTCCACAGCACCCTATGTATTACCCACTCACACAATAAACCGCCACTAACACACCGGGGACCTGCGAGCCTCAAGGCCATGGCATAGCCACCCTTGAACTCTACGACGAGCCGCTCCCTGCAATTTTCGCCACTGAAGAAACCACAAAGCAACACCTATATGCCACCACTGAGCTGATCCTGAGAACAATGGTAGGGCAGATATTGTGTAGTATAGTATAGACGGGATCCATACAGCGCATTGACGTTCGAATTTAAAGCCCTAGCGTCAGATTTAACCCATTGGAGGGTCATTTTTACGGTCATGTGGTTAGTTCTGCAGCCAAATACTGGTATGTACGTTCTAAAAGAAAAAAAACAGTGTGTACATGTAGTATCACACCCATTGTACATTCTCCCCACGGATCGATCGATCATGTGGTTGTCTTATGGCGCGTTTGGTTCGCGGGATAAAACTAATCCATCCGGACGAGGCATCACCCCTTGTTTGGTTCGGTGAATGGAACCATTCCATCCTAGATGAAATGGTTCCACTAAGTTGCTTTTGTGAGAAATATTCTGTCTAGATACTGTCACTACTACTACAAAAAAGTAATCACAGACAGTTCTAAACCATCATCACAGATGATTTTCTGAACCGTTTAAATTTATGTGACTGTGATAATAGGCGATTATCACAGATAGTTTATGAGCACTACTAGAAATGTGTTCATCAATGACGATTCACTCGTGACGTTTACTATTTTCGTCATAGAACTATCGCTTTCAATGACGAAATTTACAGTTTCGTCATTAGTCACAAGTGACGGAGTTTTGGCACGAAGAATAATGACGAAAACGAACGGAGTGTCATAAAACAACAAAACTAAATCGTCATAGATTTTTGGCTCGTGCACCACCTCGAGGACGTGGCGCCGTGGTCCCACCAGTGGGTCCGACCTCGATGACGTGGTGATGCGGTCCCACCAGCTGGTCCCAACCTTGATGACGTGGGCATGTGGTCCCACCAGCGGGTCCCAGCCTCAATGACGTGGCGCCGTGGTCCCACCAGCGGATCCCACCTCGATGACGTGGCCAGCGGGGTCCACCAGCGGGTCCCACCGTGATGACGTGGCGCCGTGGTCCCACAGGCGGGTCCCAATGCGGGACAGCTGCCTTCTCCCTCCCTTTTTTGGCAAAAAATTTCCTCCCAGCGGAGGTTCGAACCTGCGACTTGCCGCTAGGTAAGTTGGAGCGTTACCACTAGAGCACTCAACCGTTCGTGGTATAGGTAAGCATGTTTTTGTATTTGTTGTTTTAAAACATGATAATTGTCATTCTGTTTCATATGGCCCAAGCCCATGTACGTACGTAGTCTAACTCGCGAGTCGTGGCCGGAGGGCGGCGCGCTGCTGTTCTTGTCGCCGCCGCACGGCACGCCAGCACGTGCCCTGCCGCGAGGGCAAGGCCGCACCTCCGATCGTCCGTCAGTCCGTCCGGCCTCCGGGGTTCAAGACCCGTCCCAAGTTTGCGATCGTCCCGGAGATAGTGAGACTGCAGGTCCGCAGCAGCAGCACACGTTCAGGCATCATCAATTCATCGGCGTATGTTCTTTTCTATCTTTTACGTCCATCGGATTAGAGCTAAGGCCTAATTGGTCGTACTATTTTTTTTGCATGCATGTTCCGTTTGTCTTCTTCCGATTTAGATGATTCAGGTGCTAGTTTGTCAGTTGGTCTCCACAGATCAAATGCCTTCAATATGGACTTTATCCTCGATCCGAGATCTCAAATAGTGTACATATCTGCTGCATTAATATGCATCATGTACATACACGATGAGTTTATTTGTTACATTTTGTGATAATGCATGTATATGGACTTTGAAGTTCTTAATTTCTCGGCCATCCAAAGTGGTTAACAATGTGCAGTGCTTAATACAGCAAAATAATGTGCAATGCATGCATGCTAAGGACCCCAAGTCCAGGTGATTTGAGTTATATTCCAATCTGCTGGATCCAACTGCTGCTGCTAGATCCCTTGTCTAACCCTCAACAGTGTCAGGTTAAGTACTGGCTGGGCTTACCTGATCCTTTTAATTATGAAGTTAAGTGTCAGGTTAAGTATTTAGCACAAATACAAAGTTAACCAACCATACACCCATCAATCCATTGCCCAGTCAAAACAACATGCTATACAAATACATGACCAATCAATCCATTGCCCAGTCAAAACAACATGCTCACCCATCTTTTGTTTGTTCCGTGGTCCGGCATTCCCTTAACAAATGTATTGTTCTGTGGTCTGGCATTCTCTTAACAAATGTAGTTGCAGAGTACTATCTTATTGTGAGCAATCTGGAATTTGACAGCCTGTGTATGATGAAATTGTTTGCACATTTAGGTCTGATGCTTACTGAACTTATCTCTTTCTGTTATGCTGCTTCAAACTCACAGCTACAATTAGTCAATTACAGCTGGAGGCAAGAGGAATCTGACAGCATTATGCCGGAGATAATGATCCATGAACGCTATTCATGTTTGGGAATTCCTCATTATCAAAAACGATGAACATAAACACCAAATCAAAACAAAAAGAAGAAGAAATTTTAATTGCTACACATCGATGTTGATCTCCAGTATGAACAAATGTCTGTCTTCCCTTCCCAAAATAATCACTATCCAACGATCCATCATCCGTGATCTTCGTTTCGGTTCATCTTCAGCGTCATGGGGCAGGCAAAAAGCAACGCAGATGTACAGATTTATCCGTGGTCTATTGGCAGCCCACGAATCGCGATCGCTGACCGGAGACGGCCATCATCTGGCACGCCCCTTCCAACAACTTCCCTGCAAACACCAAACCAAGGAGAACAAGATTGTAAGAGACCTGGATGAATTAACAGCAAGAATAGTGACCACGAATAAGAGGCCAGGGAGGGAGCCGGGGGAGGCGAGCAGGGGGGCGGCGGGGAGGCGGAACGGCGCTGTTGTAAGGTCTTACGACCTCCCAGGACCTTTTACGACCGGTTAGAGTCGTTTACGACCGGTGAGAATCAAGTACGATTGGTTCAGAGTACTTACGACCAATTCCGAACGCCTCAATCTCCTCCAATCGCTTTTTCAACGTGGTCGTAAATTTACTGTAGCAATTTACGACCGCTCTGCGATATCGCTGCCGCTGCCTTCCTTCAGCCGCTCGAGATACCGTGATCGAAACCTTCTACGATCACGTAGTGATGCTGGCGATCACTGTTCACCGTGGTCGAACACCCGTACGACCACGTTCACTTCCTTCAATGTGGTCGGAGTCGCTTCCGACCACGTTCTGGCCTTCCCGGTGTAGTCGTAGCTCGTTACGACCACCTTTGACTCCTTACGACCACCTTCACCGTGGTCGTAGCCTTCCCTGCTGGAACTTTGCCGTGGTCGTAACTCCTCCCGATCACGCTTGCGGTGATCGTGAGTCCTTCCGACCACGCCTTGCACAATCACACGACAAAACAATGCTTTGTGTGTTTCCCTCTTTTTGGTATTTTCTCAAATTTCTTGGTTCATCGAATACATGGCTCTAAGCCTCTTTTTATACCCGGCTGTCCTACTTCAACACGGGTTCTCAACACCTACTCCGACTCTGATTCTAATATGACTTCGACTAGGTTTCCACCTACGACTCTGAATTGCGGTTGCAATTCGACTTTGATTACACCTAAATTTTGCACATGACTCTAAAACAAGATTATTTACAACATTCTCTCCCTAATCTTGTTTTTCGACTTCGATCATGCCAATCTTCTTCTTCATCTCTGAAAACTTTATTCGCCCCAGCGACTTTGTCAATATGTCTGCTTTCTGTTCTTCGGTTCTGATATAGTTGATATCGATCTTCCCCTCTTCGACACAATCTCTGATATAATGATATCTTGTGTCTATGTGTTTGCTTCTATCATGTAGAACCGGATTCTTGCTCAGTGAAATAGCCGATTTGTTATCAACCCTGAGCGTTACCTTCTGAATTTCTTCATCTGACAATTCACTCAACAGTCGAGCGAGCCAGACCCCCTGACAAGATGCTGCGCTCGCTGCGATGTACTCGGCTTCACATGAAGATAATGCAACCACCTTTTGCTTCTGAGATTGCCAGCTGATCGGACTCTCCCCAAGCACAAACATTATGCCTGTCGTGCTCTTTCGATCGTCGACATCTCCCGCCATGTCGCTATCACTGTAGCCCGTCAGCTGCAACGACTTTCCACCTCCTCTCTTGTACTGAGTCCCGAGATTCAAGGTACCTTTGATGTATCTCAGGATGTGCTTCACGGCATTCATATGCTCCTGAGTCGGTTTCTCCATGAAACGACTTACGTATCCGACCGCAAACGAGATGTCTGGTCGGGTGTGCACCAGATACCGTAGACTTCCGACAATGCTCCTATAAGTCGTGGCATCAACTGGTGATCCTGGGCCTGTCTTGCTCAACTTCAGATGATTCTCCATTGGGGTTTGACATGGATTGCACTCTTCCATACTCGACTTCTCCAGAATCTTTCGAGCATATCCCGACTGACAAAGTGTTATGCCGTTGTCGGTTTGATTTACTTCAATGCCGAGGTAGTAGCACAGAAGTCCCAAATCGGTCATTTTAAACAGCCTCTTCATCTCTTCTTTAAACCGCTTGATCTCCTTCGAACTCGATCCAGTAATGATCAAGTCGTCCACGTAAACGCCCACGATCAGTCTGTTCTTCGCATCTCCCCTCGTGTACACAGCATGTTCAGAGTTGCTTCTTCTGAACCCGAGTGCCGTTAGACTTTTGTCAAGCTTCAAATTCCATGCTCGTGGTGCTTGCTTAAGTCCGTAGAGAGCTTTGTTCAGCTTCAAGATTTTTTCGGCTTGCTCCTTGGATTGAAAACCCGGCGGTTGAGAGACATAAACTTCCTCCTTAATGTCTCCGTTCAAGAACGCCGTTTTCACATCCATGTGGTGAATCTCCCATCCACCGTTTGCTGCCAATGCAAGTAGTAGTCGTATAGTTTCCATACGAGCTACTGGGGCAAAGACTTCTTCGTAGTCGATGCCTTGTTTTTGAACATACCCTTTCGCCACGAGTCGTGCTTTGTGTTTTACGACTTCTCCCTTTGAATCCTTCTTTACCTTGAAGATCCACTTTAAACCGATTGCTCGATGACCCTTTGGCAAATCGGTGAGTTCCCATGTGTCATTCTCTTCAATCGACTTCAGCTCTTCCTGCATAGCTGCTCTCCAGTATGTATCTCCCTTTGCTTCTTCATAGCTTCCAGGTTCTTCTGCAGTCGTGTAAAGCAGTAGCTCTTCAGACTGCACTGGTTCAGTTTGTGCATAAATCTCACTTATGCTTCTCATCTTCGGTATTCTATCGCTCGAATCTTCTTCATCAGACTCTTCTTCATTTGGTGAGACTTCCTGATCATCAGCACCGGTCGAATTTTGGCTTTGAGATGTGGTCATAGCTTCTTCCGTATTGTCAGCATCGACTTCTTCGACTTCGAAGGTTACCCACTTCGACATGTCTTTCTCAATGTCCTCGTGTTCTTCCCACTCCCAATGTTTGTTCTCTTCGAAGACCACGTCTCTGCTCACATGAATCTTCTTTTCGACCGGATCATAGCACCTGTACGCCTTGGTGCCTGGTTCTGAGCCAAGATAAATCATCCGTCTGCTCCGGTCGTCTAGCTTCTTGAGATAAGTGGATGGCTTCACATGGGCTAAGCATCCGAAGACCCTTAGGTGCTCGACATTGGGTTTTCTTCCCGACCACTGTTCATATGGAGTGACTCCATCCAGTGATCGCGTGGTCGCGCGATTTAGCAGATAGACAGCATGTCGTACTGCTTCTGCCCAAAATCTCCCGGGCAGGAATCGGCTCTTCAACAGACTTCGTGCTGTTTCGACCACGGTCCGGTTTCTTCTTTCTACGACTCCGTTTTGTTGAGGTGAATACGGAGCCGTGAAGAGTCTTGCAATACCCTTCTCTTCACAAATCGAGTTGAACTCTTTCGCGAGGAATTCTCCTCCTCGATCTGACCTGACCGACTTCACCTTTTTGTCGACTTCGTTTTCGACAAGAGTTATGAACTTCTGAAAGTTCGTCTTTGCCTCATCTTTGCTTTTCTGCATGTACACCCACATGGCTCTTGAATAGTCATCCACGATCAACATGAAGTATTGATTCCCGGCATCTGTACGAGGTGTGATTGGTCCGCACAGATCTACGTGAACCAATTCGAGTGGTTTCGAAGCTCTAAAACTCGTCTGCTGTGGAAAACCGCTACGAGTTTGTTTCGCCACCAGACAGCCTTCGCAGACTTGCTCCGGGTGGTCGATTGTCGGTAATCCGACCACCATCTCTTTTCCCGCCATCGTGTTGAGACTCTGGAAATTCAGATGTCCGAATCTTGCGTGCCATAGCCAGGCCGCATTATCGGTTGTAGTCTTCATACACTTCGGCTTGCATGCTTCAATATGAATTTTGTACAGACGGTTTACCGTTCTCTGTACTTTCATCAGCAGTCGCTCAGTGTGGTCGTACATCTTCAGATAGGTGTCTTTGAGTTCAATCCGACAACCTTCTTCAGTCAATTGTCCAAGGCTTATAATGTTGCTTCGTAGACTTGGAATGTAGTATACATTCGACAATCTCCTCTGGCTTCCATCCTTGCACTGCATCAGGATCGTGCCTCTCCCTTTTATCTGAATGGTCGAGCCGTCTCCGAATTGTACTCTTCCAAGCACATTCTTATTTAATTCGTAAAACATCGAGTACGTACCCGTCATGTGGTTGCTGGCTCCATTGTCGAGATACCAGTCTGCCGTCCGCTCTTGAGTCTGCTCTCCTTTCTCCAACAGACTCGGAAACACTTTCTCCTCGTTTAATAGAACCATTGTCGGTTCGTCTGCAGTGCAGAGCGACAACAGCAATGTCGGCTCTTTGTGCTCATCTGTTTGAGCCAGGTTTGCTTCCTCTACTTTCTTCTTACTCCGGCAATTCGCAGCATAGTGACCATACTTCTTGCAGTTATGGCACTGGATGTGGCTCCGACATTCGGCTGCGTAGTGCCCAAACTTCTCGCACGTGTAGCACTGGACATCAGACTTGTCGGTCTGACGGTCGCCGCCTCCACGACCACCTCCTCGACCACTTCGTCCACGACCTCTGTGATCGAAACCTCGACCTCGTCCATGAGATGCACCACGGCCGGTCGATGTGCCACGACCACGACCACGACCGCCCCTTGATGTCGATTCTCCTCGGTTCTTCGTATCTTCCTTTACAAACAATGCTTGTTGGTTGTAAGGCCCTTGTCCTTCATTGTCGGCTTGATAACTCTTCAGAAGCTGCTCGTGTGCTTTGAGCGCTCCAGTCACCTCCTCAACCTTCATCTTCGAGAGGTCTTGCGAGTACGTGAGTGTAGTTACGACCGAGAGAAACTTCTCTGGTAGTACTCGTAGATACTTCTTCACCGCCACCTCGTCTTTCAAGTCGTCGCCGAGAGATTTGATCTCGTTTACGACTTCGTTAAACTTCCCAGAGAACTCCTCCACAGTTTGGTTCTTTCCCATCTTCAATGATTCAAACTCACTCCTCAATGTTTGAAGTCGAACTTCCTTCACTCGATCTACTCCTTGGTGCATTATCTGCAGAGTAGTCCAGACGTCTTTCGCCGTCTCCTTGCCGACTAGCTGCCGCATCATCGAGTCGGGCACAGCTTGATAGATCGCTGCCATCGCCATCTTGTCGAGACGATCATCGAGGACCTTGTCCTTCTCCTTCGGTTCAACCGGGCCCCAGACGCCCTGTGCGATCATGTTGACCTTCATCTTCATCGCCCAGACCGGATAGTTGTCCGAACTGAGGATCGGGTACTGCAGCGACACGCTCTGCTTCGCCGTGTCAGCCATGTTTAACCACGGCTCTGATACCAACTGTTGTAAGGTCTTACGACCTCCCAGGACCTTTTACGACCGGTTAGAGTCGTTTACGACCGGTGAGAATCAAGTACGATTGGTTCAGAGTACTTACGACCAATTCCGAACGCCTCAATCTCCTCCAATCGCTTTTTCAACGTGGTCGTAAATTTACTGTAGCAATTTACGACCGCTCTGCGATATCGCTGCCGCTGCCTTCCTTCAGCCGCTCGAGATACCGTGATCGAAACCTTCTACGATCACGTAGTGATGCTGGCGATCACTGTTCACCGTGGTCGAACACCCGTACGACCACGTTCACTTCCTTCAATGTGGTCGGAGTCGCTTCCGACCACGTTCTGGCCTTCCCGGTGTAGTCGTAGCTCGTTACGACCACCTTTGACTCCTTACGACCACCTTCACCGTGGTCGTAGCCTTCCCTGCTGGAACTTTGCCGTGGTCGTAACTCCTCCCGATCACGCTTGCGGTGATCGTGAGTCCTTCCGACCACGCCTTGCACAATCACACGACAAAACAATGCTTTGTGTGTTTCCCTCTTTTTGGTATTTTCTCAAATTTCTTGGTTCATCGAATACATGGCTCTAAGCCTCTTTTTATACCCGGCTGTCCTACTTCAACACGGGTTCTCAACACCTACTCCGACTCTGATTCTAATATGACTTCGACTAGGTTTCCACCTACGACTCTGAATTGCGGTTGCAATTCGACTTTGATTACACCTAAATTTTGCACATGACTCTAAAACAAGATTATTTACAACAGGCGCGACGGCGCACGGCACGGGGAGATGTCGCTGATCGGCGCGGGAGCACGGGAGGCGCGGGGAAACGGCGGTGATCGGCGCGGGCGGACGGGAGGCGCAGGGACGGCGCGCGGGCGGATGAAGTCGCCGTCGAGGAGGGAGGCGAGAGGGAGAGGGAGATGGAGCAGCGCCGTCGGGGAGGGAGGCGAGAGGGAGCGGCGCCGCCGGGGAGGGAGGCGAGAGGGAGAGGGAGCGGCGCCGTCGGGGATGGAGGCGGGGAGGGAGGCGAGAAGGAGAGGCAGGCGGAACGGCGCGGGGGTGGGGGTGGGGATCAGAGGGGGGTCGAAAAAGAGTAATCCAACCGGTAGGGGGGTTTTGGCAAAAACGTTTAAGTGGATTGGGTGCTTCCACCTTTAAAGATCCAGGCCGTTTGAGGTACATCCGACGGTCCAAATCTGGAGTTCACATGTTAGCACCGAATAGCCTGTTAGCACTGGATACGTTCCCATATTTAAATTCCTATTATATATATATATATACACTATATGTGTTTTGTCAGCTGACTGGCCCCCGCTATATATAATTCTTGGCTCCGCCACAGCTGAGCAGCAGCGCCGGCGAGCTGGGGTGGGCAGAGGTGCGCCGGGTAGCGGCGGCGCGCATGGGACAGAGCTGCGGCGACGCGACTTATGCGGGCATAGTACAAGGTTTGAATTGATTTTTAATATTGTTACATATAATATGCATGTGTTTGATATGTTATTGAATTTTGTTGATTTTACTCTAATTTAAGGACTGAGAACAAGGTTTATTTTATTGTCAAAACAGATGGATAGAAGCTGGATTTTCGGGAGACAATTCACAGATGCATATGTGAAAGGAGTTGAAGAGTTCATGAAATTTGTTAGTGAAAGATACCCCGAAGACAGCCACATACTTTGTCTGTGTCGTAACTGTCTTAATCAAAGTTTGTGGCCTCAGGATGATGTAAGTGACCATATACACATTTATGGAATGTCAGCTACATACACCAGGTGGATTCACCATGGGGAGTCGGCAGATACTGCAGTAGTTGACAATTTGGAGCAGGAGGTCGAAGGAGGTGATCATGACTTTGGGATACATGTGGATGTGGCCGATGATGATTATGATGAGGATCACAGAGTACCAGAGATGATAGGAGATCTGTATGCTGCGGCAGAGGCTGATGGAGAACAACCAAGGTTTGCAAGAGTCCTTGAAGATGCGAAGAAGTCACTTAGCCCGGGATCTAGCCATTCAAAATTCTCTTTTCTGGTGAGGATGTTGTATATCAAGTCTCGCTATCGAATTCCCAATACAGGATTTTCCACAATTATGAAGTTGCTGTCGTCAGGATACCCTCAGAGTGAGTTGCCAAAATCATATGATGAGGCCAAGAAATATCTTCGAGAATTGGGCCTTGGATTCGAAAACATCCATGTATGCAAGAACAATTGTGTGTTGTTTCGTAAGAGGTATGCTAAAGAGAATGTGTGCCCAGTATGCAAGGCGTCTAGATGGCAAGATGACACTGGGACCAAGCAGGTTCCACACAAGGTATTGAGGCATTTTCCACTTTTGCCAAGGTTGAAAAGAATTTTTGCTGCAAAGCGAACTTCTGAGGAAACACAATGGCACAAGAAAGTGAGGATGCCAGTCGACAATGTAATGAGCCATCCAGCTGATGGGGAAGCATGGAAGGAGTTCGACAGGAGGGAACCAACCTTTGCAGCTGATCCGAGGAACCTGAGGCTTGCCTTAGCCACCGATGGATTCAATCCATTTGGCAACATGAGTACCCAGTACAGTATGTGGCCAGTGCTTCTGACACCACTGAATCTCCCACCATGGGAATGCGTGAATCCAGCAAACTGCTTTATGTCTTTACTCATCCCAGGTCCAAAATCTCCAGGAAAGGATTTTGATTTGTTCCTTGAGCCCCTAATTGAAGAGCTGCTCAATCTATGGAAGGGTGTCAGTACGTACGATGCATGTACTGGTCGGAAGTTTGACCTTCGTGCTGCCGTGCTGTGGTGTATACATGATTTTCCAGCGTTGAGCACGTTATCAGGGCGAACAACAAAAGGGTATTATGCATGTATTCATTGCGACAAGGATCCGTTGTCTCGGGCAATAAGGGGTAAGCTATGTTACATTGGACATCGTCGTTACCTTCCAAGGACACATGCATGGCGGAGAAACTTGGCTTTCGATGGTAAGCGTGAAAACAAAGATCAGCCAGGCAAGTTCACTTTGGAGGAGCTCCAAGAGGAGCTAGCGAAGGTGAAAGATGTTAGGCCAGGGAAGCATCCTGAAATTACTGGAAATAAAAGGAAGCGCAATGAGGGTCCAAGGATTTATAGCCGCAAAGTTGGGTTGTGGAGATTGCCGTATTGGAAAGATTTGAAGCTTCCGCATAATCTCGATGTGATGCACATAGAGAAAAACATATGTGAAAACATTCTTGGCACATTACTCAATGTACAGGGCAAGACCAAGGACACAACCAATGCTAGGCTAGATTTGCATGATATGGGCATAAGACCTGAATTGCACTTACAGCAGGATGGCAACTCAGTCACAACTCCACCTGCTCCGTATGTCTTGGGGAAGGATCAGAAAATCGAGTTTTGCAAGTTTCTCAAAGGAATCAAGTTTCCTGATGGATATGCGGCTAACCTAGCAAGATACATAAGTGAAGATGGTTCGAAGGTGCAGGGAAAGCTGAAAACACATTCGTGCCACATACTCCTGCAAAGAATCATACCTGCTGGCCTAAGAGGACTGGTGAGGAAGGATGTATATGAAGCAGTTGCAGAGCTCGGGACCTTCTTCAGGGAACTATGCAGTAGAAATCTAAGGATAGATGTTGTGAAACGGCTGAAAGAAGAAATTCCATTGATCCTATGCAAGCTTGAGAAAATCTTTCCACCTGCCTTCTTTGATGTCATGGTGCACTTGGCTGTCCATCTTCCTGATGAGGCACTGCTTAGAGGACCTGTTCAGTATGGATGGATGTACCCAATAGAAAGGCGGCTAGGCACTTTGAAGAATTTTGTAAAGAATAGGGCTAGGCCGGAAGGATCAATTGCTGAGGCATATATGGCAAGTGACACCTTGACTTTCTGTTCTAGGTACATGGAGGATATTGACAATAGATTTAACCATGATGATGGTAGTGGTGGAGAGATGCCATTGCCTGATGACATCTCTGTTTTTAAGCATGCTGTTACTCTTGTTGGATCTGATAGGAGTGACTACATTGATGATGTTGTCTTCAATAAGTTAGTTTGGTATGTGCTAAATAATTGTGAAGAAGTTGAGGAATATTTGGAGTAAGTATCGTTTAGATGTTTGAGATTTAGTTTTTATGTTATTTCTAAATTTTCGAATTTTTCTTATGACTAAACTTTGCCCTGCAGCTTGTACAAGGACAATCTAGTGCAGCAAGGTGCACATGATGTTGATAGAATGGTTGAACAAGGATTTGCAAAGTGGTTTAGGAGCCATGTAAGTCACTACACATTGTGATTCTAGGTTTAGTAAATTCATTATTATCCATATGTAATTGGTGAACTGAGTACTTTTGTTGCAACAGATTGAGAACAAACGCAAGGAGAATCCAGAATCGGTTAGCGAAGGACTATGGGCACTGTCATGTGGACCTGATCTGCGGGTTAAGACTTGTGCAGCTTGCAAGGTTAATGGAGTGCGGTATAGCACCGTGGATCGTGAGAAGTTCCTGCTGACACAAAATAGTGGTGTAATGACTGAAGGTTCACATAATGGCAAAGACATGGATTTTTATGGTGTCCTTAAAGAGGTAATTGAGTTGGAATATAACTCGAATCTTCAAGTCCGTCGGACGGTGGTTCTATTTCGATGCGATTGGTTCAACCAAGAAGGAAAGACGAGAGGCCTTCGAGATGACGGACATTTCAAATCCGTCAATGTGCAGTCATTATGGTACAAGACTGATCCTTTCATGTTAGCAACTCAATCGAAAAAGATGTTTTACCTGCAAGACACATCTTTAGGTAAAGATTGGCGAGTTGTGCAGAAATTTGAACATAGGAATATTTATGATGTGGCTGAAAAAGATGAGGCCAGTCATGATGTGCATCAGGATGATTACTGTTCTGATACTGAGCATGTAGTGCAACTAGGTGATGATAATGAGGTTAGGCACAATATTCAAGGTGGAGAAGTCACTATAATTGAAGGAAATTTAGAAGACCTTATAAGAAGCAAGAAGCAACCTATTACTCGTGAAGATAGTGAGGATGAGGAGGAAGATGAGACAGTACTGCAGTACTGTAGTGATGGTGGCAATGACAACAATGATGACATGTCCCTAGACGATGAAGATGATGATTTCTAGTATGGAGCAGTGACATTTTTTGTATTTATTCTTTTTTTGCTTTCTCTATTTTTATTTAGATATGCCTGTGATGGCATTCAACTGTTTAGGATTGCAGAATTGAATGTATAACAGATTGTGGTTAGTTTATCAGTTATCGGAATGATATACTTAAGGCCAGAAACAGTGAGCTTGTTGTGAACCCTTTTCTGCAGGCTGGTACATGTTGTTGTGAATCTCAGCACCGAGGTCCTCCAGCTCCAGGACGAAGCCAAGAAAACAGACCTGGTGGCATGCTCGGCGAGGGCGACGGCGGGGCTGAAGCAGGCGTTCGAGGCATCGACGAAGGGAGGACCTCGGCGAGGGCTGCTGGACGGCGAGGTTGCTGCAAGGCAGTCGAGGACGGTTGCAGCTGCCATCTGTGGGTCGAAGAAGGCGTGGCCGCGGCTTCTACAACGCGAGCACGGGGCTGTCCGCCGCTTAGCCGGCGAGATCCAGAACCCCTGCATCCCCGGTCAGCATCGCGCCCAGTTCGCCGTGGCCTCCGGACGCCTAGAGGCGGCGCGCCCCGCCGCGGCCTCGCGTCGCCAGGCAACGACCCCAGCCGGCGTCGTGCCCCGTCCGCCGTGGCCTCCCGACGGCCAGAGGCAGCACGCCCCGCCGCGGCCTCGCGTCACCAGGCAGGGGCCCCAGCCGGCGTCGTGCCCCGTCCGCCGCCGCGGCCTCACGACGCCCAGAGGCAGGGAGGCGGGGAGGAGGCATGGCGGACGGATGCACGCGGATTGGGCGATTGGGGCGCGGTGGTGCTGGTGGGGGAGGAGAGCGCCGGCGAGGACCAAAGAGGGGAGCTGCAGGAGGAAGGGTGGAGTCGAACCAGTTGGGCTGATATGAGCCAATTTTTTTTGGTTCTGCCAACATTATTGTACTTATTTGTTGAATGACTAAAGGATAAAAGCTACAATACCTCTAGCTAGCTACAAAAAACTAAAACCTTAGATGGACACTACTATGTCAAAATCATTTGAAACTTTAATGGGATGTTTATGGAACCAAACTATGATGTTGTGTGCATCTGTGCAATTTTCGGACCAAGTTTACCTATTATTGTAATTTTTTTTGGATTAGTGAAGGATAAATGTTAAACTACCCTAGGGTAGCTAGAAAAATCTCAAACTTGGATGGATACCTCATTTTGGTGTATAATGACGACAACAAAGTTTTAATTGATTCTGAGAAAGTGGTCATGCACATCCTCACTAGGGCATACTTGTCTCACATATAGCCTTGTGACTAAGTGAGACATGTTGATGCTTCTAGGGGATGTATAGTACCACTTTCTCAGAATCATTTGAAACTTTAATGGCATGTTTATAGAACCAAACTATGATGTTGTGTGCATCTGTGCAATTTTCGGACCAAGTTTACCTATTATTGTAATTGTTTTTGGATTAGTGAAGGATAAATGTTAAAATACCCTAGGGTAGCTAGAAAAATCTCAAACTTGGATGGATACCTCATTTTGGTGTATAATGACGACAAAAAAAGTTTCAATTGATTCTGAGAAAGTGGTCATGCACATCCTCACTAGGGCATACTTGTCTCACATATAGCCTTGTGACTAAGTGAGACATGTTGATGCTTCTAGGGGATGTATAGTACCACTTTCTCAGAATCATTTGAAACTTTAATGGCATGTTTATGGAACCAAACTATGATGTTGTGTGCATCTGTGCAATTTTTGGACCAAGTTTACCTATTATTGTAATTTTTTTGGAGTAGTGAAGGATAAATGTTAAAATACCCTAGGGTAGCTAGAAAAATCTCAAACTTGGATGGATACCTCATTGTGGTGTATAATGACGACAAAAAAAGTTTCAATTGATTCTGAGAAAGTGGTCATGCACATCCTCTCTAGGGCATACATGTCTCACATATAGCCTTGTGACTAAGTGAGACATGTTGATGCTTCTAGGGGATGTATAGTACCACTTTATCAGAATCATTTGAAACTTTAATGGCATGTTTATGGAACCAAACTATGATGTTGTGTGCATCTGTGCAATTTTCGGACCAAGTTTACCTATTATTGTAATTTTTTTTGGATTAGTGAAGGATAAATGTTAAACTACCCTAGGGTACCTAGAAAAATCTCAAACTTGGATGGATACCTCATTTTGGTGTATAATGACGACAAAAAAAGTTTCAATTGATTCTGAGAAAGTGGTCATGCACATCCTCACAAGGGCATACATGTCTCACATATAGCCTTGTGAGAGATGTTCATGGTAGCGGGGGATGTATAGTACCACTATGTCAAAAACATTTGAAACTAAAATGTAAATTAGGTAAATCAGTAAGAAATATTATACTAATTACAAATCTGGCAAAAAAATATAAACATAGAGAAATAAAAAATAAAACACAAAAATAGTTGGCAAAACCAAAAAAATGGCTTCCATAGGTTTCGAACCCAGGAGCTCAAGATCCAACTCAATGTGCCTTTCCATTGCGCTATTCAAGTGGGTTCAGTAGATCTCGAGCGCAATTTTAGTTAACTCATAAGATCCCGCATCGCCAAAAACAAAAAAAGAAAACCGCAACCTCTCGGGCCGCGCCAAAAATCATTTGGAGGGCGCCATCCCGCAAAAAAAATCCGCCAAAATTGTCACGTATTTATCCATTTCCCCACTCCCTCCTCACCCCCTCGGCCACTCGTCCTCTCTTCCCCCCATTTCCCAACCCTAGCCGCCACCGCCGGAACACACCGCCGTCGACCACCAGCTTCCTCGCCGTCGAGCTGCGCCGTCGCCGAAATCAATCACCGCATCCCCCTCTCGCTCATCACCCCATGCACCTATCTCGCCCCATCCACCTATTTCTCGCCCCAACCTAACCCTAACCACCGCCGGATTGTGGGTCCTCGCCGCGCTGTAGCTACTGCCCCGTCGACGAGCACCTGGTCTACATCCACATCTTAGCCACAACCGCAATGGTGGCAACAAGGGGTCAAGGTAGGAAGAGACCTGCACAACAAGAACAAGGTAAGAAAAAAATCTTCTGTCTTTTATCTATTCATGTATGCTGTTGTATGTTGAAGTAGTAGTACACTTTAATTGCTAGTTGGGAGTTGTCTGTGCCAGTGGCGGAGCTAGATAAATATGGAGGCGGATAGTGTCCGTGCCATTTTTGTATTGTTTTTTTCTCTGCGTCCTTATATGATTTTGTTTTTAAGGGGTGGAAATCTGTGATCAGGTGATTTCAGCTAAGTTTAGAGGGTGTTTACCCCTACCGGTTTTACCTGATAAGGATGAATTCAAATTAGAAATCAGTAGTTTACAAACCTGTAGGTTTGGAGGCTATAGTATACTCACAGAGTTTCAGAATTTTTTTAATGAAGGATTGGCGCAATTATAGAAAAAAATGAATAAGTTCTGTTTTAAGTCTTAACTTTGGGCAGCATTTCTGACAATTTAGTTGCTGTTGTCAATCTCCTTTCAGTATTCTGTTAGACACTCAAGATTTTGTTCCCCCCAATCTATGTCAAAAGATAGCTCCTGAGCTAATTTTGTTAGTGCTCATGGATCTGCAAGCCCCAATATTTGGTTTGATCTATATCGTAATGGTTTGCTATTTAGTTTCGTTAGATTAAATCAAGCCTTGTTGTTTGCAATTGGTTAGCATGTGTTCAGATCCTGGTAGCTCTAGAAGTTGCTCTGTGAGTATCTGTTACTCTTAAACTCAGTGTCCCATGTTAAATAACCAGGTTAGCATGATCCATTTGTCATCTGTTGACATTGATATGTAGGGTGCAACCGTCTCCAAGTGATCAAGTTCATCGATAACTAATGTTACCTAGCATTTATTTGCCATTATCCTGTAAATGTTTGGTCACTATAAAGTTTTGCGTGCTAATATACAATCTAATTTGCATTGATAAGTATATATATACCATTTTGAGTATTTGTCCTTCAGTACACAAAAAGTTGTAGCTCTTAGCTCTTAGCTGTGACCTCTTACTTGTTGCCTATATCCTATCACCTCTTATCCCTTAGCTCTTCAGCAGGCACTACTAGCTCCTACCTCTTATCTATCTAGTATCTAGTATTACTACCTCTTAGCTCTTAGTTCACTCCTTTTTATTTTCTAATAGACACAATTTGCTTGTTCTTGTAAGAACCTCCAAAAACTGATTATGAGAGAATCCGGGATGCACGCGTGGCCGACAATTTAAAGAAGATGCAAGACCTCGGACTGAAAACACTATCTACTGATTTTAATAATTCTATACCACAATCTGCATCAGATGGGAAAAAATCAGCAAACAAGAAAACAAGTAGTGAAGATTTGGATTCATCGGAGTATCTCCTTGACGATGATGATCAAGGAGATAGAGATGATGATGACACTGAATCGGATGACCAGCCACAGCCCCTAGCAATAAAGGTGCTTCTTCTATCTTCAAAATACTAGATGGGGAATATTTGAATTGCATTTGAATGTTTTTAATCTGTTCTTTAATATATGCCCTTGCTTCTAGATGCACCTTCTTTCGTTCATACCTGTTTGTAATATATGGTCTTGCTTATTAATGCACATGACTTACTTGTTTTTTTTCCCACAGTATCCTCCAGGGTATAGGCTGCCAGTCCACACTTCAAAGAAGAGGAAGACAAATCCCAACATGCCGCCAGGAGTTAGGAATAGTAAGAGAGTGAGGGCATCTGAAGGATCACAGCTGCAACCCCAAAGAAGACAATCAAAAAGGCTTCAACCTTCAGCGAGAGATGGGCAGAATGTAGAGGATCCTACAGATGATCATGATGAAATACCACAATGGTCTTATACAGCTGCAGAGGAAGGCAATGGAGGTGGTGGTGAGGACACTACTGCAGAGGAAGACAGTGGAGCAGCTCATGACAGTACAGGTGCTGATGAAGACAATTTAGCTGGAGAGGAAGACAATGAAGGCAAGTTGTAGTTTCTTTGTCATTCAAATGTCATTTCTTTTGCTGATTTGCATGAACCTAAAGCATTTAAATGCAATTTCTATTTTCTAGCTCCTGCACAGCGAGCCCCAAGGAGACCCAGGCCACCCACCAAGGGAACACTGCTGGACAGGATGACAAAAGCTATGGGAAGGAGGATGCCCATAGCTGTTACTGAAGGCAAAAGAAGGCCTCATGAACCTGTTCAAGCTGCAAAGTTTGCATCTGAGGCTGGTGTGATCATTCGAGATAAGGTTCCTGTCCTACCTCATTGGAAAGATTACAAGAAAGACGAACAATATTACAACAACTTTGTGGGAAAGCTCTCTGTAAGTGCATTACTGTTTCTATGGTTAACTTGTACATCTGCTTAACCTGAAATGACTAACTAAATGTGGAATTGTCATGTGACTAGGGGCGCTTGGCCATTAACAGAGAGGACAAGCCAACAGAGGAAGCTTGCACCGATATGCTGCGCTCTGGGGTGCGACAAATGCGTTATCGGCTCAAGAAGAAATACTTCAATGGTGTGCCTGCAAATGAGATTAGGACAACTTCTCCTGTTGCTTGCATGACTGATGCACAGTGGAGGGCACTAGTTGCAAAGTGGTCTGATCCAAAGAACATGGTATGGGTATCTTGTCATATGTTCTATCTCATTTAGTTTCCAAATGATATTCTCATTTAAAACCTATGATGTCATCTGACATGTTCATTTTATTGTAGGAATCAAGTGAAAAGAACAAGCAGAATCGCCGTAAAGTCAAGTATCATCAGGCTACGGGTTCTCGCAGCTATGTGGCACACTTACATGCATATGTAAGTAAAGAGTACCTTGTACATACATGCACTAAACAACTTATTTTGCATTTCATCTGAGAAAACTTTGCTACAATTGATTATCTCCTAAACAGAAACAGAAGAGAAACAATGCAGAACCCAGCTTAGAACAAAATGAAGAACTTGATGCGGTGGAGGCATTCAAGACCTGTCATACCAGCTCCAAACATGGTCTGAGTGAACCAGCAAGAGAAGCAGTCGTAAGTCCCGACATGGATTGCATACCTTTTTGGCCTCATGTATTTTTGCAATTTCCTGTCTGTCATTGCTTGCTGTGCCAGTTCCTAGAATTGCAATTATTTCGGGACTGAGGGAGTATGCATATTCAATATGAATGTTAGGCCAGTTAGCTTGAAGAACAAACCTGTGTTCTAACCCCAGCCGGAGCTATTTGGTGCATAAGGGGAATTCCTATAGCAGACAGTCTTCCTGTTCAGATCTGAAATTTGAGTTGTAAGCAAAGGTGAAATTTTACAATCCAGCATCCATTTTGTATAGTTTGCATCAATCCAGCATTTAAAGACTAGTGTTGGAGTTTTACAATTGGCATTCAGTTCTGAGCGTAAAATATGACTCATTTTTTTAGGCAGCATGGGATGGCTTCCAGTCTTATATAGTTACTGTCAGCCTGTTTTTTTTGTCTCAGCCTGTTGAGCATATAAGTTCATCTGCTATATGCATGTGCTTGTACTTGCAGTCCTAGGAACTAAACCTACCTTAGTTCTTTTTCTTATTGATAAGAAACCTATCTTAGTTGGTTGAGGGCGTAACTGTACACCTGACCATCTAAGTTAAAGTGCTTATGGAGGCAAATTTGGGTGTCTATTCTTAACTAAAATGCTACTTAGTTCATAGGCTCAACATAGATAGGCCTGGGACACCTTCAAAATACAAATACTTAGTAAAGTCAATACATCTCCAGGATTAAATTAACCACTGGGAGTAGTCCATTAATTAGTACTTAGATGCTAGCTGTGGACAGATGCTCATGAAAGATGGGATGAAAAACAAGCAGAGAAAGGCATCCATGGATGAAATCAGCTTTCACTACTCTTGGACAGTAAACACTAGTGCGTGCTGCTGCTACAGCTGCTAAGCAAAGCTTCAGACAAGCATTTTGACCTTGCAGAGGATTGGTTTGTGAGTTCCCAAGTAGGAGTGCCCCCACCCAATAGATTAGGAAGGAAGCACTACTCTACTGTACTCCTGTTTTTTTTTGACTTTGACATTCTGTAGATGTGCAGATCCTGTTTCTATAAACAGGTAAACAGGACATTGCTAGCCAGCCAGTGTAGAGCACATTGCATTTCATTGCAGCAGTTTCTGTGTAGAGCATTTGCATCTTATCAGCTTTTCATTGTACTTGTCAAACCAGTGTGCAGTTTCTGAAACTTTAGCTATGTCTCTAGCTGCTAACGTTATTCTGGTAGCTTTCTGTGGAAAGTAGCAGCCTCATGGTCCTTTTTGAGCTTGTAATGCTTGCAAAAGACATTATCTATTTTCTGCAAAGTTCAAACACTTATTCTTTCAGGATGTTTTATGAATCGACCTATTTATATTACAACTGTGGTTAGAGATCAGCATAGGTTTTAATCTTGTAAAATACATCTTGTGTGATATTTCCTCCTCGAATTAATGCAATAAGTATCAACTAATGATGGGTCATTGCTGTTTCAGTCAAATATGGAAGCTTTGAGGGCACAACCTATTGCTGAAGGAGAGCCAGCAGTTTCCAGTGTGCAGGTTGTGTCCTAGGTGCTGTCCCAGAACAGCTCACACATTTTCCTAAAGAGTGTTGGCAACAAACCAGTGGCACCCTCCAAATCATCATCATCAAATGAAAGCGAGCTTCGGGAACAACTAGCAGCTGAAGCTAGGGCTGCTGTACAAGGTGAACTCGAAGATCTCAAGAAGAGAAGTGAAGAAGCTGAGGAAAAGCTGGCGAGGACACAAAAGGAGGTGGAGGAGTACAAGAAGCTGACAGAGACAAACAACAAGGCAATGGAGGAGAACAATGCGCTGCTCAAGCGTATCTTGTCCCTCAATAATGCTTCTTCGACATGAGCACTGCTTGTAGCTGCTGGTCCGTGCTGGTGATTTTGTGTATGCAATAACTTATGTTGCTGGTGGAATGTGATGTCAAGTATGTGAACCGAGTTTAGTAGTGAACTTTTTATTATTTGCATGTGATGTTAATGTGAACCAAGTTTAGTATTGCTGATTAAGTTGTATGGTCACTGGAATACTGGATCTGTTAATTTATGGAAGCTTTTGGTCCTTTGAATATTATTTGCATTTTCTAATGAAATCCGCATGGTGCACCTGTGATGATTCTGTGAGCTTTCTGTGACGAATTTGAAACTAATTCTGTGACGAATCTGTAACCACTTCTGTGACGAAAACGAGTGGACATGTGGACAATCCACATCAACAGCCACGTCACAGGACACGTCAGCTGCCACGCCGCCAAACACGTCAGCTGCCACGTGGCACGCCACGTCAGCTGCAACGTGGCACGTTATGTCAGCTACCACGTGCCACGCCACATCAGCTGCCACGTGGCACGCCACGTCAGCAGCCAGCGTGGCAGACGCCGTCTGACCGCCTGACAGACGGCAGGTTATGACGAAAAAGGTGTTCTTTCAATGACGAAAATAAATCGTCATAGAAAGAAACCACTTCTACGACGGTGACCTTTTCGTCATAGAAAGAGTGCACATCGATGACGAAAATTGTCGTTTCGTCACGGTAGGCCAAATGTGACGCGCTTTCCATGACGAAGCCCATATCGTCATAAAATCGTCACAAAACAGCCTGAGTGACGAATTTGGTGTCTTCAGTGACGAAAGCAAAGCGTCATTGTTGAACACATCCCTAGTAGTGGAGCCATCTGTAATAAGTCACAACACAGGTAGTTTGTATAAATAGATGTTTATAAAAGCTTACTATCATAGTCGGTTTGTATAGAGAATCATCTGTGAAAACCTACTATCACAGACGGCTTCTACCATCACAGACGATTCTATTTTTTGTTATATTTTTGGTTGCCATGTAATTCTAATTTATTTGTTTTATTCTGCCAAGTTCGGTTTGTGGTTGATATCCAATTTATTGTCTGATAAGTGGGAAACTGGAGGCATCCATAAAGAAGAGCGATTTGTTGTCTGATTAGTTCTGCGAAGCTCTATACAATTTCTAGCTCCAATAGTACACCCATCTTGTGGCAGTCGAAGCGCTGTGGTCGAAGCGTCGTGGTTGAAGCATCATGGTCAAGCCTTGGTCGAAGTGCTATGGTCGAAGCTACATGGTCGAAGCAGTGGTCGAAGCGTCATGGTCAAAGTGCTATGGTCAACGCTTCGTGGTCGAAGCCATAGTTGAAGCCGTGGTTGAAGTTTCATGAGGGAATTTTTCTGCCATGGGGGGCTTTTTTCCTTTAGCTCATGCATACATAAAATCACTTCCCCAAGTCACTACTACACGCCCCAACCAAAAAGCCACGGCACTAACACAACAACGAATACACACACAACAATTTGATTTCGATACCTTCCAAAGTGATTTGCCAGTGGAGCGCACCTGGTCGATGCCCTACGGTGCCAGCCCAAACTCCAGCTTCATGTCATTCTCCTACCAGCGCTAGAAAGGTCACCTCAATCAAAACTCTAAATTAGATTTGCAATTCTTGGGACAGTAAAATTAAAGAAAGATAGCTACATGGGATGAACGGATTCGTACCAGGGAGGAAACAATGAGGCCGCGCTTTTGGGGACTCTATGGCCATGGTGGAGGATCAGGTACGTACCTGTTGTGTTGGTTCTTGGAGTGAAAATGGGGGAAGGGTAGGGTATTAATAAGGGACGAGAGGTGAGAGGAGACCCGATGCCTGCCATTCGATGCAGAGAGAATGGACAAGTGGGATCGGGATCCTGGGGGAGATGCCACGGATAGATGACATGGCAGGATCGATGATGCTAGCCTGCTTCGTCTCCAGCCAGGCCCAGGCACGGGCCAAAGCCCACCGTGCAGGCTCAAGCCCAACCCAAAGTAACTATAGACGACGAAGGCGACAACGACGATGGTGGCAGCGGTCACCATCTTCATTCCTCTCATGCCCGTCTCATTAAAAACCTAGTTAAAATTCCATACCAATGTCTCATCAAATGCTAGAATTAAAAAGGCATGCAGTTGGTGAATGAAGCTATGTAGAATTAGAAGCATATGTAGTAGTAATTTGCTTACATAAAATAAAATCACAATGGGATGAGCTATGTTGTAAAAATAATAAATATATGTTAGAATATGTTGATTGTAAAGACAAAATTGTAAAAATAAATCACTTGGAAGTATGTCAATGTTTTAGAATATGTTGATTTGTAAGACAATTGTAAAAAATATCACTTGGAAGTATGTAGAGTTTGACTTTTCCCATAAAACTATTTTATGGCACTTTCACCTCCACTGGTACACATTTCTTTGAAACTATCCTTGTTGCTGTTTTCATATGATTTTTGATGGCATGTTGAACCTAACTCTCCAATGAGCTTGAGGCAGTCTTCCAGCATGACAAAGTGGTTGGAATAAGACCTTTTAATGCGAAAAACATGTTTGACCTATTGAATTAGTTTGATCTTCTTCTCTAGCCCTACTGATTTTACACAAAGAAGCAAGGAAGCTAGATCCTAAACAATTCTTAATGGGTTTCTACCATTTACATATGACTACCACATTAATTACTTAAATTAGCATCAAAATTATTTAATCAACAATACACCAATTTAATTAAGACATGCTAAATTTTAATATACTGAAGACACTAAATTGATTATTATTTTTTAATAATCATAAATAGTTGTTAGTGGGGATTTGCAATTTAATACGGCTAATAAGATTTTACTAAATAATTTAACCAGCAATAGAATGCTTAGACTACAAAGAAAAAATTTTATTAGACGCACGCTTCTTCTTTTTCATCTTCTTTTCTTTCTCCCCCTTTTTCTTTTTCTCTTCTCCTCTCTTCTCTCTCTCTCTCTCTCTCTCTTCCATCTGGTCCCTTGGCCGAAGCCTCTCATCCCTTCAGTTTGGCTCCTTTTTGGCTTTAGCTTATGGCTACAATTTATGCCTTTTGGGTTGTTCGCAAGAGAGAATATGGGGTAACAGAAACTCACGTGTGGTTTCGGCGGATATAAATGAAGTCACTACAGTGTGTACTACAATCAACTTGTAGACCCCATCTTAAAAAAACTCCGTTTGAAAGCTAATTACTGTAAAAAAAAGCCAAAAAGTAACTTTTAAAAGCTGAAAAGAATAGACCTAGGCCTTCTCATTTCCCTTTCTCATCCTCACTTTTCCCCACTAGTTCTCCCTGCCAAATTTGCCTCCACGACTTGCCCTTGCTCTAGCCGGTCCTCGCCCCGGCCTCCTACGCCACTGCCCATGTCAGGGTGCCCTAAGCTACCTCCTCCTCGGAGCATGGACATTGACGGCAAGGAGGTCAAGGCCCAGATCTAGGACATCACTGGGTAGTTATTCTGCGCCGTCACCTCCACCTACTACCACAGCGCATTTGGTGCACTCCTCGTCTACGACATCTCGCGCAGTCCACCTTCGACAATGTTGGCTGTTGGCTCTAGGAGCTCAGCAGTACTCATATATCCACCTATTACTTTCTACTTCTTTATTTACTCAACTAGTTACCATACTTGCTTGATTACTGCTTGTTACTTGTTGGCTTGGATCAATTGATTTGTTAAGATCGTGTAGATCTGGGTTGGTTTTGGACATTGAAAGGGACTGTAGTGTTGGTGAAGAATAGCTGGTAGAAATGGCATCTAGTGAGGGATTTGCAAAAAAGGATTTGATGCTATAGTGGTGAGGCGGCGAGGCAAGAGGCAGCCGCCGGCATGCCGGCCATGCTCCATTGCTCCCCATGCCCACCGTTACCCCCGTGCCGGGCCGAGCCATGTGGTGCCACCCGTCAGGCCAATTTCCCAAGTCCAACCTAGCCCACCGTCCAAACCGTGCCAGCCTGGTCTATCACATGGCGTGCCCGGGATGTGCTTGGGCCGTGTCGATCAGCCTTAGGTAGGCACAAAATGGCTCGGCCCAACTCCCACCTCTACATGAGCATCAACCATCCATAGATATATTTATGATTGATATATATACGGCCATGCATGACCAATTGATCAACCATATGGGGTGTTTTTTCATGTTCTAAAAGCTGTTTTTTTTATTTTTCTACAGTAACTAGCTCTCAAATGAAGTGTCTTTTCAAGGTGGGGTTTACAAGTTGATTGTAGTACATACTATAACGATTTCATTTATAATGGCCAAAACTACATGTGAGTTTCTGTTACTCCATAGGCTCTCTCACAAACAGCCCAAATGTCATAAGCCACAGCTAAAAGCCACAAGCTAAAGCCAAAAAGAATGGCCCTGATGTGATCGAGCACAGTACTGAACTACTACTGATGTGTGCTCATGAGATCTGGTAGGGAAGTGGATCCACCCGATCCCTTTCAGGTCCAACATTCACATAATTAATGGGTCTCTCTTATTCTGGCTTCTCTTTGCTAGTCCTAAGTATGGATTTTGCACTGAATTATAGTCCTAAGTATGGTTTTTGTAGTGAATTATATATTTTTTGAGTTGCACCAAACTTTTAAATGGGTGTTGACCATTGAGATGACTCAGTTTTACAGCCCTACGCATCCTAAATGTCACATACACATTGATGCTAGCTAGTACTAAAACCCTCGTTACATTTGTTAATGTTGACAATGGTGACTTATAGCTTATACTTTTAGAATTTAGAAAGGTGTACCATAAGGAGTCCTAACGAATCCTAATAGGATTTTTTTCTACTTTTTTGGAGTAGGATTCCTACTATACTTTAGAGGACTAAGGGACTATATAAAGCTATGAGGGGTGGTCATGGAGGACAAAAAGAAATGAAACCAAGCAACAAAATAAAGAAACCACATATCCAAGGTAGAGATGCACGAGAGAATTATAAGCTAGATTATTTTTTAACATTAGATTCTTGTATAGAGTAAGGAACAAAGGGTTCTAAAAGATTCCTTGTACTCTTTTGAGGTTGTGCTTAAGGATATTGTGGTCGGTTTTGCTAAATCTTTTCTCTCTCATCGTAATAGAATCCACCCACCATGTCCCTTCTCTTAGAAGATCCACCCACCACATTCAACAAAACGGTAATAGAATAAAAAAAATTACCAACACCTTTATGTTTTCTTACAACTACTACAACAATTAACTAAAGTTTGTGAGTAAAACAGTAGACATAATATGCTGAGGTACCTTGTCTTATAATCATTGATTGCAAGCCATTAATCTCACATCGCATATTACTAGCTCCATCATATCTTTAGCCTCTAACTTGCTTCAAGCTTAGTCCACATTCTGCAAATAGAGAATCAAGAAAAGATTTGAGATAGGAGGAAGTTGTCTCTTTCATATGAATAAGACCAACAAATCTCTCTTTCACAAGACCACATTTATTAACATATCGCAAGACCACCCTTATTTGTTTTTGCAAGAGACATCATCAAACTCATCAACTAGCAAGCAAAACACATCATGTTCAATCTCTTTGAGAACAGAATTTAGTATTTCCTTCATAAAATAGTGAGCTATGTCCTTCTAAATGCATGGAGACACCATCAAACTATTTCCTGGAGCATACTTGCCCACAACCTTGCCTACCGTCGCATTCTGCTCCACTATGTAACTATGAAATTCCATAAAATTTCCTCTATTCTCATATTCCTTGGACTCATCATGGCCTTAGAAAGGCAATCGTTGCTTCAATAATAATCTAGCAACATCAATTGAGGCATTTAGTCAAATACGATAGGCAATCCTAGCAACATCACTTTGTCTTTCAAGAGCAACATCAATGTGTTGATCTTGTGTCAACAAAGCATCACAATTATTCAATGCTTGGTGATGAGTGCTATTAACATCATGTACATGAAGAGCTAGCCTCTCTATTTTATTCCAATTAGCAAAATCTATTGTCACAAATGCATCATGCCAAAACTTGGTCTTATTAATATATCCCTAAATAAGTAGCAACAGAAGCAATAAGCTCTATCTTTGGACTTGCTATACTCAAGCCAACTGCCATACTGATCAAACCGTGTAGGGTCAAATCTTCTCTTTTTCTTTCCAAACATTGTATACGAAAAATCATATGTGTGAGGTTGGCGAGGCCCATTATCTAAGCACTTTCTTCTTACCACATTTTTCTGATTGGGGAGATAGTTGTCTATTCTTTTCCTTGGATCAAACTGAATCTCCTCTTCCTAATTGATTTTTGGACTTTCTATATTTATAGCATTTTCACTTGGATCTAGTGCCTTTCTTTTTAGAAATCGCTCCATGGCTATGGACTACCTGCCATGGGGAAATGACAATTATTGAAAGTTAGAACACATTAAATTAGATATTGAAATATGTTGAAAAATTGCCTAATTCAATTGTTGCAAAAAAAGAAACAGGGCATTCTAATATTAAAACCCTAATCAACAAATATTTTAAAGATCATAGAATTGAAACCCTAAAATCTAAATCACAAAATTTAGTACCTATTTTGGTTGGCTGATCATTACATTGTTTTCTATGAAGATCATTGAACTTTGAAGCAAGGGGCCAGTTAGTCAGCCAGGATGAGACAACGAGTGGATGACTTCACCTAATGCCGACCATCGGCCATTCTGTAAATTGCATAGTGCATACATAATACAATGATACATACACCAAGATTTAATCCATTTGCATCTGCATGCACACAGTGAGATAATGAGATTAATTGATTAACATAGTGAGAAATCTAACCTAACCATCTGATGCACACAGGCATAGGTGCGAGAAGTGGCCAACAAGCTCTCGGACGACAGCAGCTCCAGCGTTGGGCTCGTCTCACCGTTGCAGACGAACGGTTGCATGCATGGCGACGTGGCATGGGGAAGGTAAGGTGTCATCTAGAGTCTAGACCTGGCATTGCCTAATTGGTTCAATTGGATGGCTTGGCTGCTAGTTGGGGCTGGTGCTGGGCTACCTGGCTTGGGCCTAGGGTTGACGTTGGCATGGGGTTGGACCAGCTGGTGGTCCACACAGCCACGCTTGATCGGTTCAAGACTTCAAGTAGCACTACCACTCATTGCCTACTTGGTTGTCTTGATGCCTTTACTTCATGTTTCCTTTCTTTTCTTCCCTTATTTGTCAACGTGTTTAAGCCTTCTTTCTTTTAGATAGATGTAGTTCTTGGCATGTGGGGACATTAGTTCTTGGCATGTGGTGGCACACATATACGCTTGTAGTCTAAGCAACAAAAATTAAATTAGCATGGGAGCTGTGCCCCCCATTGCTCAACATGCATCCGCCTCTGTGGCCTCTGCTAGCCACTTCTTCCTCTGTCTTCGACTCAGGCGGTAGTGACTCACTCAAGATCTTGGGCTTCTACACCAAGCACCCACAGACCTCCATCATCGCCTCCAGTGAGCCCTCACACCAAAGCCACTTAACCGGGTGTGGTATCGACACTAATGTTAGAGCCAAAATTTCTTTAGCAGCCAAACATGAATTGAATTGGCTTTCGATTCAATTTCCAACCATTCAACAATTTCTTTGCCAGCCAAACAAAAAACTTGAATTATCTCCATTGCAGTCCTACTTGAGATTTAATTGGGAGTCCATTTCAACAAGCCCAATTCAATTCATGGATCCAAACGGACCCTAAAAGAAGTTAACTCACATAACTATTATTTGGGATAATTTTTATTATGTGAAATATTTTTCTATACTTGGAGAAATCATTTGCGGGTCTCCAATAGCTACTGATGCAGTTGTGTAAAGCTGTTTTCACAATTTTTATGGCTGAAAAGCATATCTCAATAGTAGCAGTGGCGACAGGCAAAACTAGTGCCAACTTCAAAAGTTGATAAACCAAATGATAGCAAAGGTGTTTTGTTGTCTCAACCATTACCTGAGAAAGTTTATTAATGGGCTCTATATTGAAAAATCTATCATCTACTCACACATCAGTAATATAAAGGTTCGATCACCCTTTTGAGAGAACCAGAATGATTTGTAACATCCCCAAATCTTATATGTGAATTAATTTATAAAGATTGAATAAGTAGTGCCTTTTCAGTCTGATGGGCAATTAGTGCGCTAACTACCTGTAGGACTGGTATGGCAACAAAGGGGAGGGGATGAATGGTGCCTTCAAATATTCTGCCAAGTTTCACTGATCCTTCACTCCAATAGGTACAGAGCTATAAAGATTTAGGATGGAAATCCAACCCAACATCCAACAAATTAAGAAGCTAAAAATCCAAGAGAATTGATAGTAAAATCAGTAGTACCACTATAGTAAATCGGTAGTATCACTGCTGTAAAATCGGTAGTACCGTTATAGTAGAATCGGCATGAGAACATGAAAAACAATACTATTTTAAAATCAAGAATCCATGTAACTTTTGCTTCATAGATCAAAATAAATTAAAACATGGCATGCACCTTCTCTAGAATGTCAGGAAACTATTCCAATCAATGATCAAGAGAATCGTTCCCAAAATTCTTACCTTTTCCGTTTGAAGAAAGATTGCATAAAAATTGGGCAAAAAGAAAAAATGGTGAATACAACTTGCTCATGGGTATATGATGACCAAGATGTCTCTAGATGTACTTCCACATATCACAATAATCTCGAACACCCAAGGAATCGAGCCAAAAGCTGCTGGATCAAGAAATCGCTCGAAGAGGCCAAATCAAGCAAAACCAGGCAACTCCATTAACTTACCAAATCTGGTGTCTAGATGGATAAGGATTACAGTCAGTCTACCTGGAGGACAAGAGAACACACCACAACACTCACACTTCTCAAATCCTAACTCTAGAACACTTGGCTTCAATGAGTAAATCTAGGATGGTTAGATGGTTAATTATCAAGTCTTCATCCTAATTCATTAAATAAACAAGGCAACCAGCCTCATCTAACCCTAATGGATAGTATCCACTTAGCATAAATAGAGAAAACTCGTTAACCCTATACAGCACGTGTTTTACTCATACACTACACTTATGCACACTTTTCAAATCTGCTAAGTCCTAAACCTTTGATTCAACTTGATCTTCTCAGCTTCTCCTTGACCTAAACAGCTTTCCCATGCATCGCTCAAGTACCAAAATTTGGATCCAAGATAGATTCTGGTATTTTGGTCAACCTGGTATTTTGGTCAACTTACTAAAATACCCTTTCTTGGCTCAGTCTTCATCTTTCCTTGTAGCAATCACTATGCTTGTCACATGTAGCTGTATCACTGGCTTGCCATGTGTCGGCAAGTCTCTCCTATTTTGGTTTCACCAAACCACACCTTACCTGGATCAACCAAGCAGCATGGTCAACCCATCGCTCAAATTTCTCTTCAAGATTTCCCGCCTTTCTCGTAACATGCTTGAGCTTAGCCATCTTAGCTGGCATCCTTGAGCGTTATCGATCTCGGCTCCTCTATGAGCATAGCATTGTCCTCCCCGTTGACCATAGTTGACTCCAAGTGTCCCTGCACATCCAAAGACCAAGAAATCATTTCTGAGCATAAGTTCTTCGCAACTTTGACCCACGTTTGTCAAAACATGCTTCATTCAACATTAATGCACTGACATTGGTTTACCCAAATGAAACTATGACTCATTTCTCAAAATCCAAGATTTTTTTGCTTGGGCTAGCATATCACCCACCATAGGCCGGTACTGCCGCACCCCAAAATCGACCTCTCTAGAAAAAAACTACCGGCAAGTGGACTGCAGTACTACCACTAGATGGTATGACTGCTGCAGTCGTACCGATTTTCCTGGAAAATTCTGAAACTGATCCAAACAAAATGCATTTCAAAATTAAATATCCACTCCACAAAACTTATAATGGTTCATCACAATACTATCCTGGACCTTCTCTGATGGTCTTTCAACCTCCCCCTTGACGAACCCAATGGCAATTTTTTTAAAAATATAAATAGGGGTGGTTTTAGACATGGAGAGCGAATTTTGCAAAGAGAGGTTTAAAATGGTGACAAGAGGAATGCAAAGACTAGAAATGATCATATGAACTCGAAACAAAGTGAAGCTACTAAATAGAACAAGTTTTTAATAAAAAGGTTCAAATTCACCAAATAAATTGGGAAATCCCACTCTAGGTCCATATAAAAGAACAATTATTTTATGTGACCTTGGTCGTAGTGATAAGAGATCAAAAGATCAAGACAATCACATCAAGACAATAAAACTCCAACTTAGTAAGGTTTTGCACAAAAATTTCAAAACATGTTCTAGATTTGCATTTTTACCAATATTTCTCCCTTTTTGACAATGGAGTCATCAAGATGCATAGAAGAAAGAGCTTGAATGAAATGAAGTAACTATAATTTATTCGTATTTAGCATAAGGAGTCACAAAAATTATCCAAGTGACTCTATGAGTATTCTACCAAGTCATATTATGCAAAGTAGCTATTTTAGATCATAGCAAACCACATATAGCAAACCTAAAGCCAAATAAATAATAATCCAAAATTAAATGGATTTTTAGCATGTTAAGTTTCTCGAGATCATATAACCTATTTAGAGTGCTACGAGTTCAATGTTGAATCATTTTGTTCAAGCATTTGGAATTATGCATAATTAGCATGTTTAGCACTTGCTAAAATTCATTTTGGTTTTATCTTAGGAATGCAAGTTATTGACTAGGAGCCATCCACAACTGTCTCTTATGCTTCAACCATTTTTCATAATTTTTATTTTTTTAGCCATGTGCTATATCTCAAACCTCACTAAGACTATCCTAAGAAAGAAGCTTAAGAGAGTGGTCTGAATCATCAAAAACTTCCCTGAGTTCATGCCTAATGTAACAGCAAGCCGTCTCATGAGAAAAAAAATTTTGGTGAGATCAGTTTTTTCACACAAAAGAGATCATTTTTAATTTTATTTATTTAGTTCAAGAACAAAGAGCTATTCTTTACTCATGCTTTAATAAAGAACTAGCATAACTCAATCAAAAGCTCAATTTAGATTCTATTCTCAACTTAGCCTAGGTGGCAATGTTGTACTGAAATTTAGGTTTGTGCACAAAATTCCATGTAGCTTCTGCCAAAATCTTGAAGTGAATTGAGATCCTCGATCTGACATGATCTTCTTTGGAACTCCATGCAAACACACGATTCTTGACATGTATAACTCTGTGAGTTTATCTCCAGAGTAAATGGTCTTTACTACAATGAAATGTGCGACTATTGTTAGACAGTCTACAATAACCCAAATTGAATCGTACCCTAACCTTGTTCTTGGCAATCCAGTTATAAAATCCATACGAACTTCTTCTCATTTCCATTCAGGTATCTGCAAAGGTTGCAAAAGTCCCACATGTCTCTGGTGTTCAGCTTTAAACCACTGGCAAACATCACACATAGCTACATATTCAACGATTTCCTTTTTCATACTTGACCACCAATATCTTTCTTTGAGGCCTTACTACATCTTTGTATTTCCAGGATGAATTGAATATCCAAATTCGTGACTTCCCTTAGAATTAACTCCTTTATTTCTTTCTGCTCAGGTGCAAGAATTCTTTTTCAAACCAAAGGATACCTTCTTCATCTTCTAAAAATACAGGTGGTTTACCTTTCTTCATATTATCTTTGATTTCCTTGGCATATTTGTCCTCTTTCTGAGCTGCCTTGATTTGGTCCTCTAAACTTGGTTGAACCTCCAAAATGGTTAGAAATCCTTCCACTACTACTTCCAGATTGAGTCACTGAAATTCTTCATGGAGTATCACCGTAAACTCACATAGTGCATATCGAGTAGGGAATGCTATTTTTGGTATATCCTCTGGTCTAATCTTCACTTGATGGTAACCCGATCGGAGATCAATCTTGGAGAAAACACATGATCCATTCAACTGATCAAATAAATCATCGATCCTGGGCAAAGGATACTTATTCTTCATTGTCACATCATTCAAGGATCTGTAGTCCACACACATGTGAATATTGTCACCTTTCTTCTTCACCAGAAGTACTGGTGCTCCCTAAGGCAAAGAACTTGGTCTAACAAAATCTTTCTCTTGTAGCTCCTGAATCTGCTTCTTAACTTCAGCCAGATCATTTGCTGACATGCGATAGGGTCTCCTGGAAATCAAAGCTGTACCAGGTACCAAGTTAATAACAAATTCAATCTCTCTGTCCAGCGGCATCTCTGGCAAATATTCAGGAAATACATCTGGATATTCCTTTATTATAGGCACATCTTCCAAAGTTATTCCCTTCAAACTGTTCAACACATATCCACTCTTTGAGGGTGTGTTGGACTAATACTCTACTCGAATCCCTTCAAAATTGGTAAGAGTAATGGTACGATTGGCACAATCTATCTGGCTTTATACTTGGTTAACCAGTCCATACCAAGTATTACATCTATGCCCTTGGAGTCTATTATAATAAGGTTCGCTAGAAACTTAACTTCATTTATATATATGGTTGCTCTAGGGCAAACCATGTTACTCCTCGTTTCCTTTCCAAGTGTTTGGACTAGCATAGGGTTCTTTAGCAAATATACATCCCACTTATATCTTTCAACAAAATCTTTTGATACGAAAGAATGCAAAGCTCTGGAATCAAATAATGCTGATGCAGGTACTGAGTTGACAAGAAACTTACCCAGAACTATGTTTGGTGCGTCTTGAGCAGCTTCTGCCGTAATATGATTAACACGCCCTCTTCCCATTGCCTACAGAATCCTAGGAGTTTGGGGTGCCCCACGACCTTGGCCTACAGATGGATCTCGTGCTGGTGTAGTCCCCGGGTTGAAGCGAATAGGGGTCATAGCTTGGCGCTTTTGAGGACAATTATTGGAATAATATCCCATGTTCTTGCAATTGAAGCATTGCACTCCTACAGCAGAAGTCTTGTTTTGTTGGGGCTGGACACCATTACTTGCTCGAGGTGCTTGTGAAACTGGGCGGGGTCCAGTGAGTGACGTCCTTGGCACACTTGGCACTGAGGATTGGGACGATGTCAAGAACTACTGGCACCATGCTGATCTTGGAATATCCTCTTGTAAGACTCATACAATTGATGTTGAACATCTTCTTGTATAAGGGCCTTATTCACCATGTGCTGAAATGTTGAAAAATCATTGGATACCAATTGCACCTTGATGTTGGGATCAAGTCCTTCCATGAACTACCAAATCTTTGCTGCATCTATTGCAACATCTTCTGGTGCATACCTGGATAGTTGAGTGCACCTATTCAGGTACACAGAAACATTGAGGTTTCCCTGCTGCAACTTGTGAAACTCCCTCTTCTTCATCTCCATTATTCCCATGGGAATTTGTGCAGTGCGAAAAGCCTCGACAAATTTAGCCCACGTGATGGTCTACACATTCTGGTGAGCAACATAGAAGTTTCACCAATTTGCAACAATTCCTTTTAGTTGTTGAGCGGTGTACAACACCTTCTCATGATCATTGCACTAAGCCAAAATCAGCTTCTTCTCCACATCCTTGAGCCAGCCATCAGCGTCTAATGGATCTACTAAACCGACAAAGGTAGGTAGTCTGGTTCTCATAAACTCTCCTAGATTGGACTACGGTGCTTAGATGGGTGCCTGTTGAACTTGGTTGACTTGGGTCTGAACAATGGCTTGAAGAAGTTGCAGCTGCATAGCCATCATTTGTTCCAAGTTAGGGGCTTGAGCTGGAGAGGGTGGGATTGATGCATTGCTTTCTGGCTGAGCATTGGCGCCATGGCTATTGCTAGTTTTGTTCCTCGTGTTCACCATCTGAAGTGACAACTGGGATTAGCAAAAGGTAAGAGAGAAGTATCATAGATAAGATATCAGGGGAACGACTAAACAACATCCCAAACAAACACATAAGAGAGAAGCAAACAACGACTAGAAGAAGCTTAGCTTGAAATCAAAATAGTTTTGAAAGATAGCTGTACTACAAGTACACAAAGGCTTGGTACAGTCCATCTAGCACACAAACAAGTAATATATAAGTGTTCTAAAATTGTAGGACTTTATTTAGGTACTACAACTAAAGAACTAATCCTCGCTCCTTCATGATGATGCGCTTCTCCAGGTGCTTCTTAAACTCAATCTCACTGAGCCATCTATAAAAATTATAAAGGAAAGTGGATACAATTACCATTCCAAAAAGTAAATTAGTAGATAGAGAAGGAAGAATACCATGACGAAGGTAAGGATAGAAAGACAAGAAAAGACAAGGGTAGCACATTATTAAATTTTTATTTTATTAAATAAGTTTTGAAGCTCTTCTACTAATGACTATTCTAACTAGGTCACGTCCTACAGTCAAATTGGCTCTGATACCATCTCTGTTGGGATCGGATTTCTGAATCCGAACCCTCTGTGTATTACTGCACTATTCTCAGATCAAAGCTAGTGTACACAGTCAAACAGTGAGGATTATATAACCAACAATGCTTTATAATAATAATAATAATAATAATAGAGAGTACATACCTTATGGTCACTTTATTATAACTAAGATTACAAGACCTCTTAAACTAACAAAACACAACGGAAGCAGAAATAAACTATGATGATGACTCATCAATACGCCACAAGAAATTATTGGGGAAGTGCAACCTAGTACTCCGAAAAGCCTTCGTCGAATCCACACGCGAAGTAGTCATAGGCTCTTTCTTGATCTTCATAACCCTATGAGAGTTGTTTTGAGTGTAGCATGTGTGTACATAAAGTACTCTGCAAGTCCTGGGAAAAATGAAGTAGATGCAAGGCTTAATAAAGAAGGATAATATGGTTCTTTTGCACAAAGTCGCATTATGTTTTAAATACCATAATAAATTATCAAAAGCATCTATTTAACAAAGTAATTGCAATAAATAAAAATAAATAAATTTTCTGGTGAAGGTTCCAACCACCAACACTAGTAAACAGGCTCTAACTGCCAAGGTTCAAGAATACGGGTTTCATCCACCCACACTGGCTCAATCTGTTAGGACACACTCCTAAGAGTTCCATCCACTCCTGAGTTTCCAAAATGTTTTCTTTAAAATCAAAATCAAAGATCTACCATGTGAAAGCACACATCGCTCACCCTTGACCGTGGGCACGGCTATTTGAATAGTTTTAAAGCTCTGCAGAAGTTGTACAACTTTACCAACAAGAGATAAGTCATCTTAATAGCCAACATGTTTCTGTAGGCATGAGACCCAGATAATTTATCACAAATCCTTTACCTCACTCCAATCTAGCTAGACACCACCCGCTGAGGTTTCACTGTTAAAGGGTTAAATCCACCACAGTCAGAAGCCGCCTTTTGTGCCATATGAGTAAGTAAATCTCTAGGCCTCACAATGAGTAAACCAATAAATCCCTGGCACCCACTTACTACTTGTGATATCAAAACTATACCTATATGAGTTAGTCAGCTAGGTCGCACCCATATAGACTTGTGGTTGTATGGTAGTGCTCAGTTTGGACAATCACAAGCGTCGGTCCTTAATTGACTAGGGCGACACAATCACAATACAAATTCTCATGCTAAATCCGCACCAACCAGATCTTACCATCCGCCCAAGTCTAAAACCAATTGTCATCATTTTATTTTATTTTATAAACAACGGCAACACCTATTGCCAAACACTTGATAAAAGCAATTGTTTAGAGATTTGATAACATTATTCCCACCCATAAGGTTATAGTGACCGATAAGCTTGTCTAAACAATTACTACTGTTCTAAAATTAACAAATATCATAACAATCTCAATACTAAGACAAGGGAAGCCTAGGGTGACAATGGTACATGGTCGTCAACTTCAAATGAGGATATAACAAATTTGGATTAGCTAATAACCTTAAGACATAAATTAACATTTTATGTAACATAGCAATGCAATTAAATTTAAAATAATAAAATGATGTTTGAAAACATAGGTACAGGATAATCAAAGGAGACTTGCCTTCCTGCATGTTATCTGGACCTTCCTGCTATGGATCGGAAAACTCTTCAGCGACGTTAGGTTCTACGTGCAAAACGAGAAATCAAAATAAGTAAATAAATAAATAAACACAAAAAAGTCACAAAATACAAAATATATACTGGAAGGAGATTTATGATTTTAGGTGAATTTATAAATTTAAACGGGTTCAAATAGAGCTAGCATGAAGAAATATGGGCTTCTGGAAGTATTTGTTGTTGTCGTAGACTACAACGGTTGGACAAAGGCTAGGAGTGGTCGAAAGCTACATAGAGTGGTTGATGATCGAAAACTCTAGAGTGGTCGAGAGACCAAGAGTGGTTGAAGACTGGAACATGGTCGAAGGCGACTGCAGTCATGAGCGATGGTCGGAAGGATCGGATGGATCGGAGGGATTGAAGGAATGGGACGGTGCGGAGTGGTCGAAGGAATCGATCGGCTTGGAGTAATCGAAGGAATCGATCGACTCGGGTGGTCGAACAGTTCTGATTGGATGGCTGAATGTGGTCAAAAATTTAGACGTGGTCAGTGGTCGAAGTGTCCGTGAGTGGTCGATGGTCAAAGTGGTCAGAGGGAGTGGCTGAAAAGTTTGAAGTGGTTGATGTATGAAACGTGGTCGAAAGGTACATGTGGTCGAAAGGTTCGGAGAGGTCGGAACCATTGCAAGTCGAACATTACAGGAACTGGTCCAAGAGACTAGAACTGGTTGAAGACTTCAAAGTGATCAAATCTTGGTAATCGAAACCTTATGGTCGGAGGTTGAGAGTGGTCAAAGGCTTCAGAGTGGTCGAAGGCTTGATGCAGTTGAAACCTACAAGAATTGTCGGAACACTGAGAATGGTCGTAACTGATGAGGTTGTCATGGCCAACCATGATGATCACAACACCGAGAGTGGCCAAGAGACCCGAAGTGGCCAAAAACTATAAGGTGGTTAAAAATGAGGGTGGTCAAAAGCAGCCATAGCCGTGAGCGACTGTGATCATGAGTGACCATGGTCAAAAATAGCTATGGTTGCGAGCAACTGCAATCGAAAGCGACCGTGGTCGAAAGTGGATGAGGTCGAAAGTGACTGCGACCATGCTCGAAAGTAAGAGGGGCCAGAAACAACAATAGTTGAAGCTGAAGTTCTCAGAAGTTTAAAGAATGGTCAGAACTCAGGAGTAATTGGGAACGGTTAGAGTGGCTGAGATCAATGGGGTTACCGTGGTTGAATGCAAAGCGATCGTTTTTAACAGGCAAAGGAGTTTACCAGAGAAGACTAGAGACTAGTCGGCGACAGTGGAAGACGGCGACGGCAGAGTACTTCAGTGAGGGAAGGGCTCCGGCGACAGATTTGCTCAACGGCGAGGCAGAAGACAGCGGCAACAGAGTGCTCCAACGGGGTCTTGGATGGTGAAGCAGTCGGCGAGGTCTTCTCAGCGTGGCGAAGCCGATGGTGTCGTTGGTGAACCCAGTGACTTCTCTAGAGGAGGGGAGACTTTGGCTAGATGAAAGGGGAGGCGACATGGTCATGGTGCTTAGATTTATACCTTCAGCAAAGAAAGGAAACCGACGGAAGTTATGGCATCGTGCGAGCATTTTGGTGTTCAAGGACACGCAAAAGTAAGGGAAAGATTGATGAATTGATTGCTAGCACAAATTGAGTGGTTTCCAAGTGAAGATGCGGAGGGGAAAAGATTTTTGTTGGTTGGGGATTTGAGCTTAAGTCTGATGCACACAACAAAGAATAGTGATCAGGCCAAAGAATAAAAGGAAGGAAGGTGAAAAGAACACACAACAAAGAAGAAGGCCAACTGGTGGTTGGCTTTGTTGGAACTTTGACATTAAGCATGCTTGTATTATGGCAATTATAGGATGGGTGACCCTTTGGAAAAAAATTTATTGGACTTTGGATTGGGATTGGGATTTTGATATTTTCTCTCAATATTCCACAAATAATCCAAATAAAATCCAAACACTTTTAAAATAATTAATTTGAAATAAATTTTAAAGAATGTGAACTTTTAGGATGTTACACCTGCGGTGAAGCTTCAGACAGAGGGGAGGAAGAAGGAAGAGAGGGGAGGTGCTCGGGGGTGGCTGACGGCTCGAGGAGGCGATTGAGGAGGAGGCAAAGTTGAGCACGGCTTTTATAGCCAGGGGAAGGGGTGCCAGTTGTGTTGTGCCATGAAGTCGTATGCGACGGCCACGGCCAGGGGAAGGGGTTCCATTTCCACATATTAAGGATCTTTACTTTGAAACGTATCCCTTGATTATATATAGCTTGTGTAGTTCATATATACTCATAATCAACTTGTCATCTAGTCCTTCCATTATGTGTTAATGGTTGGATGATTAATAACAACCGTATAAGTAAGGTTTACTTAAAAACTTATCTTAGAGTATACAAATATTGTGTATATGTTGTATACATGTAATTCAATTTTTATCTCATTATTTATTGAGATTATCATGAATTACGAAAAAGGGAATATTGTAAAATCTAGTCCCTACATTATGTGTTAATGGTAAAATTTAGTAATTAATGACAATTTTTTATGGACTAACATTTTCCATGAGTTGGATGAATAAGTTAGGTTCCACAAATGAGGAAGACTTGGAATGACTACGTGTGTTGAAGATCATCAAGTCAAGAAGAAGATCATTATGAGTTGATGCATGTCCAAGAGAAGATGATCATGTGTTGATCATCAAGTTAAGTAAAGATCCATCATATGTTGATGGAGTTAAAGTAAATGGTGCATCATAAGTTGATGCATGTCAAGACTATGACTCAAGGTAAAGCTATGGCTAGCTAGGGCTAAGGACGTGTTCCTAGTCTTTTACCAGTCTTGGTATTTGGTTAGAAGACCGGATTGCTAGTATACGTTGTTGTACTATTAAGAGAAGTCGTGTCTCGTAGCTTGAGTCTCATCATGTGTTGATAGCTCAACATCACATCTTCTATCTCTCCTTGGCATGAGGCATGTATTTGAATGTGCTTTGCAAATAGTTGAAGCTCATGTTTTGAATCCTTATAACATGGAACTTACATTGCAAATGTATTTTGCAAGTATTTGAAGTCCATATTTTTATTTTTTGTAGTATGAGGCTTATATTTGTAAATGTGTTTTGCAAATGATTGTAGCTCATATATATAATCCTTGTGTCATGATTATAAAAGTGTGTAAATATATTTTACAACTTATTAGGAATCACGAATAATCCTTTTGTGCATGATACTATAGTTTGCAAATGTGTTTTACAAAATTTGTTGAAGTATATGCACTTCTTAAGGAAATCAGAACTACCGCAGTGTACTCTATGGTATCACCGGTAGTCAGAACTACCAGCGTTGTAATCATGGAACTACCACATCTGCTGGTAGTTGGAAGATCTGTGTGGTCGAGAACCATTATGGTCAAACCAATGTGGTTGAAGACTTGTGTGGTCGAAAATCAATGTGGTCGGGAACCAATATGGTTGAAGCCGACGTAGTCGAACTGACTAAGTCAAAGATCGACGTGGTCAATGACCTGTGTGGTCGAATATCGATGTGGTTTAAGATCGAAGTGGTCAAAACCAATGTAGTTAGAACCGGCATGGTCGAGATCTGTGTGATCAAAACCAGTGTGATCGAAATCGATGTGGTCGAGATCTGTGTGATCTAAGATCAACATGGTTGAACCAAGATGGTCGGATCCGATGTGGTCGAGATTTGTGTGATCGAAAACCAGCGTGACCGAACTAAGACGATCAGAACCAACGTGGTCGAGATCTGTGTGATCGAAGACCAGCATGGTCGAACCGGCATGGTCGAGACCTATGTGTTCGAAATTGATATGCTCAAACTAACATGATTGATACAATATGGTCGAAGATCGATGTGGTGATTGGAGATCTATGTGATCGAAGATTGACGTGGTCAAAAATTGACATAGTCGACATAGTCGAGACCTGAGTGGTCGAAACCAATGTGGTCAGACACCAGCATAGTCGAAGACCTATGTGGTCGATCTGGAAAATATGGTCGAAGACCAGCGTGGTCGGAGATCAGCGCAGTTAGAGACCTGTGTGGTCGAACCAAACAACATGGTTAGAGATTAATGTGGTCGGAGACCTGAGTGGTTGAACCATCCGACGTGGTCAGGAACTATTGTAGTTGATGATCAGTACTTTCGACTAGCTTTGTATGAGCGGTCCGATTGGTTCTATGTGAGCGATCCAATCAATGAGCAGTACTACTGGCTCTGTGTGAGTGGTACTTCTGATTTGCGGAATGTCTGGCTTGTGTAGTGGTACATTTTTCCAGAGAGACGCCTGTGTGGAGTCTTCTCATCCCTAAGGAAGTCGGTAGTTCTGCACGAGTGCTGCGGTATTTCCGATGATCGGTAGTACTAGACTTTGTATGACGGAACTACCGAATTTGCCTGCAACAGCTAGTCTTCTATCCATTGTTAAGGGGAGCAGAAGTACCGGTCGTTAGCTTGCGATACTTCTGGAAAAACCTATTTTTCTGTCCCACCTGGTAGTTTCATGGTGTGGGGTATATATACCCTATTGTGGCCAGTTGGAGAATAACTTTTGGCACTCTCTTGAGCTAGTGTGAGGTCCTCCTCTCAATTATGTATATGTTGCACCTTGTGAGCAAGGAGAAAGCCTTTAAATTGCATGTGTTGCATCTTGAGGTAGATTGTGTATCCACTTGAGTGGTATGCATCCATTTTATGTGATGAGAGTCAAGCAAGGGGCTTGACATATTACTCTTGGATTTTGTTGACTCCTAGATGGCATTGGAGGCATCGTGCATGGGGTGATCTTCTTAAAGAAGGTTGTGAGAAGACCCGACAAAGTTGTGAAGATTGAAGATCACCTACCCGGAGCGGGAAAAAGCTACCACTAGTGGATTGAGATGCTTTGACTTAATTGTGGAGCCGGTCTAATTCATTTGGGCTAACCTCAACGTGGATTAGGGGAGACCAGTAAGTCTCCGACCACCATGGTAAAAAAGCAATCGTGTTAATTGTGGTTTGTTTTCTTGTGCTTAATTTACACTCAAGCAATTTACATTCATAGAATTAAATTGATTGCTTGTTATCCGAGGATTGCAAACCATGATATAGGCTTATCTTGTTGGTGCACTTAGGTGAACCCGGTTGTTTTAGACGTTATTTGTGCTAAAATTTTTTGTGTTAAGCTTCTGCATTATTTGTTTAGTTTAGCCAAATATAAATTGATAATTGATTAGAGAAAAAAATTTTAGACTGCCTATTCATCCCCTCTAGTCGGCCTCCTCGATCTAACAGTGAAGGGGGCGGGGTTAAGGTGCGGGGTGGCTCGGCAACATGTGTGCGAGCTACGGGGGTGGGTTGGCACGTTGTGGCACTCGGAGAAGAGAGGGGAGGAGGAGGGGCCCGAGCGGTGCGAGGGCAGCATTAGGAGGGAGGTGACCTGCAACGCACAGCAACGCACTGGCACAAGGCGGGTGGGAGACGAGGCAGCGGCGAAGCTAGGCTGGACGTGCGCAGCGCGCACGGCGCGCACAAAGTACGGCCAGGACACAGGGGAAGGAGGAGGCCGGTTGGGCCGGAGGCCTCTGGATCGAGAGGGGTTGGCAAGGGTCCAGATAGGCCGAGGGGAAGAAAGGCCGGGAATAGGCTGGATGGGCCGAAGAAATTTTCAAATTTTGAAAAAGAGCAAAATTGAGAAGCGCAAACTGAATTCAAATTCAAAATTTTAATATTTGCCACAAAAATTTTAGAAGCCCAAAATGGGGTGTTACACATGGCCAGTTTCAACCTAAGACAAACGGGACTCATCGGAAACATAGTATCGAGGCCAGCTGATAAACGCAGCACACATACTTGCAATAAAAGAAAGAGATACGTTGCCACTCCAAAGGTTGGTGTTCTAGGATTTACTGTTGTAATTGTTTTTTTCACTCCGAAGGAGCTTGCCAAATAAATCTTTTGCCACTTTCACCTATTATTAATTCATTTGTCTTTCTGAGCCCTCTGGAAACCCTGCCCCTGAGCCCTACCCTTTTCTTCCTCACTTGTTTCTCCTCATCTTCCTTTTCTTTCCTCGCTGCTCCGACACCCATGGTTGCAAGGCCACCTCAGTGCAGCGCACGGCTCTGACGGCAGCAGCTCGGAGAGGAGGTGGGGCTGCGTATTTGGGGCCGAGGAGTGAGGAGGCGGCTGTGGCCGTGGAGGTCAGCGACTGCGGAGCACGGGCGACGAAGCCAGACCTGATCGTTGCCCAGCACGGCCTCATGCCGGCGCCCCGCTCTCGCACCACGACCTGAAGGTCGGCTGCCGCCATTTCAGGGGGCGGAGCAGCAAGCGGCGGCTGCCGCCATTTCTATAGGCAGCAGCCATGTCTGAGGTAAGCGGATATGGCTCTGGCGTCATGAGTTTCTTTGCAATAGATTGATTTCTATTTCCTAATCGAGGCCGGATTCAGAACCGTAAATTCAGGGGTGGCAGGGTGGGATGGACTCCGAGTTAGGAAATTAACAGTGTCCGGATTCCATCACATCAAGCTGGATTGGGGGTTTCTTGCTTTCTGCTCACATCGATTCTTTCTGGGATCGAATTGGCGTGGGAGTTGCCGCCCGTGTCGTTGTAGTCTTGGGCCCTGGATTCATTTGTTGGCAGTGTCAGGTCTCCGGCAAGGATCACCTGCAAGAATCCGAGCTCAAAACGCACACGAACACAAGTGGAACACTGATGATTTTGTGCTGCAATCAGAACGCAGCGTTTTCTGTTTCTTCACCTCCTTTTATTATGCAAATCAGTGAAACAATATGGAAACGAAAAAACTGGAGCTGACCGCTTCTTGCTCCATGACTCTGAACGTGTTCACCCTCACGTCTTCGTCCGCAAGTTCAGGCGCCACAGCCTCATGTGCATACAGAACAAATAACATGCAGAAAAACAAATAACTAACTAACTTGACTAACCAGTGCACAAGGCTTAACTAACAGGCAGCTCCGGCTGCCTCCCTGTCCACCTGCTTCGAGGCCCTCGTTGGTTTGTCCACCCACAATGGAAGCTCCAGCTCCAGATTGGTCCGAGCTACCAGCGGATATATTGAGCAGCGTGCTCCGGTTGCTTGAGTGTCCGGACCAAGGAAAATGGTTTCGTTTTGCAAAAATAATTCGGAAGGCACGGAAAGGGACGAAAGGAACTAATTCCGTCCTTTGGTAAAAAAAAAATCCATCAAAATGTTCGATCGTCATTTAAATTTTTGACGAAATTTAACTACAATTTAGATAAATTTCAAAAAAGGAAAATTTTGGTTAAAATTTGACTGTATTGTTTTTGTTTCAGAGGGTAACGAAAGATTTGACCAAATCATTTTTCTTTCAGAGGGTAACGAAAGGAACAAAATAAATGAAATTTCGTCAAAATTGTAAGCCTGGTCCGGACCTCCTCCGATCCGCCGCTGTCTGCACAGCGTTGTACAAGGTGTTCTCCACTGTCCGCTGCCTCAGTGTTTGCCTACGCCACCAGACGCCCTGCTTACTCTATAGCACTGAGGCGGCCGGCACGAGCGCGCTCAGCATGTACAATACAGCCTGTCCGAGCGAAGGGCATACACGATTACCCTCCCTGACGGCCTGATAGCTGTTCGGTTTTTTATTGGCTTGTCCCATGGCTGGCTGGTCACCAGGGAAAACAATTTTGGTTTAAAAAATTCGGATTCCTCCGAAAAATTTAAAATTCAGAAATTTCAAAAATTTCATAATTTTTTCAGAAATATTCGATCGAAATATTCAAAAATACGATTTGAATTCAAGAAATGCAAATAAAAATTACCAAATCCCTACGGTGGCTGCATCCGCGCTATTGCAGGCAGCCGCATCCTCCCCCTTCCCCTTGCCGACGCCGCCTCCCTTGCCGTCGCCGCCCCTCCTCCCTTGCCGTCGACACCTCTGACCTCCCCCCTTGCCATGCCGGTGTTGCCTCACCCTTCTCCTGTGCCAACGCTGCCTCCCTTGCCAGCGTCGGCGCCCCTCCTCTCGTACCGGCACTGCCTCCCCCTTCTCCTATATCGGCATTGCCTCCACCTCCCCTCGCAGCCGACTCCGTTTCACCGCTCGAAGTCGAGATGGAGTCGGAGTCTTCGCTAGATGGAGGACCGAGGATGGGTGTCACGGGCCAAGGGAACAACTGATAGAGCCAATGGACCAATGGGTGACTGGTTGGATGGGCCGGAAATTTTCAAAATGGGCCGAATTTTTTAGCAGATTTGGTATTTTTCTGGATGGGCTGAGCAAACCAATTTTGGCTGTAATCACAAATTTCGGCTGAAAAAGTATTCCCTGCTGGTCACTGCGGACAAAACGTCTGACTTGATCCTGCTCAACCCCATCACCGATGAACAGATCGCGCTCCCACCAGTAACAACGATGGAGCATGTCAAGCCCATCCAGAATGATGATGGGGTTCTTCAAGAATACAAGATGACCTACTACCATGGAAGACTTCCAAGGGTGGAGTATCGTGAATCGGTATATTTTAAAGCTTTCTTATCATCTGATCCGTCTGCTGGCGATTGCATTGTTACGTTAATCCATCAGCCGTATTGGCAGCTCTCATTTGCCAAAGTTGGAGGAGATCACAACGGATTTTGATTATGCTGACTGCATCCACAATGAGGGATGGTTCTATGCTGTCAATACTGTGGGATCGATTGACAGCTTCAATTTAAAATGGTCCATCTATCATCCATAAAAGGATTTTACAGGAGATACTATCATCTCCGAAGCCGCTAGTCTACATCATTCAAGCCCCATGGGGTGATATGCTCCAAATTTGTAGGACACCAATAGTGATAAATCCTAACACGGAAAGTGAGGTGATGTCTAATCTGAAATTGAAGTGCACAAGGTTGATTTTGATGAGCAGAAACTTATCAGGATGACCAGAATAGGTGACCATGTGCTATTTATTGGTCATAATACTTCACTCTGCCTTTCTGTTAAGGATTATCCCCAGTTGATGCCAAATTATGTCTATTTTACTGATAATGTCCTTGAATCGTTATTTGATGAGAAAACCAAACGCCGTGATATGGGAATTTATAAGCTGGAAAATAATACATGGAAAAATATTGTCTGACCTGAGCTTTGGATGACCTTGCTACCTCCCGTATGGTTTATCGCAGGGATACCTGCAGGGTGCCCCAACCCTATGACAGTCGGGAATATCTGGAGGCCATAAGTGAAGGTATGCATTTGCATAGACCAAGTCCATGTGGTGTACCTGTTGGGAATATACCAAAATACCTCTTTCTCTATCTTTGTATAGGAGGTGCACGAAGGAAAATGTCCTTCCTTCTCTCCTACATATATGGTCTCATGGGCAGTTACGGGTATCATCTCATCACTCTCATATACATAGCATGTTTGGACCCACTGCATAGCCCTCGGGAGCACCTCCTCTTCCCCTGCGGCTCGCGGCAGAGCCCACGGGAATCCTCTTCGTTCTCATAACGCATAGCCCTCGGCAGCACCTGCTCTTCCCCTTGTTCTCTAGTAGCCCCAGAGAAGTCCCCAAAACCCCTCCGCACCGTGGGTCTCCGCTCGCGGCCCACCTCGGTGGGGTCCCCTCCCCCGCACTGTAGGCCTCAACAACTAGCCCACCTTGTTGTCCCAGATAGAGGTGGTAATGGGACAGGGGTTCCCAGGGAAAGCCCCTATGGCCCCGCTCTGAACCCTACTAGCAAGCCTAGCCCTAGCCCCGCTGTCCCCGGTCCTCATAGAGACCCAACCCTCACAGGATCCCGCGAGGGATAAAAAAAGGTTAAATTTTTTTAAAATAATAATATAAATTTCTTTATTAATTTATAATTATTTAGACATATCTTAAAAAATAGTTTTAAAAAATATATTCTAATATATAGATTTAAGTTATAGTCAAATATGTAAGAAAAAAATACAATTTCTCATATTAAAAAACTATAATCTATTATTTAGAAAGCATTATTTTATATTTACCTGATCCCACGGAGGAGAGCTACCCCCGTCCCTACCTTGCTAGCGTAGCGGGGCCCTGCCAAATTCCCTTGTGGGGGGATCACCCCCTCCCCCCCCCCCCCTTGGGAATATTCCCCACAGTGGGAATCCCATCCCTAGTCACAAACAACCCTACCTCGAATATATGGGCCCTAGCATGTCAGCCTACCTCATTGCGCGAGGCCTACCTTCGTGGCATGCAGACCGGGCACGGTTGTGGGCCTGGGTTGAGCAGACTGAGCTTCGGCGTGATAAGCACTTATAAGCCACCACTTAATAATCTGAGCATGTGTCTGGTTGTGATCACAGTTATTGTTTTTGTAGTCATGGAAAGAATAGGGAGGTGAGAAGATGAGATTTCTAGAATCATGGTTCAAAAAGTATGATTGGTTGAAATATAGTGTTGGTAAAGATGGGGCCTTTTTTACTGTTATCTCTTTAAGCATTGATAGAGCTGAAAACTTTGGTGTTGATGCCTAAACAAAGATAGGGTTTAGTTATTGGAATAATGGAATTTAATCTTTTGATGACTATGTTAGCCCATTTATTGCTAATGTAAGAGATAATCTAAATTTTGTAAATTATGTTGATCATGAAAATCTTGCTATGAAGATGGTTTAGACCGACAGACACACGGTTTTCCCATTGGTGTATCGTCCCATTGAGTTCACCTTGATTTTGCTAGTGGCAACAACAACTATAGAAAGAGCATTCTCAGCCATGAACATTATTAAGACTAATTGCAAAATAAGATGAATGATGGGTGAATGAATCATAGCATAGTATGTTATATTGAGTGAGATATATTTACAAGCATTAAAGATGATAAGATTTTAGAGCATTTTCAAGGGATGAGGACATGTAAGAAACAGCTATCTCATGTTAGTGCTAAGTTAGATTGACAAATATAAACATCATGTTTTTTGTATTTATCTATGCCCTTGTTTGATTTACATTTTTATGTTGCCTTTGTAGATTCTGATTCTTATCCTACTATTGATGAAGAAATAGTGGACTAGAATATAGAATGGACCTTCTTTATTTATGTACTCAAATTGTATCTCTACCATGGTATATTGTTTATGTTTTGCCCTGTTTTATTCATTATGTTATATGTTGATGCATTGGGCTGAAGTTTCGTATTAATGATGTATTTGTGACTTATTTTTGTCATAACGCAATGTCAGTATAAATTGATGTTATTTTTAGAATGTTAGCCTATTAGAATTTAGCTTGAGACGTAGTGAAATTCTAGATCCACTGCTAGCACCTTGCAATTTGACAGCTACATGCTTCCGAATTAAATTGTGCCCGTACAGTTTGTTATATTGTGTCCATGCACCTTGTGAAAAGTTGAGCACATATTGTTCGCGTGTCATTAGTTGGACCATGTAGTTCGCTCTATTTTGCAATTATTTTCACCAACTTATATGTACTGACCTTATGCTATGTTGTTGGAATTTGATCCCTGGTCAATTCGACATATCGGGCCATGGCGGCCCTCGGAGAACAAGGAAAGTCCATCCTGCACAGCTCTCACCACGTGTGGCTTACCAGGTCGCATGCCCCACCTCGTCTGGCGCCCTATCTTGTCACGCGTCCCTCCACAGATATGGACCTCGGCAACACCCCCTCCTGACCTCGACAACCCTCCCCCTCTTCCCCCCTCCACCCCCGCTCTTGACCTCAACACCCCCTCTTGACCTCGGCAACCCCCCCCCCCCACATGGCCCCGTGTAAAGACAAGGAGACCGACTAAAGCATATAAATATATGGTTTTAAATTTTTTTTGCTAAAACCAGCTTTCTATATAGAAGCGTAAATCAACTCAATTTTATATATTTAAAGTATAAATCAACTAATCACAACTAAGTGCACTAATAACCTATGTCTATGTTAAAATTGGCACTCTTTACGTGATAAGTAAACAATTTGATTCTAGAATTGTGAATAGCACAAAACACACGAAAGAGCGAACCACAAAAACACATAATCTTTTAACCGTATATTTAGAGACTTGTCGATTTCCTCTAATTTATGTTGAGGTAAGCCCAAACAAATTGGACCGACTCCATAAATTAAACCAACACCTTAAATCCACTAGAATTGCTTTTCCTCCAGTCCAGAGATAGTGAGCACCAAACTACTTACAATAATCTAGTCCGGAGATGGTGAGCACAGGTTGGCACCATGTCAGAGTCAAGATGCAAAATGGAGTCGAGGCTAGTAGAATCATTGAGAGCAATAACCTCCTTGACGCCACACAACAGTCGCCTGGGGAGTCTCCTCCTCCCGGGGTAGCAGCTTTGAACTCGAACGTGGAGCTCTAATGATATTTGTTATAAAATGCACGATAAGTATTGAGAATGAAAAAAAGGAAGACATGAATTTTATGTGAAAACCTTATTGGGAAAATCATAGACATATGAAGGTAGAATTCACTATATGACGAGATATCATAAGTACGGAAAACTTCAGTGTATCTCAACCATATGACTACAGGGGTATATATATGGTAGCAAACAAGAGTTGTGTATATATAGGATAGAAAATAAAAGTCCTAACAGAGAAAGGAATAGAGTCCTAGTCAGTAATGAAACAGAGACCTATCAGAAACTAGAACAGTAACCTTCTTAGAGACAGGAATACAACCTCGCTCGGAGGGTCTCAGAAGATGACAGTGAAGAGTTCTAGTTGAAAGTGCTTTGAGTAGCCACGTCTGACTCCAGCCGGCTCAGAGTTCATCACGGATACAAATTATAACCTTCAATCAATTCGTATTGCTTCCTAATCGAACTCTTTAAGCGATTAGAAAAACCAACAGTGATCGGATCCAACTAAAAGTGGTCAAACTCGACCAGATTTGCATCACAAAATACAATAATCTCGATGCGTGACAATGCAGTCAAATGTCCTCACCGTCGAGCTCCTACAGCAGGGGTGCCATGTGGAGTTCCTACTGTAGGTTATCCTGTTGTTCAAGAAGCTTGCCAACCTCAAGGCAACTCCAGCGGCCGCTTCGTGGCTCCTCGATAGGAAATTTGGACCTATTTGGACCCCTGGACACTACAAATTCCGGTTTTGGCCCCCTATGGAAATTTATTCCACTTCTGGACCCCTGTTGAGCGCGAAATAATGGGAAGGCGACACGTGGGCGGGTCGTGCGGAAGCTGGCCGCGCGACCGAGCTGGCCGCGCGCCCGGGCGCGCGACTCCACGCCGACCGCGCGAGCGCCTCGCCCCAGCGCGCGACCGCTCAGCCCAGCGCGCGTCCCCGGTCCCCACCGCGCGTCCGCTCAGGCCAGCGCGCGTCCCCGGTCCCCACCGCGCGTGTGCCGCCCCCGACCGCGCGTCTTGCCCGCCGAGCGCGCGTCATGCCCGCGGACCGCGCGACTTCAGTCCCAGCGAGATTCGCGTTGCATGCTGCGCCCGACCGCACGGGAAGTGGTGTCAAATCCATCCGCCGAAAGCACCCGAGGCGTATTTTTTCACGCCGGTTTGCACACGCGTCTGCAGGAGGTTTGCATGGCCCCTCTCCGTGAATACATGCAGCAGGCTTAAAGAGGTTGAACAGCAGCGCATATGCTCACATAGCAACCGAAGCAACTCATTTGCAGTTCGCGGTGCAGTTGAAGTGAAGACAGAGCGAGTGAAGGGAGGAAAAAAGAGAGTGCAAACTCAGGATTTCGAGTTGGTTTTGTTTCGAATCAACGGATTTTGCAAATACAAAAGTTGTAGATCGCCTCGCGAGCTTCAAGAAGAGGTAATTTTTGCCCCCATGCAAGTAATTTTCTGTGAGTGTCATTAGCCCGTAATTAGCCAAATCGTGTATTGGTAACGTTGTTATAAGCCAATCTTTCATACGGTGTGTATGTGTATAGTGCATGATTTATTGTAGTGTAAATAATGTCGTATTTCATGTATGTGATTAGTCCATAATTAGTCGATTAGCACAAACCATCGTTTGGTAATGTTATTTTATGTGAATGTGTGATACGCGATGTCAATATTTGGTACGTTATGTATTTGTAGGTAATCTTTATGTGAATATATGTATTATAAGTCAATGTGTCATACAGTGTGTATGTGTAGGTAAAAATCAACATATGATGCATGCTTTATTGTAGTGTAGATAATGTTGAATTTTATGTTGAAGTTACGTATTGTAATGTAGTTAGTTTTTGCTGAAGAAAAGAGAGGAGCGAAAGCCGGAAGAGTTGAATTGTTTTCGTTTGGAATCAGTGGACTTGGCAAGTAGAAAAGTTGTAGATCGTCTCGTGAGCATCAACAAGAGGTAAGTTTTGTGCCCATGCAACTATAATTTCTCGTGAGCATCAGAAATGGCATGGCACCCGCCACCATGTCTACTCTACTCTAGCCCAGCATCTTTTAGCTTTGAACTTTTCCCAAAATCAAAATAAACGGATACCTTTTGAAGTGAATATTTCGAATGGTTTACAGACTTCAAATCTATATACGCTGTTTATGTCGTTTGCTGCGTCTCGAAAAATGTTGACCGTAGTTATTTGTAGTGTTTATGTCGTTTTCTATCTATATACCACTAGAAATTTACATAGACATTTACTTTTTCAGAAATATTTGCTGCGTCCAAATGTCGTTTGCTACATAGACTGTTTATGTCCAGAGTTAGAAAAGATTATAGTTTAAATAATGTGCCCATGTGTTGAAAAAGTAAATATTTATGTTGGAGCATTTGTAGGTGTTAGATTAGAGACAATTTGTATAATTAGTATGCTTAGTGAATGACCGTAGTATGAAGGTCATTTGATGGAAATAAAAATGATATGTATATTTAATTTGATGTATGGTACAATTAGAAAGTAAAATAGTTACAAATAAATCGTAGATTTAGAAATACAAAACATATAATAATCGAAACTGTTAATTACATGATATGATTGTTACATACTGTGTACTAAAATGGTTGATTATGCACTTATGTTAGGTACGCAATGGCTGGCATTGAACAATTGATGGTGTTTTATGGGAGTGGTCTCGTACGTGATGGGCCGTATGGGGCGGACCTGTCAAATTGCGAGCGGACCGTGATCCGGGCACCCGGTCTGAGCGCCATGAGCTTGTCTGAGCTACGGAGGTGTGTCCGTTCAGCGTTCGATCGAGAGACCGCAAGGAAGAAGTTACGGATCGAGGCAGTCTATGCCTCAATGGTGGATGACGGAAGGGGGAGCATATGGCAACTTCTGAAGGTGACCAATGACGCGTCATGGGCGAACTACATGGAGGTTGTGCGCAACCCTGATGCTGCGATATATGGGAGGCCAATGGTGTATGTCGAGTTCGTGGAGAGGGCAGAATCATCAGGCATGGTTGGTTCAGATGCCGCTGGTGGAGATGAAGTGGCCGGCGGTCATGAAGACCCTTCTGCGGGAGAACATGTGGGCGAGGAAGTGGGTGATGAAGACGACAGGAGGCGTGCGCAGAATTTCCAGCCCAACGAAGGTGTGCACGACAGGTGGTGGGCCGCCCGTATTGACTGTAATGAGTATCTTGGGGACCGGGTGGAAGAAGAGGACAGCGAGGAGGATGAGGAGGTTGAGACAGGCAGCTCTGGAGAGGACGAGGATGGCGAAGGTGCAACTGGAGGGGTGGTAGGTCGTGTTGTGACCACGGACGGTGCGTACGTGTCGTCCAGACTGGACGACATCGCAGCGGCAGCCCTAGTTCTGCCACAGGCGGAGGAGGGAGAATGGGGGTTCAGCGAGGGCGCACTCTTTCTGGGGCAGTGCTTCCGTAATAAGAGTGCTGTCCAGCAGGCTATTGCTAGACATGCCGTCAACATAAGCCGGACGTATCGGGTCCACAAGTCAAAGCCGGACACGTACGTTGTGAAGTGTGTGGACGGGTCATGTGGTGGCAAAGTCCGTGCACAACGGTACAAGGGCGTTGGCACGGAGTTCCGGATAACGGTGCTGCAAGATCACAGTTGCGAGCTTGCGGGGCCAGTACATAGACACCGCAACATGACATCACGTTATGTTGCGGAGGTGGTCACGCACCTCGTCCAGGTGGATGTGTCAATTACCCCGAAGGTTCTGATGGCAGCAGTAGCGAACGAGGCGGGCTACGAAGTGAGCTACAAGAAGGTGTGGCGGGCGAAGCGAAAGGTGCTGCACGGTATGTATGGGACGTACGAGGAGGTGTACGACCTGGTCCCAAGAATGCTGGATCAAATTGCACAATCAAACCCAGGCACTTACATAAACAAGCAGGAGAGGGTCCATCCTACGGAGGGCCCGAACTGTTTCATTCTTGACAGAGTGTTCTGGGCCTTCCATCAGGCGATACAAGGGTTTAGGTGGTGCCGTCCAGTGCTAACCGTAGATGGGACGTTCCTATCCGGCAAGTACAAGGGCACTATCCTTACCGCAGTTGCAGCCGATGCAAATGACCAGTTACTCCCAGTGGCATTTGCAATTGTGGAGAGCGAGAATACAGATAGCTGGCTTTGGTTTCTTTGCAATTTGAAGAATGCCGTAGTGCAAGACAGGCCCGAAGTGTGCCTTATCTCCGACCGCAATGCAGGCTTGATGTCTGCGTTGCGAACGTTGCAGGATGGGACGCAGGCCCCCGTCCCGTGGATTGATGTGAAGAACCGCTGGTGCATGAGGCATATTGCAGCGAACTTCCACAGAAGGTTCCGTAGCAAGGACCTCATGAAGATGTTCAAGAAGCTATGCATGCAGAACCAGAAGCGGAAGTTCGACGCCTTGCGGAGGCAGCTCGATCGGGCGTGGAAGACGACAAAGTCGTCGCATCCGCAACGACATGGATGAGAGCCAGCGAGGGGATCGTGTTCGGCGCCCGAAGTGTAGGCTATGCAAGACCTTTGGCCACTCCCTCAGTCAGTGCCCAAACAGGCCGGCATCAAGCAACGCTCCGTAGTACCAACCACAATCCATATGTAATGTATTATTCAGGAGGTGTACGCTTAATTGTTGGCTCGATGGTGTAGCTATGTATTGCACATCACCATGTTATGTATATTTTCGCACATTCCATATGTTTCCTTGTCGTGTGGGTCATATTCGTGTGCACATTTTACGTATGTTTTTGTACATTCCGTACGTTTCCCTGTCATAACATTTGTTGTGAGTTATGTTGTTATTTGTTGCACATTTTGTTGTAATGTACACTAACTTGTTATCCTTCTTTGGCAGGACATGGCGTTCGAGCTGCTAGACCCCCGTTGGGACGAGCACCACCGATGCCATGTGTGGTTGTCGGCACCCGCACAGGGGCCTCCTTGCTTTGTCCTTAGGGGCCCCCGAGAGAACTGGCGTCTCGACCCTCGGTACATCCCACTACTACGGGACACCGGTCTGCTGCCCATTGCCCGCATGTTGGATCTACCGCATGGGTTCCAGTACGATGCGCCACTGTTGTCAGCTCTCGTTGATCGATGGAGGCCGGAGACTCACACCTTCCACTTCCGGTGGGGGGAGATGACGGTTACGCTGCAGGACGTCACGATGATTACAGGTCTACCCCTCCGTGGTGCTGCTTTGGTGCCACCCCCGAAGGTAGCAGATTGGAAGGTCCGTCTGGGTCACCGGTTCGGTCATGCGATCCGAGACAACGCAGCTGGGGTGCCACATGGATGGCTTCGTCGCTTCATGACCTGTCCTGCAGACGCAGATGAGGTCGCGGTGCGGACGCACTTCGTTGCATACCTGCTATATCTGTTCGGGTACGTCTTGTTCCCTAGCACGACTGGAGACTCCGTGCAGCCTAGCTACATACCGCTAGCGGAGTCCTTGGCGGATGGCTGGCCTGGTCAGCAGCCACAGTATAGCTGGGGATCAGCAGTCCTTAGCTCCACATACCGAGGCTTGTGTGACGCCTCGCAGCGTACCGCGGCCAGCGAGCCGATCCTAGCCGCCTGCTACCTTCTCCTTCAGTTGTGATCATGGGAACACTTACCCGTTGGTAGGCCTGACTTTGGTCGTCGTGTGCACCCTTATGACCTCATCCCGCAGTTGTATGGTGGTGACGACCCCATTGATGCGCCCACAATGGGTACACGTTGGACGCATGGTCAGTTGAGGTGGGCCAGGGAGAGACCGAGACGTGCGTACTCGGATTTCCACCAGAGGTTCGAGCTTCTGGCGTTTGCCGACGTAGACTGGTGGCCATGGTCTCCACAGTTAATTGCGAACACGGCCCCCCACGGGTTGTCATACCAGTGCGAGCGAGATCAGAGGTACTGGATGATGACCTGCCACTTGGTGTTCGCGCACTGCGTCGAGCCGTACAGCCCACACCGAGTCATGAGACAGTTCGGGCTATACCAGCATGTCCCTCCCATGCCAGGACGCCCTCTTGCGGAGGAGTTCCACCGGTATGTCAGTACACCCCAAATTTAATTACTGCATTAGTGTCAATGTCAGTACCGTACTGATTGTGTAATGTCTCAATGGACTTGCAGGCAATCGAGGAGAGGGCGAGCGACCGAAGACTGGAGAGCCACACAGCGGACGTGGACAGACATGTGGTCTGACCATGCGCATACGATGGTTGTGGATGAGACACGGCCGTACGACCCTGACGACCCCGCGCCGTACAGGGCATACCTTGACTGGTACGCTCCACGGACCCGCTGTAGGCTTACTACAGGGGAGCCCCCACAGCCTCCACCTCATGCTGTTCACGGGGCGGCTATACAGGAAGGTCCAGACCGTCATCTAGCGGCACGGGTCGACGAGGCGGTACGAGAGTACTGTGTCATTACGCAATGCAGGATTACATTTGAACTGACTGTTTGTTTCACTGCAGGTGGACCGGATACATCGTATCGACATCGAGGCTAATGAGGCTATACGACATAGGAAGTCCAATACCGAATCTCGGTGGGTAAGCTATATGCGCAGCATCAGCGAAATGGCAAGGGGTACGATACGGGGCTTGAGTTGTGGTCGCCACCGAGATGACGTTGTTGCTACACGCGGTGGCGGACGTGGGCAGGGACCACCACCTCCCTCCGCGCCTCCGTCAGCACCAGGATCAGCACGGCCATCCTCGGCCTCCACGCGCTTCGGCCCAGCGGTTCGACAATTGCCAACTATTTGTTTGTGTACTCATTTACCATTTATGTCTAACCACATGTTCGTCTTGCAGCAATTGCACAGGATAGCACGCTGCTACGGAGGGCGACGTCGTCACGGAGGTCGACATCGCCGCACGAACCAGAGGGGCCGTCCGAGAGTCGGCAAAGCTACGGTCGCTCGGCCTCCACGCGCTTCGGCCCGGCGGTTCGACAATTCGCAACTATTTGTTCATGCACTCATTTACCATTTATGTCTACGCACATGTTCGACTTGCAGCAATTGCCACAGGATAGCACGCAGCTACGGAGGGCGACGTCATCACGGAGGTCGTCATCGCCGCACGAACCAGAGGGGCTGTCCGAGAGTCGGCCAAGCTACGGTCGCTCGGCCTCCACGCGCTTCGGCCCGGCGGTTCGACAATTCGCAACTATTTGTTCATGCACTCATTTACCATTTATGTCTAACGACATGTTCGTCTTGCAGCAATTGCGACGGGATAGCACGTCGCAACGGGCATCGTCATCACGGAGGGCGACGGACGAGCGACCGCGCTCTCCAGGACGACGGGGGCCCACTCCAGACAGCGCCCCTGACTCGCCGGACCAACCAGAGGGGCAGATGCCCTCGTATCTCCCGGGACAGGTGCAGACCAACCTATATGACCGGGACAGGTGGGTTGTGCCGACCTATCAAGGCATGACATCGCACGAGTACATGGGGGACTTCCCGTCGACATCCTCATTTCACCAGCCACATACCCCGGTATGCACTAAACGTGTGTATTTCATTATGAACAATTTTCGTACTTTCCATTGTCTAATTCAGTTGTACCATCTAAGCAGGACGTAGGCACCTCCTCCGATTGGGTGAGCTCTATGCTTTATGACCAGCCCTCGCAACTGTCTACAGAGTTGTACCCACCGCCGCCTCGGCCACACCCCTCGCAGTACGATCTTCGCGATGCACCCCGCTCCCCTAGCAGGTTCACCTTCTCAGAGGATCATATGCGCCGTACGAGGCGGCGACGACGAGATGATGAATGAATTTTTTAAATTGTGCTTTTGTAATATTTGAGATGTTTTTCAAGTGCTTGATGGTTTGATGTTCAAAGATGGTTTCCAGTATAAAAGGGTTGCTCTAAGTTCTTTGATTTAGTACGGCATACAACCAACTGAGAGATGACAACACGGGGTAGCGGGAGAAGACATAGCTTGACGACAATTTTTTTTCCTTGTGATAACAACTCCACGTACATAACAACCAATTCATCACATGCTTAACAACGTTGCACCTTACATCGTTATGGAAAGAGGGCACACAATATGAAGGTCACAGAAAATGAAGGCGTCATGCACTTACAACACGAAACAACACATACATTGCACATACAGACAGAATTTATGGAAAGTTCTACACCCAAAACATCAACACAACAGTCCTACTGGCACAGCATCAACACATTCCGTACCCTCGTGGCCTACATGCCAAACGAGCCTCGTGGCACCCACATGGAGAACTGCTGAGGGGACCGCCTCGGACGGGGCTGGCCATCGTGGTAGTGGCACGCACATATGCAGCTCGGGTTCGCACAGCAACATGTGGGATCATAAGAGCTTCCTATGTTGACAACCTCCTCGTTTCCCCTCTCGCGTTGCATCTGTTGGCGGAGCTCATTGTTCTCCTCATTGAGAGTCTCCATTCGGTACTCCAAGTCCATTATTCGGTCCCATAAAGTACCCACATAACGGTCAATATACCGTTCATGAGGAGGGTCGATCCAGCGGGAGAAGTCGCATTTCGCCATCTGTGAAAAATGACAGTAAACATGGAGGGTCCATAAGCAATAAAAAATGTACTATTAGTAATTTCTACCCCAGAGCGTGGGCATCGGAAGAAACGGCGCCCGCCATCGTTCGGCCCTTCCAGGACCTGCACGACCACGTACTCATTGTGTCTGCATTTCGGCCACGCTGGTTGCGCACGCCGGCTTGGTAGCAAGCGGTACTGTGGTCCGAACATCTCCCTCCTTTCGAAGGGAAGGTCTTCCTTCGGTGACCCATATCCGACTGGCCCCTCATCTTCCGCCATGGTATGTTCTTTGTTCGATTTACAGGGTTTTCTGGCTACAACTTCATGGGACCTCTACCGTGCTATTTATATCGAATGGCGGGACAAAAGATGGCTGCTTTGCCCAGAGACAAGACAAAAGCGCTCAGCTTTACTCGGTGAGATTCCAACACATGCCAGCTTTACGCAGTGATATGACATATCGGGGCAGCTTTGCTCACTTAGATGACAACACATGCCAGCTAAACTGCCTACATAAAGACTACGATCTGAAAAGCCTTCATACGAACATTTATTGCTACTTTGAAAAGCCTATCGCTACATAAACCAACCAAATAGGGGCGTAGGCTGTAGCCTTTACAGTGAGTGTTCACGTCATAGGCATGTATCCTTTCCAGTGAGTTTTCATGTCACCTTTCCTTGTTGTTTCATAAATACAGGATACAGGCTCTGTTAGACAAAATGTTACGAGCAGTTGGGTGGGTTAGTTGCATATCATGCTATATGTTATGCATGTAATAAAATTGTACGCGGCATGTTATGAAGTTTATTTCTATTCACATAAGGTTATTATCTCGTGTGTTCGCATTCAATGATTCAGATAGCAAGTCATTTAACAATATTAACATACTCTTGGTACACTAATTCTTAGTAACATACAAATATCACTTACCAATGTATATATCAAATAAAAAAGGGATTATCCGTACAAAAAATTCCATAAATTATTGCCAACATATACGAGGAGAAGGCATCAGGCAAAGACAACACGAACAACTCATACATTTCACGTACATGACATGTAGCAAGTAGTACAACCACCAACACACCAACGAACACAAGAACTAAAATACAACACAACCGTACATAAAACATTACCAAAAGAGCTTGACGACAAGATAGCATAAAACATTGCGAACATACACGAGGATAACCTCCAGCACTACAACTTGAGGATAACAATAAACACAAGAAACAAAATAGCACACAACATTAAATTTATCTTCCACTCTAGTCTGTCGAAACGATGCTGCATCCCGACGGGGTCGCAACCCCCCACGACAACTCTCTCACGGCGAACACTGTCATTCCTATTTCCCATTTCATCCTCCCACACCCAGAATCGGCAACCACCATGAGCTTCCTGCGATTCCATGACAAGAAGATTTTTAAACATACCACCACGATTTGAATGAACCCGAAACAATATGACTAACCGAGTGATTGGGGCACTTGTAGTAGTGTCGCCCGGGATTCTTGGCCGTCTGTGATGTCCTACGTCTAACCACCAAGTTGCAATTTGGACACATCACCGTGGGTGCCCATGAAGACGTGCTGAGCTGACTCATTGCCTAGTCTTGGGGAGTGAGCACGAAATAAAACTACACAGATTGTGAACAACTTACTCAGGAGGTGACTGATAACATGGCCAGGGAGTATGTGAGGGATGGCTTCGTTTTATAGGCTGTGTGGGGGGTAGCCTCACGCACAAAGACCACAGACAACACAAATCTTGACCCCACACCATGCTCAGTGAGGAGACAAAACATGCCAGCTTTTGATGTGACCTCACAAAAAGGGCCAGCTTTGCTCAGTGACATGACAAAAGAGGTCAGCTTTTGCTCAGTGACTAGACAAAACAGGTCAGCTTTTGCTCAGTGACTAGACAAAACGGGCTGCTGTTGAGCTACCGCCTACCGAGCTGCTTGATGACTCTGGCTAGGCCATTACGACATATACATATTAGGCTAATACTTTAACTTGGCAGAATGATGTGTGGTACAATTTTCTACGTACACGTAAGAGAGTGAATGCACAAATTCCTGCAGGTCTTCAGGGGACGAGCCTATCTCATCAATTATCCATTTTCAGTCCCTGAGCTAGTGTCAAAGACAATAAGTCATTCCCTGAAAGTCCCAAGTGCAATTACACATCACATTCAAAAGGCATTACATAAGAAAGCATAAAATGCATACCGGGACAGATGTACATAATATTGACAATGAAATAAATTTTAATATTGGATCAAATAACACCTCTTACCGAATGAGGCCATCATCTTCGGTTCCCCGTGGCTTGAATAAGGAGGACATCATTTCTAGCTTGGGTGACTGAGTGTGCACTGATGCTCTGTATTTAGAGATAAGAGGCCATTGGCGAGAGCTAAACACCTAAACAATGCCAAAAGGCATGAGTATAGCCAATTCGTGATTACTAAAGAGAGCAGTTGTCCTCAGTGGGATGCCAAAAGATGCCAGCTTTGGGCAGTGACATTACTAAAGAGAGCAGTTGTCCTCAGTCAAATGACAAAAAGAGGCCAGCTTTGCTCAGTGAGATGACAAAACATGGCAGCTGTGCTCAGAGACATGACAAAACGGGGCAGCTTTGCTCAGTGAGATGACAACACATGCCAGCTTTGCGAAGTGACATGATAAAACGGGGCAGCTTTCCTCAGAGACATGACAAAACGAGGCAGCTTTGCTCAGTCAGATGACAACAGATGCCAGCTTTGCGCAGTGACATGATAAAACGGGGCAGCTTTGCTCAGTGATATGACAAAAGAGGTCAGCTTTGCTCAGTGGGATGACAAAAGATGCCAGCTTTGGGCAGTGACATGACAAAACGGGGGCCTTTTTTCAGTGATATCGCAGCACTCCCATCTTTACTCACTGCTACGACCACGCGGACCATCTTTACACGTACGAGTAGACACAAAACAGCCCCTATAAATTGGTATGCATTCCATTTCCCAGCGAACATTGCACATCCAAACCCCATACTCCATCGCGCTTCCCTCACCCAACCGGGATGGACAAAGGCAAGAAGAAGCAATGGGACAAGATGGTGAAGGATTGGGAGGAGACCCGTGACATAGCACGGTCAGCTGCAGCCCGCGATGCCGCCCGCGATGAGAAAATAAGGGCGATACAGGCCCGGGTAGAACAAGCCCATCGTGCTACGATGAAAGGTCCCCCCCAGAGCGCCCGCGTAGCAACAACCCCATCCCGGACGTCCCCACCGAGCGTTCGCCACAACTACCACCTGAGGGGGAGACACCTCCCCTTTGTTGGTGCGGGGACGTGTGCAAGTTCTTCAAGTCTAAGCACCGCATCAGTCTAGGTATGCGGTACTGGGGTTGCGCAAACTACTCCAGTGACTACCCCAACCGCCGTTTTGACACCGCAACCTATCGGCAGCCGGTAACGACCACATGCACCATTTTCCCCTACCTTTTCTCCTTCACAACACGCACTAACAATATCTCTCTTTTATTTACAGTCTCTGGAGCCCCTATGTGCCTACCGCAAATGGATCGATCTTGAGATCCACCCTGAGGACCAATGGACCCTCGACTTCGAGGAGTGGAATGTCACAAAGGAGAAGGAGTTGCTGGAGGAGGAGCGCCGCAAGCACGAGCACACCCTGCGTATACAGCGCGAGACGCAAGCTCATCTTGAAGCGTGCACGCGTAGGGATCGGGAGGCTCGCGAGATGGAGCGCGAGAGAAAGAGGGAAATTGCGGCTAAGGCAAAAGAGGCCGCGGAGGAGTTCAACGCCGAGCGGGCAAGGAAGGGAAAGTGGCCCCGGTCCACACAGTAGGTCGTACGAGCAGTTGGGTGGGTTAGTCGCATATCATGCTATATGTTATGCATGTAATAAAAATCTACGCGGCATGTTACTCCCAACTGTATTATGAAATTTAATATCTAGTATTTTCGCATTCCATGATTCACGTAGCACCTCATTTAACAATATTAAATGTACCAAAATTTATGTATCGCATTCCATGTTACTCACCTTCACAATATCACTTACCACTTTATGTATCGACCGTTCTACGGTCAATCTTTCCTACAAAAAATTTACCAAAATTTTTTATGCATCTACAACTTACAATGAACATAATCTTTTATTACAACTTTATCTGATTTTTATCCAGTTTATAACTACAAAATTGCCAAAACTGAAAACAATCACGGAGATTGCAAACCCTAAAAACACAGCAAACCTTAAAAGTCACTTACCACTATTTGTATCGATCATTCTACGGTCAATTGTTCCTAAAAAAAATTTACCAAAATTTTATTGGCATCTACAAGTTATAATGAATATAAACTTTTATTACTACTTGGTCAGATTCTTTCCGAGTTTACATTTACAAAATTGACAAAACATACAAATAACATGGTGATTGCAAACCTAAAAACCATACGAAACCCTAAATATCACTTACCACTTTACGAAACGATCGTTCTATGATTAATCGTTTTTAAAAAATATTTATCCAATTTTTTTTTACATCTGCAACTAACAATGAACACAAATTATTATTGCAATTTTATCTATTTTTTTCTCAGTTTATAACTACAAAATTGCGAAACCATACAAATATTCACGAGTATTGCACTCGGGGACATGCGGTCGGGGGAGCAAACGCGCGCTCGTGCGACCGCGGGACCGGGGACGCGCGCTGGCGGGGCGGGACGCGCGCTGGCGGGCGCGGGACGTGCGGTCGGCGCGGGGGACGCGCGGTCACGCGAGGCGGTCGCGCGCTGGGCGGGAGCTCGCGCGCTCGGGCGCGGCGCCAGGCCGGTCGTGCGGTCACAGACCGCACGACCGGATGAACAGTGGCCACGTGTCCCCCTCCCGTAAACGCGCGCTCAAATGGGGTCCATTTTTGGAATTTTTTGCTTTGGGGGGCCAAAAAAGGAATTTCGGTGGGCTATGGGTCCAACAGTGTCCAAATTTCCCTCGATAGATTGGTATGTGAAGAGGATTGGCGGCAAGCAGGAGGTCATGATCGGGTACTCGGACTCCAGCAAGACATCGGCCGCCTCTCGGCGGCGTGGCAGCTATACAAAGTGCAGGAGTAGCTCGTCAAGGTGGCAAAGCACTACGGCGTGAAGCTGACAATGTTCCATGGGACGCACGGAACAGTCGGTAGGGGAGGATGCCCTACCCACCTTGCTATACTGGCTAAGTTCTTTTCAACTTTTAGCCGGCTTATACTTGTACTATCTACAGTAACTAGCTTTTAAACGGTTCATTTTTTAAAATAGGTCAACATGAAGATTGTACTAAAAAGTATACTGAGTTTAGTTGTATTGACCAAAATCATATATGACTATTTTTCTGTACATACTGTCTCTTATAAACAGTCATAATTCAAATATTTAAGATATAAATCATCAGCATAAAAGAACACACCTAGTGTCTCAGCCGCCGGAGACATCCGCTTCGTGTGACGGTGCAGGGTTAGGTCATCAAGCACTCATTTAGGGAGGAGCGCCCGTGCTTCAGGACTCTGCAGCGCTGCAACGCTTGAGCACGGCAAGCACCCTCCGGTTTCCCCAAGCCTGAATAGCGCACTCTGATGGATGAGATGGCCGTGGTGGCGGCCAAGGAGTATCGATCCATTGTCTTCAAAGAAGCGCGGTTCATCAAGTACTTCAGGTCGGTATGTTATCCAGTCTTTATGTGATATATCTTGAATCATTCGATCATATGAGTTTATTATGAATTCATGGTTATTTCAATGTTGCATAACAATATCTTGTTATCAATGAAAGCAGGAAGATTAATTAATTAAACACGTGCCACACCCTTCATTGCAATTGATGGCAAATCATCAAATTGCAAATTTATGTATGTGGCAAATGATCAAAACTCCCGGCTAATTATGGATTGTTCATCACCTCTATGTTAGTTCACAGCTTGGGAAACTAGGAAATCTGGGCGACCCGGGAGGCGGCGTCCCTATCGCCGACAGTCCCTTCTTCCTCTCCGACTCCCTCTCGCCGCCGTAGTCGCTGGTGCGGCAGTGGCGGTTGGGCCTTCCCCAGCTCCTTTCCACTCCCTCCCTCCTCTCGATTTTGCAGTTGTTGGTGGCTCCCTCCCTCAGATCTAGATCTGGCTGGCCCCCTCTTGCTCCCGCGCTCAAACGCCGGCGTTGCTCGCTGTCATGCTCTTCTCCGCGCCGTGGCCGCCGTCAGCTCGCCTTCAGATCCGGTGGCTACTCCGCACCGCCCCCGTCCTCCCTCCAGCCGCCGCTGTGTGGAGGGGTGGTATCGCCGTCGGCGCCGGGCGCTCATCCGCCTCCTTTCCACGGCCCTGTCACCGGGGACGAAGGCGCGGAGGCTGTGGGAGCTGCCATGGCTGGAGAGGTCGGCGGCGAAGCCAGAGTGGGCGAGGAAGACGGCTATGGACTGGCCATTGGGCGTGGCACCGCCACCCAGACCTGCGCGGTGAAGTAGGACGACTCGCCCTCCGCGCCATGGGCGGGTTAGTACTCCGCCACCACGGCCGGGTGACCAGGACCGGGATTCATCGCAACATTTATAGTTTTTAATAGTAATATATTCGATAATTTTTAGTATAATACTTTTATATAACTGATAACAACATATAATGATAAAAAATATAAATCAAAATGTTTATGTTGTGGTTACAGACCAAACAGAGAGAGAGATGGTAGTGGAGAGGTGGGAGTGTTCTGTCTCGTCCTCCCCCTCATCCTGATATATATATTCACATGGAGTATGCTTTTACAGTTATGCCCTTACACCCATACCTCCCCATTAGGGGCACTTACGTCATTACACATGTTACTCTGGTTCTTATAATCTCCTAACAGGCCTGCTGGGCTTAGGTGGGGGCCATCCCTACGACAGGAGCCTCTCATGGTGAAGGGCTTCACAGGGCCGAAGCCATGTCGCCGAGTCCTTTGGCCCCCTCCGTCCCCTGCGGCCTGTGAATTTGTCCAAGCTTGTGGTTGGGGAACCCGAGGTCTGGGATGGAAGGTGCCTTGTTGAAGCGGACACGCGCGCGCTCCGTCCCCTACCCTTCGAACGGGTGGCAGCGGAGATTATGCCTAGTCGAAGTAGACGCGCGCGCGCTCCGTCCCCTACCCTTCGAACGGGTGGCAGCGGAGGCTGGCGCCTAGTCGAAGTAGACGCGCGCGCTCCGTCCCGGCGCTAAGATTGGAGCTGTTGTGACCTTGCAGTCTGGTAGTGCACTTTTAATGGCGACTGGAATCACGCCGACGCCTGGCCTGGCAGAAGTCAGACTGTCGCGCTGTGCAGTCTGCCATTCTGCGGGTGGGACACGCGGCGCCTCACGACTGGTGTGTCGTGGGATGTGAGCGGTTGCGTGACCGCGGCCGTTCGCCTCTTCCCCAGGGAAGTTGGTCGCGTGTTGAAGGCGTGGAGGCGTTGTGCGCTGCTTGGTCACCTACCGGACACGGCCCTCTAAGCCCCGGCGGTTCTTCTTTCCAGATCATGGGCAGTCGAATCGCTGCGAGTTTGATTTGTCTGCGCGTCAAGCCACGTGAGAGGGGAGCGGCCTTTATAAGGTGCCAATGTTGAGGTGGAGACACCCTTTCTTGCTGTCTTTTTTGTTTTTGATCTGCCGCTTTGCTTCCGCCCGTGCTAATTGTAACGCCAGTTGCTCCTTGCCCTGCTTCTTTCTCCCTGGTCGCTAAAAGTGATGGCTAGCCATGACGACGCCACCTACCATCCCCGAAGCGGCTCCTTGCCTAGCCAGGGCGAGGTGTCCCATCCTTCCAGAGAGTACGAGCTGGTGCCGCGGGGGAGCTCGCGCGCCAACAAGTGGTGGGACGCCATGGAGCACTCGGGAGGCTGCTGTTATCGTGTGTTGGGGAAGAGCCGCGTGACCGAGGGGACGCTGCAGCGACTCGTGGATGAGAAGAAGATCGTCGATCGCGATGGGGCTCGCCTACCCCGTCGGGACGAGACAGAGCCGAAGCCCCGGGCCATGGAGGCGATTGTTTTTGTCGCGTTCTTCGACGCCGGCCTTCGAATGCCCTCCACGTTGTTCGTGGGCGAAGTCCCGCGGGCCTACAAGTTGGAGCTAGCCCAATTGACGCCTCACGCAATACTCCGTCTAGCTGTCTTCACGTGGGCGATGCGGACAGAGGGGTGGCGTCCCAGCGCGAGCTTATTCGCCACACTGCACGACGCGCACTGTCGACCCAGAAAAGTTGACGGGGCAGTGTCCAACTTCGGCGGTGTGGACTTCGTTCTCCGGGCGTCGTGCGCGACGTTGTTTCCCGCGCCCGCCTCGCCGAGGCAATGGGAGTCCAGTTGGACTCAGCAGTGGTTCTACTACACCGTGACCGACAAGAGCGGGATGCAATGCCGAGGTGGGCTGACCTCGTTTAACAGTACGCCGAGCCTGAAGGCGGAAATTGACGACACGCAAAAGCTACAGAGTCTTGTCGGTGTCGCCTGTCGAATGAGCCTGCGCGACCTAGCCGAGGAGTTCACAATGTATGGGGCGGCGCCACTATCCTCCCGGGGGAAGTATGTTGGACAGAACGGCCCCCGCGAGGACGGGTTCAGCCCATCCGTGTCTCGCCTGCTTCCGCCCTCCGCTCCTTGTAAGTCGCCCAGCACGTTTTACGCGTGCCATTGTATCTGTTTGGTTTCCGCCTGACTGACGCGATCTCCTGCGCAGTGGCTCGGCTAGAAGATGCGGAGCGCGCGGTTGCGGCGCTCCTCGGCCCGTACACGCTTAAGGAGCACCAGGCTCGTGAGGCCGCAGTCAAGGCGGCTAAGCAAGGGCGGGTAAACCGCACCTGCGAGGCTCTGGGCATTACTGTGCCCGAGCGCGTGGTGTCGGGGGAGCTTCCCGCCGGGACTCCGAGCGCTCAGGACGGTGATAGCCCTGCGGGGGTGTTATCTTCTGTAACATCCCAAAATTTCGCTCTCTGAAAAATTTAATTTCAAATTAATTAATTTAAAGTATTTGAACTTTATTTGGATTTATCTAAATTTTATTTCAAAATCTAAATCAAATTTAATCCTCAACCTCTCTACTCGGCCATCACGTGTCGCTCCCTGATTCAATCCATCCTCGCCTGGTTTAATCTCAGCCACCTGCCTTCACTTACCCCTTCGTTTTAATCTGATGGCCCTGATTTCTCTTTCGCCTCGTGGCATTCATCCGACTGTCCACTCCTTCCTCCTCTCTCTTCCCTCTCGCTGACAGCCCAACCCCGCCAGTCAGCTTCTTCTTTCTTCTTGCCTTCTTCAACCTTCCACCGCCACCATTTCCCCGCTTTAAACCCCGCTTATCTCCCTCTTTACTCGTCTTTGCGTCGTCCTTAACTTTGGTGTAACCGATAACCGTTCGTCGCCTCTACCTTCGTCAGACCCATGCGCGCATCCCCGCCCCTCACCGAGTGAATCCACTGCCGAAGAGCCTTGCCGTAAACGCCCTCACTTTGCCATCCCTGCATGCTCGTCGCCGGCTACCACCGAGAATTTCCGAGTGTCGTGCCAAGGTGCACTTAACTCCCCGTGCCTTTCCTCCCTCTCACGCACCCCTCGTCGACCCTAGCAGCGCCGCCATCCGTCAATGCCCTTAGCCCCAGTGCACCACCTCAGCAACCATGAGCCACACAAGCGCTACGCCAGCCAAGTGTGCCACCTCAGCTTTCTCTTTGGTCCATGAAACCAGTACACAAAAGTCGGTCCCACCCGTCAGTGAATAAAACCCTTGTTCTGATAATTCGACCAGAAAATCAAAATCTTTGCTGACGACACCCTGACATATAAATCTCTTTTTCCACAGAAAAAATAATTCCTCTGAAAATCATTTCCCTTGATGACATCATAATATGGTTTTTCAGTTCAAAAATAATTCCAGAAAATCGGTTTATTCTTTTTCCCTCCTTTCGAACTTCCAAAAGTTCGTATTTCTTCATTTTAATTCCGTTTGAGCCCATTCAAATTTCTAAACTCATCAAAAATTCCAATCTATCTATTTCTATCCTCTTTTCAATTTTTTGGAATTTTTGAATTTATTTGATTTAAATTAAAGCTTAGAAAGTAAAAATATTTTAAATGGCTAAAATTTACCTCAAATAAATCCAAAATTATTTTATTTAGTCTTTTCGTTTTCCAAGGATTTTTGTAGAATTTTCTTGAATTTTTGTCGAATTTATTTTATTTTATTTTTTTGGGAGAAAAATATATTATTTTATTTCCTATTTTCTCTCTCCTCGCTTCATCTTCCTCACGAACGTGCGTTTCGTCCAGAGCATGGCCACCATGAACGCAACTTTGAAGCTCTCATATCTCTTGATTTTCTCAACGGTTTTTAGCAAAATAAATTGCATCCAACTCCTCTCATCAAACTCTTTCATTTCCCTACCGTTTTCCCCTCATTCATGAGCCGTTTCGCGAGAAATTAACTCATGCCATTGATGGACATGGTCTCTTGATCTCCCATCTCGGACCTCCCCCGCCCCTATAAAAGGGAGCACCGTGAGCCCCTCCTCATCCTCACTCAACCCCGAAAATATCAAGTCCTCACTTCTCTTCTCTTGGGCGCAATCGGAGTTTTTCTTTTGTGTTCCAAGCGGCGTTCTTCGACTTATTGCGCCTCGTCCGGTGGAGCCCCGCCACTTTTGAGCACATCCCCGGATTCGCCTCATCGCGTTCTACGCGGTGCTCATCATGCCTTCGCCGGAACTTCGCCGGAGCACTGTTGCCACCGTGGGCCATAGTGCGTCGTCGTTCCTCGCGTCGCCACCGGCCGTCCGTGCATGCCCGACCAAAACCAAGGTGAGCATCACGTTCCCCACGATCTACTCTTCGTTTCGCCGCAAGTCTTGCATGTTAATTCCTCTCTGTTTGCCCGGAATGTCGATGTCAGCCTGTCGGCTACATAAAAGCTTGTCCACCGCGTTTCACTAGTCCGTTGGCTGAGCCGTCTGCACCGTTGAGTTGGCCTCGACGCGTTCTACGCCGTGCTCTCTTCCATTTGTCCAAAACCATTTCCTAAATTTTTGACCCCGACACCTTGCCATGGCCGCAAATGGCACTTCGCATCCCTGCCTGTCCAAGAATGCTTTCAACGATCCGTTCACGTCAAAACGTGCCAAACTATTCCAGGTGGCTACGTTTCAGACGGTTTTGGATTCGCTCTACCGAGCACGAAGATATTGAGTTTTTCGTGTTTCGGTACCGTCGTTGTTCAAACGACGATTGCGTCGCCTCCGGTGAGTTTTCGGCTTAACCGATATTTTTCCTAGCTTCGCCTCACCGCGTTCTAGGCTATGCTCACCTTACTTCTCCTTGTCCCTTTCCCGAAAATTATTCTTCTCTCCACACCTTATGTCGTTGTCGTCGTACACGTCGTCATCGTGCTCCGTTTGACGTGTCATCACTTCCTACATGTGCCTCGGGTCCTTAGCAACCCATTTTGCTAGTTAGATTCACCTCCCATGCCTCCTCTCGTCAGCGCTAGCCTTCTCGCCAAAAGTACTGTTCTCGGATGAACAGTAACATCTGTGAATTTCCAGCATTTTCTCGCCCCGGCAAACTTTAGATCGCTCGTTCTCCTTCGTCCGAACTCCGATCAACCCGATTCTTTTTCCTAAATTCATCTAAAATTGAGCTCTATCTTTTGGTTCTGGTTTTGCAGTTTTTGGAGTTCATTTGCTTATTATTTTATGTGTTTTTCTTGTTTCGGTCGTTTTCTCTCTTGTTAGATTCTGATTCCGAAGGAGCAGGATCTACGCCCGAAGACTAAGAGTATCTCACTGAGCATAACCAAGGCAAGTCTCCTTTGACCATCTTGCTCCTATGTTTTAAAAATAGTTTTTGTAGTTATTTTAAATTAACTGCATGGCTATGTTATATCAAGTGATAATTTAATTTATAAAATTTAGATAAATGCCAAACTTGTTATACCTTCCTTTGGAAATTGATTACCTTGTACCATTGTCAACTTAGGATATCCCTTTGACTCAATAATGAGTTAGTATTACATTTTGTTAAATTTATACTAGCAAATGCTTAGTTTAGCGAATCAATATAAAATGTTCAAATGAGAAGCATGTTTGCTAAATGTTTTGATCAATGGTTTGTTTGAACATTGGTAATGGATGTTACCATTGTTAATTGATTTGTTTGAAAAGTGGTAATGGATGTTACCACTGTTAATTTGAAAATAAAAATGAAGTTCAAAGAGAAAAGTTGACAAGGGTGGATGGAAGGTTTGGCTGGTGCAGTTTAGCACGAGAATTTTTGGGATTGTGAATGAGCCACCCTGGTCGTTTAAGGACCGACGCTTGTGTTTGTCCAAACTGAGCAAAACAGTGCAACCACAAGTCTATATGGGTACGACCTAGCTAACTAACCTATAAAGGTGTAGTTTAGATATCACCAGTGGTGTATTGAGTGCCAGGGTGTACTGGTTACTCATAGTGAGGGACAGGGTTTACTGTACTCATACGGCGCAAGAGGGGGCTCCGACTCGTGGATTCGAGTTGTGGTGAAACCTTAGCGGGTGGTATCTAGCTATACTGGAGTAGGTGAAAGGCTTTGTGATATTTTATCTGGGTCTCATGCCAAAGGAAGCATGTTGACTATTAAGATAATTTATCTCTTGTGGGTAAAGTGTACAAACTCTGCAGAGTAAAAACTATTCGAATAGCCGTGCCCACGGTCAAGGGCGGGCAAGGAATGCATTCACATGGTAGAAGTTTGATTTTGATTTTAAAATAAAATGGTTTGTCAAACTCGGGAGTGGTGTAACTCTCGTGATTTAAATCTGGTGGTGTAACCAGATCAGGTGGTTTAACCTGAGTCTTGAAAGTTGGCAGATAGCCTGAGTTTTTAGTGTTGGTGGTTTAACCTTCACTAAGTTAATTATCTAATTTCATTTATGAAAAACAAAGATGTTTATCAAATGGCTTTTGAAGTAATTATGTAGATTTGAAATAAAATGCTGATTTATGCAAAAGAACCATATAGCCTTCCTTTGTGAAGCCTTGCATCTATGCATCTTTCCCAAGACTTGCGGAGTACATTCATGTACTCACGTGCTACACTTCAATTTAACTCTCAGAGGAGATCGAAGCTCAAGAGGTGGACTACGACTACTTCGTGGATGGATTCGTCGAAGGCTTTCCGGAGAACTAGGTTGCGTTTCCCCAGTCAATTGCCTGTGGCGTATTGATGGGTCTTGCTTTAGTTTCTTTTTGCTTCCGCTGTAATTTTCTGTTTGGTGTGAGGTCTTAAAACCTCATTTGTAATAAAGGCTTCGAGGTCTGTAATCTCGATTATGATAATAAAGCGTTGTTGGCAATGTATCATCTTTTCTGTTTGAACTGTGTGTACTAGCGTTGATCTGGGACTAGTACTGTAATGCACAGGAGGTCCAGGAGTTTCTACTCCGGGGTCTCACATCTTCGCGATGCCGGGACCGTTCCCCGTCGGCCGTATGCGACCGCGCAGGCCCCTCGGTGATTATCACAGCTGAGACGGGGCGTGCGACCGGCGGTGGGCCCGGCCACCCTGCTTTGGAGGAGCGCGCCGCCTCGGATCCCCCGGCACCCTCTGCCGACGCCAACGAACCTGTGCTCGCGGCCATCGTTGAGCTGGAACTCGCCAACCCGGGGGGAGCACCGTTCCCGGCGAGAAAACCACGGTTGATGGTGCGCTATCAACCGCAGCGGCCGGCGAGGACGCGCCCCCTGCAGAGGAAACCGTGCGGGCGACGGGAACCGTAGCTGGTGTTGCCCCAGAAGAATCACTTGTGCGACCGCAGGCGAAACGCCCTCGGACGCAGTCCCCGCCGCCAGCGAGGGGTCGATACGCCGTTGCGGGGCCTTGTCGCGGGATTACGGCGTCTGGTGCGGCCAAGAAAACCTCCTCGCCGACCACCGAGGCGCCCGCCTCCCCCTTGGCCGTCGAAACGGCGCCACTTCCTACCGCGACGAGAGGCGCAGGAGGTAGGCGTGAGTCCCTTTCTTCTCGCGACTTCGCGAGACTCTCTCCGATCTGCTCGCTCATTCTGCCAACATCAGGCGAGACGAGGTCTCCCGGACATGACGAAGGATCGAGCAACGGAGGTATGCGCGAAGTCGAAAGCCTTGTGCAGGGTGCCCCGCAGGTGTCCGTTGCTGTTGACGTGGCCGCGGCCTCGGTAAATCCTGGCGCGTTGGGGCCGGGGCTCGCTCGCGCGGACTTCCTCTCTCGCCTGGAGATACTTGGCGTCCTCACCGCAGCCGCAGAGCGTGCCGACAACGGCCTTGACCGAGAGATGTTGTCATCATGCGAGGGGGATCTCCTAGCGCTCGCGCTGCAGGCCTCCGAGATGAGGGTAAATATGTGCGCTTCAGCTTGCGAGGTACTGCTGGACGCATGCTGACTTGTTGTTTTTGCCAGACGCTTGCCCTTAGCCGGTCCTTTGACGAGGCCCGCGTTCGGGAACGGAGGGCTCTGGAAGCCAGCCTTCGTGAAGCAAACAATGCTCTCGCAGCGAAGGATGAAGAACTTCGCGCGCTGGAGGGCGCCATGGCGGCCGCACAACTCGAGGCCACGGAAGCCAAGTGTGCCGCGGCTGAGGAGCGCACCGCCTTCCTGCAGCAGATCGCCGTCCTAGAAGGGGAGAACGCCCAGCTGGCGGAGTCTGCTGCAGGGAATAGCCTTGTCTTGGAAAATGCGTCTACGTCGGCGTGGCGGGCCATGGAGTCTCTGAACCAGGCCCTCCGAGACCTGTGCGTCAGAGTACCGGACCCTACGCACGGGCCGGAGGCCCTGTCGGAGATGCTTGGGTTGATCGAGGAGGGGGCAGGCGTTGCTCTTCGTGGCGCCAGAACGTTTGGCGAGCACTGCGGCTATCTTGGTGCGTGCTTTGCCCTCGCCCTGCTTCACACTCGTGGGTGTAGACATACCCATGAGCTGGCGAATCCTCAACTGGATCCTCCCGGCCGACCAGAGGTTATGTCGGACGCCATTCGCTCCATCGGGCCTAGCCTGCAGAACTTCCATCAACGGATCTGGGGCCGCTTCGGGGAAGATGCAGCGAGGGTCGCCGTGCAGCAGACGCTGCATGGGGAGGGGGACCTCCTCCACTGGCTCGAAGGAGTCCTTCAGCGTCGCGGCGACGACGGCACGGGTTCGTCCGCACCGCGCCAAGGCTGAGCGGTTGGTCGGGTAGGGCAGGGGGATGATATATTGGTTCTTATGCTTGTGACCATGTAACCCCTTTGCTTTTATAATGAAACCAAGTAGTACCTTATTCTTGGTGTTACCTGTCGCCGAACGCGAAGGGAAGACCTCCACATCTTGTTCATATTCCGTAGAGTGCGCAGGGAGAACCTCCGCGTCTTATTTAAAGTCCATGGGCTAGCGCGTGCGGAGGCGAACCTCGACGCTACGACTTTCTTTATAGTCCGGAGACTCGCGCGTGCGGAGGCGGACCTCAACGCTACGTCTTATTTAAAGTCCGTAGACTAGCGCGTGCGGAGGCGGACCTCGACGCTACGACTTCCTTTATAGTCCGGAGACTCGCGCGTGCGGAGGCGGATTTCAACGCTACGTCTTATTTAAAGTCCGTAGACTAGCGCGTGCGGAGGCGGACCTCGACGCTACGACTTCATTTAGAGTCCGTAGACTAGTGCGCGCGAGGGCGTCCCCCCGTTGCGTCTTATTTAGAGTCCGTAGACTGGTGCGTGCGGAGGCGGACCTCGACGCTACGTCTTATTTAAAGTCCGTAGACTGGTGCGTGCGGAGGCGGACCTCGACGCTACGTCTTATTTAAAGTCCGTAGACTGGTGCGTGCGGAGGCGGACCTCGACGCTACGTCTTATTTAAAGTCCGTGGACTAGTGCGTGCGGAGGCGGACCTCGACGCTACGACTTCCTTTATAGTCCGGAGACTCGCGCATGCGGAGGCAGACCTCGACGCTACGTCTTACTTAAAGTCTGTAGACTTTGTTCTGCTCAGCGCGGACAGGGGATGCTCTGGGAACAGCAACCTTTATTGAACTCCTGTTTGCGCGGGCGAGCATCGCCTAACAAAGGGCTGGTGGCTCTACGCTTGTTATCCTACTCCTAGGCGTAGTATCGCCGCAACCTGTCCGCATTCCACGTGTGCTGGAGGGTTTGTCCTTCGAGCGTGGCGAGGCGGTATGCCCCCTTCGGCAATGCATCCATCACAATGTACGGGCCTTCCCACTTGGACTCCAGCTTGCCAGCGGTCTCCGCGTGAAGCGCCACTCTGAGAACGAGATCCCCAGGCTTGAATCCCCGCGGGCATATAGAGCGGTCCCGAGTACGCATTGTCTGCCGCGCATACTTCTCGACATGGTGGGCTGCATCTGCCCGTAGCCCGTCGAGGAGGTCCAAGGACACACGGCGCTCCTCTTCGGGTGCTTGGACGAGGACCCTCCGCGAGCCGGCCTTGATTTCCTCGGGCGTCACCGCTTCGTCACCGAAAAGGAGCTTGAACGGCGTGAATCCCGTCGGGTGCGTTACCGTTGCTAGTACTCCTTTCATTGGGTTTCAAGTAAACAACTGGGTGCACAGAGTTTAGCCTAGGGGTTTCACACATGGGCTGAAAGTATTAATCTCTACTAATTTTTTTTGGACTCGGTGTCCTATGACACAGTGACCTATACTTGCTGCTTCCGCCCCTGCGGGTGATTGTCCCAGGTTCTTCACGCTTGCACTCGGCCTGGGCCCACTAGTTCCACCCGTGCTCCGTTGGTGTTGCAATGAGCACCCTCCCCCAATATCCGGCCTAGGCAAGTCGGATCCGAACGTTCTGTTGTTCCCTGTGCAGCTGTGCTCTTGTTGTGGCTAGTGGTTGTCGTCCGTTGTGGTGTCGGTGCTGGTGCTAGCACAATCCTTTGGCTTCATGGTGTGGCTGCTACCATAGTGTGCGACCTGGTGTTGACAGCTACACTTCAAGCCCTTTGCAAGAACGCGGTTACTTCAATTTGTGCAGCTCATTGTTGATTGCGAGCTCTAGGCTTTTGCTGTTTGCAAGTTGGGTGAGGGATGTATTCTGCCGTTGCTCCACAAGGTGCTAGACTTGGGTGGGTTCGAATCGGCTTACGCTTTGGCTTATCACTTCTTGCTACAGTAACTAGTGCGTCTTTTCAATGCGAGGTCTATATGTAAATTATAGTAGACACTGTACCGAGTTCAGCTGTATCGGTTAAAATTGCATGTGACTGTTTCTCTACGTACTATCTCTCACGAATAATCAGAATTCAAAAACCATAAGCTAACAGGCAAAGCCACAGTCCGAAAGAACACACCCCTTGTTGGTGTTGTTTATGTCTTGGTAGGAGCTCTAGGTATGATGCTACTTTTTTGGTGTTGGTATTTCCCCTCCGAAGGTCGGTGTTGTATTCTTTTCTTCTAAATGACAGAACTTCTGCCCTTGGTTTCAAAAAAGAAATTATGGATTGTTCAAAATTCATGATTCATAGAAATCGCTGACATAATGGCCTTTTCAATTGTTTCAGCATGTCGACATATGTAGTGAAATATTTCTTTTGTGTTTAAAGTATGACAAATTTTGGTGAATAATCAATATCTTGATATTAGTTATTGTTTTCCTTTTAGGCGACGCCTGAAACTTAGTATGGTAGGATGAACATTGGAAGCCGGCCTTCGAAGAGAAAACCTAGTGGGGGCATTGAGTCGCTCCGCGCAATCCCCTGGAACTTTGCCTGGACACAGACAATGTTCCACCTTCCTGTGTGGCTTGGATTTGGTGCTGCTTCCAAACATGGCATGCAAAAGGATATCGGAAACATTCAGAGACTTAGAGAAATATACAATGAGTGGCCATTCTTCAGGGTCACCCTGGACTTCCTTGAGATGGTTCTCTCCAAGGGAGACCCCAGAATTGCCTCCTTGTATGACAAGTTGCTCGTCGCTGATGACCTAAAATCCTTTGGAGAGCAGCTGAGGAACAACTACGATGACGCACAGAAGCTCCTCCTTCAGGTGAAACGATTTACATACGCCATAGTTCATAGTTAAGTTTTGTCTGCATTTTGCAGTTTCTCGATTGTTCTTTTCGCCAAATGAATAAGGATACTTCACTTAATATGGGAAGATCAAAACTCCAAACATCATTCTAATTCCTAACTACTAATCGTTTCCTGCAGGTTGCTGGCCATCAGGATCTTCTTGAAGGTGATCCCTACCTGAAGCAGCGGTTGCAGTTGCGTGACCCCTATATTACAACCCCGAACGTCTGCTAAGCCTACACGCTGAAGCGGATAAGGGACCCCAGCTTCCAAGTGACGGCGCAGCGACTGTTGTCGAAGGAATTCGCCGATGAAAACTAGCCTGCTTCACTGGTGAAGCTGAGTAGCTGACAGTAAGCCTGCTTCACTGGTGAAGCTGAATAGCTGACAGTATTCACTAAGACGCTAAGCGAGTGGCACATCTAGTGCCTAATCGCAGCTTAGACGGCTAGGCGGTCGGTTAGGCCGGAAAAATCGGTTAAGCGGACAAGACAGAAGGGTGATACGTAGTGTCTAAGCACCATCTAAATGGGCTAAGTGGCCACCTTGGGGAACACTAGAAGCTGAACCCCGCGAGCGAGTACGCGCCGGTCCTGGAGGACACGCTCATCCTGACCATGAAGGGCATTGCTGCCGGATGCAGAACACAGGATAGGTTGCTTGAGCTCATTGTGTGCAACTCTGCAGAGTGCTGAGGACACCTACCAGTGATTGCGTTTTGTCTGTTTTATTGGAGATGTCAAGCTGACAGCTAAAACTGGAACTACTTAGTTTCCTCAGCTTATGCCTTTCACAGAGGCGGATCTACAGTAATTCGTAGGTATTCGGCTGCATAACCAATTTTTTTTAGCAAAAAAATTACTATATATAAGATATAATACATATGTATACCACAAATTGGACTTAAATCGTTGTATTTCCTCTCCTGGACCAACTTGGCGTTAGCGTGGCCCAGCTACCCAGGCCGAGTGGCGTGCATGGTCCAGTGACCAGCCCAGGTAGAACTAGGGCTCCTCATTCCTCAAGTCAAGCCTCCCACTCTAGTCTTCTCGTCTCTCTCTTGGGCTGTCTCTCTCTTGGGCTCTGGCTCTCCCTGGCGGTGCACGGGCACGGGAGCAAGCTGGTCCCTGGCTCCAGTGTCAGATTTGGCTATCGGCAAACGCTCACTGGAATGCTCTCAGAACTCACTCGCTCACAGGTGGATGCTTCAGAGAATGAACAGTCCTCTGACGAGAATCCGACAACAGAGTAAACGAGTGGATGAAACACAGGCAAGGAGATTTCGGCAAATCGCCTCGTACCACACAACTCTGAAGTGTGTGTTCAGTCTATCTTATTCAACAATTAACAATTGGTTACATGCAAAATACTAGACCCGGAAACGCAGGATCTCCTGCTGAATTTCCTTCAGACTCGGTCACAACTGAGAAACAGAAAAAACGGCTAATGCATCGCTACTGCACTACTAACTAAAGTCCGGTCATTCCGGCATTATTCCTGCGATGACTTGACTCAAATAACAGAAAATAAACATTATGCTCAAGATTACATTTGAATTCTAACAAATTCACCCCCCTAATCTTGAAGCATCTTCAAACCTGATCCAACCCGAGCTTACCTCTCAGCTCCCTGAACCGGATCCGCCCGAGTGGTTTTGTTAATATGTCTGCAAGTTGTTCTTCTGACCGAATGTGCTCTACTGCAATCTTCCGCTGATCAACACATTCCCTGATGAAATGGAAGCGGGTATCAATGTGTTTGCTTCGGTCATGAATTACTGGATTCTTGCACAGATTGATTGCTGATTTGTTATCAATCTTCAACACTGCACAGCTTATCTCCTTCTCTTGTATCTCTGAAATCAGACGACACAACCAAATGCCCTGACAAGCTGCAGTTGCAGCAGCAATATATTCAGCCTCACAAGTGGACAATGCAACTATCCTTTGTTTTTGAGAATTCCAGCTGATCAAGCTGTTCCCAAAAGTGAACAAGAACCCAGTTGTGCTCTTTCTGTCGTCAATGTCCCCAGCCATGTCACTATCACTATATCCCATTAGCTGAGGTTCTGCATCTTGCTTTCTTCCATATCTGCACCCAACATTCTGAGTTCCAGCAATATACCTCAATATTTGCTTGACAGCTGCCCAGTGCTCGGTGGTAGGTTTCTCCATAAATCTACTCACATAACCCACTGAATAGGCTAGGTCAGGTCTTGTATTCACCAAGTACCTCAAACTCCCTACCACACTTCTGTAAAGAGTTGGATCAACACATTCTCCAGTACTTTCTTTGCTCAGTTTGACTCTGGGATCCATAGGAACTTGAGTGGGATTACAGCCTTCCATTCTTGCTTTTCCCAATATCTTAGCTGCATAAGCTGACTGAGATAACATGACACCATCCTTGGATTGATGGACCTCCATTCCAAGATAGTAACTCAGCAACCCTAAGTCACTCATTTCAAACAACTCCTTCATCTGCTGTTTGAAGTTGGCTATCTCTCCAGATTGTGCACCAATAATGAGAAGATCATCAACATATACTCCTACTACAAGCCTTGAATTCCCAGTTCCTCGGGTGTACACTGCACTCTCGGTCACTGACTTGACAAAACCAAGTGCTGCAAGACTGGAATCCAGTTTAGAATTCCAAGCCCTGGGTGCTTGTCTTAATCCATATAAAGCCTTTCTCAGCTTCAAGACTTTATTTGGATTCTCCTCATCAATGAAACCTGCAGGCTGCACTACATAAACATCCTCTTCTAACTCCCCATTCAGAAAAGCAGATTTTACATCCATATGATGGATTTCCCATCTCTCTTGTGCAGCCACTGCAATCAACAAACGCACAGTCTCCATTCTAGCCACAGGGGCATACACTTCATCAAAGTCAATTCCATGTTGTTGCACATACCCCTTTGCTACTAGCCTGGCTTTGTGCCGAACTACCACTCCATTGGCATCCCTTTTGATCTTGAATACCCACTTTAAACCAATTGCACGATGACTAGCTGGCAAATCAGTAAGGTACCAAGTATTATTACCTTCAATTGAGCTCATCTCTTCAAGCATTGCCTTGCGCCAGCAGTTTTCCTTCTCAGCTTCATCAAAGCTTGTTGGTTCCTCCTCAGCAATCAAGCACTGGTCACTGTAATCAAAATTGGATATTGGAGTTGTTGAAGCATTTAGATCTTCAATCCTTCGATAACGCCTTGGAACCCCATCTGAATCAGTGGAGACATCACTTGGTGGTGTGCAGAATTCGGTTCTTGAAGGAATTGATGATCTGTCTGGTGGGGTATTGACAATTGGGGTTGAATTTGCAGGTGTATCATCAAACACCCCCCCAACACCATCATACTCCACCGGATTGTCAGTCCTTGTGTCTTCAGGTACTCCTCCTCTCCCTCCAGTGACAGGAATGACAAAGTGTTCCACTGAAAAATCATCACTCCCGAGCTCCTGCTCTTGTAATTTGCTGGAAGCATCCCACACCCAGCTGGCTGCCTCATCAAACATTACATCTCGGGTTACACAGACTCTTTTTTCCAATGGATCATACATTCGATATGCTTTGGATCCTTCTTCATAGCCAATGAAAATCATCTTGGTGCTGCGATCATCCAGCTTCCTGAGATTTGGCTTCACAGTCTTCACATGACCAATACAACCGAAAACCCGCAGATGGCTCACACCGGGTTTCCTGCCATACCATGCTTCAAAAGGGGTAACACCTTCCAGACTCTTTGTCGGTGAGCGATTTAGGAGATATACTGCTGTAACGACAGCCTCTCCCCACAGCCAGCACGGCAGGTTCTTTGCCTTCAACATGCTTCGTGCCATTCCCACAATAGTTTGGTTCCTCCGCTCAACTACTCCATTTTGCTGCGGGGAATATGGAGCAGTGAGTTGTCGCTTGATACCTTGATTTGCACAGTAATCTCCGAATTCAGCTGAGTTGAACTCGCCTCCTCTGTCAGTTCGGAGCATCTTCAACTTCCTTCCTTTCTCCACCTCGGCAGCGATTTGGAAGTGCTTAATTGCCGTGGCGGCTTGATCCTTCGACGGCAGCAACCGAATCCACATGAAACGGCTCATATCATCTACTAGCAGCAGAAAATATTTCTTGCCTCCTGGTGTTGCCGGGGTGATCGGGCCGCAGAGATCTCCGTGCACCAATTCAAGCACCTCCTGTGCCCGATACTGCGATTCAGCTGGAAATGGCGTTCTTCTCTGTTTACCTGCAAGACAACCATCACACAGCTGATTGGCTTGATCAACCATTGGGAGTCCGCGTACCATCTCCTCCCGTGCAAGTCTTCGCAGCCCCTGGAAATTGAGATGCCCGTAACGGGCGTGCCAACGCCAACCTTCCTCGCTGCAGACTGCTGCCAAACACACCGGCTTGACCAACTTCAGGTTGAGAAGATAAAGCCGGTTAATGCTCCGAGGAACCTTCGCCAGTAGACACTGTCTCTGATCACGGATGGAGAGAATGCCGTCTTCAATGTGGATCTTGAACTTCTGTTCATCCAGCTGCCCGATGCTTATTATGTTACTCTTCAGCCTGGGGATGTAATAAACTCCCTCAAGAACTCGATGCTCACCATTCTTGCAGGCATAAAGGACAGACCCGCGTCCACAAATGCCTACCAGTGATCCATCCCCAAACTTCACCGTCCCTGTGACATGGGTATCCAGTTCTGCAAACGCCATTTTGGTGCCGGTCATATGATTCGTGGCACCTGTGTCAAGATACCATGTGTTGGTGCTAGACTTGTCGGCTTCTTCCTCCCGGAGCTCAACTCCCTTGGCATTTACTTCGTCCAGATGCACCTGCTCAGCAACCGGTATTTGCAGAAGCATCTCCTTATGTGCCGTGGTGATCTCACACGCTTGTGCCATAAGAAGACTTGGTTCTTCTTCTGTCTGCACCAGATTCACCTGGTTCTTCTGCTCTCGTCGCGGCTTGCGGCACTCTTTCGCGAAATGCCCGAAATTTCCACAATTATAGCATTTCACCTTCGATCGATCACGCGTGCCTCCATTGCCACTGTTCGGTGCTGCCTCCTTGTTGTCGCGGCTCTTCTGGAAACTCGAGTTCTTCGGGCGCCAACGGTTCTGCTTGCCGCCGGATCCACTCCCAGAGCCGCCAGTGTTCGGGGAACCCTCCTGGTTCCTTTGCTTCAGACGTGCTGTCCATTCCTCCTCCGTGAGAAGGAGCTTTCCGCCTTGATGCATGCTGCCAGTGTCTTCGTCTTCGCCATACCGCTCGTCAACAGATGACAGGCGGCCGACGAGCTCCTCCAGTGGCATTGTCTTCAGATCAAGCAATTGTTCAATTGCGATCGCCACTTGCCGGTACCTCGAGGGTACTACCCGGAGCATCTTCTTCAGCACTTGTTCCTCTTCAAGTTCTCCTCCCATCTCACGGATGTCGTTGGCGAGGCCGGAGATGCGCATGCCGAAGTCCTCAACTGCTTCACCATCCTTGAATCGGAGGGCATCAAACTCTTGACGCAGCGCCTGCTGCCTAGCTTCCCGCACACGGGTGACGCCGACTCTCATCACTTTGACAGCTTCCCAGGCGGCCTTTGCGGAGTCCTTCTTCGCGAGAGACCGCAGCATCTCTCGCGGCACAGCCTGGAGAATCGCAGCAAGCGCCAGTCGATCCTCCCTGAAATCTGCACCCCCGGGCTCAATGGCGCTCCAGACGCCCTGGGCTTGCAGATTCACCCTCATCAACATTGCCCAATCGGCATAGTTGGTTCTCGTCAGAATCGGATACCTCAGAGATACCCCGGACTCCTTCGCCATCTGCTGTGGCATCGCCGGCGAGAAGATTCCTTCGCCGCCTGAGCTGTCACCGGTGTCGCCCGTGCTGCTCCTCCTCCCTGGTGGCGTGTAGCGGCTTGGAGTCTTGGACGTGGACATGGATCTTGACGCTCTGATACCAAATGTCAGATTTGGCTATCGGCAAACGCTCACTGGAATGCTCTCAGAACTCACTCGCTCACAGGTGGATGCTTCAGAGAATGAACAGTCCTCTGACGAGAATCCGACAACAGAGTAAACGAGTGGATGAAACACAGGCAAGGAGATTTCGGCAAATCGCCTCGTACCACACAACTCTGAAGTGTGTGTTCAGTCTATCTTATTCAACAATTAACAATTGGTTACATGCAAAATACTAGACCCGGAAACGCAGGATCTCCTGCTGAATTTCCTTCAGACTCGGTCACAACTGAGAAACAGAAAAAACGGCTAATGCATCGCTACTGCACTACTAACTAAAGTCCGGTCATTCCGGCATTATTCCTGCGATGACTTGACTCAAATAACAGAAAATAAACATTATGCTCAAGATTACATTTGAATTCTAACATCCAGTCCTCCTTCCATGGCTCTATCCCTGGTCCCTCCGAGTCTTCGACAAGATGACGACTGACATCAACAACTGGCCCGACCCGCGTCGCTCAGCTTCCCATCTCGGCATCTCCCCTAGCTCGTACTCTGTGCTCATCCCAGAATCCCAGATCTGATGCCCTAGCGGGAACGGTTGCAGGTAATCAATCTAGGCATGTAGTTGTTTTTATGTGTTCTGGTTTCTTCAGCTTTTTTACTCTAGAATGGTAAACTGAATAGGTGATAGATTTGCTCAATATTCTTCCATTACAGACTTACATAATACATACCATATACTGGATACATGTTCATAGTTAATTCGAGACCAATGGAGGCACTAGACACCTCAATTCATATGATAGTTGAAATAACAAGATCTAACATATTTGTCTATGGCGAAATCATAGTTTTATGTGTCTTATTCTGAGTACTTTTACCAAATGTTGAATTAAGTCCAGGTATATTAGTTTCCTTTTTGTTTATTAAGTATTCATACCTTTCATAGTTATTCCTGAGTCTGGCCAAATCACTCTTACACAAATTAACCACACAATCTATATATCAGCGATGTATATAACAATAGAAATGTTTTTCAGAACATGTCTCTCTCTTGTGTTCAACCAAATATTGACAACAAGCTATTCTCCCTTTTCTCCTTAACACATTTACATGACTACATGTTAAAGAAGGCTTGACATATGTTGATAATGGTTTGAACTAGATCTAGTTTCCTGCCATCCTGAAGATGCATTATGCCTCCCTGTTCCTAGTATAGATCTTTGCTTGTTTCAATTTTCAAAACTTCAGAGTTCATTTCCATTTGCTAAAAATAACAGTGTTTACTTCAGCTATTCAGCAGAAGGGGAAATGCTTATACATTGAACTTCTTAGAGTTTCGTTATGCAGTAATAGGCACTAGCAATCTCTTTGGTTCCCTTTTTCTTTTGCCAAGAGTTTCCTGCCATTTGCAGAAAATAACCATGTTTACTTTAATTTTGATTATTGTGGACCTTTATGTTTTCTATTGAATAATATTTTTATAAATTCGAATACGTATCTTGAAATTCCTTGATCCGCCACTGGCCTTTTAGATGTGTATTTGACATAAATGTGAAGTGGATCTTCTCAGCTGTTCAAGCAATGTCTAAATAATGTATGGCTAATGGCGCAGAAACTCTTTTATACGTAAGGAGATGACTATTGCATAGTCGACTAAATCTTTTTAAAGTAGTCAATTTCTCCCACCATTGAATTGGATCAAGATCCTGTGGCTCACATCTTCTCCTTCTATTGTCTATATAACTTACCCACACCTCTTAACCTAACTCTAACCCACTCACACCCAGCCGTCGCCCCCGCCCCTATGCCGCCTTCAACACTGGCGATACTCACCGGCAAGCTCCTTCTGCCCCACCTCCTCCTCCTCCTGCCGCTCCGCCCCGCCTCCCATTCCTGCTGCCTGCCTCCCTTCTTCCAACTCTTCGGAGACATCCCCACATCGCTTTCTTCCTCATCTCCAGCAGGTAACGTTGTCGGATCTGCCGCCACCTCCCACCGCCTCCTAACCACTTCGGCTGCCACCACCCCTGCCGACCCCATCCAGCGCCCCACCGTCTCCTAACTACTTCAGTTGCCACCACCGACTATGACCCCGTCCACTGCCCTCCTCGCCCATGTCTAGTGGCACCACCATGCCTCGACTCACCGCTGCCGCTGTCGTCCACTGCTGGTCCACCACCCCCAACCTCAGCTCCCTCAAACCCCAGGGGGTACCGGTGAACCCGAACCCTAAATGGTGGTGAACCCTAACCCTAATCTGCTAGCCGCCGCCACCAGCATCATCGGGCACCGGAGAGGAGGAAGGCGACCTCAATGGAGCACATATCTCAACACCGATCCAAAGGTGAGAAAATCGATTACGATTTTGCAAATTTTTAGACGTCTGTGAAATAGCAAATCTATTTCCGTTTATGCAATTGATATTGTGCATTCTATTTTGTTAGTAGTTTGTGCAGTGAATATGTGAAATTTTACCTATTTCCAATAGCAGTTGAATGGATCATAGATCAGTAAATAGTTATATGCAATATATCTAGTTCTAATGGTTATTTCAGTGCTAATGGTGACGTGGATTGTCCGATCTAGATTGTGTGGCTCAGATGAAGGTGGGTGGGAATCCCATCTAACTTCAACACTTTTTTGTGAAAAGCGCAGGGGTTTTCCGCAAAAGCGTTTGAGGTTTGCATCCACCTTCATCCGAGCCACACAATCTAGATCGGACGGTTCACGTCGCCTTTAGCACTGAAATAACCATTAGCACTAGATATGTTGCCATAGTTATTGATAAAAAAAGGTTGTGTAAGAAAATCTAACTCAGTAATCAATTGTGGAGATGCAACATTTAAATTTTATAACATGAGATTTAATTTTATTACCAGTTTCCTATACATGTTTGACTTTGAAAACTACACCATAGTAGTGCCGCCCAACCTTCTGGAGTATAGAAAATCAAAAGCGATATCAACTGCTAACTAGTGTAGTACATGATCTGTTGTTTCACAGAAATAACGACCTGTTTGTTTGTTTGTTTGTTTGTTTAACTTGCATATTTTTGTCTAGCATACAGGACTACATTAAGTCAACTTAATTAACTTCACCGGTCGCTGTTCATGACCAAAGGATCGCAATATTGGCACGCAACTTCCATGCCATTCGTGGGGAAGATATTGGGATCATGGATAGCTAGCACAGCATCGATCGTCATGGCCACGCCAGGCAAGCTGATCGACGATTCGTTGCGCCGTCGCTTTTTCGGACGCAGTGGGCAACAGCAACACCGAAATTAACGGGCAATTCGGGCATTAATTTTTGAGGAAAACATCTTCATCCATCTGCTGACTTAACAAATCCTTCTATTGGCCTTCTCTTGTTTCCTTCTCTCCTACTGCATCTCCATTGGTTTAATTATGTATATATATACACCCATACGTTGTCCGAGCGAAACACTCAAGAGGAACTGACCTTTGTCAGATACAGAGAAGAACGTAGATAACATCGCTTTACTTTGCATCTCCCAAAGCAAACAGCCATGACGGTAGAGTTCTTGCTTCTGTCTTTCTCTAGCTTAATTTGCAAGATCTAATGCTAATTTCTTGACAGATCTTGTTTAGTGGAAACTTGTCAAATGTTTTGTTCATTCATTCATGTATGCAGATCGTGGAGATGCAGATGAACATCGACTGCGACGGTTGCGAGGACAAAGTGAGGAAGGCCCTTCTAAGGCTTTCAGGTACCATGATCTGTTCATCCATCCATTGATGATCACTACCTATTGATGTCTCAACCTTGCCATACACATGGTGACATGTACTTGTCGTCGCCTTCTTCAGGCGTGCACTACGTGGAAGTGGACAGGGTGCGGAACAAGGTGACGGTGACGGGATCGGTGAGCCAGAAGAAGGTGCTGCGCGCGGCGCGGGGCACGGGGAGGCTCGCCGTGCTGTGGCCGTCCCCGTACAACCCTGAGTACGCCTACGCGCAGCCGGCCTACTACCAGGCCAAGCCCCACGCCGCCGCGGCACACGCGCAGCACTACTACCACCACTACAACAGCGTGCAGCACAGCAAGAACGGCGGCGGCGGCGGCGACGGCGGCTCGTTGGTGGCGTACAGGCCAGCGGCGCAGTACCAACCCATGGCCAGCTCGTACAACTACCACGTCCACGGCTACTACGATTCGGATTTGCATGGCTATTACCATGAGCACGCGCTATCCAACATCGTGCCGGTCGCCGCGCGGAGCTACTTCAGCGATGACAACCCGAATGCCTGCTCGATCATGTGAGCGGTGGTCGCCCGGATGTCTGATCGATCCATCGGCCTCTGCAGCGTGTGCAGTTTTTTCTCTGTTGTACAGTTTTTGTTCAGCTGCTGTGTAAAATTTCAGAAGTTGCGCTGCGTGTTTCAGGAGTGTCTTGGCTGGTTCTCTGTAACTCCGGTGATTGCTACTTTGCTAGATGCAAGCTAAATTAAAGGGCATGTGAATGAAGGCCAAAGTTTGCTGTGGGGATTGTTTGTATTTTCGTGTCATTAGGTGCGATAATCTAAGTCTTTATAATTAGATCCACCACATTAAAGCCTAGATGGTTTTCTTTTTGCTGTGAGAATTATTAGAAATCTTATATCTCTAAGTCAACTATCAAATCCAAGGATTTTTGTTAAAAAATGAAATTAAGGGCTAATTTTTGTCCCTTTTTTTAGAATTTCCAGTATAGTTCCCTTTTTTTCTTAATGATTGTAAATTACCTGTCATCAGCTTTTATTATTTGTTTGCACGTAAGCTTTTATTATCAAATAGATCTAAAAAAGAATGGAGAGGTGATGTACATCTTACTTCTGAAAGTAAGCAACATTTCCATTTGCTTTTATTTCTGAAGTTCATCTCCGACGTGGTGAAAGGAACACTATCCGTTCTTTTCACCGTGAACATTCTCCATGTTGGGTGACAACACATTGCAACTTGAGCATGATAAAATTAAATAGTAAATATCCATCATCAGTAGGAAGTAATAATATTATATAAAAGTGACCATAGTGCTTCATTTCTTACGACGTGTGATAAATCATTGCTAAGTTTGTGGAGCTGGAATTTGAATGTTGCATTGTTTGCATTTTGTCACTGATTGTTGTCAAAACAACTGGTAGGACCGTTGGCTGCCGCCAATCTAACCGCTGGCTGTTGCCAGTTAGACCGCTAGGGCATTGCCGGTCAGACCGCCAGAAGGTATCACTGCTACAGACAGCCCTATCACAGACGGTTCGGAACCGTCATCACAGACGATTCCTGAACCGTCAGTGTTTAGGTGTCAGTGATAGTAGGTGGTTATCACATACGGCTTCCAAGACGTCTGTGATAACTCACATTACAGACGGTTTTTTATACAAAAACCGTTTGTGATAGTCGAGTATCACAGACGGTGTTTTATACAAATCGCCTGTGATATTCGAGTATCACAGACGGTTTTTTTATACTCACCGTCTATGATACTCGACTATCACAGACGGTTTTTTATAAACACCGTCTGTGATATACACAATATCACAGACGGTTAGTAATAAAAACTGTCTATGATATTGTACATATCACAGACGGTTAGTAATAAAGGTCGTCTGTGATATCATTCATACCACAGACGGCACTCTTTGAAACCGTCTGTGATATTGTATCACAGACGGGTTTTAACAACGAACCGTCTGTGATAGCAAGTGCATCAACCATTTTATTTGCTGTTTTTTTGGCTAGCCTCGGGATATGCTAGCCATGCCCTCTGAAAGCAAGCAAGCAAGCAGATTACAGATAAATGACAGATATAAGTTAATTGCAACTCAAGGTAAATTACAACAAAAGTCGATACACAAATGAATGTAACAAACTGCCAGCTGATCACATACATATATAGAATAAAAATCGTTACACAAAATCTGACAAATGAATTAAATTGAAGGAATTGTTTGATTTGTACAATTGAATCCAATGTTTCAACATCTAATTATCACCATTGCCGGCGTGGAACTCTCCCCTCTTATTTATGACCTCTGCTAGCAAGAATTGGGAGATGATTGCACGAATGTCGATGAGATTGTCAAGATCATATGCACTTTCGTTGAAGTCCACCCGCTGTCGCTAGGAGCAATGTTAAGTCATTAATTAGCATGTGTCTGTAAATATATATAGATATATATAATCAGAAAATAATAATTATTGGAAGGACCAGACAAACCTCTGGATCATTGATCTTAGTATCCATGATTTCCTTCATATGGTGGCAAACGTAGAATCCACATACGTTGCCCTGTAGCTGCTGGTGGCACTGCAAAAATAGAATTACATACATCGGTATTGTCAATTCTAGAGGCATTATAACAAAGTATAATATAGGATTGTTGTGTTGTAGCGGGTACCGGAAATCGCGTGTTGTGTCGTAGCGTGTCACTGGATTTGTCGTGTCTTCCTCCTTGGGCAACATATTCGGCAAACGCCCTACGTGATTCAAAAAAGTTAGCCTCGGCCGTGGTAAATAAAAGAAATATTACAATAGAGTTATGTATGGAGGAAATGAGTTTACCTGTTAAGTACTTCTTGCACACGACTGAAGTCGTGGTTGCTCCTAAGGAGGGAATCAAGGTATATTACCTTGCTCCACTTTGGTACAATCACAATCAAAATCCAGTGATGCCTAGTCATGTGTGTCGCCATAGTGATTAATCCTAAGTTCATGCTGCATGTAAAGTACAAATGAAACATATGTGTGGCAACTAGTGAAGCACTTACCCTTGGTTGAAGGGTACCATGACGTACTCCTTGTCGTTGTGAGCAATCAATCCCCTCGTTATGTAACCTTGCACGAAGGATGCATCTGCATTGATAGATTGCTCGGAGACCAAGTGAGGGTCGAGGAAACCCATCGGTCGTCGCGATCGCCGGACTTCTTGGATCATGTATCTATACATAAAGAAAGAGTAATGACATTTATCTGTATAACGTGAATGTAGAACTTCATTGTACAATACACTTACAGTGTCCAGCATCGTAGAAGTGAGGCATCGAGTTCGTCGAGATTGAATAGTAAGAATAAATCTTCGAATGTCACGACGATATAGCCCGAGTCGTGGAGGAAATGCGTCTCGTTATATTTCAGAGTGAATGCACTCTGCCGGATTGGCTTCATGTTGGACTTCTCCATGTACCAGGCATGCAATGTATTGCAAATCAAACCAAGCTGGGATAATTGTGACTCGGGCACCAACGACACTCCTAGAATAAACTTCCATGGCACGGGACGCGGCTTAGTTTTCTTCGTATGAGCCCTGGAGCCTCGCTTATGATATGTTTTCGGTGGCGTCTTGGCGGGAGCCGATGCAACAGACTTTACTGGTTTTGGAGGTGGAGGTGGAGCCACCGGAGCCGATGTGCCAGGTCCAGGGCGACGTCCCTCTTGGGCCTCTGGATGTGAAGATTGTGGCACGGACATGTCGAGGACGATGTCCCTCTGGGGCCACTGAATGAATGTGTGGACGACATCCCCTAATGTCTTAATCTCTTCGTTTGGGGGCTTCTCAAGAGGGACGGTCTTAAAAATATCATTAATCATGTCCACCTGGACCTTTATGAAACCGGTGTCTACTTGTACACCATGCACCAGCGTCCCTGGCAGCAATGGATACACCATGCCGCGCCCAGCGTCAACGGGAATAGAGCCAACAAGCCTGACTTTGAGACTGCAAGGCATGGGCTCCTACATAACGACACAAGATGAGTTAAGGCGTCCACCAGAGAGATCTATGTACCATTCTAAAGAGGTACATTACCTGAATGTCATCAATAGGTAAGTGGGCGTCGCTATGTTCAGAAATTGGTGTGGGCGCGCAGCTACTGCGACGTTGAGGGGGACTGGGTACCGCAGTAGTAGGAGTGGGTTGCGATTGGTTGCGGACTTGTCTCAGTTCTTCCCGCAATGAATCTATCTCTCCTCGAAGTGAGGCAGTCTGCTCTTGAAGTGAGGCAGATAGTTGTTCCTCAAGTTGAGCACGAAGCTCCTGTTTTATTTGTTCGTTGCGGTACGCCTTGTATCTCTTCCTACTCCTATATGTCTCGGAGTAATATGGAAATCCATGCCTCGAAGGTACATAAACCCCCATGCCTCATGTGCGACCTGGGTGCTCCTTGTTTCCCAAGGCCTGTGATAGTAAATCTCTCTCCCTATATTCTTCAAAGGAGCCACGAGAAGATTCGGTAGTCAATGATTGCTGCAAGAGGCAATTAATCATTTTATTTTTGAACCCATAAAGTTCAAGAGGTGTTAACAACTATATAGTTTAACATATCTTACCATGCGTTGGGACACTTCCTCATCTGCGGGGTTTTCGAAAGAGACACCCGAAGATGTGGTTGATGACCTCGCTCTTAACCAGTTTCAAGCGCGCTCGTTTGCGATCCTGGCAAATGGCGGAGAGGCCTCCGATCGGATTGCGACCTCATCCTGCATCCTCCATTGCAGGATTTTACCCGCGTACCCAGTGGTGTCGAGTCTGCGAGGGTGCGTGTTTTGTGACTGGAGAGCCTTGTGCGCCGCACTTTGTTGTTCAAATTCGGTCGTTGTCTTCATCTGCACAAAAGCCTCCCATGTTTCTGGCGACACGAAAGGATACTTCGTGAAGGGCGTGACATCCTTGGCCACGTACTTTGTCACAAGAGTGCTCTTAAAATTCTTCCATGCTTTTCCCATCGCGAGGAACGCCTGCCGTTGCACGAGTCCCTGTACTTCTGCTGGGATCTCGAACGAATTTGTAATTTCCTCCCATAGCTGATTTTTATGATCCTTTGTCAAATCTTTCCAGCTTGCTATGGTGATGGGGACCCATTGCCTTCCAATTATCCCGCAGGTAGTCCGAAATGATGACGCTGCTTTCGTCGGTTCCAGAGGGAGCCCATTCGGAGAGACCACCGTGATGGTTATTCGGCCCTCTGGCCTTTTCGATACTCCTCGGCCACGCTTAGTTTTCGCAATCTTGGGAGCGTGAGACCCAGATGACGACGACGAAGACTGTGTGGACGCCATCTCTCTTCTAACCAACCCATGGACCATTGATCATCAATAAGGAATTTGGTAACCAACAAAATAATAAACTTTGTTCATATTAACATTTGGTTAAATGACCAACCCTATTTTTTAATTAAGTTATATATTTAAACACTCAATTAACTAGTAGTCTACAATCCCAGATAATATTGCATCTTGAATTATCATGTTAATTCAACTGATTAAAACTTTATATACAACATATCCGAAATCTCACCTCCTAAAATCACTATGTTTTATCCCTCAGCAAATAATACCCAGTATCACGATTAAACTCTCTCATCTATCTAAAGGTTTCGCGTAATCTAAGGAACTTCCTTAATAAATATCAAATAATAAAAGAAACTATTAAATTAAAGATCGAGCCTTGATATCCTGTCTAGCCATCTTCAAGTTCAAAGCGAAATATTTTCGTGAATACTCCTTCTTCATTAACCCTTCCTTGAATTCCTTCTTAGCAAAGTTTCTCCGTTGTTTCCTTTTTGCTCAAATATCATTTGACCTTGTCAAACCTCCCGTGCTCAATAAACCCTATCTCATATCGCCAACCCAATCCTAATAAAAACCTAAGTCTTTAGTTGGACCTTTTTGAATGTTCTGCAGATTTTTTTGGTTTTCGATTGTATATCGTGTACATGGAAGTTGAAGCCCTGAAGAAGTAACAACTCGAGCAGGACCAAGACTCGGATATCAACTATATCAAGTATATCAAGCATATCAACTATATCAAGTATATCAAGCATATCAACTATATCAAGTATATCGTAAAGCTAACATATCAGAGGGAGCGGCGTCGGGAGGGACCGGCGGTGGGAGCGAGGGGCGTCGGGAGGGAACGGCGGTGGGAGGGACCAAAACCTAGCTAGCAGGGGCGCTGGAGAGTGGAGACAAAAGAGTGCGCGAGTGCGGACTCCGCAGACCTAGCTGCGGGTATTTATAGGGAAGCTATCACAGACGGTTCCTTAAACGAACCGTCTGTGATAGTTATATCACAGACGGTTCTCTAAATATAACCGTCTGTGATATCATATTATCACAGACGATTCTATAAATATAACCGTCTGTGATAATATTTATAGGGAAGCTATCACAGACGGTTCCTTAAACGAACCGTCTGTGATAGTTATATCACAGACGGTTCTCTAAATATAACCGTCTGTGATATCATATTATCACAGACGATTCTATAAATATAACCGTCTGTGATATGCATATTATCACAGACGGTTCTATAGATAGAACCGTCTGTGATATGCAATTATCACAGACGGTTCTATCTATAGAACCGTCGGTGATAGTCTACATTATCACAGACGGTTCTATCGATAGAACCGTCTGTGATATTCAATTATTACAGACGGTTCTATCAATAGAACCGTCTGTGATGTGTTATCACAGACGGTTTCTTTTGATAAACCGCCTGTGATAGTTCACTATAAATACCCGCAGCTAGCTAGGTTCCTGTGTCATTTTACAATTACAATGGAACATAGATACATTTATGAAAAACGCATGCATAACCATAAATATAACTATTTCTTAGTTCCTGAGTCATTTTACAATTACAATGGAACATAGATACATTTATGAAAAACACAAGCATAACCAATATAACTATTTCATAGTTACATAATTTATTACACTTGGCTATATCATTTTAAATAAATCCCTTCACGATGATCGACACGCATATAGCTTGCTTCATCGCCTTGTTCTTCCTCGAGCCTGATGCCATCTCCGAATGGAGGCAAATCATCAAATTGATTGTACTCTTCCTCATCCACAACATTCTCAACCCCGACAATCCTTCTTTTTCCCTGAAGAACTACATGGCGCTTCTTCTTTGCCGGGTCGGTTACATAAAATACTTGAACAACTTGCCTCGCGAGTACGAATGGTTCGTCTTTGTATCCTACACATTCGAGGTCCACGGTAGCGACGCCGTACTTGTCAACCTTTACACCCCGTGGGAGTTGGACCCAACGCCACCGAAATAGAGGAATTTTGAAAATTACGTAGTCAAGCTCCCAAATCTCCTCTACAAGTCCGTAGTACGAGCTTGGGCCAGCGGTACTGCCGTGCGCATCATAGGCATCTATGCGGACACCTGCGTTCTGCACTGTGCTCTTTCTATCTTGATCTGTTGTATAAAATGTGTAGCCATTAATGTCGTATCCTTGCTATGTCACAATTGTAAATTTTGGCCCTTTTGCCAACCATTGTAGTGTTTCACTTGACGACCTGCTAGTCAATTGCGCCTTGAACCATTCGTTGAACTGACGGTTGTGTTGTCTCGTGATCCAAACTTCTGGCTGGCCTGCATTCTCCTGACGTAGCATGTCCTTGTGCTCTTCAATATATGGGGTCACTTCAGTCATGTGTTGTAAAACCATGAAATGGGCTTGAGCATACGTATTTTGATCCGGAGTTATTGCTTTCCTTCCGATAGTCTCGATACCCTCTAGCCTCCCCTCGTGACGAGATAGAGGTACACCTATCGGCTCTACCTGAGCCATGTAGCCGATGCAGAATTCAATGACCTCTTCTGTTGTATAACCTTCGATGATGCTACCCTCCGGTCGAAATCGATTGCGTACATAGGACTTCAGAATTCCCATGTACCTCTCGAAAGGGTACATATGACGTAGAAATACGGGGCCGCATATTTTTATCTCTTTCACAAGGTGGACAATGAGATGGACCATGATATCAAAAAATGATGGAGGGAAATACATCTCTAGATGACATAGAGTTGTCACCACCTCGGTTTGCAGAGTATCTAGTCCATCCGGATCAATGACCTTCTGAGCAATTGCGTTGAAGAAATAACATAGCCTTATGATTGTCACTCGAACCTTGTTCGACAAAATACTTCTAATTGCAACAGGTAGCATTTGTGTCATTAGCACATGACAGTCGTGAGACGTCATGCCAATTAATTTCAAATGTTCCATGGAAACAAGTTTCTTCATGCTTGTGGAGTGACCGGATGGAACTTTCACACCATGTAAGGACTGGCACAGTTCAGTTCTCTCGGACTTAGACAGAGTGTAGCATGCTGGGAGAAGGTACGTCTGGCCTTTATCGGTCTCTATCGGTGCTAACGCGGTCCTGATGTTCATAGCGACCAAGTCACGCCTTGCGTTAACACCATCCTTTGTTTTATCAGTAATGTTCAGTAAAAGACCAATCAAACTGTCACATACATTCTTCTCTACGTGCATGACATCGATGCAATTGCGAACTTCTAAGTGCTCCCAATAAGGTAAGTCCCAAAATATTGACCTCTTTTTCCACATGTTCTTCCTCAATTTACGTCCCTTTCCAAGCACAACATTTATATCCTTGACAATATCATACACCTCTTTCCCGCTAAAAGGTCTTGGTACTGAGTCATCCTCTTTTTTTCTGTCAAATTGTTTCTTCATCTTGCGGTATGGGTGATACTTTGGAAGGAACCTACGGTGACGCATGTACACAGTTTTTCGCGAGTTGTTCAACCACACACTCTCAGTATAATCTAAGCAGTGCGGACACGCTTTGCCTCCTTTTGTACTCAACCCTGACAGGTTACCAAGGGCAGAAAAATCATTAATGGTGCAGAACAACATGGCGCGTAGAGTGAAGTTCTCTCGTTTGTCCTCATCCCATACTTGTACCCCTTCGTTCCACAGTATTGCAAGATCTTCCACCAATGGTGCTAGGAACACATCAATATCGTTGCCAGGTTGCTTCGGCCCTTGGATAAGTAGTGACATCAAAATATACTTCGGCTTCATACACAGCCAAGGAGGAAGGTTGTACACGCACAGAGTCACGGGCCAGGTGCTATGTCGGCTGCTCATGTTACCAAAAGGATTCATTCCATCTGTACTCAACCCAAACCTTATATTTCTCGGTTCCACACCGAAATCTACAAACATCCTATCGATGTTCCTCCACTGGGCAGAATCAGCAACATGTCTTAACGCTGCTCGCAGTGCCAACGCATCAATCTTGCATCCTTGCGGTTTGCAAATAAACGCTTCAAACGGGGGATTACAGGAAGATACCACATCACCTTAGCAGGAGGTCCTTGCTTCACCTCGATGCCCTTCCCATCATCAGAGTCATTTTTACGCTTGTATCGGGATGCTTTGCACACCGGACAAACATGTAAGCTAGCATACTCTTTACGGTACAGGATACAATCATTCGGACATGCATGTATTCTTTCTACTTCCATTCCTAATGGACAAATAATCTTCTTGGCTTCTTAGGTGGTTCTCGGCAACACATTTCCCGTTGGAAGCATGTCCGCTAGGAGACCTAACAATGCTGTGAAACTCTTGTCGGACCAACCATTGCTTGCCTTCAATTTCAGCAGTTCTAGAACTGATAACAACCTCGTGTATTGCGGCTTGAAGCTCGGGAACAAAGGTTTCTCCGAGTCCTCCATCAAACCCTCGAATTTACCAAACTCTCTCTCACTATAGTTCCCTTTTGCATCACGTAACATCTGATCCAGATTATCATCCTGCGACCTATCCTCATGATCCAGATTGTCATCCTACGACCTATCCTCATGATCGAAAGAACAGTTCACAACTGGCATATCGTTGTCTCTCTCGACTATGTCATAACTACCTTCTTGTGTACTCTTCTCTTCACCGTGACTGGTCCAACATTTGTACCCTTTTCTGAAACCCCTTCGAATCAAGTGAGCTTCGATCTGCGCTGAGTTGCTAAACATCTTGAGATTATCACAGTCAATACATGGACAATACATATATTTCATCCCCTTCTTCAACATATCCAGCTCGGCCGCCCTTCTAAAAGCAGACACGCCATTAATATACTCTTCACTCACACGGTTCTCAATATACATCCAGCTTCGGTCCATCTACGCTACACAAGTAACATATATTTAAGCAAGAATGTTTGCTACTACTTACCCATTCTGAAATCCAGCAAACTAACATTATCTTTCTAAACCTAGCTAGCTAGCTACATTTAAATTAAACAAAAACCTAGCTATCATCTCCGGCCTTCAATTACAAACACATGCAGCAAAGTAATTGAGTACTAACCTCTGATCAGATCACTAAGAAGACAGTGATATGTTTTCACCTCTAACTCCCTAAAGCCGGCCGCCTTGCTCCACCAATGCAACGCAATGAAGACAGATCTGTAGTGTCGACATCGAGAAAGTACGCAAGTAATTAATAGTGTGCAGAATATCACAGACGGTTCCAACCACAAACGGTCTATGAAAACAATATTTCACAGACAGTTTATGTTAATAACCGTCTGTGATAATTCACAGACGGTTCTATATACGCACCGTCTGTGATACCAACAATATCACAGATGGTTCATATTAATAACCGTCTGTGATTGGTTATTATCACAGACGGTTAGTATAAATAACCGTCTGTGATAGTCTACATTATCACAGACGGTTATTAAAATGAACCGTCTGTGATGTTCATAATATCACAGACGGTTCGAAAAAAGAACCGCCTGTGATTCTTGAGTATCACAGACGGTTCGTATATACAACTGTCTATGATAGTCCTTCACAGACGGTTTACAGTACAAACCGTCTGTGATAGTTCACTCGATAACTTAAATATTTTTATTTTTTTTCTAGTCTCAAGAAATTAAATAATGTACCCATAGCCTTCGAAAACAAGCAAATAGAGACGCAAGCACAACAACACATTCAGATCTATTACAGCTAACGAACCCTTCGTGGCACCGTATATCGCCGTGCCACAACGGAGGTGCTAGCTCACGACATTAGTCGGCGTTGTGGAGGAACAAGCAAATACAGAGGCAAATACAACAACACATTCAGATCTATTACAGCATAACAAGTTAACGAACCCTTCATGGCACGACAGTGACGTTAGACAAGACACCCTTACGACACTTACGGCAAAAGTGTCTTGTCTAGCGTCCCGCCGTACCGCGACGGAGGCGCTAGCTCACAGCGGAGGGGAGATGCATGAAGGAAGCACAACAACATATTCAGATCGATCTATTACAGGATAACAAGCTAACGAACCCTTCATGGCACAACGGTGCGACTGAACAAGACACACTTACGACATTTACGACAAGAGTGTGTTGTCCAGCCGCCCGCCGTGCCGTGACGGAGGCGCTAGCTCACAGCGGAGGGGAAGCTAGCTAGTGGATGAACTCACGCGTGACTAGTACCGCTGGAAAGGTCGATGGGGTTATTAATAAGGGCTGAGTAGTGGGAGGAACTGTTGCCTGCCATTTGATGTGGAGATAATGGACGGTCGAGATAGAAATCCTGGGTATTCGCCAATTATTGGTGACATGTGATTTTTAGAGACAGTTATTAACATGAACCGTCTGTGTTGTCCAGATTATCATAGACGGTTCGTATTAAGAATCGTCTGTGAAAGTTCACAGACGGTTCTTAATACGAACCGTCTGTGATGTTTCAATTATCACAGACGGTTCGTGTTAATAACTGTCTGTGAAAATATCACAGACGGTTGCGAGTATAAACCGTCTGTGAAAGTTTAATCGCAGACGGTTCCGTATAAACCGTCTGTAATGTAGCCATCCAGTATAGCCTCTTTTGTAGTAGTGTATGATCGAAGGTTTAACGGCGGTTGTATTTTTTTCAGAAGAGGTGTTTTGTACTGGACTTGACTGGTCTGATTGGCCCCTAGTTGGCGATCAGACTGGCCTTAAGGATTGGTTTTGTGATTTTGGAAAATTGGTTTTTGGGTGAATTGAATTATGTTTGGTCAATGTATTTATATTGCATAAAGCATGGTTTGGCTAACGTAGGTCAAGTTTTCAAATAATTATGCCCGAAAACGATTCATTATCTTTGGATGTGTAGAGGAAACCGTTAGAGTCAACCATGGTTGACGGTGAGGATCAGGACTACACTCATGGAGGAGCTAAGGCCCTAAACGATCAAGAATATTGGGTGAGATAGTTGAACTTAAACATAACACAAGGAAGGCAAACAAATATCGAAGAAAAAGTACGAGCGATGGGTTACACCAAGTTGGTCGATCTAAGTGAGGCGTGGTTTAGTAAAACCAGAATGAGAGAGACTTGTCGATACGTGGTAAGCCATTAGTGCACCTACACATGGCGCATAGAGATTGCTTGCAAAGAAAGATGAAGACAGGGTTAAGATGAGGGTATTTTGGTAGTTTGCTAAATACCGAAGACTTTATTTGATCAAAACCGTAACGCTTAGGAAAGTGGTTTAGGTCAAGTAGATGCTGAGAAGATCAAGTGGATCAAACGTTAAGAACTTAGCGAATTAGGCTCATGTACTTTGATAAATGTGCATGAGTTAAGTGTGTGAGTAAAACTCGTGTTATATGGAGTTAACGTGTTTTCCGTGTTATATGGAGTTAACGTGTTTTCTCTAAATGTGCTAGTGGATAGTATCCATTAGGTTAGATGTGGGCTGGTTGTCTCATCTATTTAACAGATTGGAAGAAAGTTTGCAAGCTAACCATCCAACCATTTCTAACCTTCTGTTCTAATGTTAAAGTTAGGTAAGAGTGAGTGTTGTGGTGTACCCTCTTGTCCTCTAGGTAAAGTGGTTGTAAAATCTTTATCTTCAAGTAGCAATAGATAAACCTTGTTTATCACTCATGGTGTCTCCTTTTTTGTTGATTTACTCTTGTTTTTGTTGGTTTTGATCACTTCTCTCCCCTTCTTGATCTTGACGTGTGCTAAGGACGAATAAATGATGGAGATGATTCATAAGGATTAAATCTCATATATCTAGACACCAAATCTTACAGGATTTCGATGTTGCTTGATTTTGCATGGAATTGACCTTATCTTGAGGTTTTTCATCTAGAGTTTTTTGCTTCTAATATTTGAGAGAAATAGCGTAATGTGATGTGTAGGAACTCATCTAAAGTCATCTTGGTTATTCTCTACCCATCAGCAACTCATATCACAAGATTTCAATGTTTGCCCCGTTTTTATGCGATCTTGTCTTTCAAAATGGTTGAAACTTTGACCAAGATTCATGAGATTTTTGGATGGAATATGTTTCTAAGACTCTAAGCAAAGTGTGTTCAAAGATTTAGCTCTTTTGGTTGAGGATTTTGAAAGTTGCACCATTCTTGATCTTGGCTATGGCTAATTTTCTGTTCTGAGAACAGGAAAGTGTTCAAACCGCTCCTAGGCCCAGTCCAACTGGCCATCGGTCAGACCACCGTAGCCAAGCCGGTCAAACTATCGATTACTTGCTAGTCAAACCGCCCACCGGTCAGATCACACCCTCTGTGGCGATCAAATCGGTGGGATGTTGAAAAATACCTCTCTTGGGTTTTTAAGGTTGTTTCTTTGCTTCTTGGCTTTTAATTCTAATCTCCATAACTTTGTAGCTATTAAAGTAAAGAATTTGTGAATACTTGAGGGAAATTTTAAAGCACCATTTATCTCTCTTTGTTGTTATTACGGTCCTGCAATTCTTTTCTTGGATGTGCGTCGTTACCGGAAATGCTGGCACAAAAATGACGAACAAATTGATGTAAACTATACTACTCCCTCCGTTAAAAATAATATTCGCTTTAGAATATATGTAGTGAAGCTATTTTAACTTTTACTACAATATCTTTATAAATACTTAGATCGTAATAAAAATTGTGAGTATATTTATCTCAAAAATACTTTTATAGTATTATAATCTTATTAGATTTTACAAATATGGGCCTGTTATTTTTTGCTAGAGCTTATGGCTTTTGGTTGCGGTTTGTGGCTTTTGGGCTGTTTGTACGAGATATTACAGAGTAACAGAAACTCATATACGGCTTTTACCGATATAAATGAAGTCGGTAAAGTATGTACTATAATTAACTAGTAGATCCTATCTTGAAAAAAGATACTCCGTTTAAAAGCTAGTTACTGTAAAAAAGTCGAAAAACAGCTTTTAGAAGTTGAAAAGAACATGGCCTATGTTACAACAGAAATCTATGGCAAAGCTATGCTTTTGAGTCCGTGCCGTACTTGTGACCGGAGGGAGTATAATCTTACCGATGATGTATGCTTGTTCATGAAGTAGCCAAAGTTGTCATCAATGTGCATCAGTACTCCACCATGAGAACTAGCAAAATGGTATATTGGAGGGACCCAAGATGGGGTCGTTTTTTTCCAGACCAAAGGTGGTGGTGGGAGACAAAATTTAAGTTGCATTTCATATTCCAATTCTATACAGCTACTTGGGCTTACTCAAGCCATTCCACACGTTCACAACTATTTTAGTTGCAATTTGCAAATATTTATATCATTATATGTGGTGATCCATGATATCATGTGTCAAGAAAATATAAATTCTAAGGTACAAATCACAGTTAGTTCAAGATCTGCTTAAGATTCAGATATTCTTCTTTCTAATATTGCTTTATGAATTCTGTTCTACCGGCCAACTTGCCTCCTTCCCTGTAAACTACCTAGGCTTGCCGTTGACGCTATCCAGACTCACCAAGTCACAAGTTCCCCTCCCCTGCCCGGATCCCTCTTCCTCGCCGTCGCCGGAGCGCGCCACCGGTCGCCGGTGGACGCAAGGAGGGCGATGGCGGGGCTTTTCTCCCTTCCCCAGATCGGTTCGGGGAGGAGCGGTGCTGTGGTCGCGAGCTCTTCGACTGCAGTTTCCCTCGCCGGCGGCGGATCCGGTGGCCTGGTGGCCGGATCTGGAGTCCCTCGGCATGGATCTGCTAGGGTTTGGTGGTTTCGCGTCTTGGCGGCGCAGTGGCGGGCTCCCGTGCCGGCGAGGCGCGCACGAAGGAAGAGGGAGTGGTGCGTGCTGGGAGGGAGGCGGAGGAGTGCGGTGGGGTTGAGGAGCGGCGGGTGGGTGCTCTCGTCGGCGGGGAGGCAGCGGGCGCGCTTCTGGTCGAGCAGGGCGGGCGCGCGAAGCCGCCTCGTCGGCGCCGCCACCGCTCCTTTCGCCTTCGTGCTCAGCTCTGGGAAGGAAGGAAGGAAGAAGGTTCCATGTTCTCGGCGAGGAGAAAGCTCCAGAAGGTCAAGGGCCTCGTGCCCTCAGAGTTCGTGGACTCCGGCACGTAGGCGCTCTTCGACCTGGAAAATGGCAACTAGGAGCTCAAGAGCGTCTTCAAGGACCTCTGCATCAACCCCGACTTCCAGTTGGGTGTGGCCGGGAGCAAGAAGGCGGTGGTGATCTTTGTGCCGTGCAGGCTCCGTAAGGCGTTCAGGAAGTTTCGCGTCAGGCTCTTTAGTAGTTTTGCTTGTAGGCTTGATGTGTGATTCTTGTCCCTGGATCTGCTCAGTGGTGGCGCATAGGCGTCGTTTAGTGGTTTGTTCAGTGGCGGCCATTGCAGGAAGCGGTTCGTTGTGGAGTTTTAGGGTGGCTATGCCATGGCCTCGAGGTGTGCAGGACCTCGGTGTGTTTTTTTGTGTGTGGATAGTGCGTGGGGTGCTATGGAGGTGCTAACGAAAGCCTTGCCGGTGTTTTTACCGGCTCGACAACAATGACGCCATCGGGCGCCATTATCCTTCCTGGAGGTGTTGTCAGGGCAATCCATAGCTCTCATGTTAACTGATCTCCAGGTGAAAACCTTGCCTCGGTGAGGCGGGCGGCGCCGGCGACTCTTGTCGTCTCCTTGGAGGCGTCGCCTCGGAGGTCCATCTTCACGCAAAGCGGACCGAAGTTTGATTGGCGCAGTCGGATGAGGATAGAGACTTGGCTGAAAGCAAGGACGGAGAAAAAGTGCGGAAGCTTAGTCTTTCTAGTTTTTTCATAGTCCTTAAGCTATCTCTCCTGTTGTTTTATGCCCATCAGTTTTGAGGCTTTGAACCTAAGCGTTCGTGTAACTTTTGGCTGCATATATTCCACGTGGATATAGAGGCCGGATTTTATATCCTTTATCTAAAAATGAATTCTGTTCTACCGACAAGACAGAGCCACAGCTTGACTAAAATTCCCACTTGGAATTTAGCTTTTGTTTATTTACATAGATAGTTTGATGATCTTTGACAAGTGGAATTTACATATATTTGTGAGAAAAAGAACAGTGAGATTTAATACATTTTCTCCATACTTCAATTCTGCCTAATTATGTGCTTAATGGAAAATGAACGAATTCATTTTCATTACATATCATGAAAGAACAAATACAGAATACAGGATCACATTAGCAGGCAGGTCGCCTGAAAGAAACAAAGAACAGAAAAAAGTGAAGAAGCAGATACATGATACTATTCCTCACATGCTTTGTTAACTTGACATAAACGCCTAGATGCATTACATACATACAGCTCTTACAACATTACAACAGTGACAAAGATATACAGATTTAGCATTTTCCATTGCTGGAAGCCACTGGGGAAAGTGTAGGAGGAGCAGAGGGTGCAGTAGCAACGGGGGATAGGTGCTTCTTGTCCTCTCTGGTCACAGCACAGGAGAGAAGAGAGGGGGTGGCAGCTGAATTGGTCTTGTCTACGTTTGATCTTATTGAAGGGTGTCATGGAGCCTACCATACAGCACCTGCTTCACCTTCACAAATGCCCTTTCCAGGTTGTCAATCTGCGCATAAAATGTTGGAGATTCAGCATGACGTTTTAGGCATATTCTGTTGACGAACAATCCGACTGTTGAAGCTTCACAGTAGTTACTGATATGCATGCGAACCATATATCTCATATTCTCATCAGACAATATTGATTTCAAGCTTGATCACACAACTGTAACTAATACATAATTTCACAAAAGGATTATGCATCACATGGAGAGTGTACTTGCCTGCTCTGTGGCATTCACATTGTACATGAAGAGCCCGTAGTACAGATGGAAACTGTCGTTTACGGTGTTCTCAGTCTGCAAGGGTTGCAGGGGAAAGGGTCGCAAATATGATTAGTTCACAAGCTCTCGAGAACGGACAAGACATCATTTTCCATGTCTTTCACTAAACGCTGCTTACAAGTTGCAGAAGGGTCTCGTAACCCTTGGTGTCGATTGGTGTGGACGAGAGGTTTAGCTGCGCCAAAATCCTGCATCAGTTGCGCAATAATCACGTTTTAGTTAATGGACGTGATAAGCAAGCACATGGAAGACACATTTGGTCAATTGTTAAAATTGTTTCAGAAAGATAACCTGTAGCTCACCTCCCAATGGTATGTGTGATGAACTGACTTCCAGCAGCGTGGCAATCATGCTCTGCGCAGGACATTTCCACCATCCTACATCCCTACGAGCAATCAAAAAGTTTGCACAGCTTCAGTAACTCTTGTCAGTCATTTCTCCTGATCATCAAGAGGTGCTCCCTTCAGATATCCATTGTGAAAAACAAGATTAAATACCGATCTGTCAATCCAATTACCTCCTGCTCGAAGATGCTCAGGAACTGGTCACACTTGGCCGCCTGATCTCCATCCTCCATGACACGGACCTTGTCGTAGACGAAGGGGAGTGATGTCCAACCATGCTTGCCACTCTCCGGCCCGAAAATGGGGTGCGTGCAGACGATCCCGAACCCCGGCGGGAGGATCTGTGTAAAACCATGTGGTGGCAGTCCGATGAGAGTGATGAGTATTTGATATTACTTATGCTTTGCTCTTGTCAATTGAGTTTGATTTTTGTGAAATCGAATTTTTCCCTATGTTGTTTTAGAGTCCCTGTCAAACCAGCCTGGCTAGGCGGTCTAACCAATGGGAGCATGCGGTCATACTGGCCTTTGCCGGTAGTCTGACCGATGGAGTGTGCCGGCCATGTTGGGCGGTCCAACAAGCTGTATGGCGGCGGTCTAATTGGCTTGCTAGCCACAGTCAGATCGGCCCTACTGAGTTGAGTTGAGTGAAATCTATTCTGTGGTTTTGGATGCGAGTCATGGCATGTTTCCATGCATATGATTTACTAATGAAGAGTCAAATGTATGTTATTTGTGGTTGGATCGATTGCTTTGTTGTTTGGTGTGCAGATATTTTGATGATTGTTGCAGCCAATGGCAAGACCGAGGCTACGAAATAAGTCCTGAGGCCATGGTGTGCCGTGTTAGTCCGAGTGGAGTAACATCTCAAGCCAAGAAGCACAGGAGAAAGACAGGGGTCGTGAAGAGCCAATGCATACATGTGATATACGAATTGGACTTGTGTGTTTCAAGTGGTGACGTTCCTTGAAGTAGGCATAAGATCTTGATGGCAAGTCATGGGCATCACATCGTCGTGAACACTAATAGATGGTAATTTGGAAAATTGTTCGAAACTGGGTGGAGTGGCGGTTTGCAAAACCACGGTACTGGCCTATGTGGTTTAGGTCACATCTTTATGGTTGGAATGTCTTATCATACTTATGGGTCCTTTAGAGGCCTTTAGAGGTCACGCTTTGAAAAGCCTGCGCGCGTGTAAGAGTAAAACCTGTTTATGTGTGAGTTATCTAGTTTCCTTATAAGTAAGTGGTGTGATCCACTAAGAGTAGCTAGTTGCAAGGGCTAAGTAAGAGGTAAGGAGCCTTCACTATATAAATGTTGTGTTAAGTTGAGTCACGTGAGAGACTTGAGTGTCTAGGGTTAGAGTTTACTTGTGTTGGAGCCTTTTGTGTATGTGCACTAGGTTTAGAACTCTGCTATCATGAGGGATTGACTGTAAAATATTTCTCTCCAAGTGAAATAAACATACAAAGTTTGCCCAATGAGTGTGCCATGGATTTTTCTTATTTGCTTTTGATTTTCTTAATTTTTCTTATTTGGATTTCTCTTCTCTTGAGCTTTTCTGGTGCCAAGAACTTGTAAGAGGTGGAGATATCTTCTAGAGATAAGATTTCATCCAACTAAGCACGATCTAGAGGAAATTCTTGAGTTTGCTAGTTTTTCTCAAGAGAAAGGTGATTTTCAGGTTTTACTCTTATGGGTGTTTTGGATTGAATTCGTGCTGTGTTTTAGCTTGTTATGACATGAGAACTCATCCTAAGTCATCTAGACCATCTTAGACTCATGAGCGAGAGCATATCGAAATTTCTCTCTTTTGCCAGGTTTTCGTGCAACCTTCCTTTGAACGAAAGAAGGTCAAAACTTTGGCAATGACTTTCTTGATCGTTGATTGGATTAGGTTCCTGACAGAGAAGGTGCATACAAAGTTTCAAATCATTTGGATCAACTAATCAAAAGTTACATAGATTTTCGGATTTGAAACTGTTCACAACGGGCTAAACATTGTTGATAGCAGTCTGATCACCTTGAAGCTTACAGTCTAACCACTCTCAGCCAGAGGTCTGACCGCTGAGAATGTCTGGTCTGACTGGTTCCAACCAAAGGTCTTACCAGTATGATTTTGAATTTCTGAAATTTTGCATTGCTTAGCTTAGGCTTTGATAGAGTATGAATTTGGTTTCTTGTTGCATGTTGTTGTCGATATTTAGAAGAAATATTTTAGAAAGTCATGCACACAGTCTGACTCGCTGTTCTTAATCCTACGATATGACAATGTGCCACCAAACAATAATCAAGTCAAGCTAATGCAGTGGTACTAATGTAGTGGTACTAGTAGGACACTTGCACGTCAAAGCCAATGCCTTGGTGCCGTGCGCTTCGCAGGGCCCAAAATTAAAATAACTCGATGTCACTACCAAAAGTACGCCACAAAGCTACGAATTATCTGCCAGGCGAGCTTGCCACCTACCTCAGCTCCAATAGATTAGTAGTTTCTAACACGATCGTCAGTACGTGTTGAGAATTGTGATCAATGACGTGTCGTTTGAACCAGAGGCAGCGAATCTGATGCCAAATAGTATTGGGAGTAGTGTAATCAGTGGTAAGGCTCTGCTTGATTATTTGTTAATGTACCTCGAGGAGCAGGTTGCGGGGGAACTGCTTGACGGAGAGCACGTCGGCGACGATGGTGTCCGGGCGGAGCTTGCCGAAGGGGATGGCGCGGACGACGGCCTCCGTGGAGAGGATGGAGCTGCACACCAGAAGCACGTCCGGCTGCTCCTCGCACAGCGCCTCCACGCTCCTATTTTTAGCATTTTTCACACGATGATTACATCAATCGATCGATCAAGAAAACGCGACACGTCCATAATAAAAGATGGGTTCTTGGATTGGCTGATGGTGACAAGACGTCACCTGAAGAAGCGAATCCCGTGCTGGGCGCAGTAGGCGGAGTAGTCCGATCTGGAGGTGGCGAGCACGACGTGGCCCTGCCGCTGGATGCCCCTGGCGATGAACTGCCCGAAGCTGCCGAACCCGATGATCCCCACACGCAGCGCCGGCGCCGTCGTCGATACCGACGGCTGCTCCCCACGGTCACGGGGCGGGGAGGCACGCTGCTCCGGCTCGGCGGAGGCTGCTGCTCTGGGGGACCTGGCGTCTGCGACGGCCGGCCTGGTCGGTAGGAGGGCCGCGAAGGTGCAGAAGTTGGGATTGTAGCGGCGCAGGAAGCTGGGCGACGCGGCGGCGGCGGGGGAGCTGAGGCTGGCGAAATGGCGGAGGGAGGACGCCATCTATATATCGGTCGGTCGGCGTGTTGCTTGCTCTGTTTCCACTTTCCGGCGATCGATCGATGTACCGCGCAGGGAACTATAAGTGCGGTAGGTGGAGGGGGCCATTCGACCACGCTTTAAATAGTGCCCCCGTTTTACTGCCGTCGCTTTCACCATCAGATCATCACGTTTTTTTTTTACCAAAAAGGAATTACTAGCCAAGTAGCCAACTCACTCACGATGCCTCGGTTGGAATTTGGCTGGTCTTTCCAAACCTAGCTAAAAAAACGCTTCGTATAGAATGTATTGTGAGTGTCCGCATCTACCTAAAAAGCATTAAACACAAACTATAGGTAATACGACTAATTAGTCGGAGTTTAAGGAACAACTATGTATTTGTAATAAGATATATGTTTACATCTAATTTTGATTGAGACTAATTTACTAATTTATTTATCAATATTATTATAAAGCATCACTGTACAAAACATCATTTGTCATAGTTTATATTTTATAATTTATACCTCATTTACATTGTACTTACTCTGTTCACAAGAAAAGCAAAATGTAGCCAACGAGTAAAAGTAAGTTTTTTGTAACAATTAAAAAGAAAAATGGCCGAATAATCATTAAATAAATATTATAGCCCCTAATTATGTGCTAGTTTGTAGTTGCTATGGTTTGCTTATTTTTCTAAAGCTATTGTGGAAAAACAATAGCAAAAAATCTAGTGTCCCTTTTGGCAAATCAGATTATAGTTTAACAAAATTTGTTATCTTTAGTTGATCCTCATGTTTTCCTCTCACATGGATTTTTAATTAACTACTCCAATATTTCTATTCTTTATAACGCAACAATACCTTCGTTTGCGACATGGTTTAGAAGAATCAGTTAGCCAAAACACCACATATTTAAAAAGACGATTCCACGAAGTAAGAGTAAGATTATCATAAACCTCTGAAAGTCTGGAACACCAAACAGTGCGTATGCTTGCTTTGTATAGGAACTAGTTAGAGACTGTACGTTGCAACGAAGTCTTAAAAATGGTGAGACGAAACTTACTGCTTGGCCAACTTCACACATCAAATATTGGAGAGCAAGCGACAGAGATAGAAGGGTGGCCAGAATGCGCAAGAAGATAGGGAAAGTGGAGAGAGTGGACGGTTGTATACTGAGAGAGAGAGAGGAGGAGGAGAGAGACAAATGGTCCAGATCAAATGGGATGGCTGAGAAAAGAGGAGGGGGAATAGATCAACCACCAACTCACACTTTTATAATAGTAAAGATTATTTACCCATGTCAGTCCAACAGAAAAATGGTCCTCAAGCCTTTGAAATGTTACATGTTGTTTTGGGATTCGTATAGTTAAACTTTCCAAAAGTTGATTATTGATATCTTTTTAAATATTTAGACTAAATATATAAAAATCATATATAAAAGTTTGTCCCGAAAAGTATTTTTATAGTATTATAATTTTATTGGGTTTATAAATATATTATAATAGAAATTAATTGTCGAAGTTATGTTCTGAGAATTATGTTAACATCCAAAACAATATGTTTTTATGATGGGAGAGATACGTTATAAGGGTATCAGGTAAAATTGCACATGCTATGGTATGAAATCAAAATGCCCTTTTGAAAGTTTTTTTTAAAAAAAACTCCTTTCAAACTTCAAGACTATCAAAGTCCTACGCAAAAATACGGAATGTCCGGGAGCTATAGGCAAAGCCTGCCGCCTTCCCTTTTGGGCCTCCCACCAAAAGACAGCGAGAGGGGAAGAAACGAACGGCAGAAGAACAGCAGGTTAGAATTGCGATTTTCCGTGAATTGTTTAGCGGGGAATTTTTGTTGTATTTTCCTCCAATTCCATCGGAGAGATGCCGCGCATTCCCCTGATCAAGTTTCCCAATAGCAATCTCAAAGCCCCATCCCCACCAGGTGCTTTTTTCCCCCAATTTTTTCTTTTTCTTCGGTTCTTGTCGGTTAAGGTTTGCTAGTCTAGGTCCAGTTTGTTAGAGATCTAAATTTCGGAGCTTCTCGATTTTTGTTGATTTCTTTCTCGTAGCGCCGCAACCTGCAGATCAGCACGCGACCCTCGTGTCTCGATTGGGTAAGCGCAAGATTCTTGAATCTCCATCCAAGCAATGTTTCTTCCAATCCGGGCTAGATTAGAGTAGCGATTTTTGCTCATGCTTAGTTATGCCTTTCGGCAGTAGTTGATTGATCCGTGTAATATATTTTTGCTTCCCTGGGATGTGATTTTGCTGCATAATAATTTAAGAATGTGAGATTCTGATTTTGCGGTTGGTGGTTTCAGATTTTCAGAGTGTAAGCCAAGTGGAAACTATTCTTTTATTGATTCTTGTTCACTATTAGGAACTTAAGATTGATGGAATTGGGACACGAGGGGTGGGATGAGTTTCCAAGGAGCTTAATGATAGAGAGAATGTTTTGTGGGTTAGCTTCATGCAACCGCATTGTGTTTTATGGTTACTTCTGTGCTTTTTAATTGTTCATCTTAGAGCAAGTCCAATAATAGTCTTAGAGCAAGTTTAATAAGGCTAACTGTGCTAGCTACAAGGGAATCCATGTCAGTATAGTCCTATGTGGAGGGGAGAGAAAAGGAGAGAGAGAGCCAAGCCGACTCCCATGCAAGAGTCAGGCTATAGCACAGGAAAAGATGCATTATCCATGCATGTACCAATAGAACTAATTGTTATACCCATGCATGTATTAAATTATCAATACCCATGTATGTATTAAATGATTGAGAGCTCTTGTGGAGACAACTTATAGCTAGCTTATTGTATGAGTTGACTGCATCATTATCTTTTGATGACATGGAAATGTATTAGAGGTAGCAGCTATCTGTACTATTAAACTTGCTCTTATAGCCAAGCTAGTCAGCATTTTTGCCGATGTGGAGGAGAGAAGAGAGGAGAGAGATGAGAGCTTGACTCTCAGAGCAAGTACAATAAGGCTTAATCAGCAGGCTATAGCAAATATAATATCAACAAAAACTTACGTGGCCAAGAGAGAAAAGAAGAGAGAGAAGGAAGCTGGCTACTAAATTACAGCTAGCTATAGCACGTAAAAATATGTATTTCACTCTCTTACACGTGGGGCCAAATAGTTACTGTAATAGCTACTTTATTGTATGAACTATTTTTTTGAAGGCTATAGATGAAATGGACAAGTGTTATAGCCACTAGTTGGCTATACTATTGTACTTGCTCTCATGCAAGCAACAAACTGGACACGGGAGCCTATGCAGTGGTGGGCCTAGATAATAAATGTATGTGAGGAGGAATAGGAAAGAGAATGTGAGACATGGTACCACATAATAATAAAAAATCTTTTGTAGACAAATTATTGTATAACTTGACTCTTATAACTTGACTTAGGGCCTGTTTGGGACTGCTCCACTCCAGATTTTGCAGCTCCGCTCCACCTTTGTCTTGCCAAACACCTCCAGCTCCTAAAACTCCGCTCCAAGAAAAAGGTGGAGTTGAGAACCAACTCCATGTTTTTTGTGGAGCACCTCAAGGGGTACTCCAGGATTTGGACTTTTGTACTCTCTCATGGAGTTGGGATAAAATTACCCACCACTACCATTACACAGTTCCTCTCCGTACCGATTCGATCTTTTCCTTCTCCTCCCCACCCACCCGCGCCGCTCGCCTCCTCCTCCCCCGACCCGCGCCGCTCCTCTCCTCCTCCCCCGACCCGTGCTGCTCGTCTCCTTTGCCCCCCTGCAGCCGAAGTGCTGCATGCTCTCTCCTCGCCTCTCCCTTCTGCTCCCCTTCTCCGCCGCTACTTCTCCACCGCCGCTCCCAACCGCTCCTCCACCTCACCTCTGCCGCGCCGCCCTTCCTCTCCATTTCCCGTCGCCTTCACCTCCCTCCTCATCTCCACCACCGGCAGCTTCTCCCCCTTCTCTCCTACCCCTCCGGCCGCTACTTCTCCACCGCCGCCTCTCACCGCCCACGCCTCCGGATCCTCCTCCGTGCCCAAACACTCCTCCCGGTTCTTCCTCTACCGCGCCACCTCTCCCTTCTGCTCCCCTTCTCCGCCGCTACGCCATCCACTGCCGCTGCTCTACTCCGGTGCGCCTCCCTCCGCCTTCTTTTTCCACCGAGCCACCGCCGCCTCACCCCACTTCTCGTGCGCCGTCTTCCCCTTCCCCCTTCTTCTCCTACTTCGGCGCCGCCACTCCTCTCTCTTCCTTCTCCACCTGACGCAGCTCCTTCCCCGGCCACCACTTCCCTCCGGCGCGCCGCCCCTCCAGATCCACTGCGCCGTCACTCCCTTCTTCCCCTCTTGCGCTACTCCCCTTCAGTGCCGTCGCCAGCTGCCTCGGCTTCATCGACACCGACGCCGCCTTCTTCCACACCGCCACCTCTTCACCACTCTCGGCGACCGGGCCCTCTACTTCACCACCGTCGTCGGCCGCCACTACATCACCGACACCGGCGACCGCGACATCGACTTCTTCTTGAATCTGAATCAATTGCCACATGGCCATAATCTGTAGGAAATATTACTTTGTTGTCCAAGGTCTATTTGCCTCTTCTGGGATTTGGAAGCCTTCTTGCATGGTCAACCATGAATTGTTTTTCTGGTCTTGCCCAAGGATCGCCTGAACAATCACAATATTCTCGGCAGGAAGAATTTTTTCACAAAATATACTTGTGCTTCTCTTAGCGCAGAGGGAACAATTGTGCACATTGCCCATTTTGTCGAACCTGCTGGAGAATTATGCACATAAGTTCATAGCTGGCAGCATAGTTAACAGTCTCTGCAAAATCTAGTTCTTCTAATGTTTAGGTTGCCAAATTGAGTTGTATAGATACACGGAACTCATTCTTGTAAAGGTAATGTTCCAGAGCTGCCAGTTGTGCAAATGGACGAAACTTTCTTTATGTTCAAAATGGCGACAGACGGGAACAATCACAGCAATCAGAAGAGCACACAAGGGTTTGCATCTATTTCTTCAAGCTGGAGAGGGCCAGAAGGTTTTGCATCTATTTCACAGGGTTCAATGGGAATTGCATCTATTTCTTCAAGCTGGAGAGGGCAATTATGTATCGGAACACTTGCATTCGTAGTCATTTTGGTTTAAACTACTCTCTAGTTATCTATGGACAATTATTTGTATTCGAATGATGGACCTTGTTAATTATCTATCATGCACGTTGCAATTTATGGGACAAAAGGATGGAATTATTTGACCAAAATATTTGTTTTTTGGTTTTCTCGAATAAATTAATTGTGATTATAATATTTTACATCATATTTCAATTAACAACAAAAAATATTCAGTTATATATGCTCCGCAGACATCAAAACATACACCAAACATCATTCAGGGGCACATTCGACCTTTCTCAGGGAAACCTCATATTTTTGGAGCTGGAGTTAGGCTGCGTGCCAAACAGAACAACCTGCTCCAGGAACTCCACAGTGGAGCTGCTCCATGGTGGAGTTGGTGGAGCAGAGCTGGAAAAACTGGAGCAGAGCAGTCCCAAACAGGCCCTTATAGCCAAACACTTGGCTTTATTATTGGACTTGCTCTTATGGATTGTGCCATTCAGATTTACGGTTGCTGCTGGTTAATTAATCTGTTTAGTATTGTTCAACTTACATAGGAGATATTTTGACAATAGTAGTTATAGTGTCCATTTACAGAGATAGGATATGATCTGCAGGCAATGAATAAGCTGTAACTTTGCTATATTTACTTTGTTTTGAGATGATTAACTATAGTTTGGTTTGGTATGCCAATATGCCATAGTTATGGATCTGCTGAATGTGTTACAAAATAAGCAAACACTGTGTTTGGCAACAATCAATAGAGGACAGGGTTCCTTCTTTGACTTTGCATTGCCCTTGCCATTGCGGTGTTATAGCCTGTTACCACCATTTATTGGAAAGGCTTTTACACTGCTGAACATTTTACATTAAAATTGTAATCAAACTGGTCGTTTTTTTTGGATGCCACTGCTCCTTTGAGTTACCATTTACCACCCCTAAAATTGCACTGTTGCTTGAGTACACCAAAGTCATCGATCCCCTATTACATCATTATCGACCTGAGGTCACGTCCTCTTGAGTCTTGGGAGGTGAGACCTGCTCTGGGGCTGCCACCTGCCACTCAATTTTGCTTCTTTCCTTGAGGGCATATGTAGGGCTGTAAAAAAAGCTCGAAGCTCGCGAGCTACTCGAGTTCGGCTCGTTCTAGGTTTGGTTCGAGCTCGGTTCGAACTTTAAACGAGCCGAACTCGAGCTTGATCTCGAGCTCGCGAGCTTCACCGAGCCAAGCTCAAATAGTTCGCGAGCCCCAATTCGAGCTCAAATAGTAATACATATTAATTCTTACCGAGTTTATTCGAGCCGAACTCGAGCTCGAGCTTTTCTTATTGTTGAAAATTAGTGTATATTTGAATTATTTTGACTGTTATCGAGCTTACTAGAGCCGAGCTCGAGCTTAAATTTTTTTTATTATTGAAAAATAGTGCATAATAAATTATTTTAATTGTTACCGAGCTTCAACGAGCCGAGCTCGAGCCTACTCGAGCTTAGGCCGAGCCGAGCTTGAGCCCAGGTCCAGGCTCGGACCCCAACTCGAGCTCGGCTCGAGCTCGAGCCTGGAAGCCCAAGCTCGCTCGAGCTCGGCTCGTTTACAGCCCTAGGCATATGCTCCTTTAGGGCATGCCTTCCCTGAGACCTCATCCGGGGCCACTTGCTGGCTGACTTTGCCATGCTTCATTATTCCTTACTGTATGTTTGCTTCCATCTAGGGTTTAAAAAACCATTTTCAAAAGTTTACCGGCTGGTTACCGGTCCAATCCAGGGCAAACTTCATTTTTCTTTCTTCAATAATTTTAAACTTCCAACAAGATCTAATAGCATGTAGAGCTCGAAACTACAAAAAACAGCTCAAATGGCATACTCTCACCAGGAGCTACAGTGCTTCCAGTACCCATCGGGATTTCTGGTTCCTGGTGGTAACCGGCGGGTTACTGCCGAGATTCGGAACCCTGTTCCCAGCTGACCCAGACTTGTATTGAATGTTGCCTGGCTTAATAATATTATACCGTTTCTATAAGGATATTCGTATAGTTTTCAAATATCTTTTGGATAACCATGCACTTGTCCCATGAAATATATAGGTGTTGCAATTAATGAGCTGCTTTTCACAAGCTGTTTTATCTTTTAATTCATTGTTGAACTGGTCATGCAGTTGTGCTTTGTCAAAGAAGAAACCTGCATATTGAGAGGTAACAGTATAACACAGCTATTTCAACTTTGTCGGTTGAAGGAAGTTTTTTTACTCGCTTCAGTCACATAGTGACGTTTTGGAGATCGACACGGTCCTCAAAATGCAATTTCGACCATTAAATTTGTATTGTAATATATTTATAAAATCTAAAATAATTATGATATTATGAAAGTACTTTTTGGGACAAATATACACATATTATTTCCATCCAATCTAAATATTTATAAAGATACCGATTGCCAAAGTTTAGAATTTTGTACCACATGTATATCCTAAAACGTCACTCTTTTGTGACCGGAGAGAGAGTAGTTATTTTACTTGTGCACATTATGTCTGCATTGATTTATTGAAAGGATATGTTTTGTTGCTAATTGTTCATCTCATAATAGATAGACTAAAATACACTGTGTGTCCCTAAACTTGTCATATTAGCTCACTTAGGTCCCTAAAATTTGAAACTACAGTTGTTTAAGTGGGTCACTGCAAGTCCCAAAAACGATTTGCTAACTTGATCACTGACGTGTAGCTTTGACCGATGTCAGTATCGTGTGGGGGTCATGTGCATCTCCACCACTCGCTCTCTCCATCTCCTCCTCCACCACCATGCCTGCCTCCCTCCTCCCCCGAGCTTGCTCCCCTACCACCGCCTCTGCCTCCCATCCCCCAGTTACTCCACCTCCGCTACTATTTCGAACCGCTACTCTCCTACCCCTCCATCATTGCATCCCTCATGCCACCATCATTGTTAGCCTCCATGCTGGCCCTAGAGCGTTGGCAACGATTATTGGATCCGATGGATCTCCTTGCTCGTGGCAGTCGTATGCGAGAAGGATGACTGGATCTGGCAACGACGGTGACAAGCTCCATATCCGGCGGTTGGAGGTGAGGGATTCGGCGGTTGCACCTCCATCACACGGCTTAGATTTGGTCAGCCGTCGGGGAGAAGGAAGATGGTGGCGGATATGGGTGAAAACGGATCAAATACGAATCGAATAGTGCCCGTATCACATTCGTATTCGTATTTTGTAAACAAATACGAATATAAATCCAAATATTCTCGAATACAAATACGAATCGAATATTGTAATGAATACAAATTCGAATCGAATATCTACTTAATTCGGTCGAATCCGGATATCTTGATAACTTATGTAGTATAAAAACATTAATGACATTTTATCATCGTACAATCACGGTTAATCATTCTAATTCATGTACTTCACCTTAAGAAACATAAATTCACGTTCAATTAAAAAACTTGTCTAACTAATTAGTCGTATTGTAATAAAATATACATATTGCTTTGTCGAATACAAATACGGATATGGATAGTCCGGATAAAATAACATTTCAGATTGTAAAAGTTCATACCATATTCGCTTCAATATTTTTTATGTGAATTTGGATACGAATACAAATAGGATAGAAATTATTAATTGGATGGGAAAATCTATATCATATTCGCATCTTATCGAATACGATAACTGGATAATACAGATAATTCGTATCCACTTTTCACCCCTAGTGGCGGAGGGGTTGGAGACAGACGGATCCAGCGACTACGGTGATGGGGATGCTGGTGTGGAGAAAGACAACCGCCGTCGGGGTGGAGGGAGACGTTGGCGGAGGGGTTGGTTGCAGCCGAATCCAGCGATAGTGACGATAGGGATGTCAATGTGTTATGGGCTTGCTTTTATGGGGTAAACACTGTCAAGAGGATGAACTTTGTTCTTTCTTTTGCTTGATTCTGAATAACGCGGCTCCTCTCTTTATATAGATAAGGTTAGCCCCTAATAATATGGAAACTAATTTGATAAGATAACTATTGAGTGATAGAGATAACTTAACAAACTAAGCAAATCCTAATTGATTGCTGCTGGTAGTCTTCCTTGCATGCAGCCCCCCTAATAGACTATGGCTATCCATGTGCCCGTGCCCATGACACGACGTGGAGGAACATGAGGTGAGGGAATGCAAAGGATCGCAATTACAAGGGGTTAAATACCAATTTTATTGACCACTCGGCTGGTCACGTGAGCCACATGAGACCCCCACACTGTGCTGGCATCAGTCAAGGCTACACGTTTGTGATCAAGCTAGCAAATCGTCCTTAGGACCTATGTTGCCCGGATACCCCAGTACGGATACGCGATACGGCGATACCGCAATTCGCCATTTTCCTAAAAACACCGATACGTTTATATACATGTAATAAATATAAAATAAACCAAAAATTAATGAATTCTTATAGAGAATTGAGAAACCGAGATGAGAGCTGCGAGCGGCAGCAGCACCAGATGAGGAGAGGAGCGACGGCCTTGGGCTGGAGTGAAGAGGCAGAGCAGCAGCAGCTAGAAGTGCCGAAAGTAGGGAGCAGCGATGGGAGGGAAGGGGATTGGGCGTGGAGGCGGCGTGGTCTTCGCGGCGTGGAGGGGACTGTAAATCAGTGAATCACTAACAAACACATACAAGAATATGCCATACATACACAGATATACCATAATCAACAAATCAGAGAAGGGATCGAGGGCTCACCGTGGAGGGGAGGCCGCGGCCAAGCGGCGCCGTGGAGGGGAGAGCATGGCCAGGCAGCTTTGAGGCGGCGGCATGGACGCGACGGTGTGGAGGCGAAGGCTCCGAGGGGACAACGTGGAGGCGGCAGCTTCGAGTGGATGGCGTGGAGGCAGCGGCGCTGAACGTTCGACGTGGAGGCGGCGATGTAGAGGGGATGACGTGGAAGCGTGAGACTGGGGGTGGGGGACCGAAGGGGCAACTGGCTGGGCACTCGATTTCTTAATATTTTAAAATTACTATATTTTATAAATATATTACAATAAAAATAGCGACCAAAGTTACATTTCAGAGACAATGTCCAATACTTGTGAGAGGATGGAGTTGCTTATAACGAGAGAAGAATAAATGGAGGCATAATTCCTCTTCAGTTTTGTTTGTTCCGTTTGTGATTTCATTTCCATAATTTACGGTGGAATTAATTGATTTGTGACAGTAGCGTTTGCTGATCTAGCATGATCCTAGCACATCTAGTGCCTTTTCATCCTCACTCCAAAAGATGGCAAACGGCTTCAGGTGGCGCTCCATCCGACTTCAAGCTTTGGCTTATGGTTTCTGGCTAAAATTGTGTTGTAGCGGCTATTAGCTTTTTTCAGAAAAATTTGAGAAAAAAAGATCTATGAAGTTGTTGTTACCATTTCCATGATATTAACTTTCAGTACTAATAAAGATCTGATTAAGAAGATGGATATTTTGCAGTTTTGAAACTGAAACTTTTAGGGAGCTAAGAGTGTTATATAGCACTTTGGAAGTTGAAACTTGGTGCTTCGCCCTGTTTCTAAAATTCTTAACTAACATAGTTTGATGACTCTTAGGTTTCTGAAGATCAGCCAGAGGGGATGGTGCCTGTGTTTAACAGCGGTGATGGCAAATCGTCTGCTCATCATTGTTCTTGTGTTTAACAGCGGTGTTTAACAGATAGTGTTGAGAATGGAGATATGGAGCTTTTGGTTTTGGGCATCCAAGCTTGAATTATATGTGTGTTAGTACTTATACTGTATTTTTATGCTTGTTCAAATTGCTATCGTGTGCTCCATAAATTGCATGTTGTTGGTACTTATGCTATATACAGATCGAATATCGAGTATATATTCTATTGTGAATGAAAATACTTATATTTGTTTAAATTTCATCAATATTTTGATATGATAAACTATTTATGTGTTTTATTGATTTTAGATGTACGGTTTAACATGTTTTTATGTTTTGATAAATATTCGTAACTGTATTCGTTTCGATTCGTATTCACTCTATATCTGTATTCGATATTATTTATATTTGCATTCGTATCTAAGATATTTATATTTATATTAAAAATATAAAAATAAATATGATGAAGATATTAGTCGGTCGTTTACATCTTTATCCGAAAGACTTCCGATAAGAGTCCTTGGTTTTGATGCCCCAGCCGCAGCTCTGCTTCTTAGGGCGTCTCCAATGGTCTGAGTCAGCTAGCTATATGTATGTACACATCAGCATATATTCTATGTGGAGGAAAGAGAGTATGCAAAAAAAAACCGAGCCAGCTCTTCCTTAAGCACTAGTCTATAACGCAAAACGAGGCAGCCTCTATAAATGATAGTCCTTTTCTGTGTGTACATGTAAGCATCAAATAGCTATCCTTATAGGAAATTTTTGTACGGATAACCCATTTTTTATTCGAAAATACAGAAATATACCCGCGACAAAATTTTTTACACAAATAGGCTCGAGTCGCCAAAGCATTGGGCGATTTACGCTTGTCGCCCCACCAAAAAGCGACTTATAAATAATCTGGTAACCGTTGGGCGATTAAATGCAATCGCCTCCCCGTTAAGCGATTCAATTGAATCGCCCCCCCCCCCGTTCGGCGACACAAAGAAGAGTCGCCCAACCGGGGGGGGGGGGGGGGGGGCGACTGCATGTGAATACAGCCCGACGGCCAAGCCCCTTTTCTTCCCCACGCCTGCTCGCCATTCAGTCTCCGCCGCGCGAGGAAGACAGAGCAGAAGAGAGGAAGGAAGAGGAGGAGGAGAGGGGAAGAAGAGAAGAGAAGGAGAGGGAGAGGAGAGGGAAGAAGAGAAGGAGAGGGAGAGGGAGAGGAGGAGAAGCCGCGGGATTTGCAGGTATTTTCCTAATTTTAGAAAATTTATTTTAAAAAATTTGTTTAGATAAATTTAGTTTAGAAAATCTAGTGTAGATATTTAGTTTACAAATTTAGTTTAGATATTTAGTTTAGAAAATTTAGTTTAGAAAATTAGCTTAGATATTTAGTTTAGAAAATCTAGTTTAGAACATTAAATTTAGAAATGTAGACGCAGTTTACAAATTTAGATGTACAAATTTAAATGTAGAAAAATATAGTTTTTTGTATAATATTTGTAATGCATTATTGTGAAAAATTTACTTTACAAAATTTGTTTAGATAAATTTAGTTTAGAAAATGTAGTGTAGATATAATGTTGACAAATTTAGTTTAGATATTTAGTTGAGATATTTAGTTTAGAAAATTAGCTTAGATATTTAGTTTAGAAAATCTAGTTTAGAACATTAAATTTAGAAATGTAGATGCAGTTTACAAATTTAGATGTACAAATTTAAATGTAGAAAAATATATTTTTTGTATAATATTTGTAATGTATTATTGTGGAAAATTTACTTTAGAAATTTATTGTAGATCATTCAATGTACAAATGTAGATGCAGTTTACAAAATTGAAATTAGAAAATTTAAATGTACAAAATTGTTGTGTCGAAAATTTGTATACTATTTTTCATGTATTATTGTAGAAAATGTAGTGTACAAATTTACATTTAGATAATTTTACAGTTATGGCGGGTGACTGGCGGTACACGCTATTGGATGAGCACTTGGACCGCGTGCACCGCGCTTCCCGTCGTGCGCCGCCACCGGGGAGCACGGACGAGTCGACTGAGCTGGGAGTGGTCCGGACACGCACACCTCGTGGAGCAGTTGGACCGCCTCGCAGACTCCGACGTGCGCTGGGAGCCTTACGCAGCGGAGGCAGTGCAAGCCCGTGCTCCTGACGGGCTGTCTACACTGTGCTGGCGTGACCAGGCTTTCTGGCTGACCCGCCAGAAGCTCGTGTACGGCATCTACGTGGAGGACTACGCACCGCAGCGAGTCATGCGGCAGTTTGGGCTGCGGCAGGCACTTCCTGTACCAGTCGGGCCGCCGATTCCGCCGCGCGTGCACGCGTGAGTGATCGCTTCTGATATTTTTGTACGTACTTACTATTGTGATCGCAAGTACTTACATTACGTAATGGTTCCATAAACAGGCACAACACGAAGGGCGTCAAGAAAGGCACGGACTGGTCCAGGAGGATGCAGCCCTGGATTGCGCAGTGGGAGGGTGCGCTGGATGACCGCGTGGAGGAGGACCGGCCATATGACATAGCTGACTACGCGGAGTACCTCATCTGGTACCAGGGGCGGACTCGTACCAGGCTGGTACATGTCGTTGACCCACCTGCCCCACACGTCGCCGCACCGACAGACGCGTACCCTGCGCACTTCGCACGCGACGCTCACATCGCGGTACGTAACTTGTAATTTCAAAAATTCTCAAATGGCAATATCGTTTCGATGATGGACCATTCTATGTCTTTTTGTCCAGGCTGACGTCGGTGCCGCAATGTGGTCGGAGTCCTCCGCACTAGTGCAGAGGTGGGGCACAGGTGGGGAGTTGACCCGCGAGGAGGCCGTCAGCTTTGCGCGACGGATGGAGGCAGGGTGTAGACGTATCGTTAGCCTACTGTCCTGCACGAGGCTACCGGTGGTCTCCACACCTACGGCCAGTGCACCCCGACCACCAGTGCCACCCCGACCAGCGTGGCACTACTCCGGAGGTAGTACGTGGACACGTCCACCTCCCCCGGAGCAGCCAGGGAGTTCTACGTGGACACGTCCACCTCCCCCGGACCAGCCAGGGAGTTCTGCTTGGTCACGGCCTCATACACCTACGTACATCCCCGGCTTCCACACGGATGATTTCATGGCGCCATGTACGGGTACGCATCGTCCGAGCTTGTTTTTATCTTAAGACGACATACAACGAACTAACGATATTACTATTGCAGGTCCTTACCAGCAGCAGGGACGCTTCTCCCCGGGCCACATCGAGGTGGACCAGTTTTTTGCGGACTGGCCTGGGCCGTCCTCCGACGCAGCACCGGAGGTTCTCTCCGGCAGTGGCCTCCCCGGTGCACCGGAGGCCACACAGCCGGAGGTGCAGGTGACTCCACCGGCGCAGCCGCGGGTGCGAAACCCACCTGATCGTTTTACTTTTTCGGACCCTCGTCACCCGCCGCCTCGTAATCCGTTGCACCGGAGGACGGCAAGTGGGGCCGTATGGCAGGACACGGGCGCGGTGATGGAGCACCTTAGGGAGGGGAGTGAGGGGTGTATGTCATGCATGTAATGGATAAATACGCGGCATGTTACTGCGTTATATTATAAAGTTCATTTAAATTCAAACAATGCTATTATCACTTCTTTTCGTATAGAAAATTATTTCTACATCAAGTAATGTGACAAATATTAAATACCAGTTCTTGTGTGACTTAACAGTATATGTGATTATACCATATTTTTTACGAGTTTCAAATTACAAAATTCACAAAACCCTTAATAGGATCCATGCAGTCGCCTAGAGGTAGATTGGCGAGCAGGCGTGGGGAAGAAAAGAGGGCTTGCCCGTCAGGCTGTATTCACATGCAGTCGCCCCCCCGTTAAGCGACTCTTCTTTATGTCGCCGAACCGGGGGGGGGGGGGGGCGATTCAATTAAATCGCTTAACGGGGAGGCGATTGCATTTAATCGCTCAACGGTTACCAGATTCTTTATAAGTCGCTTTTTGGTGGGGCGACAAGCGTAAATCGCCCAATGCTTTGGCGACTCGAGCCTATTTGTGTAAAAAATTTTGTCGCAGGTATATTTCTGTATTTTCGAATAAAAAATAGGTTATCCGTACAAAAATTTTATCCTTATAGATACTTCTTTAGAATGCTAGCTTTTGTGATGTCTTTTATCAAACACGCGTAAACGCTTTTTTTCTCGCTTCGGACTTGCGGGGACGTGCACCTCGGTTTCGATGCTCCTCTTGATTTATTTCCGCCGGCTTCCTCGGGTCTTTAACTCGGAAACGGAAACGCTTGCTTTTCCGCTTCGGATTCCGAGACTTTCAGACACGAAAAAAAACGCCGATTGCTTTTTCAACGGATCTCCCCCTGTGCTTTAATACCACTAGTTATAAATAATACATAAAAAAGTTAAAATAGAAGATATAAATTTTATGTTCAATACTCTTTTGAAAAAACCTCAGATCGTACGAAGATAAAATTTAATATATGAGGATATCATTGTAATAAGACGGTTGCTCTTCCCTATTGTTTATAGGGATATATTTATAGTGATTATAAAAAAACTTAAGTAGAAGCAGAAGTCTACATTAAAAATGAAAGCAAACATAATAGAATTTGGCTCACAAAGCACAAATTGTCGTATGTCAGCAACTAACCAGCTCGATAATAAAGCTGAAAGCTGAAATATGTGTTACCGCTGGCAATGGAACAATGTGTACACAAAAGTTTAGCTTGAGCCTTGAGCAAGGTGCTAGATGGGTGCCTTATAAACCAGTATCTAAATGTTGACAATAACGTAGCTTAACTGCATTCTCTCTATCCCCTAATTTTAGTCTAAATTTTTTAAATTTGATAACTTTTTTAATGGATGCTTTTTACGTAGTAGTCCATGTGACGTGCAAAACAGAATGATGTACCAAAAGTATCGCCAAACTCAAGTTGGGCATTCATTTTATCAAAAACTAAATACAAACATGAGAACATCTTGCATTATCAAGGATGTAAGTCTCCTAATAGCTTAGGGATTAATCTGTGTACTTTGAGCTATGTATTGGCCTAGATGTCCCCATTGCTGGTGCATTTTTTCTTCATGAAATTGGGAGGTGATACTGTCTGGTTTGCAGATATTCAAGGCTGCTGTTGAATGTGACATTTGATGATCGTGATATGTATGGGCCATTGAGCACTTCGTTACAGTTTTTTTCGATCCCCCCACATACCTATAGTCATACGTATAGCCCACAACCACTTCACGCACACATCACCTAAAGTGTGAGAGAGAGAGCTTCCATAAATAAACGATATACTCTGTCCTCTGGTAGATATGTCATGTGGACATTTTTTCTTTCTTCTCACTTTCCTGTAGTATATTTGCAATCCCAACACTTCAAAAAAAAAATGTTAGTTTTTTTAAATGTTCTATTTGAGTAGCACAGCAATGCACTGTGTAGTATGATGCTCCTAGCATTAGCTAATATATTCTGACCTAAAAAAATATTTCAGCTTGCACTAGAGTTTGGAGCGCTATGTTGTGCCTTTGAAGTGAGACTTTTGAGCCTTTTACTTTCTCCTAGCTTTCATTCTTTGTTCATTTGTTCACATCTGAAACCAGTGCCTGTCTAATACCTTCCCTTCTACAAGGTGAATATTTTTCAACATGGTGCGAGCCCTGAGTAAGTTAATTGTTTATATTAGCTTTATGAAATCATTCTTGGTGCCTATAAATTTTGCATTTCATATTCTGAATCAGTGCATTTCAACATGGTCAATTTCGTCTCTGCTTGATGCGGGATGCAGCTACAAAAAGCTTGACCAGTCTAATTAGTAGCTTGTTGAAATGACCACCGTGCATTGCCAATTGATGTTCTCATCTATGTTATCCTTTACACTAAATTAATGCCACACCGTCTGAGTAGTTCAGTTGTTTATGAGCTAACAAAGATCAATCAGAAAGCTTGATAGCGTTGTTTCCAGATTGGAAATCTGCTAGGCGCTTTCATAAAGAACTACCAAATTACCAGAGTTAATGCTCATGTCATACTCATTTGATGTTTTCAACAGGGAGTTAGAAGAGAGGTGGGCAACCATGCAAGGCTTTTGAACAAGTTATGGACCCATATAGAGAAGACGGCTCAAAATTCGGAGGACCATGGCTTGGTGAAATCCACCTCTGAACTCCACTCCGCAAAGCCCGAGAGGGCTGCCGAGCTCGTTTCTGTTCCTGAGAAGGCTACTTCTTCATACCACTCAAATGTGAGCCCCGCCTCGAGCAAGTCCGTTGGCCACACGGAGCTCCAGGTTGTAATGGGTGCCTTGTTATGCTTTGCTATCATAGCTGTTTATGCAACACTGTAACACTGTCATTTTGGCATTCTTATTAGTTACACGTCTGATAGATTGTTACTCCACAGTAACACAAGTGATTGATTGTTACCAGCAATACATACTTTCCAGTTACACATTCATCGATGCTTCATGTGATCCAGGGCGGTTTCTTCCGAGTCTTTTAACTCTGCACAAACCTGAGTTTGAGCCTGAACGGTTGTTTCATTTCTTCTCTAAGAAAGTAGTACAAAGAAGAGAAAGCTAGCAGTATACTAGACGTACATATATAGTTATGTTCATGCGCACGAACGTTGATGTGCGTGGTGGGACAATTAACTAATCATGGTTTGCACCCTGCATTTCTGCCTGCACCTGCTTCTGCTTGCCTTGGGATGTGATGGCCTGGAAGAAGAAGCGTAACGCAGCTGGCGTTGCTTTGTTTCTGTAGATATCGTTCATTCATAAATTCATTGGTCTTAGTAAACAAAAAAACCTTATGGCGAAGAGCTGGCTGAAGCCAAAGGACGAAGGGGAGGCAACAAATACATCTAGGCCTCAAATAATTATATTACGTTAAACCTACCGCGTACTGTAATACTAATTCATGATCTAGCAAACCTTGTAAGTAATCGAGATTTGCTTGAAATCGTTGTTAAGAAATGACAGCAGTGAAATTCAAGTCAAATTAGTCAAGAGTGCTCATCTCATTCGTAAAAGAAAGAGAAAATTAATGCTGAAGTGGCCAATTGAAGAGGACAAAATATCCATTAGGCATGAACGTTAAATGACTAGATCCTGCTGGTAAGGAAATAAATAAATAAAGAAAAGTCAATAAACATTACGTCTTATTGGCAACCCACGAGATAGGAGCAAAGCGTTCACCACCTCTCAAGGGCGGATCTAGCAATCGGGTAAGGCTGCCACCCAAGGTAGCCCGTGCCGCCGGCGCCGGGCGGAGCCAGGAAGCGAGGAGGTGACCGGCCTGCTGCGCGCGGGCGGGAACTGGGAGGCGAGGAGCGGCGCAGGGGGAGGCCGGGCCTGGGTCAGGGCGGGACTTGCGAGGCGGGCTCAAAACACAGCAGCATGGCTCCTCAGCCTCAAACAAGAAGTCTGAATCCGAAGGTAAGATCGTAAGATTGATGAATCAAGGACATTAGTCACACAATTGACGGTGATAGAAATAAGAAATAATTTCAAGGTATGAACGAGTACCATCTTCTATATTCTACCTCTAATTTTATATGTTTACATGCAGATTGTAGTTGTGGATTTTAGTTAGTGTCATATGCTCTTGTTTCTATGATTACAATGAGGATGATGTATGTCTTGCTTTCCTATGATAAAATTATTGGTCTATTTTACCCAACCTAAATTCCTCAATCCCACCATCACGTTCTTCTCCACCTTCGGTCCCTTCCTCAACCCTCCCACTACCCCGCTAACACCGTGGTTCATCAGGTTGTCACTAGCATTGTTATCGCCCGTTGTACGGTTGTTCGCATACTAAGTTATGTATGTTTTCTTCACAAATCCATTGTATGGTGATTCATATCTTAATCTTTTAGAATTTAGAAAGATGTGCTATAAAGAGTTCTAGATGAATTCTAATAGAATTATGATTCCTACTCCACTTTGGAGAAAAGCTAGGGGACTATATAAAACTATAAGGGGTGGTCATGGAGAACCCAAGCAACCAAACAACAAAGCAAAGAAGTCACTTATTCAAAGCCAGAGGTGTACAAGAGGATTAGATGCTAGTATCAGGTGATACAAAATTAAGATCGATATCGATGATGTGAAATCATGTTGAGAAATTTGACAGTGGAGGAAATTTTAGCGCGTGGCAAAACGTGATGAAAGATGTCTTTATCCAACAGGAACTATTTATGCTCTTGAAGGGGACAAACCGGAAAAGACATCCGCTGAAGACTGGAAGATGATGGAGCAGAAGGCTATCAGTTAGTCTGTCTAGGTCTCTCCGATGAGGCAAAATACTCGGTGATCAAGGAAAATTCGTCAAAAAAAATTATGGAAGGACTTAGAAGAATTGTATATGGAAAAATCGCTGGCAAACTAGTGGATATTGAAGCGACAACTGTACAGATTGTGCATGGAGGAAGGTGCATGATTCGTTAACCATCTTAATGTCTTCAACAAACTTATTACACAACTGACTAGTGCGGCTGAGAAAATTGAGGAGAATGGCAAGGTTGTCATATTGGTATTATCTCTACCACCAGATTGTGTATGGAGGAAGGTGCATGATTCGTTGACCATCTTAATGTCTTCAACAAACTTATTACACAACTGACTAGTGCGGATGAGAAAATTGAGGAGAATGGCAAGGTTGTCATACTGGTATTATCTCTACCACCATCATAGAAACAATTTGTGATGAATATTCTCGTTGGAAAAATCACTCTCAACTTCAATAAGGCAATTGCATATCTATTAAAAGCGAAGTCCTTGAAAAAGCCATTGAAATCTTCATCCTCATCAAGCATTCGCTGCAATAGGTGTTGCAAGCAGAAGCAAAAGTCACAGAAAAAAGGACAAGAGCAAGGGTACGCATGTATGCTATCTATGTGACGAGGAAGGTCGCATGATAAAAGACTGTATGAATTTGATACAAATGAAGGGGGTATGCTCAGTGATGGTAGCAAAGGATGATTCGGACGTACTAGTCGTCACTCAATCAGATACTTCTCATTGATGGACATTAGATTCAAGTGGTTGGTTCCATATATTTTTGGCGAAGGAGATATTTGACGAAGGATCTCTACACCTGGAGCATAGAACTATTCACTTAACGGATTGCAAGGAGCATGCAATTACTAAGGTGGGAACAATTGCATTAGAGAAGTATGTATTTGGGCATGCATCGAGCTTTGATATAGTGTTGGAATCTAGCCATGGATCAACACGCCCAAATCAATCAAGAATTCTCTGTTTTCTAAGAATGAACATTGAATCCAAAAGACAAGAACAAATAGGACTTCAGAGTTTCAGAGACAGAGTGTTTTGGGGTAATATTTTTTGTATTCTCAAAACTGCAACTTACACAATAACTCAATTACAGACTCCTTTTTTTTTTCTAAGATAGCTAGACTAATTGAGATCCAGTTTTGTTGGCCTCAATTTCCACGATGCCTGCGCACACCGTGCTACCCCTGATAGTTTGCTAACTGACTGAAGACTTGCTCACGCTCTAACTGACTTACGATCAAGTCATTCCACGACCACTCGCACACTTACGACTACGCACAAACTTATGACCACTTACAAGTACAACTACTATAGTACTCTTACAAGTACAACTACTATAGTGACCTCCGACTATCGACCGGTTACTGTAGCTTATAACTACCGACTAGTTCACTATAGCTACGATCAGTTTACTATACTCTGGTCAAACACGACCACGGCGCCAGACTACGGCACCACGAGCATGGCACCACGACCACACACACTGTTGATTGAGTCAGTTTTATTCGACCACATGCAGTACCTTTAATTTGGTTACTATCAAGAGATTATGTGTCTAATATCCAATAGCAATACACTAATGGAAGAAGATTGAATAGAACAAGCAATAACAGCCTTAGGGAGTGTTCTTTTAGGCTGCGGCTGATGGCTTTTGGCTACGGCTGATGACTTTTTGTCTACTTTTTCGACACAGTAGCGGACGACAGAGATGCCGACGTACATGTCGCACACGGTTTTGGGCTTAAGGAGCCATTTAAAGAATCCACTTCAAGAGGCAGATGTTTGGTTTTTTGACTTCTGGAGAAGCCAAAAGCCAAAAAGAACTAGATCTTAATATGAGAAAGCATAATTGGCCCTTCTATCTCTCTTGGCCATTCATCTTCTGCCCAAGCAAAATGGGAACATAAAAGGATCCTCATCATGTCCAAGTCAAACCAAAGTGAAGAACGGAAAATGGCATTGCATGAATGCATGGCCCATACAATACAGTGCACTGTATATACATTTAGAAGCATTAATTAAACTCCATACCAAAAGGCAGATCAAATTAACCAGTCTAACCAAAAACACGAACATGGCAGCCAGCTAAGCTTCAAGGTCCATGCATGCATCTACTTGGAGAACATGAGGAGGTCGGCGGCCTTGCAGCCGAGGTACTGCAGTGGAAGCCTCTGCATGGAGGTGCTGCCCAGATCCATGAGCTGCTGATGACTAGGGGCCATTGCCGCAGCAGATGCTGCGGTGACCTTGCCCTGGAAGAGCTGGTCCAGATTCTGGTGCGAAGCGAGGAGCTTGTCCAAGATCGACCAGTCCGTGGCGGCGAAGCTGTGGTCGCCCCCGGCGCTGCCGTGGAGCATCCCGTTGGTGCCGCGCGACGTCAGCTTCATCAGGTTCTGGGAGCACTCGACGTCAAGGGATCTCATTGCGACGGCGGGCGGGCAGGGAAGGAGGGAGGGGATTACCGGCTGCTGCTCGGCGCTCATCAGTTGCGGGAGCTGCATGGAGGGGTCGAAGGAAGGGAAGTCGTAGTGCGGCATGAGGTGGGGGTTGTGCTTCTGTTCCGTGGGCATTGCACCGGGGACCGGAACCGGGAAGGGGTGGAGCTCGTCGTCGTCCACCGCCGCCATCTCCGCCGGGTTGAGGCCTCTCTGGTAGTTCTTCTTCTTGGAAACCCTACACACCACCCAGCCATCTTCCTGCATCCCAGATCAGAACTTGGTAAATGTATTTAGAACCCCAATCAGTTCATTTACCTTAATAGCTAGTAGCTAGCATATGAAGTTTCTTTGCAACAGTTTGAATTGGTGTTTGATCCAAGTTGGTATCGTACTTTCCATGGAAACAAGAAACATATATGTCTTGATGATACTTTCATGAGATCAGATTGATGACTTGAAATGACATTTCATGGATGAAAGCGATTAAAAGAAGCTAGGAACCGTAAGAGATGTTTCTTTTGTTTGAGCAAATTATAACTTAACGATCTTTCAGGCAACGTTTAGATCGAATGATGTCATGAGGATGTACAGGGTGATCAACGCATGGAACGCATACCTGAACCTCAACGTTGTTTTCGTCGAGGCGGTACTCGTGCATGATCCAGTCAGTCTTCTTGCCGTGGGGAGCCCTCCCGACGTAGAACACGAGGGTCTTCCTCATGCCAATCCTCCTGGCGTTGCCGAGGAAGATGGCCTTGTCCCGCCCCGTCGCCTTCCAGAATCCCGCCGTCGTGGCTCGGTTCGTCCTCGTGCCCGTCGGGTACTTCTTGTCCTTGTGGCAGAAGAAGTACCACTCGTTCTGAGGCCCTGTTCCTATTCTGCACCTATCTGCCATGCATCAAATATATGTAGGATGAGTTGTGAATTAGCTATAAAGCTATAGAAAGATCAGATCTAGCATGACGAGAATATTTGAAGGCCATGTAGCACATGTTTACCTTTGAGATCCCAGGGCTCAAGCTTGTTGAGATCAATCTCCCTTATGACATCAAGATCTATGGCCTCATAAGCGACCTTCTTCCTCAGGTAGTAGTAGAGGAGCTCCTCGTCCGTTGGATGGAAGCGGAAGCCCGGTGGCACCGACAGCGGGCCGCCGCTCGGATGCATGCTTCCTTGCCGGCCCTAAGATCTGAGAAGTAGACCACCACCATAGCACCAATCATCAATAGAAATCAGAGGCTTGCTACCTTATATACCTTTCTCTTGGTTCATAGAACTAACAGAACAAAAGGAAGAGCACAAACCTTGGAAATCTCCTTTGCCTTTGCTTTGCCTGATCAGCTGAGCTCCTCAAAGCAACAAAAGTGTAGAGACAGGCAAGCAAAACAAGAGCAAGGTGATGCTACAAGGGAAAGGATGTATGGGTTATATGGAAGGGGGAGGTAGGGTATGCAAGTCCAAGATGCTCACCAAAGACAAACCCTAGGTCTATAAAATATATATGGCCAGTGCAGGGATGCGTTTGAGCTGTCTATTAGTGGTAGCTTGATTGTTTAGAGAGCGCATTGACTATATTGATAGGGTCACAGTAAGTGTCCATGCATGTATATGGATGTCTTGGGCTGGTTTTGGAAGGACTAAATGAAAAGAAGGGGTTTTGTTCCTTGAATGGGGGACCTGCCCCAAAACTGGCCTCAGAAGGAGCAATTAGGTGTCTCCATCTGCATCTGTATCATTATTGTGTGATTTTGCAGATGTACCCTTGCCAAACATAATATGGTCATAACTGCAGCTGACGTAGGTCTAGGCATTTTTTTGTAAAATAGGAGAGACAGCAAGGGTTAGTATGTAAATATCCAGTAGACTAACCTAAACTGTAGTAATTTGGACTTTGCACGTGGGAGTCAGGACAAAGGAAGAATTAAACCTGTAAATTATATTGCTCCAAATCCCGATCTCTCTATTCCTCTTCCATTCCCTACAAAATGCCTTACTTTTATTTCACCATATACAATGCTCTTTGGGACTGGCATTGGTTACCTGTCCCAATTAGGGATCTAAGCCTAGGTAAATTTGAAATTAGTTACTGACTTCGCGTCGCATCTGATCTTGAAATTTAACTACTAGCTAGCTAGCTCATTGTCAACTATCTATCCAGCCATTCGAATTATCACTTGTGGATACAAGTGTAGCATTTCAGTATGATACCAGATGTATGACCAATCAACAATAGTGATATCATCTGGATCTATATCATGATTGATCATAGAATGACTAGATATAGTCTATAGATAACTACTTCTGGTTCAAAATAGACGACGTTCTAGCACTATGCATGTATATATAGAGAGAGAGTGAGACTAGGAAAATATGATGATATCGTTAAGTGAGAAATATGCATAGTCTCTCCTTTTTGGTTTTTGTCTTCTCTGAAAGTCACTATAAATATGGCAACTTCTTGAAGCGGATTTTCAAACAGCTCTTGAGCTCAAAATCATTGTGCGCTGTCTACGTCAGAGCCTTCATCGTTCGTTGCTGTCTCGAAAAACACAGATAAGAGTCATGAGCCATAGCTCAAAAGAACAGGGCTACACTATTCGGTTGTAACTTGTAATTCAACTAACATTGATTCAACCTCGAAAATTTAATCATTTAGAAAAAGGATATGCCCCCGGATAAATTGAAGAAAAACAAATACCGGATTTTGATCTCTCTCCGCGCGCACGCGCGTCAACATCTGTGTATGAATGTATCCTGTAAGTGCTACATGCACATTGCTCAAGGTCACATAGGGAACCAAAGCGACGTAGAGACACCGTCATAGCTATGGAAGGACATGAAAACTTCCACGTACGCATGCATGGCGTTCGAGATCTACCTTGTGTTCACGCACGATATATCGCCGAGCTAGACGGCAATTCGTTGAACGTTACTACACACAACGATCGGGTGGTAAGCTAGTCATCCTGTGTTACATGAACGTGAATTAAACTATTTCACGTGAAATTCATGTATTTCAAATGGCGCCTTAATCGTGCATGGAAATAATCAAAAGCTGGCATTCCTTACAAACGACAAAGAGGAAATGAATACACGGTTCTTTTTGTCAGGATTATAATGACACAGCAAAACTTAGAAGGGTGTTAAATGTTATAAGAGACCAATCTATGGCGGTTGATAAATGTTAAAATGTTACATATAAATATTGAAAAATACAAATTTATATAGCATGACGAGTCATATATTTATCTTAATATATATGTTTGCAATTAATTTAATCGATAGGAGTTACTGTTGTTGATCGAAATAGCTAAGAAAAAAATATAACCTTCTAAAGTCATGCATGCATGCTTGACAAGAAGCTGACTAATCCTGATGTTGATCAACTGGAAAGAGTGGTAGGAACGAATGATATGAAAACAGCGTCAATGACTTATTTCCGTGTTACTTTATTGATCTACTCGAAGTTCCATACTTTCATATGCTGGTGGTTAGTGATCTGACCAAACTTGATTGTTTCTCTTATTGTTGGCTGAAGGGATTCTTACGCTATCTAATGCGCTCGTTCCGATGCACGAAATGGCTCTTTACAGGTACCTGGTCAACCACGGACGTTGAGCTAGCTAGCTAGTTAATTAGATTACATATATGATCAGATTTAATTTGTTTTTCTTTTCAGACTTTAGATAGGTGCATTGATCCAAAGCAGGTTAAAAGGATCGTAAATTGAATTTGCTTGTTTAATTAAATAGCCTCTCGTAGCGAATCTAGAAAATGGCGACAAAGGTGGGTGTGTGTGTTGGGGGGGGGGGGGGGGGGGGGGGGGGGATACTGCAGCCTATGTGGAGGACGAATGTAGAAAGAGGGGAGGTGAATGGGCCAAGAGCAATGGAGAGATGGGGACAGGATGGCAAAGGAAGGCAGGGAAGAATGAGTGGTAAGGTGGGTCCCACGTGTTGATTATACTGACAAATGGGTTCAACTCGTCATGTTCCATTATATTTTGTGTGATTAGATGGAAATATAGATTATTGAAACATTTACCAAATTACTAGTAAGTGTGCACGTGGAATTCACGTCAAAAGCATAAATTATATGTCCAGAAATGAAATGTAAATTTTGCTCCATACCTTATGACTGAATTTATCATCTGTCATGTAGTCAGGTACACCTTATGACAGACATCCAAGAAATTATGTCACGTTCATGAACAAATATAATAGGTATGCTAGACCAGAGGTCGAGGAACTGGACCCCTAGCGAAGCGTGGTCATTTTTGGCACACCGTGGCAGAGAAATTCCTCCTTTGCCCCCTCTCATGCGAATTCCCCCATTGGCCCCACATGCGGACACCTACCTAGTTGCAGTCGATAGTCGTAAGCTACAGTAACTGATCGGTAGTCGTAAGCTACAGTAATTGGTCAGAGAAGCGGTTGAAGTACCGTGGTCGAAGAAGCGGTCGAAGCGTCGTGGTCAACACGCCATGGTCGAAGTCCTGTGGTCGATGCCGTGGTTAACATCCCGTGGTCGAAATCCCGTGGTTGACGTCCTGTGGTCGAGGCGCCATCCTAGAATTCATGTGGTTGAGGCGACATGGTCGAAGCGTCGTGGTCGATGTGCCGTGGTTGGAGGACTGTAGTCAGAGAAGCAGTCGAAGTGCTGTAGTCGAAGAAGCGGTCGATGTCCCATGGTTGAGGCACCGTGGTCAAAGTGCCGTGGTCGGAGTCCTGGGGTCGACGTGCTGTGGTCAGAGGACCGTGGACAGAGAAGTGGTTGAAGCGCCATGGTCGGAGAAGCAGCCAAAGTACTATGGTCGGAGAAGCAGTCGAAGTGCTGTGGTCAGAGAAGCGCCCGAAAGGCCGTGGTCGAAGAAGTGGTCAAAGCGCTGTGGTCGAAGGACCGTGGTCAACGTGCCGTGGTCGAAGTCCCATGGTCAAAGGATAGCGGTCAACACGTCATGGTCGACGTCCCGTGGTTGAAGTGCCATGGTGGACACACTATCCTGGAAGTCCCGTGGTTGAGGCAATGTGGTCAAGGCGATGTGGTGCTTGATCGTGCAAAAATAGCACACCCGCAAGTGCACGGGTTGCCACTGAAATAGTGGCGAGTGTCGTGTTCTCCACAGGGACTAGACTGAGGCTACCGGTGCTCAGTTAAAGCTAGATCAATCGAAACGGGGGAGAAAACTAAACTACCGAACGAACTCTAACTCACATGGATGAAACGACAAACGAATTGAACAATCAAAAGGCGACAGAATGAACGACTGTACGAATGGACATCGTACGACCGAACGAACTACACGAACGAACAGGCACGAACTAAAACGACTACAAGAACGATGACACAACTACCGATCGCCAACCTAACTAATTACCGACCGTGAGACAGAAGAAGGGAGTCGAGGAGCACTAGGGGAGTCTAGAAGCACGGAGGGAGTCGAGAGAGAACGAGGGAGAAAACGGTCGACGACTAACTAGATGACGGCGGCAATGACAACACAACAAACTACGACAAACATTCGCACAATCTGACTATCGACAGACCACGGAAAGAAGGAAAGAGGGAGGTTGAGAAGCAAGGGGGAGTCGAGACAGCACGAGGAGAGGGTCGTCGGCTAGCTAGACTGCGCAACACTAACACAGACAACAGGACAAGCACAAGACGGAGCCTACACAGCACTGATCACAAACTGACCATAAGCACAGACTAACCACTGACACATACATCATAGATCTATGATAGAATCCACAGAATAACAAGCACAGTTCATATAGTATTGAACAATTAATAGTGACATCTAATAGTAGTTAATTAATAGTAATTGTCATCACAGTGCACAATTAAGCAAAGGATTAACAGAGTAATTGGAACCAAGAAAGGGGAAGAATTGGGGATTGGAGTGAATTAAACCTAGATGAAGAGGAAGTAGAGGAGGAATTGAGGCTCGGTGAAGTGGATGCAGCAGGGGAGCAGCATCGGTGCCGTGGAGGAGAAGGGGTTGGCGATGTGGAAGAAGACGGGGTCGCCGGACTAGGTGGAGAGGTGATGCGCCGGTGGATGGAGTAGCATCGGCAGCAGGTGAAGATTGTGCAGAGGCGGAAGTAGATGGCGGTGGAGTGGCGAGGTGGAGAAGGGAGGCGGCCGGTAGATGGTAGCGCAGCGGAAGAGATGGAGAAGTGGCGGCGGCGTGCGGGTGCTGCGGAGGAAGAGCAAGGAGGAGAAGGTGGCGGTGCGGTGGAGCAACAGGCGGAGCTTGATGCAGAAAGGAGGAGGTGCGGTGGAGTGGCGAGGTGGAGAAGGGAGGCGGCCGGCGAGGTAAGGCCCGGCCCTTGCCGGCGCCGACAGTGGAGAATAAAGGGGGGAAGGAGGAGAAGCAAAGGGATGAAGGAAGAAGTGAAGAATAGTGCCGGGTGTAAAGAAATCACAGGCGGCGGTGCTAGGGATTTGAGGTCGGTGGGGAATTGGTAGTTTTGCATTTTAGCCCTCCAGAATTTCAGGAATTGTGAACAGGTCCTTCTCTAATGTGATTTCTTCTATTCTGGCCCTCTGGAAGTCCGATTTCATCGCAGTTTGATCCTACACATCCATGACGACGCGTATATCTGTAGGAGCAGCCCTAGAATGCCAAATTTGTTGTTTATGCTCCTTGATCGCGCCGACATGCGGAAAAAGCACAAAAAATGTAAAATGATCCAAATTGAGCAATTAATTATAAAAAACGTGTAAATGATGATAAATGGTCTTAAAATGTGAAGAATATAAGGGTAAAATAACGGCTAAATATAAGCAAAAATGACGCATGTCATGTGGTCGACGCAGCGTGGTTGGAGAAACGGTTGAAGGGCCGTGGTCGAAGAAGTAGTCGAAGTCCCATGGTCCAAGCACCGTGGTTAGAGTCCTGGGGTTGACGTAGCATGGTTGAAGTCCTAGGGTCGACGCGTCATGGTTGGAGCACAGTGGTCAGAAAAGCAGTCAATGTGTCATGGTCGCAGTCCAATGGTCAACTCTCTGTGGTCAAAATGCCATGGTCGGAGAAGTGATCGATGTACCGTGGTCGACACGCCATGGTCGAAGTGCCGTGGTTGGAGAAGTAGTCGATGTGCCGTGTTTGAAGTGTCGAAGTGCCGTGGTTGAAGTGCAATGGTCGAGGCACTATGGACCAAGTCCCATAGTTGAGGAGCCGTGGTCGAAGTCCTGTGGTCGACACACTGAGGTCAAAGTCTTGTGGTCGAGAAGCGGTTGAAGTGCCATGGTCGAAGAAGCGGTCGAAGGGTCGTGGTCAGAGAAGTGGTTGAAGCGCCGTGGTCGAAGGACCGTGGTCAATGTGTCGTGGTCAAAGTCCCATGGTCGAAGGATCGTGGTCAACGTGCCATGGTTGACGTCCCATGGTTGAAGTGCCATGGTGGACGAGCTGTCCTAGAAGTCCCATGGTCAAGGCGACGTGGTTGGAGAAGCGGTCGAAGGGCCGTGGTTGAAGAAGCAGTCGAAGTCCCATGGTCGAGGTGCCGTGGTTAGAGTCCTGGGGTCGACGCAACATGGTTGAAGTCCTGGGGTCGACACGTCGTGGTCGGAGCACCGTGGTTGGAGAAGCGGTCGATGTGTCATGGTTCCAGTCTAGTGGTCAACGCTCCGTGGTTGAAATGCCATAGTCGGAGAAGCAGTCGATGTGTCATGGTCGATACACCGTGGTCAAAGTGCCCTAGTCAGAGAAGCAATCGATGCACCATGGTTGAAGCGCCATGGTCGAGGCACCGTGGACCAAGTCCCGTAGTCAAGGAGCCATGGTCGAAGTCCCGTGGTTGAGAAGCGGTTGAAGTGCTGTGGTCGGAGAAGAGGTTGAAGGGCCGTTGTCGAAGAAGCGGTTGAAATGCCGTGGTCGAAGCTCCATGGTCGAGGGGCCGTGGTCCTAGCCCTGTGGTAAAGGAGCCATGGTTGAAGTCCCGTGGTCAAAGAAGCGGTCAAAGTGGCATGGTTGAGAAGCGGTTGAAGTGGCGTGATTGGAAAAGCGGTCGAAGTGCCGTGGTTAGAGAAGCGGTTGAAGTGTCGTGGTCAGAGATGCGGTCGAAGTTCCGTTGTCGGAGAAGCGGTTGAAGTGCCATTATCGGAGAAGTGGTCGAAGTGCCGTGGCCGAAGCACCATGGTCGAGGCACCGTGGTCCCAGTCTTGTGGTCGAGGAGCCGTGGTTGAAGTCCCGTGGTCGGAGAGGCGGTCGAAATAGTGTGGTTGAGAAGCCGTCGAAGTGCCGTGGTCAGAGAAGCGGTCGAAGGATTGTGGTCAGAGAAGCAGTAAAAGGACCATGGTCGGAAAAGTGATCGAAGTACCGTGGTCGAGGCATTGTGGACCAAATCCTGTGGTTGAGGAGCCATGGTCAAAGTCCCATGATTGACGTGGTGTGGTCGAAGTCCCGTGGTTGAGCAGCGGTCGAAGTACCGTGGTTGAAAAAGTGGTCGAAGTGCCATGGTCAAAGAAGCGGTCAAAGTGCCGTGGTCAAAGAAACGGTCTAAGTTCCATGGTTAGCGAAGTGGTCGAAGGACCATGGTCGAGGCGTTGTGGTCAAGGTGTTGTTGTCGAAGTCTAGTGGGGGACGAGCCGTGGTCGAACTCCCATGGTCAATGCGCCGTGGTCGAAGTACCATAGTCGAAGAGTTGTGGTCGAACTCCCGTGGTCGACGCACCATGGTTGAACTCTCGTTGTCGAGCTGATTTTCCACAATCAACTAAATTCAAGAAGATAGAGGACGACATCATATACCTTCTCTTCATCGAGGCATGGATGTGTTGTGCTGGCGTAGTGGGTCACGGGCGGTTTCAGGCTGGAGGGTGGGGTCAAAGATTTTGATAACAGTAAGCATCGAAGATGTTGACAACGGTAGCAGGAGTCGAGTGGGGCAAAGTGCAGCAGTGCAGAGAAGCATGGGGCGGAGCAGGAGCTGGGGGGGGGGGGAGGAACGGTGGTGCGGGGCCAGAGGGGGAGAAGCGGTGGTGTGGGGCGGAGCGGGAGCGGAAGGGGGCGGAGTGGCGGGGGAAGGAGCATGGGGCGAAGCGGGAGCGGAGCGGTGGAGCATAGGGGTTAGGTGGAGCAGGGGGTGTTGTGGGAGTGGGGGAGCATTGGGGCGTCATTGATGGATATATTGCGGGCGTGATGCGGGGGTGTGATTGCAGGAAGGGGGGAGGAGGTGGGTTGGCGTGGCGTGTGGCGGTATTGGCAGGACCAATTTGCAATTGTGGACGTTCGATAAACTGAATAAATGGTGTAGATATTCAGATGGCAGGACCAACTTGCAATGTTAGCCGTTGGATTATGTTGATATAACGATCAGGAGAGGAAGGTATTAATGTAGTTGGGTGACAAATTGGTTTAATTAAACTGATGCTTTTTATATTAGTATAGATATGTAGTTTATCAAAATAAAACTTAAATGTGTCTTGTTGTGGGGGTGGCCCAACCCCCCGTGACTGGGCCGTGCAACTAGTCTAACATGTAATAGGCCCAATAGTGTAGAAGAATATACCAGTGTAAATATACCAATGTACCCTTATCCTTTGTAAGCACTAAGGGGTAGAATGGGGATTTCCTATTCTACCCCACTCATATATATAAACACCCAGGAGGGGTAGGAGGGAGACATCCTCTCATTCTTACCAACTCTCCCATAGATCTGGCTCTCCTCTTCCTCTTCTACTAGTCCCCTTCTCTACTATTTGGCCTGTAGCCACAACATGTCTCTTTCTAGTAGTTTTGACAAACTATTTATATTTTTTTCCTTGCATAAAAAACGTTACTCTATCCTTTTTATGTGTACATCTCACCTATCTAGTGCTACGTTCACGCTCCATCAATCCATGTTCACGAGCTTTTTAATTTGTGAACGTAGGTGTGCTCCCCCCAAACACACACACATATATAAGAAGTCTCTTTTCTACTTCCGAGTGTAATTACACCGAATATCGTATCTCAAAATATAGGAAGTACCTCGTATAATAGAGGGTATGTACGTGTAGTATACGAGTATTTCAGACCATCTAGGTGGTATGAATAATTTTTTAGATGTGGTATGTATATTTTTTTCGTCATACTCATTTTTTATGTGCGTATATGAAGGTATTTACAAAATACGCTAAAAACTATGGACTCCCTTGCAATTTTTTTCATGTGGTTCACATTGGAGTATCTTATAATCAGTATACGAATATACCTAAAGTAATAAAGGAATATTTCAAGTTTGTTTAGGTGGTATATTAAAGGTGGGTGTAATTACACCTGGGAGTAAAAGATATTTTTCTTATATATATTATAAATATATATCCAAAAACACAAATAAACAATCGGGCCTCGGTTTATTTCTTCCATTTCTTTTCGATTAACAAAAGCTTGTTTTGAACGGATCACGCAATGACAAATTACAGTCTCATCCTTTGCATCAAGCCACGATTTCCCTTTCCCAAATTATCTCCAACTACCACACTCGTGTGATCAATCTGTTTCTATATTTTTCTTGTCCCCAGTCGCTCACCGACGCATGAACACAACAAATAATTATAAATCTAGCTAATTAATTAGCAGCTTAGCCTCTTAGCTTGACTATGGAATCTCAGCTACCTCCGAAGACGATATAATGGTCGATAGTCCTGGGTCGCAAGTCAGGATTTTGTAGGGCATCCATTGTTCTTGCACATGACTATTATTATTTAGTTATGTAAATGGAAATACATATATCCAAGTTATCTGATGAATAAATAGGACAATTATGAGAAACTAATTTGGGAAATTATAAATGGAAAATAGCTGATATATTTTGACATGATTATTTTATACCCCCAAAACTCCAACTTGCTTAAATATCTAGACGGATGGTATGGGGGCTGGTGTAGTGGATGCATGAGAACATGTGGTTAGCGGTAGAACCGCCCAGATAACTCTAAGAAATGAATCTTGTCATGACCTCCTATGTAAAACAGTATAATCATAAGTTTGCAAATTGCAACTTGGCTAAGTAAATCTATCGAACCCCCGAACTCATCTCACAGGTAGGAGAAAGGAGTGAAATAGTGCAAGGGCAATGAGGGGCTAAAGGGACACCGAGAGGAGGGTGAAGTTTGCTAGTCATGCTAACGTTGTGGAGAGTGGAGTCTGAATGCGCTAGTATCCATGGTAAACATCCCACACAACGTATGGGACCCACTGTAAGTGGGAGCATCCTATAAGGTGAGATGACAAAAAGGGGTAAGATATTTTGAACAGCTATCATGATGATTTGCTTAGCTACATGACTAAGGAATCATGTTAAGAAAAATGTGTAAATTATCTCTCGTGGGTAAAGTGTACACAAACTCTGCAGAGTGGAAACTATTTGAATAGTCGTGCCCACGGTTAAGGGCAGACATAGGAATTTAACATGGATATAGTTCTATTTTAAAACTTTTGGGTGGGATTGGAAAAGTGGCGGGCCATAAAAAGCTCTGATTTGTGTTGTCCTAGGTGTCGCCGCAGTGTAAGATAGGCGGTTATAACGCCGAAAGATTAGCATGAGGTGCAAAAACCATGTAACGATAGATGGAATTTAGATCACTATTATTATTACATTCTTTCATACATTTAAAAAATCTGTTTTGGTTAAATATACTAAGTCTTAGAATTTCTAATTATTATAAATTTTAAGGCATTTGGCAAATAAAAATAGCCCGAGCCTTCCTTTGACAAGCTATACATCCATATAATTGCATGTTGTGTATTGGCTCACAGAACGTGGTGGTTTGTGGTCACTGTTGGTGTGGTGTATAGCACACGCAAGCACGTGGGAGTAGGCAACAGGTCAACGATAGGCGGCCATGTGTGGGAATGCGTGAGCAAGGCCGCGAGCGTGTGGTGACGCATGGGCAAAGGCACGCGTGGCTATGGCAACAGCAAAATGACACGGGCAATTGCAGATGGTGATGGCATTGCTGGCAAGTGGAGCGATAGCTTTGGTGGCAACAGATTGTGGCACCCGGAGAAAAACAAGAAAAGTGGCTAGGGCTTTCTTGGGTTTTGGATCTTCTCTCCCTACGACCGCTTTTATCACGGCATGAGTTTTAATCTGTTTCCAACTCCCCCACACTACTCATTCCAGGAAAGCAATTCCTCCTCTTAAACCACGCATCCCATTTTCACGTGTTCCATTTTATCTATTTATGCACAAGTCCTTAAGAGGGTATATTTTTGAAATATTGCATTCTACCCCCATAAAAAAATTTGACCCCGAATTCTTTGTCTCATGAGTCATGACTCTACATGCAAACTCTAATCTTCTAGCTCATACCAATGAGAATTACCCAGGACATACAAACACTCTGAATCTAAGCTTATATCTTGAAGAGCACATCACATCTTAAGACCCATAATACTTTTGTGCACATACGAATGCAACACATCCTTCAACTTCTCCATGCCTCAAGCAAAGAATTACGCACTCCTTGTTAACAAGAAAACCCGCTTCTAAAAACACTTTGTTTCGAAATAAGCCTTTCTTAGCAAAGAACAATATGTGACATAGCAAGATCACACTACAATTTGCAAGAAGCATCTATTTGACAAGAAAAGCAAATGAAACGCTCACTAAACCCACTTACTTCCAAACAGAACTTGTTCTGAAGACGAAATGCTCACTATAAAAACCCTCAACTTCCAAGTAATTAATAACTGCAAATAAAAACCACATAAGCCAAAGGCAAACTCACTTAAATACTCAAATTGACACTTCCCCTTTTTCCCTTAAAAAGAAATCACCACAAAATACCTACATAATACCAACTCACTTTGCAAATGGACAACAGATGTGAAGGCAAAGATTGGTCAAGAACCAGATGGGTATCTCACTACCCAGGAAAAACACTCTACTCAGTTTTAAGGAATAACTTTTGGTCCTAAATCATGGAATTTCAAATTCTCCCATGACACACTAACTCATTTCTCTTAAATTGACAACCTCAAGGGTATGCACAATCCTAAAACAACATCAGCATCAATCTAGAGAGGCTCTACTAATCCACAAAATGCTCTAGTCAACTCCTTTACCAGAGAAATATTCTACAGATGATTCCAAGTGAACTTAAATACATATTCCACATTTAATCTTATCACCTCAATTGTTTAAGGATAAACACCTAAAAGATCCTAGCACGCACACATATACCACCACCAAATGAATTAGATCAATGATCATCACAATCCTTGGAGCCAATTTTATTCTCCTACTTCCACACAAAATCATGATCAGTTACATATGTAGACTAAAGCACAAATTCTAATTCCATTTCCTCTTATCCATAGATTGAAACAAAATTCTATTGAGATTGTAACAATAAATAGTGCAGGAATTTACAGTCTTATAAACCATAAAAGCATTCCCTTATCACACATAGTAACTTCAACCTTAATGACTCCTACAAGAAAGTTCCGGCATAACTGGTAGGGAAATCCTCAAATCTGTTGACTAAAAATTCCAGCAATCTAAATAGACTCAATCATTATACCACCAATAGCTTAATACAATCTCCACCAACCAAATTTTAGAAAGATTCTAACTCCAAGAGAGATATTCACTAAAGATCACACATTCCCTTAATCATTATACCATCAAAAGCATTCCCTTATCACACATAGCAACTTCAACCTTAATGACTCCTACAAGAAAGTTCCGGCATAACTGGTAGGGAAATCCACAAATCCGTTGACTAAAAATTCCAGCAATCTAAATAGACTCAATCATTATACCACCAATAGCTTAATACAATCTCCACCAACCAAATTTTAGAAAGATTCTAACTCCAAGAGAGATATTCACTAAAGATCAAATCATACCTTATAATAATCCAAAAATCCTCATTACTCGCATAACTACCACATCGATTAAATTATTCCACCAATATTAGCTTCTCATTAACCCACATAATAAAATTTCATCTAAAATATCTAATAACTTACACAATCACAACATCCTACTTAATTGCTCAAATTGTGAACTTTTGATAACCCCAAATAATCCACAACATATCCAAACATATCCTTATTCACTATCCTCTATGGATTCTACAAGCAACTACAATATGATGACTTGCTCCAAAGATAACCATTGCATGAAGTCAATGGTTATCTTTTGAGCATAGTATAAAAACAAATCATCCTCCTACACACTCTAAATAACTGGGCATTGGATGCCTTATAAGATTGTGTATTTGATTACTACTTGTCAGTTGCCACTAAAAAACCCTAATAGACTTCATAACATGAATTAGTTCTTTCCTTCACAAAAAGAAGATAAGAGGCAGTAAAAACAAATTCAGAAGACCAAAAAACGTTAGCAACATGCAGCAGCAAAATCCCAAAGAAATAATTGAATAGCAAAGCACTTTTTTAGTGCGATATCTCGTAAACCTCTTATGGCCATGGGAATTCTCCAACACTTTACTGAAGTTATTCTCAATGCAAAATAGAATACAACTTTCTCGTACGTCATAACTCCAAAAGATCATAAGGACAAAAGCCTAAGTACAAAAATTGTCAAACACTTCATTTAAATGACCCTATGGAATACAAACAAATTATCTTTTTTTCCAAAACAATCAACACTCTATCCTCATATGCCTTATCGATGAGCTTGGTATCATTAATTTACTAAAAATCTCAACAAAGATCATCAGAATCCACTATTCCATCACAACTCTCTAGAACTCTATAAATGGCTTCATACTACTTTATCATCTCATCATCAAATCGAGAATCCACCCAAACTTCTCATCCTTACTACATCCACTTTACTTTAGAAGATATTGGGTGCACAAATCATATTGTTCTATCAAATTTTTTTATCAATCATCAACTACCATCCAACAATTTCACAAGCACATAGATATGAGACACTTAATAAAATTCACCAACTCGACTCTTTAGTAATTCTCAACACCAAATCCTATCACATAATAATTACACTATACTACTTTTTGTTAACCTTTGGCTTTATCATACAATTTAATTTCTATCCTACTTCTATTTGCAATCGTATGGACATGTACAACCACTAATTTAACTATTTCATGTTATATAATCCCCTAAAACCTCAAAATGAAAATCTTATTGTGAGACCATGTGGAGGTCACCCCATGATTGTCATGAGTAATTGACTTTTAGTTAAGAGAGTTTGTAAAGTTTGAGTTTGATTTTTGAGAGTTTGCAATTTTCTAGTTGTTTGGTGTTGCCAGCGGTCTAACTGGTGTAGGGCTGGTAGTCAAACTAGCTATAGGAGGCAGTGGTCAGGCCATCCTTTGGTTGGCAGTCTGATAGACCGAGGTGCTATGTGATGGTTTTCTTGTTGTTGTTGGTTGTAGGACTATGGAGCTACATCATGGTGAGGCGGACGAGACCATGACTAAGCTAGGAGAGCTGGTCTAAACGATCAAGCGATAGGGACTATGCTCAGGAGGAGCTGATGTCCAGATGATCAAGGAGCTACCGAAGATGATCGAGGCTTGTAGAGTAGTTACAAGCCGAGATGATGAAGAATCAGAGTGGGAGCTACCGGTGGTAGACATGACAGGTAATGGCAAGGTGGACTGGGACTAGGCTCAGAGCGGAACCGAGATCCTATGCGGTCAAGGAAGCCAAATGCTATTATGTGCGACGAAAAGCATGTGGTGCACCAAGTGACTTGGGTCGTTTGCAAGCGAGGACAATTCAGTGGGATCTGGACGCATGAGAGGCTTGGCAGCAAGTCATTGGGGCCGCAAGGAAGATAGTGAAGCATGGATGATGCTTCACGGAAAAGAAAGCAGGAAGCTTTGTGGAAGGAGGTAGAGGGGCATTTTGGTAAATTGTCTAATGCTAGAAAGTGGCGGTGTACAAAACTGTGGCATTGGCCTAAGTGGTTTAAGCCTTGTATGCACTAAAAATGTGAAGTGGATCAAGTGTTGATTCACTAATGGGTTAATGGGTGTGAGCGCTTTGAGAAGTATACATGCGTAAGTGATGTGTTATAATTGTAACTAGCATAGAGGGGTATTGTTGGCAAAGGAAAGAGTTAGCTAAACCCTAAGTAGATATGAGTGAGTGGAGAGAGTTAATCTTAACCCTTGATGTGATCCAAGGGTTGAGGTTGCTCCAACTGGGCTATAAATAGAGGGGGTAGAGCTATGCCTCCACCCCCAAATCTTTGAAAAGGATTTAGGATTTTCCTTATGCTCCTTTGAGCTCTACCCACCAAAACATATGGCTTTGAAATCCTTCCTCTCAAAGTAATGAAAGTTCCAAGTTCATACAGGCTCTGAAATTTATTTTATTTCTTGGAATTTTTAGTTTTCCTTTGTTGCAACTTGAGTTTCTCTTCCCCTCCTTCTACTTGCTGTAGTTCTATTGGATCTAGGATATATAAGAGGTTGAAAAGTTCATCAAGAACATGTCCTAACCCAGCAAGATCCATCAGAACTAATTCTTGCTCAAGTCGTATTTGCTTTAACCGAGTTCTTGAGCTGAAATTGCTATTTTTTGGGTATAGCTTGAACTATTTGTATGATAGGTTAAAATTTTAGCCATGATTCCTTCTGGAATCATAGCTCTAATATCATTTCCTAGCCATGATTCAAGTTTCATCAATTTTGGATGACTAGATCTTGAGTTTTTGAGGTTTCTTGACAGCTAAGTTGCTGAATTTCTGTTTTGATGCAACATGGATCTTGAGCAAGATAGGTCTCTCTTGGGATTTATTTTACAATTCGTTTTGGAATCATGAACCTAAGGATTCATGTTGTTATGGTTCAAATTTTATCAATTCTGGTTGAGTAGATTTGGAGTTCTTGATAGGTTGTACCAACCGAGAAGAGATATTTCAAACCAAGCCAATGTACTCCGTGATTGGCTATTCCTAGCCCTCTTTGAGTTATGAAGTGGAGTATTCCTGTGAATATTCCGTCACCTTGATCTGTCCTTGTTTTCCTTCCTAGCAAAGCTTCCCTGCCATCCCCTCTTTCACTCAACCTTCATTCAGCTATGTCAAACATCCCTCACCCTCTAAGCCTCCCCTTACATCACTAAACTCAATCGTAATAAAACTTAGTGAAGTTCTCTTTGGATTAATCTATATCTTTTGTAGTCTTTTGGATTTATTTGGTCTTTCGATCGCTTCTCATGTAATTAGAAGTGGAAGTCCCGAAGGAGCACCAACTCGAGCTGTATCAAGAAAAAGACGAAGACCAATAGCTTCAAGATCGTTGACTGATAAGGTCTTGACTAAGATCAAGATGATGGTAATTTAAGCAAGGCAAGGACCCCCTTTGGCCATGTTGATCCTAGTATTTCAATTATTGTATATTGTTTGCAAAATCTATTATGCATGCATGTATGCTCCATTAAAATTGCTATACTATGGGTATTGGTAGTTACGACTGCTCATATGCATTGAAACTTTCTTGCAAATTTAATATCCACACTGTTGTAACTCTTAGGACATAGTTAGACCTAGCTAATCAAAATAGTGCATGTCTTAGATGCTTAGCCAAGCACTAATTTTGCTAAGTTTGAACTTTCAAACAAGTTTACACATGGGAATGATGGTTTCAAAAATATTGGAATAGAGGAGGCACCTCTGTTACTTTAGTATCAAATAAAATGAAAAACCTAGTTTTGGACATGGGCGAGTTATATGGTACACTGTCAAATGTGAGAGGGAATCTCGCATGAGAGGGAATCTCAAATATATATAGGGGGAGGCTCTCGCCCGGGTCAATTAAGGACAGAATGCTATTGCCACATATCTAAGTTACACTGTACAACCACATGTGCTATATGGGCTCTAGCATTTAGCTGATTAAGTTGTCTAGATCTAGCCTTGCATTGTGGTAAGCACAAATGTAGTAAGGGCACTCTAGTTAGATTTGCTCGTAGGGGTTCCTTCACCAAGGTGTTGGGATCAAAGGTTGTCAATACAATGGTGAATGCTCATTTAGGGGACTTACCTAAGTGAGGACTCGAATGCTCTCTTAGGGGATATATTTAAGAGTGGTTCGATGTTCATCGGTTTGGTGTGGTTAGGACTAGATGACCTAAAGGCTATAAAATAATCACTTCTGTCACATGCCCAAGGAAGCGTGTCATGGCCGACAGTATGTTTGATTATCTCTTGTTGGTAAAGCTGTACAACATCTACAGAGTGTTAAAAACTATTTAAATAGCCATGATTGTGATCATGAGCAAGCTTAGATGTAGCTATAAAGGGTATAGTTTTCCTTTTCAAAACTGTTTCACTTAACATATGGGATGGCATGAACGTCAAATCGTGTGCCATGCCCATGGGTGGTAATTATGCGATGTTCACAGCCGAGGAAGGTTACGAATAGATTTGGTCTACTGATATCAATGTTATATAAATGTTATTTTGTTACATGCCAAATGCTCTTTACAATTCCGTTGCGAATTACTATTTATGGATATTGCAAATAAAATTCACTTCATGTTGAAAATAACTTAGTATAGAGCTTCATCCCATTGATAGCCTTGTATATATGTATAATTTTGCGATACACTACAAGTCTTACTGAGTACACAATGTAGTCAACCTTGCATAAATTATTTTTAATCAAAGAGTGAAGAAGGACATGTGCCCGACGACGTGTACTATGCCCGGCACTGAGGAATTCGATGATGGGTTTTTCTAGGGCCTAATCACCAGTCGGTTGCCTGTGGCTATGGTGGTATACCACTAGATACTTCTACTTATTTATTTGTCTTCAGCTGTAATTTACTCTTGACTCTGGTATTTACTTGGCCGGTCGGTCATATAATATAAACCTTACGTTTTATGCATTGCTTATGTATTCACCCCTTTGTCACAAATTAAATATATGCGATGTGTATGAATGTGATCTTAATGTTATGAATGTATGTACTAACTACTGATCATGGGACCAGTACCGAACACACATGCGGCGATTATGGCCGTCTCCCGTGCCTGAGGTCCCCACAAGATTGGTGCCACCAGCTACCCCTGCCTGCCATCTCACCGTGGCACCACCTGGTCCTTGTTACTTCGTACCCTTGCTGGCCGAAGGAAGATTAGGTCCACCCGATAAATATATATTTTGCTCTAAATTTCTCTCAATTCTTCCAATTTGTTTCAAAAATAGGGCTAAATTTGTGAGTTAGGGTTTCAATATGATGATTCTTGATTGATTTTTATCGAATTGTGTGTTTAGGATTTAGGGTTTTAATTTTACTTTTTTAGAACACAGGCCTAGCTTGTTGGAAATCGGAAGCAAAATTATAGTATTTGGCCATAATGTCAAGTAAGTAAGCCATTGGATATATTTTTCTATTACATTATTCTAAACTGTTGAATATACAAATATCTAATTAACTTTTTTTAATTAATTGGTGATAATTTCATGAATGATATACTTATTTGCTATGTGGAAAAACAAGAATTGACGAAATTTACCAATGATATTTTGATTCATTGCTTTATGACCTTGAAAGAACGTAAATAGACATTGAAAGAATGTAAATACTAAAAGGTAATGCATTAACTTATATTTGATCATTCTACTAATTTTTACTTGAAAACTTTAAGTAATTTTGTTATCTTTTAACAGGCCATTGAGGTCAGATGATATATTTTACCCATGCCACCAATTTTTGTTTGTGACTTTGCCCTTAGTTCCTTTAGTTTGCTGCAACTAAGCAATATTATTATCAGATTTCTCTATGTTGATAAGCATTTTGAGCACTACTTCTTTATTATCATACACTATTATCAGTTATATTGAAGTCTTGATGCCAAAAATTGCCGAACACATTACTATTTAACATAACATTGCTTAAAATTATATATGTTATTATATGTATGGTGAAATTAATAGTGAACCCTGGTTATTTTCGTTTTAGTTTTGCCCTGCTTGTACTACTTTCTATGTGAAAGTTGAGAGCACTTATGTCTGAAGAATCAATGTTGCGCATAGTAATTAAGAATTTGACGTTGCGCATAGTAATTAAGAATTTGACGCATCTAACCATGTAATATTGTAAGAACCGAGAACAAGAAATTGATCAGTCTTGATATAATTAAGATTGATCAATATGCCAATTAATTCATGGCATGAGGCACAATATTGTCGTCATTCTTCAGTACAGTACATGTGAATTGTGATCACTGTTCTCATGTTCATACCAAGGGATAAAGTATGACGTGCAAAGTCCTACCCTTCAAGTTAAAATGCTCAATTATATACTCAATTGAACACACAAAATTTCATACGTTCTAGCTAAATTCCAGTTAATCTGTCTCTGCGAGTCTCCCTTGAATCCTCCACTTAATAGCTAGGTTGGTTTCTTAGATATCTTCAGGCATTAGAGAGACTTATGATCAGTATCGACTATATCAAGCATTAGAGTTTTCGTTTTATCCATTGAAACAGTTGTTCAGATTTTCTGTTCATCGATCAATGGGAAGTCTTATCTTGAACTCTTGATTTCTCGACCCTAGAATTGTAACACTATATATATTCCTGCACCAGCAGGCTCTTGTGACTGCCTACCCTAATGCTTCATGTCACAGCATGAAGAGCGTGCACGGTTCCTTCATGTCGACGCAGTGGCTGGCTGACCGGCATCGATTGCTACAGCTAGCAAACATGGCATAACAAAGCGATGCTTGCTGCGGAAGCTTTGGTGTCGTGCATCGATATACATGCACCTCGTAGTCAGACAGCTAGGGTTTTACTAGAGGGCCTGTCAGGGGTGCTGTCTTGAGAACAAAGCAATGAACCATACTCGATCGTTTGGATCGATGCAGCTCATCTGTTGGTACGATCGATGCAAGGATGCTAATTAACGAGCACACAGTAAGTTTTCAGTAATCTACACTCGTGCTAGCAATTCTATCGATGATTGATGTGCAAAATTTAATTTGTTGTCTAAGTAGTACAGACGTACACTTGTTGAGAAGACGACTATCACTTGATGATTGTTCTGTTCTTCTGCATGTTCAGGAGTTGTGTACTGTTCAGAAATGATCAGGAGCTAGAGTATTGTTCAGAAATGAGGAAGATGACCATTCAGGCATCAAGAGTTCAATTCTCCAAGCATATATATAAGATTAGTACATGTGATGCTCATGATCATTTATTACCGGAAATAATGATTATTTTGGTTAGAGTTGATGTTTCCAAGCTCGCGCGTTAGGGTCAGTATAGTGACATGAAAGATTATACATGTAGATGTTTTGAGCCATCACATTTTCAGATGATATTATTGTGATGTAAGGAGTCGAAGGTAGGTGATCTGATGTAGTTCTGTAAAATCCATTATGGTTAAAAGAGCACACTATTAAACATTTTGAAATTTAAACTAAATGTTTCATCCAGAAATTTGTAGGATTTTTGAGGGACATGTGAGAAGGTACAACATAGTGTGTAATGAACCATTGCCAAGTTTGTAGAGTTGGAATTTGAATTTTGCAAAGTTTGTATTTTGTCAATGGTTGTGGTAAGAAAAACCGGTCTGACCACTGCTTGCCTCCGGTCTAGCCGCTGGCTGTTGCTGTCTAGACCACTAGGTGGTACGACCACGACGGTCAGACCACTGAGCGGTATGACCGGTGGTTCAATGTTGGTTGCATTTTTCTAGTAGGTGTCACTACTACAGAAAAGGTCATCACAGACGGTTTTATGAACCATCTGAATTTATAAGTCAGTGATAATACGAGGTCATCACAGACGGTTTTCCAACCGTCTGTGGTGCACATATCACAGACGGTTTTTAACTAAAAACCGTCTGTGATATGTAAATATCACAGATGGTTCTAAACTAAAAACCGTCTGTGATATTTATAAATCACAGACAGTTTTTAACTAAAAACCGTCTGTGATTATAACTATCACAGACGATTTTTAGTTATTCCCTTCTACTCCTAAATCTATTTCTGTTTATTGGCTAGCATCAGGAAATGCTAGCCATGCCCTCTGAAACAAGCAGATCAACATGTACATATATACATCCAATTCATTTCACAAATATAAAACATCCATTTTTATTAAGATTAGAGCCTACCATTACAATATCCCAAAACAACGAGTGGGTTACACAACAAGAATAGAGAAAAAGCAAAGATCCTCTATGTCTTCTCGCCCCTGATGCAACGCATGAGCTGGATGTCTTTGACGCCCACCATCATCATCGTTGATTGAGCGTCTGCACGGTTGGCACGAGCTAGTTGCTTCTGCAGTGTCTTGCCTCCCGTAGACTTGTGCGTCATCTGCAAGGAGGAGGACAACAAGGAGGAGGAGGAGAACAGTAAGGAGGAGGACAGCAAGGAAGAGGAGACCAGCAAGGAGGCTGGGTTTTGGTTATATTTATAGGGGAGGGAGAGGGAGGGAGAGGCGGGAGTTCGAAATTTTTGGCGCGGGAATGGAGAGGCGGGGCTACGATCCGTGGGGTGAGGATTGGTGGATTTCTATTGTCTATAATTGGGTTGAGGAGGATCGACGGGCCCAGTAGTCAGATTATCACAGACGGTTCTATATATAGAACCGTCTGTGAATTAGAGTACAAAATTTTATATACCAATGCAATATAAACAACTAGTCTGAAAAGATAGAATAGCAAAGTTTTATATGGCTTATATATACTCAATTGAAAGATTTCGACGAGATCTACAACTTTTCAGTTGAAGCAAAATCCAAATTCCGAAAGGAAGACCAAGAAAAAGGGCAAAAATAGAAACCAAAAACTTGCGACGCAGGTTTAGGTCCAAATATGGCCGATTTTCAGGATCTTGGAGGGCGACTGGTCATTTTTTGGATCGGGCTCGTCGTTAGCTTTCCAACGAGTACAAGAACGTCAAAAACGGATACCGTATACAAAAGTTATGCCCGTTTTACTGAAGGTGTCTCAAAACTGAATAATCCTCGGACTTAAGCGGGAAAATATGAAATTTTGAGGGATTGCAAGGCGGGAAACGTATCACAGACGGTTTTTATTATAAAACCGTCTGTGATAATCTGGGATATCACATACGGTTTTATAATAAAAACCGTCTGTGATATCCCAGATTATCACAAACAGTTTTATAATAAAAACCGTCTGTGATACTCCTTTTTCCCGCCACAAATACCACAGACAGCCTCCAAATTAAAACCGTCTGTAATAGTGTACATCACAGACGGTTTCACAAAACCGTTTGTGATTTGGCGTCTAGTATTAGGCTTTCTGTAGTAGTGTGTGTTTTATACTAAAATCAACTAGTTTGATTGGCCCCTGGTTGGCAGTCAGATGGCCTTGAGGTTGTCTCTCGGATTTTGGGAATTAGATTTTAGGATGAATTGAATTATTTTTTGTCACTGTATTTATGTTGCATAAAGTATGCTTTGACTAACGTGGGTCAAGTTGTGAATAACTTGTGCCGAAAAATAATTTCTTTGCTTTTGGCTATGCAGGAAGCTCAGAGTCAACCATAGTTGATGGTCAATGGAGAGGATCGGGACTACGACCTAGAACAGTCAAAGATGTTGTGTGAGATGGTTGACCTCAAGCATGTTACAAGAAAGGTAGAAAATATTGAAGAGAAGGTTTAAGCGACGGGTTGCACCAAGTGGCATGGTCGGTCCATATGAGATGTGGCCTGGTGGAACCAGAACTAGAGAGACTTGTTGATGCATAGCTAGCCATTTGTGCAACTATATGTGGCAAGCATGGTGGTTGCTTAAAGGAAAGATAAAGACCGGGTCAAGGCAAGGGTATTTTGATAGTTTTCCAAATACAAAAAATTTTGTTGGATCAAAACCGTGGTACTTAAGCGGTGCTTGGGAAAGTAGTTTAGATCAAGGAGATCCTGGGAAGATAAGTGAATCAAAGTCTAAGGACTTAGCGGATTCGGGCTCATGTGTTTTGAAAAGCATGCATAAGTTAAGTGTGTGAGTAAAACCTGTGTTGTATGGGTTTAATAGGTCTCCCCTAAATTTCCTAGTGACTATATCCATTAGGGTTAGATATGAGCTGGTTACCTCATCTATGTAACGGGTTAGGATGGAAGCTTGCAAGTCAACTTGAGAACTATTCCAACCTTGTGTTCTAGAGTTAGGGTTACATAAGAGTGAGTGTTGTGGTGTGGTGTGCTCTCTTGTCCTCTAGGTATAGTGATTGTAAAACTTTTATCTTCAAGTAGCAATAGATCAACTTGAAAACCATTCCAACAATGCCTTTTTGTTTTGGTTGATATGCTCTTGTTCTTGTTGGTTTTGATCTCTTCTCTCCCCCTCTTGATCTTGTTGTGTGCCAATGACGTATACATGATGGAGATAACTCATGAAGATCAAACCCCATCCATCTAGTTCCAAGTCTTGCAAGATTTTGATGTTGTCCTGTTTTGTTTGGATTTGACCTTAGCTAGATGTTTATTGGTCTCAGGGTTGTTGCTTTAAATCTTTGGGAGAAATAGCTTGTTGTGACATGTGGATTTTTCCTAGCGTCTAGACACCACCTATTAGTAAATCAAGAAAGCATTTCACATCGTCTGCGTGCATCAATTATTGCAGCTTTCCGAAGATAGACTGAATGCTAAATGAAGAGAAGACTTATCTCCCGCCGTTGCTCGAGCCCGAGCTGCCGCTGTAGTGCAATGGGTCTTTCAAGGATCGAATTGGGCGTGATCTGGCCTTCATCCTCGAGGAGATCGGAGCTGAGATGAATTGGAAGAATACCTTCTGTCCCCTTCCCCGAATTCCGTGGCTAAAAGTGTAAAAGGGCGTGATTTCTGATAGGAACGGAATTCCACGCAGTACTTCATGGTTCAAGTAGTTTAATAGGACAAAGTCAAATGCAAAACAGAGATCAAGATTGTCTCTACGGACATGAAAATCCCTGACCAGTAGTGATGTGTCTAGCAGATTTCCATCGACTCCTTTTCGCAAGTGTGTCACATTTCTCCCATAGCTTTACTATGACTATATCTAAAATAGACTTTCTATATCAGCTCTAGAATCTAGCAATGCTATAACCTGATGGGAAGTGGCTTCTCGTTCTTCATTTTGATGGTGATGGTTTGTTATCTTACACTCTGTAGACGTTATACAACTTTACCCACAAGACATGATCATCTCATAATGCCACTAGATTAACACACTTCTTTAGGTGTCGCCCCAGTGATAATGTAAGCGGCTATAACGCTGAAGGTCTAGTATAGGTGCAGAGACCATGTAATGGTGGATGGTATCTGGATCACTACTATTAAAGCAATCTTTCACATACACTATGCTTTAGTCAAAACTGCTAAGTCATAGGAGATTTTCTAAGAAGTATAATTAAACATCAATTTCTAGCAAATAAAAGAACCTTAGCCTTCCCTTGAAAAGCCATGCATGCTATCTACTTGCATCCTGTGTATGGGCTCGCGGAGCACAGTGGTTTGTGCTCGCACTCACATTACTAAAATCAGATTCAGGGGCCCAGGACCATTACGCATACGGTGGATCACCTAGGCTGACGAGGAAGCTATATAGGAGGACGACGAAGATAGTTCCGATGAGGACAATGCTTCCATTCCGCGGGTATGGAACAGGTTTGATGCTGAGGGTGTTGCTACGCATGACAAGCATGAATCACCGTGGGAATATCATGGCACAAAGGTTCGATTACAGTAAATGTTTGCTGACAATGTGGGCCCTGTCCATGCAGTAGACTTTTTGAGTCATGAAATCTAGCTAAGAGTAGTACACTGTGAAGTGCGAGTAGGTTGGTTGTCCCTGGAGGGTGCACGCACATAGACCGAAGTATGAGACTCATTGGATTGTCTCTAAGGAGGAGCCGCACTCCTGCATTCTCAGTAGTGTTTTGCCAAGGCATCATAACCTAACATCCGACTTTATAGCCAATTGATGTATAGAGAGATAGTGGAGAAGAAGGACATAGAGGCAACGCATATCATGGTGACTATCGAGAAGAAATTCAAGTATAAGATTAGTTACGCGAAGGTGTGGCATGCGAAGCAGAAGGCTTTGGAAAACATTTCAGGTCTTTCAAGGCAGCATACAACAATGCTTCAGGTGCTGCAAAATAAGAACTTGGGCACATACACTGCTGTGAAGGACAAACTATCTACAAAGCCGCTAGGTTTTGCGGGCAAATGGCCTTCTTAGCCTTCAGTGCATGCATCAAGGCATTCAGGCATATGCTTCATGTGATCTCAGTTGATATGACCCTTTTGACCAGCAAATAAAAGGGCTAGATCCTTACAACCATTGGCATTAACAACCATAATCAAATTCTGCCCCTCCATCGCATTCGTGGAAAGTAAGAATTACAACAGCTGGTTGTGAATCATGTTGTATGTGTGTGTAATCCATGATCACCACGCCGGGATGGTGAAGACCATAAGAAAACTTCAGGAAGATCCTGAGAAGCCCTTCCCTTGGTCGGATATGAGGAACAAATGGTGCATTCGCCTCATTGGGGCCAACTTCTTCAAGCAGTTCCTGAAGCAACCATTGATGAAGTTATTCAAGAGGCTAGCTACGTAGAACTAGAAGTAAAAATTTGATGCTTTATTGGTGTTGTTAGATGAGCACAACAAGAAGCACGTCGATGGGAGGAACAAGGGACTGACCATACCTGGGGTGGCACAACCCGAATACCTCATAGCTCCGGCTAAGACTAACACAGGTGGTCTGAGGAGAAGAAGCTCGTGGGACATTAAGTGCTTCTCGCACTAGATCAAGGACGAGCGATTGTAGATGTGGTCCCTGCAGCACAACACAGACGGTGTGAGGTATGACATAATGATGACTAACCATGCCAAGGTGTACAACTGGGTTCTCAGGGGGCTTCGTTCTTAGCCCTCATCACCAACATGGAAGGTGTTCTGCACAGCACAATCAGCTATTTCAGAGAGAGGCATGCAAATTTTATACTTCATGCAGCCAACCCATAAACATCGTACTACTTGAAGATTACAACATACATGGAAGCGAAGATAGAGAAGGGCCAACTGCACATGGCGCACGTGATAGGCAATAGGGAGCATCATTTCAACGTGCACCTTAGGGATATAGCCAGATTTGGGATGGCTTATTCTCTTGTCACCCATGAGGTATGCCTTGGAGATAATGTAAATGAACCTAGCTGCTTGAGCAACAAGCCAAAGTGTAGGACCGAAATGGCAACAGAGGGGGGGTGAATGGTGCCTTTAAACCGCCCCAAGTATTCGCACTAACTTCTTCTCCGATAGCTATAGCAGCTATGAAGCAAGAAATTAGCTTACTGGAAGCTAAAAACAATTTTCCCGATTGATTGAGGAAACTCACAAAAGAGGCAAGACCAGATCAACAAAAACCTTCCCTGGAGAACTGACTGAAAAAGATATGGCCGACAAGATCCTTTTGGACTACACAGACCAAAGAAAATTCATCTAAAAGAGATCATTAGCTGGCTGAAAGTTTGCTGCACACAAGAATTAAAACATAACTGAAAAACAACATGCAACTAGCCAAGAAACAGAGGAACAACAAGCTGAAAACTGCAGGCAATACTTGGCTGAAAAAACAAGCAAAAAAGTAAATACTGCAGGGGGCAAAAATAGTGAGAAGACCAACCAAAAACTGAGAGACTTGCTGTCCAAAAGCTGGAAAAATTGGCACAAAAAAATGAAACAGCTGCCTGGTGAAATCTGCAATCCGAAGAGCTGAAAAGCTACAGTCTGCACTGAAAAACAGCAAAGAATGGATAAAAAGATTGAAGACTGTAGTCTGCAGTGAAACTGAAAGTAAAAGTACTCAAAGTTGTTGGCATAGCACAAATAGGACAGACCAAAAAGTAATTAAAGACTGTGGTTTCTGAACAAGTAAACAGCAAGAGCTTAATCATGAACTGAAAAGAAAATAACTAACAAGAAAGGAAGCATGCAGAAAACTGAGAGCACAAAGATTGCTGCCGAGAACTAAATGCAAATCGGAAGAACTATGTATGCTGCCGAAACCAAGAAGGAGGAATAAACTAATGTGAGCTGCAGCGGCACACAACAACAACCTGAAGAGATAAAAAGCTGCTGTCGGTACAGTGATTATCATAGCTATAAAAAATGAAACTGCATACTAGAAGCCCTAGGAGAAGAATAAAAGTAAAAACAGAAAAGGGCAAAGCAGATTAACAAGAAGAACATTCTAGTGGCAAGACAAGAAACAGGAAACATGAACATGAACACATGCAGCTCTCATAAATCAATACCAAGACATACATGATTGATACAGAAACATGACACGATTAATAAGAGTTGTTCTCAGCTCATCTCTCTCTCAATCTCACACTAACTAAGTCCCCATACATGCTTGAAAATCAAGAACTCATAGCACACATGTAGGAGACAAACTCACACACACACACTCTCTCAAGCCATCTCTCCAAAAACAAACTCTCATTTCATGAAAGCTACTAGAGAACACCCTCTCTATTTATAGCCTCCACTAATGGGTTTACAACCCACTTTACCCAATAGCTCTCAACAACTCATGGCGCTTTATCTACAATCCACTTCCTTTAGTGCAGCTTTGCGTATTCACCAAAATGCCCCTCGTGCATCTTCCAGGAAGCTTCCTCATTCCTTGCCCTCCAAGCCACGCAGCCACCTCTAGTCCTCGTCGTCTTCGGCACACCTCGATCGCTTTGACCTCGGCACCACCTGCGCCTAGTCCGGTCATCCTGTGCCTCGCCACGACTCCACCTCGACGTCCTGCAGCTATCACAGACAAGAAACAAATCACATAGCACCGCTCGAAATATTGTAACCATACATTAGCATCAGACGACATACTCAAAGCCCAAACCGATTGAAACGAAAAATAAATGACTTAAGCATGTTCGACCTAGTTTGACCAAGTCCGACCGAAGTCGATTGCACCGCGCAACGACATGGCCCGAACCACACAAACGAAACTCGACTTTCCTAAAACAGATGTCAATTACTCATCACACACACGGGGTCACCTCCACATGGTCTATCAATCTCCCCCTTGATGAGTATATCGACAAACCCAGAAAAAGCATAAAGTTGAGTTTGAAAATGAAAGAAAGTCAAATATGGTCTAAAGAAAATCAAAGAAGCTTATGACCATGTCGACGAACGGAGCAACAACAGAAAGAGCAAGTTTTCCTCAAAAGCTCCAAGATTGCCTTGAAAATGGCTTTTTCTCCGCTATTCTCCCCCTTTTGGCAATAAAATCATCAAGGATGCAAAAGAGAAACAATTATGAGAATGGATGGAATGGCTGACTTTTATTCATTTTAAGCATGATGAGCCATGAAGATTATCCAAAATGACCGTGAAGTATTACACCAAGCCATAACTCATAAGGATGTTATCAAGATCATGACAATGCATGTATAGACAAGCTAGGCCAAATAAGTCATCATCTGAAAATTAGTCGAATTTCTTAGCATGTCAAGTTATCCAAGAGTATAGTCTAGCTAAAGGTATCCAAAGATGATGCAAGTCATGTCAATAATCTAAGTGGAACCAAGAATCTAGTATTGAGTCAATTTAGAGTGCTACAAGTTCAAGAATGAGATATTTGTTTAAGTATTTGATCTTTGTGTAATTAAGCAAACTTAGCACAAATGACATGTTTTTCTTTATAAATCTTATGGTCGTGTCCAACCAAACTTTTGTTTAGTCATGTGCTAGATCTCAAGCCTTATGCGACCACTCCAAGCAAGAAGCTTAAGAAGATAGTCTTGGTCAACCAAAACTCCCCCTGAGTTCATGCCTAGCGCAATGGCAAGCCGTCTCATGAGAAAGAATTGGTGAGATCAGTTTTTTCGCACAAAAGAGATCTTGTTGCTTACTTAAAAATTGTACCAACTCATGCTTTATCAAGAAACTAGCATAGCTCAATCTAAAGCTCAACAAAGAATCAAGATTCAACTCAGCCTATTTGATATGGCATGAATCATAAAAGGATAACTAAAGAGAGACTAATCTCAAGAGCTAACATGACATGAATTAGCTCAAGTTGAGCATTTTAATCAACGTATCATGGCAAAGACTTGACTACACATATAAAGTCATGATATATCTAGCAAATAAGCACAGATCATGGCAAGATGTAATTCAATGTAAACATGTCATAACAGGATAATAATCAAGGCTCCATGTAGTTATATTACAATACAGAATGACATGCAAGAAAATCCAGCTCCCCCTCAACATGTGATGCAACTTTAGTTCAAGTTGAGTTATGATAATATTAAGATCTAGAAGCTCCCAAATGAACTCCCCCTGAACCAAAGCAATAAAATCGAGAAGCTGGCAAGAAAAATAGAAAATGCAGTCCTTAAAGCATGGATAAGATATAGAGGATACTATGGCTCAGACTGACTCTCATCTACCCCATATGACTTTAGGACTATCAACTGATCATCTAACACACTAAGGAGCAAACACGTACCCTGTCTACCCAAGGGTGGCCCAACCCTTGCTAGAACCTATAAGTAGTGAGTGAGCTCAACCTAGTGAGAAGATAGACAGCTAATAAGCAGCATCCTAGAATCACAAGATGAGAGAAGGAAATCTAAGCAACTAGACGAGAAAATCACTCTAACCTATGCTAGAAGGACTAACCCCAATGCACTCATATGCACTGCAACAGAAAGGAGTAAGAGCATAATAAACATGATAAAGCATAAAGCACAAAACTCCCCCTCACAACAGTCCATAAGGACAAACCACCCCAAGCTCGCCCCGCAGAGCTGAAAACCTAGAGCTATCCAAAGGCTTGGTAAAGATGTCAGCCAACTGGTGGTCACTCTCCACAAACTGGAGCACTATGTCACCCTTCTCCACATGGTCTCGAAGGAAGTGATATCTGATATCAATGTGCTTGGTCCGAGAATGCTGCACTGGGTTCTTAACAATGTTAATCGCAGAAATGTTATCACAAAAGAGTGGAACACTGTCGATAACTAACCCAAAGTCCTGCAGGGTCGAGACCATCCAAAGTACCTGGCTGCAACAACTGGCGGCAGCAATGTACTCGGCCTCTGCAGTGGACTGTGCAACTCCGGACTGCTTCCTAGAAGACCAAGAAACAAGAGAAGTGCCAATGAACTGGCAGGTGCCAGAAGTACTCTTCCTATCTATCCTATAGCCAGCAAAGTCTGCATCCGAGTAGGCTCTAAGGGAAAGACAGGATGAGGAAGAGTACCAGATACCATAGTCAATGGTAGCTTGAAGGTACCGAAGGATGCGCTTCACCGCCTGGCGGTGAGATACGCGAGGAGAAGCCTGAAAATGAGCACATAGACACACAGCAAAGTGTATGTCTGGTCTCGAGGCAGTGAGGTACAAGAGGGAGCCAATCATGCTGCGATACTCCTTCTGATCAACTGGCTCGCCGTCCTCATCTAGGTCAAGTGTAGCGGATGATGCCATGGGAGTTGACACCAGCTTGCTATCACTCATGTCAAAGCGTCTCAGGAGGTCACGAGTGTACTTGCCCTGATGCAAGAAGGCACCCTCCCGAGTCTGCTTGATCTGGAAGCCAAGGAAGAAGGTCAACTCACCCATCATGCTCATCTCAAACTCGGTGCTCATGACATCCGAGAACTGTGAAATGAGAGCATGGGAAGAACCGCCAAAGATGATGTCATCCACATAAATCTGGACGAGCAGAAGATCAGTGCCATGCCGGCGAATGAACAAGGTCTTATCCACCTTACCCATCTCAAAACCATGACTCAACAAATAGGACTTAAGCCTCTCATACCAAGCTCTAGGGGCCTGCTTAAGTCCATACAATGCTTTGGAAAGCTTGTAGACATGGTTTGGGTATTTGGGGTTCTCGAAACCTAGAGCCTGTCTCAGATAGAGTTCTTCCTCAATAAACCCATTGAGGAAGACACTCTTGACGTCCATCTGGTAAAGCTTGAAACTCTTAGAAGCTGCGAAAGCAAGCAGAATTCTAATGGCCTCAAGTCTAGCTACAGGGGCAAAGGTCTCATCAAAATCTAGACCCTCAACCTGGGAAAAGCCCTGAGCTACCAGTCTAGCCTTGTTTCGAATGACTACCCCATCCTCACTCTGCTTGTTCTTGAACACCCACTTAGTCCCAATGATATGGTGACCTCGAGGGGGCTCAACAAGCGACTAGACCTTGTTTCTCTCGAAATTTTCCAACTTCTCATGCATGGCATTGACCCAAGACTCATCAGATAGAGCATGACTGACATCTTTGGGCTCAAAGGTGGCAACAAAGGCAGAATGGAGACAGAAATGTGACATGCCAGACTTTGGGCGTGTGACTCGCTTAAAGAGGTCTCCAATCATCTGCTCAGAAGGATGGTCTTTCTGGATATGTCGGGGAGGTCCAGGATGAGATGAAGAAGTGGCCTCTACCTCACGAGCTGACGAGGTAGGAACAGCGCCACTAGCTCCAGAGGAAGCAGAAGACATGGGCTGATCGCCTGGAGGTGCAATGGAAGAAGGCACCTCAAGGGGTGGATGAAGGACTGTATCGGGTAGACAACCCTCATCTCCATCTTTCTCATCATCCACAAAGATGGTCTCGGACTGCTCTAAAGAACCTGAGATATCGGGCCTAGTCCCCGGACTGGCCTCGTCGAAGGTCACCTCACAGGTCTCTACCATTTTACTAAACTCGTAGTTCCAGACCCTATACGCCCGCGAAGAAGTCGAGTAACCTAGAAAGATACCATCACAAGATCGTGACTCGAACTTGTCTAGGTTCCCAGACTTCAAAATGAAACACTTGCAACCAAACACACGAAAATGAGAGACACTGGGCTTTTCGCCCGTATCTCAACTCATAAGAAGTGCGATGCAAGTGTGCCCGAAGAAAAACTCTGTTCGAAACATGGCACGCGATCGCTATAGCCTCAGCCCAAAACTTCCTAGGTGTAGAATACTCATCAAGCATCGTCCTGGCCATCTCGACAAAGGTACGGTTCTTCCTCTCCACGACGCCATTCTGCTGTGGGATGTGCGGAGAAGCGAACTGGTGCTCTACACCTATCTCATCGCAGAACCTCTCAAAGTAGGAATTCTTGAACTCCGTGCCATTGTCACTGCGGATCGCTCGTAAGGCACCTGGAAGCTCAACAGAAAGCCTACTGAAAAGACCTCGAAAATGTGTAAACGTCTCATCCTTCGAGGCCAAGAAAAACACCCAAGAAAATCTTAAGAAGTCATCGACCACGACAAGGACATACCACTTCCCTCCTGCTGACTGCACTCGAGCTGGTCCAACTGTGTCCATATGGAGCAGCTCTCCTGGTGCATCGGTCATAGTCACTGTGACCGGAGGATGAGAAGTAGTTACCATCTTGCCGTGCCGGCATGGAGCGCAAATAATATCTTTGACCATCTTGAGTTTCGGCAGACCACGAATGAGATCATGGCCGCTAACTCGTGTCAAATGGTCCAATCCAATATGACCAAGTCTCCTATGCCAGAAAGTAAGGTCACGGGACTCAGAATCAACTAAACACCGGAGAGGATCACCAGAAGACTCAGAAAAATCAGCACGAAAGATCCTCCCATAACGAGAAATCCCGCAAACCACACTACCCGTAGAATCAAAAATTTTGCAAGCGTTTTTCTTAAAGCTCACCTCAAAGCCGTCATCGGTAAGCTGAGAAACAGAAAGCAAATTATACTGCAGCTTACTAACCAAGGCAACATCTTTTAAAATGAAGGACTTATTAACGCGCACTGTACCTTTGGCGATGACGCGCCCAAACGAAGCGTCTTCGAAGGTGATCGTCTCATCACCTGGAGCACGAGCTAGGGAAGAGAACCAACGAGAGTCTCCGGTCATGTGTCGAGAACACCCAGAGTCAATGAGCCAAACCTCTCTCTTCCCTGCCCGACAAACCTGAGTCAACGAGAGAGTAAAGTCTCAGTACTGGGGTAAATCAAGAGTGATTTTGGCACCCAATACTGAGTAACACGTCGAGCAGCAGGAGTAGTCAAACACGACTGACCTCTAACTACCCTACGCTCTCTGTCTCTCAAAGAAGCAGAAGGTTTATGTGCAGACCTGAAGTTGTTGCTAGGTCCGACCGCTATGGGAGAGCGAGTCGAAGCACCGGCAACATGCTGATCACGCCGCGGGTAGCCATCTCGACGGGGAAAACGAGATCTACCCTCAGAACGGCGGAAGTCATGACCAAGAGCATATCGAGGACGAAAATCAGTAACACTAGAAAAGCCAAGTCCTCGATGCTGCCCAAATCCATCAACAGAAGCAAACCTAGACCTCGTGTTGGTCTTAGGTGCACTCAAGGTCTAGGGCTGACCCTGAATACGCCTAAGAGCCTCAACACGGTCTCTACGTGCAATCTTGGCGCTCCTGAAGCATCGCTCGATCAAGTGTCCATCCTTCTGACAGAAGGTGCAATGATACTTCACCTTCTGAGAGGTAGAAGTAGCACGGTGAGGCTTCGCCTTCTGAGAGGCCGAAGCAACAGGTGGAATCACCTTACTGTCAGAAATCCCTTGGACAAAGCCCACTGACTTGAATTGAACTTTCTCAGTACTGGGCTCAACCTCGATCACACCTGCTGCTAAGGGTCTAAGAATAGCAGGTGGATGCTTCCCCATGTCTTCATAAAAATCATATTCTAGACCTTGATTGAATTTACAAATCTTGGACTGATCTAGAATAAGATTTAGCTTCTTCTTGCCTCCTACAAACCTCTCGAGAGTGTTCATAAGGTACTGACACTCCCAAAAGAGTGAGGTGCAAGAAGAGCAACGGGAAGAAGAGACAACAGAAGGTAAGGGAGCAGAAGGAGAACCAATAGCAGAAGAGTGAATGGCTTGTGCATGCACAGCCGACTCTGAAGGGACAGTCCTACTGCTAGTCTTTTGGTCCACGTCGCTAAGCGTCTCTACCTTACCCTTGGGCTTCCCTCCCATATCAGCACACACAATACAAGGAGCTTGTGACTTCTCTAGAAGATCCTTAGTTAGCTTCACACATTTGTCATCCAAAGCAACGAGTTCAAGTTTTAGTTTTTCACAACTAATGCATGGTGAGCTAACACGGTCCTTAGTCGCATACTGAGCCAATTTGTTGTTATGATCAACCATTTCTTGGAATTGCTTAGAAATAGACTCAAGCTCAAGGGTTAATTTTGGACAATTGGTGCAAGACACAATAGGCTCAAGTAATGAAGCATGCAACTCAGCAATTTTATGATCTGCCCTTTTCAAGTTTAATTTCAGATTATTACAATTTTCACAAGACTCGGGCAAATCAAGGAGCATGGTATAAAGACCTCTAAACACATTATCCTTATCCTCACATGAGGTGCAAGATGTAGTCTCAACAACAGTAGATGAAGAAGTAACAATCCTACTCATCTCTAGTTCAGCCAAAAGACTAACATTCTCCACCTTAAGCATGTCAAGCTCAGAGGACAGACTATCATGAGAGGTCCTTAACTTCTCCATGTCAATAAGAAAGACAGAGCATGTATCGCATTCGTCATGGGAGGGAGCAGATATAAGTGAAGTAAGCTCTCGTGATAATCTATCTACTTCCTCCTCCAACTCGCTACACCTAGCTCTAGATCTAGCATGAAATTTACCTAACTTAAGAAAAGCATCATTAAGCTGGTCGTACGAAGGGTATACCTCGTCAGAGTCGGAATAGAGCTCGCTGTCGCTGATCTCGCCCTCAAGGGCCATGAAGCACATGTCGGAGAAGTCATCGCCGCCCTTCGGTTCTTGCTCGTCCGTCCCATCGTCATCGCTCCACCCCTCCACCTCGCTGAGGTCGAGGTCGTCGAAAGTGGTGAGGACGCGGTGGAAGAGCTTCTTGGCTTTGCCAAGGTCGCGGAACTTCTTCTTGCCTTGAGTATGAGCCGAGGGCTTCTTGTTGCAGTTCTTGTCGATGTAGTCATTCTTGCTTACACCGCCGTAGTCGCCCTTTCCTTTCCCTAGCTTGGGGTAATTTGCCCGAATGTGGTTGGGGCCACCACACTCGAAGCAAATGATTGAATCGCTCCTCTTTCAATCTCTCACCCTCTTGTATGCGTGGGAAAACTTTCGGGCTAGGAGGGCTAACTGATCCTCTGGTAGCTGCTCTAACTGATCATCAGTTACGTCACAGAGAGCAGCTAGGGAAAATCCACAAATCGACTCAGAAGAAGATCCAGAAATCAGACTGGGATCGGTGACTATGGCCATCGACTGCGACTTCGACCTACGAGAGACTATGTCAATCTCGTGAGTCTTGAGGCGTGAGTATAACACGTCAAGAGTCAAGGTTGAGAGATCGGCTGTGTCCTTGATGGTAGTCACCTTCATCTTCCAAACACGCAAATCAAGAGCTGCGAGCATCTGTCGAGCATTGTCCGAGTCGAGGTATGTGAGACCGACCGCTCGGAGGTTGCTCAAAATATTGTGAAAACACGCAAAGCACTCATCGAGGGACTCACCAGCGAGCATTTCAAACTTGTTGTAATCTCGCTTGAACTGGTCCTGTCGAACGGTCTTGATCTGGGTGGTGCCCTCATTGTATGCATCAAGAGTCACCTAGATGTCGAACGCCGACGTCGGATGAGATATGCGATCGAACTGCTTCTGCTCAGACCCTGAATTATGATGTTCCTCACCTTAGCATTCGCCTCAACATCAACCATGTTTCCGGCATTGATGTTCTCATCGGCAGGAACAACATATCGGGTTTTCATCTTCCACCAGATGGCATAACCCTGAGCCTGGATGTAGGTCTCCATCCGGCTCTTCCAGAAGGGATAATCGATGCCATAAAAAATGGGAGGCTTGGTGGAATACTTGTCTGTCGCCATGGCTCTAGAGACCGGTTAAGATCTATGAGGAAGAGCTAACTGGCTCTGATACCAATTGTAGGACCGAAATGGCAACAGAGGGGGGTGAATGGTGCCTTTAAACCGCCCCAAGTATTCGCACTAACTTCTTCTCCGATAGCTATAGCAGCTATGAAGCAAGAAATTAGCTTACTGGAAGCTAAAAACAATTTTCCCGATTGACTGAGGAAACTCACAAAAGAGGCAAGACCAGATCAACAAAAACCTTCCCTGGAGAACTGACTGAAAAAGATATGGCCGACAAGATCCTTTTGGACTACACAGACCAAAGAAAATTCATCTAAAAGAGATCATTGGCTCACTACAAAAAATCTGGGCTTTTATAACAAAATGAAAGTGTCATGGAAAGTACAGAATTTGTCACAAAATGAATGGTATGACAAAAAACCACCGTCATGAAGGTCGTCATATAACGACCGTCACAAAATGTACCTTGTGACGAAAATATGGAAAACCGTCACAAAATGTTATGCCTTTTGTGACGGTTTTGTTGTGTCGTCATATATTGTTGTCAATTAATGACGACTGTGACTGTCACATATTGGTTGGTGAACTCGTCACCTAATATGCCAACCGTCATAAATTGTGTCCTGGGAACCCTGATTTAGACAACTTATTGTGACGATACGGTAGCGTCATATATAATTATGCAGATTTTGTGACATTTTCATTTTGTCTTGTTATGTAAGGTAGTTAGAGACATCTTGAGATGACTCTAGGTCGTCATAAATTTTCCTTTCATTCGATGACGAACGTGGCTCAAATATATGTATCAATTCAATGACCAATGTCAGACAGATCTTTCCAGCATTCTCATCAGAGCTCATAAAGCATACACATTTCAACCAAGCCATTATCCACATACATTCGAGAGCATAAGACACAGTGCTTGCAGGTTCAAACACATCACACTAGTTCCAGGTTCCATCACACAGGTTCAAACAGTGCATTCAGACCTACCTCAATCTTTCTGAAGTTTCAGCACAGCTCACAGCAGTGCATTAGTCTCTTCAAACATGGTATGCATCCCCTTCACTTCTTCTTGGGTCTGGCGCAGCAAATTTTGGTTTTCTTCAAGTGCTGCTTGGTTGGCTTCAAGTGAGGCCTGCTGAGCAAGAAGCTGTGCTTCCAACTGTTCCTGCTTCCTAGCAGCTTCCTCTCTTTCTGCTTGGAGTGTTGCCTCAAACTGAGCTTGCAGGCGTGCTTCTGCGGCTGTCGATGTAGACCGGGCAGTCTTCGACACTCGAGCGACACCAATGTTTGGAAGGAAGGTGGATGAACGGCTGATCTGGCTCAGACTGTCAGCAACAATCTTGGAGGGAGAATTTTGTGCTTCTCCTTCTGGTTCTCTTTCCTTCTCTGCAACCATATGTTCCTACATAGAATGAATCCACTTAACAAGGCCATACAACAGTGTTCAACCAGACATTTACTTGAGTACAGTACATGTATCCAATAATTATGTAACTTACATATATCTCATTTGCAAGAGGAGTACGACCATTTTGCGGACTATTCATACATTCCCCAAAGAAATCAACAGGATCTAGATCCATGTTGTTGTACTTAGGCCTCTGTAGCATGCAAAAAATTTGGATTACAATGATATCCGTGAAGGTAAAGAGAGGGCTGGACAAACATGGGATATAAGATTAGCCATAAATTATTTTTACATGTCAACAGCAAGATGCCAAAATATGTATGCACTACAGATCATACAAGTATCTGCCTCCAGATTTTTTATGCCAACAACAAATGCAATCACTGGCATAGTCAACTAATTACTACTATGATTTGCCAATCAACATTCACATGTATTTGACTCCCAGTTGGCCATCGACATAAAAAAAATTGTGCATCAATGCAACCTGGACAGATCAAGAAAAACAACACAGAAACATGCATCAATGCAACCTGGACAGATCAAGAAAAACAACACCTACTACTGATGATGATCATCTCTGATGACATAGCAATTCCTCTTGCAAATTTCAGTTTCAGATGGTTTCCATAAAATAATTGGAGCCTAAACACCTATTGATTATAGCTCACTCGGCACAACGTAAATATTCTGAACATGGGAGCTCATCTCAGAAATCAGAGGGCCAAACTCACAATCGGCTACAAACAGTAAGCCGCCTTTCTAACACTTCAAATATTATGAGAAATCATGCAGCACGTGCTAACTTGACACTTCAAAAGCACATGCTAATTACTATGCTACAAATGTCCCATCTTTCCTGCTAATTATACAAAAGACATACTAACAGGTTGTACTGAACTATGAAGCACACATCTACTGACAGTTTATATGGCTGAACACCATCAATGTCCACATGCTGTTGTTCTTCAGTACTTGTCAGGCTTCACAAGCCTAAGTAATTAATGGCACACATATTGGATCCAAACAAACATCAGGCAATCAGGTTTGTCTCCATAACATTTCACATTTCAGTGCAAGAACTAATTAATGGCACACAGTTCCTTATAATTGGAATACACAGAAAGTAATAGTATCTGTACCAGGCTGTATCGATGGGCAATATAGGACCTAGATCCAGTCCTTTGGTGAAGCTGCACTTGGCCTCGGTTTACCTTATTCTTAGCACATTTCTCCTGCACCACAAATGCAATACAGAGGTTTCATTCACATGCACAGTTTGCATTGCATATTAACAAATGCAGATAATGCAGGCATGGACCTGATTCTTTGGGTCACACCAGTACTCAACCAGGTGGATCCATTCCTCTTTCTTCATTTTAGGTGGAGGTTCTTTGGCCAACAGCTGTTCTCTTGTCAGTGAGTCGTCGAAGTACTTCCTTTTAAGGTGATACCTCTGCTGCCTTACTCCCCTCTTAATGATATCAGTGCATGCAGCCTTGCTTGGTCCCTCATTCCTAACATCCACATCCAACCTTGACTGAAGCCACACAAATGAATTATTAGACACAATTTTCACATGGGAGTATTGTAATGCATGAAAATATTTGGAAGAATGAAATAGTTGTCTCACCGCCACTTTCCTAAGCACTTTTGATACTTCTACCTGCCCCTGCTCATTATCATATTCTTTCCAAGATTTGTAGATAGGCAGGTTGTCTCTAAGGGCAACACCACATTCTGATGCCAGCTTCGCGGCTTGAAGTGGGACCTCAGGTCTTTTCTTCCCTTCAGCCACCTCGATAGCCAGCTTCTTTCCTCTATTAATCATCTTCTCTAAGCCATGACCCATAGTTTTCTTGCGGACATTCTTTGGGGGCGCTGCATTGGCAAATAATAATAGAAATGTTTTATTATAGCAGTACCAATTGTAGATATTGAATGGAGAAACTAATGCTTGGAAACACATATTGTTTACGTAGAACTGAGTCATGGACTGGTTCTCCTTCAGTTGTATGACCCTCTGAATTAGCAGCATCAAATTGCTCAGCCGACTCATTGATGTCATTGCTTTGCCTAGAGCTTTGTCCACCTGGCGAGTTGTTCGCAGAAACTGTTGGGTTCACAATGTTTATGGGAGTAGGTTGCTCAGACAGGTTATCAGTGGGTCTGGTAGGAATAGGCATTGTGTTTGCACTAGGCGAAGATATGGCTGCACTGGCCCTGGTGAATCTAGGAGGACTAGGCACTGTGTTTGGACCAGGTGAAGACATGGCTGCACTGGTCCTGGTGAATCTAGGAGAACTAGGCACTGTGTTTGTAGTTTCTGTGGTCTGCCTGGCGCTTGTAGTTAGGTGGCCTTGCAAATGGCTGCTACTGCAAATGGCATTTGTATTAGGGTTGGCTTTCAAATTGTTCCTAGTAGGCAAGTTCTCTCTTGGCCTAGGTGGCGGACGGCCTGCAGTGGTCCTAGTGTTTGCACCAGGCGAAGACATGGCTGCACTGGCCCTGGTGAATCTGGTTGGCGTGCGCGGTGGCTGCTGCTTGGCAACCGCCATTGTAGCCGCCTTTTGCTTCTTCTGTTGAGGGCGAGTTCCTGGAACCATCGGTCTTACCTGGCAAGAGAAACATGCATCTTATAAATTAAGAAGACAGCAATAGATTAAATAACTACAATGAAGTATATGTTTCAAATAGACGGATATGTAAACTTGTAAATTGGCCTAGTAATCCATCTCACCTCAGTATTGACCTCAGTATTGAGGTCATCGTCATCACTGTCAGATTGGCTATCGATGTCAGAGGATGGATCATATTCAATGTCAGATTCTGATTTGTCAGACACTAGTCTCTTCTTTTTGCCCTCTTTCCCTTTTGAAAAAACATCCCTAACAGTCTGTGCTAACACTGGAATACCCAAAGACTTAAAAACATCCTGAACCTTCTTAACGTTCTCGTCCCTCTCCTGCGCATACTTGTTTTTTGGCATTTCTTCTAATACTTATTACGATGAAACGCAGAAAGAGCAGAAACTGGATTCAATTTCTATAAAAAAAGTTGAAGAAAGAACTAACATATCAGTAGAGAAATTGTAAACGAAATAAAGGAGCAGTCTAATAGTCAGTCAAAAAGCACTTTCAAATGATGAACTTGATAATGCAACTTATTGTACTAAATGCTAGAAGCAAACCAACATGCTAGAGACAAAGCTAACATCAGTACTCTTCTACAACAAGAAGAAGAGGCAATACATAAGTATTATTCATAAAGGCAATATCTCTACACACCACACCTGAAAAGAAAATACTGAACAATACAATACTTATGCTCACTACACTCTTGATCAAGAACTACCAGCTCCTCATAAGTGAGACAACAGAACATTGCAATGCATTCATATGGAACATACTATTTACAAATTGCTAATTGCCATAGCTACAAGGCAAAATCAGAAACTAGAAAGAAAAGAACTGTAATCTCAGCAAAATTCATCATGTTCTAATCTATGCATTCAAAGTCATTAACCTGTGGATAGGAGATCACGCGTAGGGCTGTAAACGGGCCGAGCTCGAGCGAGCTCAGTCTGTCAAGCTCGAGCTCGAGCGAGCTGACGGAAACAGTCAAGCTTTGAGGTGGGCTCGAGTTCGGCTCGAACGAAGCTCGAGCTCGGCTCGAAGAAGCTCGTGTAGGCTCGGTTGGACAGGGCAAGCAGATTGAAGCACTCAGATTGAACAGCCAGCATCAATATTTGTACATGAATACATGATCACAAAAAAGAAACTGATGGTCTGAAGCACTATAAATCAGAAACTTCAGTCATACTAAATCAACACAAGCATGATTTATACTATGTCTGTCTGTGCAAATCAACACTCTGTCTGTCTGTGCAAATCAACACAATATTGGACGCAAATCACATGAGCATCGTTCATACTCTGTCATACTATCAACACAAATCGCAACAACAAAAAAAGGAGAGGTCATGAGCATCGTTCATACTCTGTCTCACTGTCTGTGCCTCTAACCCTCTATGGTGGGACTTGATGTCGGTGTGGCGATGGGGAGCCGAGGACGAGGAGGATCTTCGTGGTGGAGTACTTCACACGGCGTCCAGGATTGGGGAGGGCTGCCGGCGGCGTCGGGGGCTCGGGGCCTAGGGCGTCGAGGGCGTCGGGGGCCGAGGCCGAGGGCGAGACTCAGATCTGGGAGGGAGTAGTCGAGTACGGAACTGGGGAGTGGGGATCTGGGGTGGCTGCCGGCGGCGAGAGAGACTCAGATCTGGGGTCCTGGGGACTGGGGAGGGAGTAGGGAACTGGGGATCTCGACCTCTCGGGTGGCTGCCAGTCGCCGGCGACGTCGGGGGCTCGGGATCGGGCCGTCGGGGGAGGATTAGGGCTAGGGTTTCGCTGCGTCGCCTCGCGAGTCGCGAGTCGCGAGAGTGGGGAGAGACTAGGGAGTAGGGAGATCTGGATCTGGGGACTGCGGTGCGGACTTGCGGTCTTGCGGAGGGACCGAGTTCACCGAGGGAGTAGGGACTGGGGAGTGGGGTCGGGATCAGGGGAGGGCGGGACGAACCGCGGGAGGGTCGGACAAGGTGTAGCTGCTAAATTTTGGTCTGGCGCGGTGGGTCCGCTATGTCGGTGGCAGAGCCTACGCTGGCCAATTTTTGGTCCTGGCGCGGTGGGTCCGCTATGTTAGTGACCGTATTAGTAGTATTAGGAATTCAAATAGATTTTTGTGGTAATAAATGATTTCAACTGGAAAAAATGTCAGAAACAAAGTTGTATAACGCATCGAGATCTACCACTTTCATTTTGGTCATTTTTTCATATGACTTTGTTTGGACTGTTTGAATTTTGAATTTCAAAATATTAGAACTTCGAACAAACTTTTGGGGTACTAAGTAATTTCAAATGAAAAAGTCATGAACATCAAAGTTGCACAACTCATCAATATCTACAACTTTTATTTTGGTCATTTGTTTATCCGACAAAGTTATAGTAACCTTATTCACAAATTTTACGTACCTCTCTTATAGTTTATGAAACTATAAGAGAGATATGTAAAATTTGTGAACTATATTACTATAACTTTGTCGGATGAACAAATGACCAAAATAAAAGTTGTAGATATTAATGAGTTGTGCAACTTTGATGTTCATGACTTTTTCATTTGAAATTACTTAGTACCCCAAAATTTTGTTCGAAGTTCTAATATTTTGAAATTCAACATTCAAACAGTCCAAACAAAGTCATATGAAAAAATGACCAAAATCAAAGTGGTAGATCTCGATGCGTTATACAACTTTGTTTCTGACATTTGTTCCAGTTGAAATCATTTGGAGTTTCAAAATCTGGTTTAAAGTTGTCATTTTTTTGAAATTAAATTTTTGAATTGTTCAAACTTTGTCACATGAAAAGATGACCAAAATCAACGCAATAAATTGATAGATCATGATTTTAGAAAATTTTAGAAAAAAAGCATCACATTTGGAGTTAGTATGTGGGAGAAATACTAGTTACAAGTTTTTGCCATAGATTAAAAAGAGAAATGATGTTTGCACAATGAATTCATTACAAGAGGGCTAATTAGCATGCAGGGCCCACATGTCATTCAAACGTTGAACCCACATGGCAGTCAAGGCTAATTAGCATGCAGGGCCCACATGTCATTAAAGGGGGTACTTAGCATGCTGTGGCTAAGCAGCAGAAGGCACAGGTTGGCCACGCGCGCTCTGGCCGGCCCCCCCACCTGCAAGAGCCGCGACGGCGACCCCACCTGCTAGCAGGGGTGGCCGGCGACCCCAGCTGCTGACTCGCCGGCGACCCCAGCTGCTCCCTCGCCGGCGACCCCAGCTGCTCCCTCGCCGCCCCCCACCAGCAGCCTCGCCGGCCTAGGCACCTGCATCCTCGACGTCCACCACCCCTGCTGGAGCCGCGCCGGCCAGACCAGCTGGTGCCTCGCCAGCCACCCCTGCTGCTGCCTCGCCGGCGACCCCAGCTGCTGCCTCGCCGGCGACCCCAGCTGCTCCCTCGCTGGCCCCCCCACCTGCTGCCTCGCCCCCCTCCCCCCACCAGCAGCCTCGCCGGCCACCCCTGCTGGAGCCTCGCCGGCCACCCCACCTGCTGCCTCGCCGGCCCCCCCACCTGCTACCTCGCTCCCCTCCCCCCCCCCCCCCCCCCCCCGCCAGCAGCCTCGCCGGCCACCCCAGCTGGCAGCTTACATATCTCGCTGGCCATTGTACAAGGTGAGCTGAGTCAACCATAGCTCTTCCCCTTTAGATTTGTTATTGCAGTGCCTTTAATTGAATTGAAGGATAGAAGCTCGATTTGTAACATTTTGGCACCTAAATTTATCCAGGTCGAGATGGATAGAAGCTGGATTTATAACAGTGCACCATTTAGTGATCCCTATATGTCTGGTGTTGAACAATTCATGGAACATGTCAGAAGTAGATTTAGTGCAGATGAGGAAATCAAGTGCCCATGCCGTCGATGCCTGAACCAAATACAAAAAAGTCAAGACGAGGTAGAGGAGGATATCCACATCAATGGTATTTCTAGGTGCTATACAAGGTGGATTCACCATGGAGAGGGAGATAATGATGTTCAACAAGATGATGGCACTGAAGATATATCATGGGATGGAAATGACCAAGCTCCACTTGATGATGAAGGACAAGCTGAAGATGTCATGAAGATGTCATAGAAGATAGTGCACGGGGAGTTCAGGGGTTGATTCAAGATTTGTACACCGCAGCAAGCCATGGCTTCGGTGGTAACTTATATCAACAAATCATGGAAGAGGCAAAGCGTGAACTTTATCCAGGTTGCACCGAGGAGTCTAGGCTAACTTTCATTATTAAACTGCTGCATATAAAAGTGTACAATCGGATAACAAATTCTGGGTTCAATGCATTCCTTGAGTTGCTTTCAACATCGTTGAAGAATGTTACCGGTCTCCCTAAGTCCTATAACGAAACTAAAGCTCTACTTCGGAAGCTTGGTTTTGGTTATGTTTCTATTCATGTGTGCAAGTATGATTGTGCCTTATTTTGGAAGGACCATGCCAATGATGATCATTGCCCAGTTTGTGGCGAATCAAGATGGAAAGTGAATAAGGAGGGAAGAAAGAAAGTTCCTCACAAGGTCCTGCGTTACTTTCCAATAATTCCACGCCTTCAAAGGCTTTTTATCTCAAAGTAGCGGACACAGTATGCAAGATGGCACAAGGATAAGAGGGTACCAGTTGAAAATGAAATGAGACATCCTGCTGATGGAGAAGCTTGGAAAGAATTTGATGATACTTTCAAGTTTTTGCAGATGATCCCCGCAGTTTGAGGTTAGCCATTGCTACTGATGGATTTAACCCATTTGGTCAGATGACCAATTCATATAGCATCTGGCCAGTGATAGTGGTTCCATACAATTTTCCACCATATATGTGTATGGACCAATCCAATTATATGCTTGCTTTAATTATTCCAGGCAAAAAATCACCAGGCAAAGATTTCCATGTGTTCATGCAGCCTTTGATAGCAGACATGCTTACCCTTTGGGAGGGTGTCTCTACTTATGATGCATATGAAGGCAAAGTTTCCTATGTTCCAGGCAAGAATCATGATAAGCAGAAAACAAGAAAACGACGCCGTAATGGAGAACCAGTATGGCATCTCAAGGTTAGCTTGTATGATTTGCCATACTGGTCAAAATTGAAGCTACAGTACAACCTAGATGTTATGCACATAGAGAAAAACATATGTGAAAACATTTTGTCAACTCTACTTAATATTCTGAAGAAGACAAAGGACACAGTCGCTGCTAGACTAGATTTGGAAGACAGATGTATAAGAAAAGAGCTTCATTTGCTGGAAGAAGCTGGTAATTCGTCCACAAAGCCCAAAGCTTGTTACGTTCTAACGCCAGAAGCAAAGAAGAAGTTCTTGCAGTTTGTTAGCAATGTTAAATTTCCAGATGGCTATGCCTCTAATATATCAAGATGTGTCAATATGGAGGGAGGAACAATGCATGGGCTGAAAACACATGACTGTCATATACTGCTGCAGCGTATTTTACCAGCTGGCATTCGCGGTTTGGTGCGCAAAGATGTATATGAAGTAATTGCTGAATTGGGTAGGTTTTTTAGACAACTTTGCTTGAAAATTCTAAAGGTTCATGCACTACACCAGATGAAGAAAGATATTGTAATTATCCTTTGCAAACTGGAGAAAAATTTATCCTCCTGCATTCTTCGATGTTATGGTTCACCTAGCAGTACACTTACCTGACGAGGCACTCCTTAGGGGACCGGTTCAGTATGGATGGATGTATCCCATTGAGAGAAGATTGGGCACCTTTAAGCGTTTCATCCGCAATAAAGCAAGACCTGAAGGATCTGTTGCAGAGGCATACACTGCCTATGAGTGTATGACCCAATGCTCAACATATTTCAGTGAAATTATTACTAAGTTCACTAGGCCTGAAAGAAACTTAGATGGAGCACAGAACATCTCACCCAATGATTACTCTATTTTTGGTCATGGTATTAACCTGTTGGGTGCTTCAAAACTTCATTACCAAGATAATGACTATGACTCCATGGTTTGGTTTGTTCTAAATAATTGCGAAGAGGTTGATGAATACAAAGAGTGAGTAATTGCTGTCATTTCATTTCTGCCAACTTTATTCAATATTAGTGTCACAATAAACTAATTAACTTCTTTCTTTGCAGCATGTATAGGGCAGAATTGGAACAACAAGAGGTCAACAATATTGAAAAAAATGATGTCAACACAATTTGCTGCATGGTTCGAGAAACATGTGCGTGCAACTTTTACAACCTGACTGAATCATTTATGATACAATAAATTTTCAAACTCACCAATTCTCTGTGTTTTCCTGCAGATTACCAGATTGAAATACGAAGGCACAACAAATGTTGATGAAGACTTGTACTCACTCGCATGTCGGCCGGATAGGCGTGTGCGATCATACACAGCCTGTATAATCAATGGGGTACGGTACCACACTATGGCTCGTGAGGCACACAGGAAAACACAAAACTCCACCATCAAGACTGCAGGTACTCACAATGATGACACTATTGACTTCTATGGGACAATTACAGACATTATTGAGTTGAATTACACTAATAACAGCAAAGGAGATAGATCTGTTATCTTATTACGGTGTGAATGGTACAATCTTGAGGGAAGGACATACCAGATGAAAGATGATGGTTACTTCAAGAGCATTAACATCGAAGGCCGATGGTATAAGAATGATCCTTTCATTCTAGCCACAGAAGCTTCACAAGTATTTTTCTTGGAAGATACAAAGTTAGGTCCATGTTGGCGAGTGGTACAAGAATTTGGCCACCGACATATATTTGATGTTGAAGAGTCCGACGGAAAACAACCAATCCATGAACAAGTACAGATGAGATGTCAGGAGGCATACCAAGAGGACAATACTTCGTCAGGAGATTGTACAGTGGGAGACATTTATCCTAATATGGATTTGTTGCACATGGATAATCAACCAGGCAGCCCTATTAGTGCAGACCTTGTCGAGAGCATCCGTCGACATCAACAAACACCTCAAGGTGATGAAACAGACGACGAAGATGAAGATGAAACCTTCCTTGAGTACCATAGTCAAGACGAAGCGAGTATATCAGAAGAAGACAGTGATGATGACTAACCTTTGCATTTCTGGAGCTATTTGTGAACCATGAACTTCTATTAGCGATTCTGTTGTATCTGAATTATGCTATTGAAATTTGTATCTGAATTATGAAATTGTAAGACCTTGTATGCAATGATTTTGTTTCAATGTTAAACTTGATTTATGAATTCTATTCTATGCACATACAGGCTATATGCTGCCAAAATATCATAGATATGTTATATGCTGCCCAGAATTCATTGAGATGATATATACTACAAAAATTCTGGGTTTTTATGACAACCTGACAGTGTCATGGAAATTACAGGATCTGTCATGATATATATATGCTGGAAGTTACATACATGCTGCCAAAATTTCATCACACACAGGTTACACATCAAAGCAAAAGGGATGTTTAATTCCAACATACATCAGAAAGGCGCATATTCCAACAGCACAAAGGCACATATTTCATACCAACTGCAAATACATCCTGGATAACAGGTTCAATACAACATGTCCTAGCCTACTTCATCATCATAGCCAAAAGCATATCAAATGTGGCCAACATATCCAACCTACTTCACAACATGTCCTACTTCATCATCATTGCCTACTTCAACACTACAGTTACAACCAAAAGGATGGGCAACACCAGGAATGTTACATTCAGACAGCCACACACAAGACAAATGCAGCTTCCCATGCCTTCCCTGTTCTTGCCAACCATTTCCTTCACCTTGTTCAGATTCTGCTCTAAGCTATCAATTTTTTCTACCAGCTCAAGAACTTCTGTTGTCGAAGCTGCTGCAATGGTCGAGGAAGCTGACAGTAGATAACCATTATCATGAAGGAACACCACATATTCTTCCTCCAACCAATACCTAGTACATGTCCCCTGTATCCAAATTAAAACAACAGGCAAATTAACATCAATAGTGCAGCCACTGAATGCTAAAAACACTACCATTCTCAGGCATGCCCATTCAAACAAGAATGAAATTTGGGCAATGCAAAATGATTATAACACTGACATTTTGATAGTTCTTCCTGGGGCACTTGAAAAATCTCCTTCCAACGTTATACTCAGACTGCGTGGTAGTGGCAGCAAACACCCTCACGTCCTTGCAATCCGGGCACATTATTAACGGCAACCCAGTCACATCATCAATCGGCGCCTTCAGCTCGACAGCAGTGGGCGGAGGCACTGCAGCAACAACAGCAAGGGGTGCGAGTTGCCAGGAAACCCTAGCTGCGCTTGACCGCCGAGTGCGAGCAGTAGATGACGACGCCTGCGACATGAGAACTTGAGAGAGCGGGGATTGATTAGGCCTCACACATCAACTGGAAAGGGGGAAGGTGAGCGACGGGGAAAGGCAACGGAGCGGGAACGGGGAGGGGGATGAGGGCGGCACTGCCACAATGGCGCACCTGGGGACTAGGAGCACGCCGCCGACCAACGAGATGGAGTCACCGCCGGTCACCGGATATCCGCGCTCCGCCGGGCGGGCTTGCAGCGGATCTGCGCGCTGGCTCCGCCCAGAGGCCGCCGTGCCGTCAGTTGGGGAGATGGGGAGCTGGCTCCGCCCAGAGGCCGCCGCGCCGTCAGTTGGGGAGCTGGCTCCGCCCAGAGGCCGCCCGCCGCTCGTCGCCGTCTTCAGTTGGGGAAATGGGGAATGAAACTGGTCAACAGAGAGGGGTCAAGGGTCCACCTCCTATTGGGGGTATATTGACATTGGGGGCCGTCATGTTTGAAATAACAAACAGTGACGCTCCACAGCCGACACATAAAACAACACATATCATCATAAAACGCCACCGTCAACCGGCTCCTGGCGACTTGCATTTTGTGACGACACTTGGTACCTTTATGTGACAAACAAAATAGCTTCGTCATAAATAGTTCTGGCTGTCCTGATTTTATGACGCTACAGACTTTTGCGTCATATTATGATATATTATATGACAAAAATTTGCCCCGTCATGAGGATTTTTGTCATAGAAAGAAGGATTTCTTGTAGTGGCTGGCTGAAAGTTTGCTGCACACAAAAATTAAAACATAACTGAAAAACAACATGCAACTAGCCAAGAAATAGAGGAACAACAAGCTGAAAACTGCAGGCAATACTTGGCTGAAAAAACAAGCGAAAAAGTAAATACTGCAGGGGGCAAAAATAGTGAGAAGACCAACCAAAAACTGAGAGACTTGCTGTCCAAAAGCTGGAAAAATTGGCACAAAAAAATGAAACAGCTGCCTGCTGAAATCTGCAATCCGAAGAGCTGAAAAGCTACAGTCTGCACTGAAAAACAGCAAAGAATGGATAAAAAGATTGAAGACTGTAGTCTGCAGTGAAACTGAAAGTAAAAGTACTCAAAGCTGTTGGCACAGCACAAATAGGACAGACCAAAAAGTAATTAAAGACTGTGGTTTCTGAACAACTAAACAGCAAGAGCTTAATCATGAACTGAAAAGAAAATAACTAACAAGAAAGGAAGCATGCAAAAAACCGAGAGCACAAAGATTGCTGCCGAGAACTAAATGCAAATCGGAAGAACTATGTATGCTGCCGAAACCAAGAAGGAGGAATAAACTAATGTGAGCTGCAGCGGCACACAACAACAACCTGAAGAGATAAAAAGCTGCTATCGGTACAGTGATTATCATAGCTATAAAAAATGAAACTACATACTAGAAGCCCTAGGAGAAGAATAAAAGTAAAAACAGAAAAGGGCAAAGCAGATTAACAAGAAGAACATTCTAGCGGCAAGACAAGAAACAGGAAATATGAACATGAACACATGCAGCTCTCATAAATCAATACCGAGACATACATGATTGATACAGAGACATGACATGATTAATAAGAGTTGTTCTCAGCTCATCTCTCTCTCTCAATCTCACACTAACTAAGTCACCATACATGCTTGAAAATCAAGAACTCATAGCACACATGTAGGAGACAAACTCACACACACACACTCTCTCAAGCCATCTCTCCAAAAACATACTCTCATTTCATGAAAGCTACTAGAGAACACCCTCTCTATTTATAGCCTCCACTAATGGGTTTACAACCCACTTTACCCATTAGCTCTCAACAACTCATGGCGCTTTATCCACAATCCACTTCTTTTAGTGCAGCTTTGCGTATTCACCAAAACGCCCCTCGTGCACCTTCCAGGAAGCTTCCTCATTCTTTGCCCTCCAAGGCACGCAGCCACCTCTAGTCCTCGTCGTCTTCGGCACACCTCGACCGCTTTGACCTTGGCACCACCTGCGCCTAGTCCGGTCATCCCGTGCCTCGCCACGACTCCACCTCGACATCCTGCAGCTACCACAGACAAGAAACAAATCACATAGCACCGCTCGAAATATTGTAACCATACATTAGCATCAGACGACATACTCAAAGCCCAAACCGATCGAAATGAAAAATAAACGACTTAAGCATGTTTGACCTAGTTTGACACGACTTAAGCATGTTTGACCTAGTTTGACCAAGTCCGACCGAAGCCGATTGCACCGCGCAACGACATGGCCCGAACCACACAAACCAAACTCGACTTTCCTAAAACAGATGTCAATTACTCATCACACACACGGGGTCACCTCCACATGGTCTATCACAAAGCTGTTACACAAACCATATTCTCATGTCCTCGCCACATACGGGACTATGGGCATGGATCCTTCGAATTTCATGTCTAAGTACTTTTTCAAGGAGAGAGTGATGCAGGCATGGTATGGCGAGCTTAGGGGATTCAAGGTTGTGGGCAACTTCACCACCTTGGATATTGCAAGGAGGACCTGTATTCCGGATGTTGACATGTTGAAGGGTGGGATGGATCTGTGGCAGAGCCATCATATTACTAATGATATGGACGAAGCGCAAGCCGGAGCACCAGGTAGACGCTACAGGCACTGCGGTCAGGAGGGCCACACAGCTAGATGATACAAGCCACCTTCTAATGAGTAGGCACACCGACATAGTTTTCACTACCAGTTGTTGGAGTGTGCAAAGTGGCTTAAAGATTACTAATCATTGTGCACTATAATCTGTCCTTTCTTAGTTATCACATTTGATGTATGTAGTGTCATAGAAACTGTTCCATACGTTACATGTACCGTTTGTACAACTATTGAGGTATTTCCCCCTTTTTAGTACTGTTGTAAGTGTTGTCCTGGTAGCCTAGTATTGTTTCATTTGTTTATTTACGAGCTACATTTACTAGCGCTTTACATTCGATGTTTTTTGTTCCACGTAAATGCTAACTTGAAGTTATTTTGCAGGTATGGCTCGTGAGCTTCGCAGATTGGACTGGCCTTATGGCCTCCTGGATGAGCGTGTGGACCAGTTGTATCGCGCATCACGCAGTGTCCTGCCTCTTGGGAGCGCGGAGGAGGCAAATGACTTGGGCGTGGTCCGCACGCGCACACCTTGAGTGGCATGGAGGATAGACCCATGCTGGACAACTAGGTTTGCACTTCGACAGTGTTGCTTACTTGCCTTACATTGGTTGCATACTGACCTTTTTTCACTTCGTAGGCTAAGTGATGCCGGTCTACTACCTCTCACCTAGATGATGCAGGCCATAAACGAGGATGGTCTGTTACCAGCTGCAGGTAGGGACGATGGCACGGAGTGGTTGCGACGCTTCCTGTTCGATCGCTTCCTACTAATAGCTTTGGTGGACCAGTGATGGCCAGAGACGCACACTTTCCACTTCCCATTCGGGGAGATGGCACGAACTCTGCAGGACACCTCGCAACTACTTGGCCTTCCTATTGTGGGAGCTGCTACCTTCCTGATGAAGGCCTTAGCTGGCTAGCATGCGAACCTGCTGGATAGGTCCAGGGAGTCCTTTCACCCGCCAAGTCAGACACACGATCCATCGTTGCGATGGCTCTCGTAGTTCTGGGTACGTGTGTGATGCCCTTCTCGTTTGATCCACTATGCTCTACTTTCTGCAGTACGATATTAATAAATTTTTGCTTGTACTCAGGTGAGTGGATGGACCCAGCCGCAGACAAGCAGCAGATATCGTGACACCTGGAGGCCTACTTACTGTGGTTGTTTGGTTGGGTCCTCTTCACCAGTAACCATGGCAACACCATCGACACGTGCCTCATCACTTACGCTAGGGCCATCGCCGACGGGGAGGCCCCCACATCAGCTAGGGTTTGGCTGCACTTGCCGCGACCTATCGTGGCTTGTGTGACACGTGCGGGAGGACCAAGGTGAACTTAGTCCTCACGAAGTGTGTCGGACCCCAAGTTTATTGACCTGGAATCCTCTGTGATAACACTGCATTATTCCCTGGATCAGTAGATAATGCTCACAGATACAACGCTGCATCATTTCATACACGATAAGTTCATGCATTACAATACCAGAGTTTAAATAGACCACGTCGGGCCAGGGTTACAATAGGGCCGTCAGGCCAAATGTCTTACAATACATAAAGAGCGAAAGCGGAAGCGTACATAGCGTAGGGGCGCAACTCGCCACAGGCAAGCGACTGGGATAACCCGAGTACCATCGCTATTAACCAAGGGCCTGGCTAAAAACGAAGGCACCCGCCAAAACTAGCCTGGTCAACTGGACTGAGGCGAGAGGCAAGACTACCGAAACCTAATCTAGTAACCACCGTCTTCATTTCCTTCGGCATCCTGCTCCTCATGGTAGGCGTAATGCTCTTGATTCACATCTTCTGAAAGGGGGGTTAATAGCGAGGTTGAGCACAAACAACCGTGCTCCGCGAGCCAATACACATAATGCATATAATTATAGATGCAAGGCTATTCAAGGGTGGCTCGGGTTCTTTTATTTGCATAAAGCGACATTTGACAATTACCATAGTTTAAAATTCCTATGACCTAGCATTTTTCAAGAACTCATTATTTAAGTACCGCAATGTGCAATAATTTTATAATGGGGTAGGTTCCATATACAAATTTTATGGTTACATCCGCCAATTCCTAACATTTTTGCATAGCAGGTTACGTCCACCTTAATTCCCACACTGGAGTACATCCCTCCAGGATACTTTTACCAAAATTTAGGCTACATCCACCTAGCAAGCCCATATTCCCAACCTCAAAAGTTTTGAAATAGAACTAACTCGAGGAAGATTTCCATGTCTGCCCTTGACCATGGGCACGTCTATTCGAATAGTTTGTGTATGTACTCTGCAGAGACTGTACATCTTTACCCACAAGAGATAATCGTCCCGATGGTTCTACATGATTCCTTTGACATGCAGATCGAGAGAATATCACGAGGCCTTTACAATACCTCACACTCTAGCATGTCACTCCTATGGGGTTACGTCCATAGGTTGTGCGGGATGTCCACCATAGGTTAGCGCAGTCGGACTCCACTCTCCACATACGCTATCCTAGGCAACGTCACCTACATCCGGTGTCCCATTCCAAGTGGGGCTTTCACTACCCACCTACACACGTTCTCTGTGAAATGACTAGAGGGTTCAGTAAATTATTTAGCCCAGCCTACAATATGCCAGCTTGTGGTTGTACTGTTATACACGGAGGGTCCACACAGGATTAAGTCCTTAAGTCGTCTGGGCGGTTCATTCCACATTCCCTGTGTTACATCCACACCCGCCACTCTTATCATCCGCCCAAACAGGTTTAGCAGATTTTTAGGGTTTTGAGAAGCATAACATTATCAACATAATTGCCCGATCATGTACATCCCATGACTCATTCAAATTTAGTTCCCAAGATTAAAGAATGATTATCAGGGTTACTAGAACCCTGGACTTACAAACCTAGCATGGCAATAATAAGACTTATAACTACCATAGTTATTGTTTATCTCTAGGGCGACAATGGTCAGGTATGTTCAAATGTTACTGGTAGTGTATTATATCATTAGGTGGACATAAGGTTGTTATCTACCTTAAGACTTACATATTTTTAGCACATAAAATAACGCATGCAATTGTCATAATTTAAACGAACATAGTTTCACATAAAATGTAGGCGCAAAATGATCAAAGTATTGACTAGCCTGGTTCGAGAGCTTGGGGGTGTTGTGCTGCTTCGAACTGGGGCTCGCTTGCGTCGTCGAACTCTACTCGGACGGAAGAACCGGAAAAAAACAACAACACGAGAAGAGGAGAGCCAAGTAAGAACCAAATAAAATAAAACAACTCAAACAAACTTGAAATTGAACCAAACCAGAACCATTAGACAGGTCTTGATTTTAGAAAATTTTAGAAGTTGGTTTCGTTAAATTCGGAGTTATGGTCATAAAGTTATAGCATTTCAAAGTTTAATTGCTGGAAAAACCGAAAACAAAATAGAAAAGAGGAGGGGGTGTTTGTGCTAATGACAAGTGGGGCCCGAGGGGATTTAATGTCTGCGGGCAGACACGGCAGCCGACAGATGGGCCCTTAGCTAGCAGTGCTTTAATACTCCCTTTAATTGACAGATTTGATTAATGGTGGGTTTGGGTATTAATCAATTAGCTAGGCTAATGAGCCGGCGGCTCTCCGCAGCTTCAGTCCGGCTGTGGAGGCGGCGAAGCCAACCGGCAGCAAGGGGCACGGAGGCGCAGCAGCGTCGGCTAAAATGGGCCACCCACCCCGGCGCGCACCTCGGGGGGAGACCAATCGGCCGGGCTCGGCGGTACGGCGGCCGTCGGTGGCAGTGCGGCGGCGGAGACAGGGGAAGGGGATGCCGGCACCTCGAGCCATGGGGGTTCAATTCTTCGGGAGTGAAGCATCCACAGGTAACCAGCATGAGCTCACCTGGGGCATTAGTCGAAGCCGAGAGAGAGCGGGGCGGTCTGGCGGCGAGAGGGGGCTTGCCGGCGAGGATGTAGGCGGTGGCGGCTCGCTGGGGAGGGCGGCGGGGTCCGGCGAGGTGGGGAGGGAGTTCATGGGGTCCGGGCGACGCTCCTCGTGCGGGGAATCGGCCCGAGGCGCGTCGGTTCACCGACGGGGACCAACGCCGGAGTTGGGGGAAGAACGAGGTCGGCGGCGGCCTGCAGAGGAGGAGAGGACGATTAGGCCGGGGAGAAGGGAGAGGGAGAGGAGGGGAACTCGGGGGAGAACTCAAGAAGTCCCAAGGTCGACCGGTGGCGTGGGGCGGCAGAGATTTCCGGCGGCGCATGCACGGCAGAGGAAGGCGGCGAACTGGGTGTTCTTGGGCACGCCTCGGTGGTGTGTGCAGCGAGCTTCGGCGCTCTTTATAGAGGCTGGGGACGGCTCGTCGGGGGCAAGGCGGCATGGCGCCGTGCAACCACAGTGCACGCAAGGGTGACCGCTGGCAGAGAGTACTACGACGACGCAGTGAGGGGAAGGCGTCACGGCGCGCACGGCCGGACGATGGCCAAAGCGTGCGGGAGACAAGTGGGCAGTGACCGGAGGCACTGCCACTGCCGGGCGCTGATGGCGAGGAGAGGTGCTGAAGACGAGGCCGCTCCCGCAATAACTCACCGACGGGGTTGGTGGCGAATGGCGACAAGGCGCTGAGGCCAGGAAGTAGGAGGGATGGAGGTGCATTGCCACCAGAAGGAGAAATGAAGAGATGGCTGGGAAGGCTTGGGGAGAAAAATCCTACAATCAACATACATACATATGTATTTTTATATATATCTCTTCTTTACCAATCTTAGTCTCCTGAATCCTTTAATCCTTGAAGCATATTCGAAATTCCAGATTTTAAAAGGTTAATTTGATTTACTCCCTTGGAAAATAAAACAAGGTCTTCATTTTAAATTATTTTTGCATTTCCTAGAATATATATATATATATATATATATATATATATATATATATATATATATATATATATATATATATATATATATATATATATATATATATATATATATATATATATATATATATATATATATATATATATATATATATATATATTTGGAAGCAAAAAGGAATAACCAACTGAGAATAAAATCTTTCAGCTTTATTAACATACATTTGAATTTTACATTAGGCCAGGTATTGAAAATGGGGTGTTACAAAGTGTCCGCTGCAACTACAGCAATGGTCGTTCAAGCGCTTCAAGCTCGCGCGGCCCATGTTCGAGGACATCACTCCGTACAGGGTAGAGATATACCTAGGGAGCGAGGTGGACCAGCCTACAATGGGTTCTCTCTGGTGTCGTAGATAGGTACATAGTCTCACTTGCAACTAATTCCTTCGTATTATGGATCGTCCTATGTAATAGTTGGTGTTCCTTGCAGGTACAGTTCGTGCATGTTCAGGTTACATAGGCGTATTTGCCCTTCGTGGAGTAGTTCAACCGTTTCATGACTAACGATGTGTGCTGGGAGCCCAACTCCCCTAAGGCACTACAGAGCTGCACTTCTGATGGGCTGTCCTCGCTGCGTTGGTGCAACCGGGCTTTCTGGTTGATGCAGAGGAAGCTCGTGTTTGATGTCTTCATGGAGGACTACGTGACGCATTGTATCATGTGCTAGTTCGGCCTACACTAGGCATGGATAGCCCAATGGGAGAGCACGCTACATGACTGTGTGTAGGAGGCTACCCCATACGACTGTAGTGTGTATGGCAAGTACCTTCATTGGTATGCTCCTGGACACGTACCAGCTTGATACATGTCATCAACCTGCCCCCACCGCATGTCACAGCACCGACACATACTCCGCGTACCTTATGCGAGATGTACACGTCGAGGTATGTTACATCATATATCTAAATCTTCGCTTCTGGCAATCCAACTAATAGGTTTCACGCTTTTGTGTTTTCCTTACAGGAGGACGTCGATGTTGCAATTTGGAGGGACTCTCATAGCATGGGCGACAGGATTGCCAATGGTGCAGAGTTCACATGCAAGGAGTTGGTCTAGGCTTTTCATTGTGTGCAGGCCTTGGGTGCACATGTCGTCACCCTGTTGTTGTGCACTAGGCTCCTGGAGGTCTGCACGTGGGCCCCTAGTGCACACTCGGTTCGTCCACCAGCGCCATCCCGTCTGGCATCACATTGCATGGGAGGTCCTTCGTGGCCACATCTGCTACACCCTGACGAGGCCGGAGGGTCGATCCAGTGGATGAAGCCGCATTTGGCTATCTGCCAAAAAGGAAGGTTAACATTCAAACTCCATTAGCAGAAATACAAAATAGACGATTGTCTAATTGTACCCCAGAGTGTGGGCATCGGAAGAAACATTGCCCGCCATCGAAATGGCCTTCCATGACTATGTCCTCCATGTGTCTGCATTTTGGCCACGCCGATTGAGTATGCCTGTTTGGCATCAAGCAGTTGTTAGGGCCGAGGTCCTCCGTCCTTTCCATCGAAATGTCTTCTTTTGATGACCCATGTTCAACTGGCCTCTCAGCGTCTGCTATGGTATGTTACTCTAGGACAGAGAAGGTAGTTCTTCCTACTACAAGGGGGTAGGGCATGCATTTTATAGCCCGTGGGGGCAGGCAGCGTGCTTTATGACAAACTGGGTCATGTGCTACCTTTGTGCAGCTATGCCCTAGATGGGGCAGATTTGCGCAGTAACAAGACCAGAGGGTGCAGTTTTGCATAGTGGCAAGACTAGACGAGGTAGCTTTCTGTAGTGACAAGACCAGACAAGGCAGCTTTGTGCAATGGCAAGATCAAATGAGCTAGTTTTGCATAGTGACAAGACCAAAGGATGCAACTTTGCGTAGTGGCAAGACCAGACAAGGTAGCTTCAGCAATGACAAAAGTAGACGGAGCAGCTTTGCACAGTAACAAACCTAGACGGATCAGCTTTACACAGTGACAATTAAGACCAAAGGGTGCATCTTTGCAGAGTGACAAGACCAAAGGGTGTAGCTTTGCACAGTGACAAGACCAGACAGGCCAACTTTGCGCAATGACAAGCCCAAAGGGTGTACCTTTATGTAGTGACAAGACCAGATGGGCCAACTTTTCGTAGTGACAAGATCAAAGGGTGCAGCTTCGTGTAGTGACAAGACCAGGCGAGGCAACTTGCGTAGTGACAAGACCAGAGGGGCAGCTTTGCACAGTGATGAGACCAAAGGGTACAGCTTTACGTAGTGAGAAGTCCAGACAAGACAGCATTTCGCCAGGAACTTTTCCCAAAGACAGGGCTTCACTCTGCCTCTCAAGCTACTCACATGAAAATAACCACAGCATGCCAACCCTTTGCCTTATTAAAGGAGGTGGAAGAGATATGGGAGAGAACACTACATAACCAAACCCAACACTACACTAGAGCTTGCTTCACCATGCCGGGATGGACAAGAGGCAGAAGAAGCAATGGAAGGAGACCCGCTAACTAGTAAGGTTTGCTGTGACCTGTGACGAACAAGCAAGGGCTATGGTGGCCCGAGCCGAACAAGTGGAGCATGCCAGGAGGTCAACTCCCCATAATGATGCCCCCGTAGCAGCAACCCCATCCCGAACGTTCCAATCGAGTGTTCACCGTAACAACCACCCGAGGGGGAGACACCGCCCCACTGTTGATGTAGGGACCCATGCAAGTTTGTCAAGTGTAAGTTGTGGTTCAATCTTGACATGCGTTACTGGGGTTGCACAAACTACTCCTGAGACTATCCCGACTATCGTCAGAACACGAGCAGCTATTGGCAGCCAGTAAGTCCCACTTACAATGTGTTCCCCCTACTATTTCTCTTTTAAAGTACACATTAACAACCTCTCCTGTCTACCCGTAGTCTCCGGAATCGATATGTGGCTACCGCAAGTGAATTGACCTAGAGATCCACCTGCATGACCAGTGGGCTCTTGACTTCAAGGAGTGGGATGTCAAAAGAGCATGTGAGATCTGGGAGGATGAGCAAACCGAAGGTATACGTCGGGTGATGAAAACTCATCTCGAGGCGTGCACGCGTAGGGAGAACGAGGCTCACGAGAGGGAGTGCGAGAAAAAGAGGGAAATGGCGGCCAAGGCCAAAGAGGCCACTGAGGAGTTTAACGCCGAGCTCACAAGGAAGGGAAAATGGCCCCAGACCACGCAGTAACTCAGGCCGTTCCACACTAGTCCCCCAAAGGTCGAATTTATTTGCATTCCAAAAAGGTGCATATGTATCATAGGAGTACTTCGGTCTTTTGCATCGTGCATGATGCTATTTTTTATGTATGTAACCAAATCTTGTGTGCCGTGTTACATCCAACTTTATTATGAAGTCTATTTTAATTCGCAAAAGCACTTGTCCTCGTCTTTTCGCATTCAATTCTTCTGCATAGCAAGGTATACAACAACATGAAAAAACAAGTTCTCCTCCATGTATGAATTCCCGGCTGCATCATACTATCACTAACTTTCGTACTTACCAATCGTTTCTATCTCCATCGTCCTCAAAAAAATTTCACAAAATTTCTAGCACTATAACAAATACGATGATCGCAAAATATTATTGCGAATCTAATAGATTTTGTACCTTTAATAATCTACAAAAATCACAAATGAATCAACCGACATTGTCTCCTACTTTTTTAAAAAAAATAGGACTCATAGACAATTTGATAATTGTTATCTATCTACAACAATTGTTGTTTACCTTTTGTGCGGTTGGGGGGCCAGCTGCGTAAAAATGGGCTCAATTGTAGTTGCCGAACAGTCGAGCGATTGGACGTCTAGTTGCCCTACTATTCGGCGATAGATCCCAGTCGCCCCACTGTTGGGCGACTGCAACCTGTCGCCCAACGTCCCACCGACTGTATGCCTATTATGCAGTCATTGGGTGCCAGCGTCCAGTCATCCAACCGTTCGACGACTAGATGTTATTCCTGTAAAAAAAATTTACACAGATATATTTTTATAATTTTGAAGAAAAATTTGATTATTTAAAAAAATTCTTTTTCTCCCTTTCGTTTTCTTTTTGTGATGGACTGAGGTCTGGTTGGTCCTTCGCAGCAGGGAACTGACAGTCTGAACTCTGACGCGCGCTTCGTTCTGGGCCGGGCCAGCAAAATATTCCATCGCCCTCCGGTCCATGAGCCAGCTGGTTCCTCCACCGACCAGCAGGCCGAAGGAAAATTAGGGGTTTTCTTTTGATAACTAAGGGCGTCTCCAACAGCTGGCTATTTAGTTAGCTAGATCTGATGTGGCAAGGAAAAAGTAGGAGAGAGAGTAGTCACTAGCGACGAGCAAATAGCTGATCTATTTCACGTAGTCCAAGAACATGAGAGAGGAGCATGTGGGTCCAATAGTATAAAATAGTCTTTGCTTTTGTCTCTCACCTCCACGTCAGCTGACTATATAGCTAGTACTAGCTATTACCATTGCGGACGCCCTAAGACCATTGTCTGGTGAGTTACCAGACAAGAGGTATCGCTCATTAATCAAGGGTGCCACCGGACCTTGATTTTGCTGACTCGAGGATTAAAAGCTGAAAGGTCAATTCATTAAGAGCAGGTACAATAAGGCTTAGTCAGCAGGTTATAGCAAATATAATATCAACAAAATCTTATGTGGCAGAGAGAGAAAGGAAGAGAGAGAAGGAAGCTGACTACTAAATTATAGCTAGCTATAGCACGTAAAAATATGCATTTCACTCTCTTACGCGTAGGGCTAAATAGTTATTATAATAGCTACCTTATTGTATGAACTATTTTTTTGAAGGCTATAGATGAAGTGGACAAGTGTTATAACCACTAGTTGGCTATACTATTGTACTTGCTCTAAGAGCAAGTTTAATAGTACAGATAGCTGCTACCTCCAATACATTTCCATGTCATCAAAAGATAATTATGTAGTCAACTCATACAATAAGCTGGCTATAAGTTGTCTCCACAAGAGCTCTCAATCATTTAATGCATACATGGGTATTGATAATTTAGGCCCCGTTTGGCACAGCTCCACCACCAGCTCCTTGGAGCTGTTTGGAGCTGTTTTGTGCCAAACGGGGTAAAGTAAAATAGCTCCACCCAAGGAGCTCCTTAAAATCTGCTGAGACAAAAATAGCTCCACCCAAGGAGCTGAAAAAAGTAGCTTCACTTGGCTCCACTTGTGAAGCCAAAAAAAACAGCTCCACTTGTGAAGAGGAGCCCTGCCAAACAGGGCCTTAATACATGCATGTGTATAACAATTAGTTCTATGGGTACATGCATGGATAATGCCTCTTTTCCTGTGCTATAGCCTGACTCTTGCATGGGAGTCGGCTTGGCTCTCTCTCTCCTTTTCTCTCCCCTCCACATAGGACTATGCTGACATGGATTCCCTTGTAGCTAGCACAGTCAACCTTATTAAACTTGCTCTAAGCATTCTTGTCCTGCTGGGCTTCTTTGATTGGTCCGAATGAAAAATCAACAGCTTTACAGGGAAAAAAAAGTAGAATAAGTATATTGGGGAATTTGCTCCCATGCCACACAGTTTAATGGCGTTTGTTAAAATGCCCCATGATGTCTCACTGACATGTGGGCCCTGGACCCGCATGTCAGTGAGACATCATGGGGCATTTTAACAAACGCCATTAAACTGTGTGGCATGGGAGCAATTTTTCCTAAGTATATTACTTAGTTGAGTTTGCATCAAGCAAGAATCACCCATCAGTCAAAGGAATAGGATGCCCATGAATTTTGACTGCAGGAATGTACCTGCCTTCCAGTAGAGTCTTATCATCAGCTCAGTAACTTTCCAGAATTCAAGCAAGAATCACCCCTCATCCATCGCTTGTAGCTTCCGCTTTTCCAGTTTGGCACAACTTCGTGAATAAGCAAGGTTCAGCATGGAACTCTCTCCACCGTAGGTTAGCTACGGTGGAAAGGGGGGCTTTCTTTCTTGAAAGGCGTATTTGGCTGTTTCTTAAGAGAGATCATGTGGTTTCTATTAATAATAACACAATATTAAATTATACAGTTTCCTAACTTTTATATTGTAAACTCCGAGAGAAGAATATATTACCATTAAATTCTTGAGTCCATAAACACAAAAGAACAATTACCTTGAATAATGCATAAAAGTGCATACTAGTCTCCGAATCGGGCTACACAGCCTATGCTACGTAGCATTACAGACCTATTAGTTGATTTGCCGGGTTTAAGTACACTGCTTGAGACCTATTGGTTGCCTGTACTAACATATGATCCTGAACGGTATGAGGGGTAGTATATGTTGAGCATGTCGGCATACGCAATGGGAGACTTGACACTGGTTTATTGGCCCCTCTTCAGTCTTTTATTGGTTGTCATGCTGTGCGTGACTAGTGACTACTGACTAGTTGGGTGATTTACATGGTGCTTACGAAACGGACTATGGAATGTGGATGCCACTGCCACATTTCATGTACAGAACTAAATCTAAAAGCTTCGATCTTCTCATTTTCTTTTCAAAGTTGCGGCCGTTCGTTGGTGCATGAACAGAAGTCAAGTCAATGAGGGGGAAAACAAATTAACAACCATATCCCATGGATACGCACAGGACACATCGACCTGTAAATTGTTAAGATTTCGTAGTCTCTCGATTTCTAGAAGGCATAGACAAACCAATGACCGAATCACAAGCACCTCATTCCGGTCATGGAGTCGTAGTCTCATTAATGACTTCACTGACTGTAACATGCGAGAATAACAAGGGCACTCACAGCGCTCTATAGGCATCTCCAATTATCTGAGTCAGCTAATTATATGCATGTACACATCAGCATATATCCTATGTGGAGGAAAGAGAGTATGCAAAAAAAATCGAGCCAGCTCTTCCTTAAGCACTAGTCACTACTACAGAAAGCCTAATACTAGATGGTCAATCACAGACGGTTTGACAAAACCGTCTGTGATTGACACTAACACAGACGGTTTTAATTTGGATACCATCTGTGTTAGTGGTCGAGTATCACAGACGGTCCTTACCGATGAACCGTCTAGTATCACAGACGATTTTTTTATTAAAAACCGTCTGTGATAATCTGGAATTATCACAGACGGTTTTTAATCAAAAACCGTCTGTATTGTATAAATGTTCACAGACAGTTTTTGACAAGAATCGTCTGTGATGTCCCTTTGTCTGTCATATTCTGTTCATGATCAGAGGTTAATATATAAGTACACATTGCTTCTAATAACTTAACTTCAGAACTACTGAGACAAGAGATCACAAATTAAAGGCAAATTTATTAATTTCAATTAGAGGCAAATTTATTACAAAAGTCGCACAGGTAAAGAGTTTCCCAGATTGTAATCTTTTGGGCTTCGTAAGCTTCTTCTTCGACTTTGGGACTTGGAGGATCAGCCGCTGACTTCTCGAACGCCGTTAAGATTGTCCTTGTCCTCAGCACTTCCTCCTCCAGCCTGGGCAAAGAATCAGTAGCATAGCCCATAATGTCGTAGAGGATAACATGAAAAGATTCCTCATAATCTGCCGTTTCTGCTTGATTGGCAAGGCTATCCATTAGTCTCTCCAATGCGTGTAGAGCTTCTTCCGCTTTGCGCACATTGTGGAGAAGAACCAGGGTAAGGGCTGTTTCCCTTTCTTGAGCGGCAGCGAGACGCCTCCGTCGATGGCGGATGATCAGGTCGAGCTGACGGATGCAAGAAAGTCGGGGAAGGAGAGCAGGGCGTGTGCGGAGAAGCTACTCCAGATGCAAATTGCTGGCCGCCTATGTAAGGTTCCGGCCGAACAATTCTTGATGAACAGATGAGAGGAAGGAGATGATCACAAGAATAGTAGAAGCCATATTGTACGTACGTAGAAAAGACCTGGATTAGACGCGCATATTTAACCTTTAGCACAGACGGTTCGTATACCCAAACATTAATGATATAGACGCTTCGTATAACAATCGAGAGACGTTAATTAGACGATCGAAACACGAAACGCTCTGACATAAAGCTTATGACAGACGGTTTTTTATAAAAAAACCGTCTGTGATAAGATTTATCACAGACGATTTTTAAACTTAGAACCGTCTGTGATATTAATATCACAGACGGTTCTACGTCTAGAACCGTCTATAATAAGCCTCCCTATAAATACCCTCTGGCTAGGGTTTTCCCCGTATGCTGCAGTTATATTCTACATCTAAATCCCGATCTGTCTCGTCACCGCTGCCTCCCCGAGCCCTCGCCGGCCGCCTCCCCGACGCATAAGCACTAAGGTACCCTTACATTGGGAATACCCTAATATCCTACTTAGCAGTGGTCTACCAGCTGATTAGCTGAGATACACAGGAGATACGTGGTGAACTAACTTTGCATACAGCAGCCAGGTAAGTTTGACTGGCCGATGTACTGTCGATATATTGGCAAAATAAGCACCTTTGGGCTTGCTTGTTGCCGCCATCCACCTCAACATTGTTTTGAGTCCTTAGATATAGGGAGCGTTCTGTCGGGACCCGGAGCAACAACTCCAGAACCCTCTGTGTTAATCGCACTATCCCAGGAAAAGCTAGTGCACACAGTATCACAAAGACAATTATCATGCGTAATGACAAACTTTATTTAGCTAATATGAGCCTGATGGCCAAAGTTTACAATAATAGCAAAAGAAGACAGCGGAAGAAATACATAAAGCGGCAGCCCATCCAGCCTTCCCACAAGGCGAATGACTGTAAGACGTGGCCTAGTCGCAATCCTCACCGAAGTCATTGAAAGCTTCCTCTGGAAAGAGTTAGATATAGCAACATGAGTACAAAAAGTACTCCACAAGTTACACCAGGAGGTTTAACAGAATAGATGCATGCATATGGAATATCAAAGGAAGGCATAATATGGTTTATTTGCATAAAAGGCGATCATTGGAGTAAATATCATAAGTAAGTGCAAAAGCTGAATTTGATACAATAAATAGAAACAAGATTTTAACAAAATAATATCGTTAGTGCAGGCTCCAACCAAACACTAACCTATCCACGGGCATCCCACCCGGACCATCTTTTCCAAAAGCTCACGTATGGATTCCATCCATCCACACGCTTTCACTGCGCAACTCTGATGAATTCCATCCATTCACCAGATTTCAATCTCTCACGGATTCCATCCATCCGCAAGGTTTTCATCTCTCGTGGATTCCATCCATCCACAAGGTTTTCGCAAACCATTTTAAAAACCAAAGTCTAATCCATGAAAAACTTCACTCAGCTTGCCCATGACCGTGGGCACGGCTATCCAGGATAGGTTACACACTCTGCAGAGGTTGTACAGCTTTACCCACAAGACATGATCATCCCGGTTTGCCACGCGAGTTACACACTTCCTTAGGTGTGCGGCGAGGAGATCATGACAAGGCCTTTACAATGATCCGTTGTCAACATAATCACGCCGCCACTAAGGTTTCACCACAACATGAATCCACATGTTGGAGCCCCCTCTTGTGCCATGTGAGACTTCTCACGGCCTACGCCGCGCTCACATTCAGCCTATAGCGAGATCATGTTGGAACTTCACAAATTATTTGGCCAGGTCTGTCCCATACCAGACTTGTGGTAGTACGATAGGGCTTTGCAACAGTAGCTCACAGACCGGTCCTTAATCTGACTTAAGCCCATCCACAAACCCCTGTGCACGACAATCAACCACTGCGGCTCCAACCAACAGGGCATGCCTGCACCCACCACTCTAACCAATTGCCTAAGTCTAAACCAGTTTTATATTTGTTTTCAAAATAATTCATAAACCTTCTTGACTCACCGAAGTCAAGAATACAGTTTTAAAGTCTATCATTTTATGTGAAAGATCATCCCAAACCATAAGTATTATAAGCATGGCTAAGCATTTCTACAAAATGTTCTAGTTAATACTAATGTACCAACTAGGTTTTCATCCAAGGTGACAAGGTATGATTGTTCAATATCAAGATTGGCCATACAAAGGAAATTGGGTGTAACTAAAGTTTTAAGCACATTTGAACTAATTTGAATAAAAGTACGCATGCATAATAATTTTAAAAACAACATAAATAGTTTAAAATATTAGGTTCAACATGATCAAAGGTGTAACTTGCCTTGCTCGAAGACCTGGTGCGAATCGTCGGCGTCGTTCTCTCCGAATTCGTCGATATCTACGCGCGAAGAACCAACCAAATAAATCCAAATAAAATCGAAATAAAATCCAAAAATTATAAAAATATATACTGGCAGATAGATTATGATTTTAGATGAATTTAGGAGAAAGAATCAATAGATTCGGAGTTTGGACGACGGAGAACGAGCAATTGGAAGTTTGAATGAACTGGAAATTCCAGAAAATGCAAAACGAGGGAATATTCTCTGGAATCTTATTTTTGGCTGATTTTTGGGTATATTGGAGTGTATGACGTGTGGGGCCCGGTTGTCATTGGGTGCAGAATTTTATTTTATTATTTTATGACAAGTGGGTCCCGCTTGTCATGGACTAGAGGTGAACAAAAATGTGGCCAAAAGTCCAACCGAAAATGCATGCCCAGGATTTGAACTCACAACCTCATGCATGAACTAAGTTGACTCCCCTAGCCAAGTGGGAATTTGATATTTCATGACAAAAGAACAACAACAATATCAAATAAACAGAGAGGAACAAGATTTTGAGAAGGAGTCACAGGGAGTACACGGGGGCGCGCACGGGAGGCTAGCTCGCCGGCGGCCGGCGGGGTGAGGAGGGGCGGCGGCGGGGAGGCCCGGGGCGGGCGGCGGCGGTGGTGAAGTGCGGGTGGCGGCGGGAGGTGGCCGGGACGACGGCGCACGGCGGCGGGAGAGCGGCCGAAGGGAGGGGAGGGCGGCGGTGAAAGGGGGGCCGAAATGGTGAAGAAACCGGGCATGGGGAGAGGTTTTTATAGGTGGAGAGAGAAGAAACGGCCGCGGCTTTAGAGGGGATTTTAATGGGAAGAAACGGCCGGTAGATTAATGGGGGTGATTAGGGCATTCATTTCCATGCGCTAATCGGGAGTTAAGAGAAGGAAACGGCCGGGAATTAAAGCTTTTGTTCGGCATCAATGGTGGAAGAGAGAGAAGACTAGAGGAAGAAGAAAGGGGAGGAAGAAGAAACATATGACATGTGGGGTCCATATGTAATAGAGAGAGGGAGGAAGTGAAGGGGTACGGGCCGTCGGATTTGCGACACGTGGCAAGTGAGTGATTCATGGCTCTTGGATTTTATGAAGGGGTAAGTGATCTTGTGTGGCTAGGATTAAAACGTGGAGAGAGATGGATTCAATCTGAGAGAGACACGTGGAGGGCTTGGAATAATTTGATTTTTATTTTCGGAATTAATTTCAGAAAATACTAGAAACTTTATAAACACTTGGAAAAATAATATTTAATGCCTAAAAATTCCAGAAAAATCATAGAATATTCCTGGAGCTCTTTTAGACTTAGGAACAATATTTTTAATTTCAGATTGGCATTTAATAATTTTATAAAATACTTTTTAACCTTTAAAATTGATTTTTAACTCCAGAAAAACACAGAAAATCCAAATAAAAGCTAAATTCTTTTAAATACTTAATTTGAAATGATATTTTTACATAAACTCAAAATATCCTTTTTATTTAATAGTAATTTTATGTTTTTAGTTAAATTACTTTTTATAAAAGCCTTTTTAAAAGCTAAAAAAACAGACAAATAAAATCTCCAAAATTTAGGCAACCAAAGAAACACTTTATTTTATTTTAAATTAAATTAATTTTTTTTCACTAAAATTTTTGAAATAAACAGCTGGGCTGTTACACGTTCATAGTAGCTTGTATTGATGATTTTTAGCTGTGGCTGATAGCTTTTTTTGGCTAAACATAAATAATAACGGCTGAAAGAAGTGGCTTTAGAAAACATGTGAGTGGTGCAAAAAGTGAGTGAGAGATGCATATGCAAGATGGGAGCGAGAGGAATGGGGTACGTGATGCGTCCATGACCCTCCGACTTATTCTCAGAGCGAGAAGAAGTGAGAGGAATGTAGAAGCCACTTCGAGAAACCAAATGTTTATATTAGATCCTGACTTCTCCAAGTAGAAATCAGAAGCAGAAGCCAGTATGAACATGGCCATATTATCAAGTGCCTCAAAGCACGCAAACTCCTACATGGACCGTTAGATCAAAGATGTATGGATTCGATTTTAGTAGTGCTTGGAACATGGAATTGACCCCTCGTAAATTACTTGGCAAGGGGTTAGTCAGGAAGTTAGATGATGACCATCAGGTCCCTCTAAATCTGATCTATTTAAGTATTATAAATTAGACCCCTATGACTGTGAGGTCCATTTTCTATAATTCTAAAGTATGCAAGGCTTATATTATATTGCCTAGCCACATGGAGGAAAGGCAATTTATAAGATAGAGTGCTTACCACTCTTTAAATTATGTGCACATGGATAGCGATGACATGAGAAGGACTTTGGCTAAACACACACGCGCACATGCACGCATGCTCGTATTCGCATATTTTCATGTGAAAATTGCATGACTCCTTGTTTTTGCCAAATATTGCTTCTCACTATGTTTGAATGAGATTTGAATGTTTGAGTTTGAGACTTTATTGGGTGTTGATAACAGACAATTACAAGTGGATAAATGGCACATTAATTGCATCAGTTACCAGTGGGTAAATAACTGATTATCACATCAGTTTATAGTTTGCATCTATATATATACTTGTAGATGTCCAAAGTAGAGGTGACCAGATCACTACCTTCTCCATTTCTTTTCCTTCCTCCTACAAACCTATGTTGTTATGTTGCACTACCTGAACCTTGTCGACTCTTCTTCCAAGGTGTACTGTGAAGGAGGGGAGTGGTATGTTTGAACCATTGCTACCGTTAAGACCTACACGAGGGTAGCAATAATGTTTCTGGGTTGCGCACTTCTGCACGACTGCTCGCTTCATTGTTTCATGTACATTCTATACTGCATTAAGATTAATCTGCATCTTGTTCTTCATCAAATCCTACTATAAGTCATTAATGTAACCTATCAACTCTAATATAATTCTTTTCATGTGTATATTTGAAGTACAATATGGCTTGCCTGCTGCTGTTAGTTATGATCCATGCATCACTAGTTATTTGTGATATTTACCTCCTAGTAAAATCTGAAATTAAATATTGTCCACATTTTCCAATATTCCATTAACTTTATTGTGAACTTTGTTGTAATTAAATAATGGTTGGTGCTTATGATGCTATAAAATACGAGAGGTTTTCTGTTTAGAACTTTCATAGATGGCAGACTAGAGCCAAGTTTTGGCTCATGTCTTTGGGACTATGGTGGGTTATCTATCTGTAGTATCCATTTATGATTGAACAGCACATGCAATTTGATAATGCAAACAGTAACACCACTCTTGATTGCATTATGACTATTATGCCAGATGAGCTCTATGATTCACAGAGTTGTAGGATGTATTAGAGCATAAACATGCAGAGACAGAGGCTAGTCGCATGTTGTATATGTGTGAGCAATTTCTTCGATTTTAGTATGGATGAGGATAAGTTGATAATTGGACAAGCTCATGACCTCTAGCTACTGGTTAGTGAGATTGTGCACTTAAGTCGTGTGTTGCCTCCTAAGTTTGTGGCTACGGGCATTGTTGTCAAATTTCCTGTTTCATGGCAGGATTTTGCCACTAGCTTGAAACACAAGTGAGAAGAGATTTCTGTTGAGGATCTCATTGCTGTCCTTGATGTGGAAGACAAGGCAAGAGCAAAAGATACACCCACCACTTTTGGTCAGGACAATGCAATGTCATAGAGAAATAGACAGCCTAAAAGAAGTATAAATTCAACAAACCGAACAAGACAACTAACTTTAAGAAGAACAAAATTAAGAAGAAAGATTTGAAGGACATCACTTGCTTTGTGTGCGAAAAAAACAATCATATGGCGAAAGATTGTCACTTCCACAAGAGTAAGATGGTGAACAACCAAAGAAAAAGCATGTTAGCCTGATCATAGGCAATGACTCAACTTCAAGGAGGTATGGTAATTCACCTGAATGTTTGAAGCAGGTTGAAATTCGACCGGTGTGAACAACTACCAGTGAGAGGTCGACCTGTAAGCGGTCAAAACCAAAGTGGTCAAACCAAGTTGAAACACGACCAGTGAGGCCAACGACTAATGAATGGTACAAAACCAAAGTGGTCAGAGAAAAGGGGTTGTGGTACTACCACTATACAGCCTGCGGTACTACGATTTCTCTTAAATGAAAGGGGTTTTAGCCTGACCGCAAGATCCCAAATCCACATAAGTTTCAATTGGAAGAACTAAAAGGTATGAAGCTTTGCACGCATGTTGCTTGAGGTCTCAGGAAGGTATTCCATTCCTAGATTAAAAAATCTATGATAGAGTTGAGACTTTTTGCGATTTGAGTAGGTGCACACCATCCGAGATGTAGAAACAAAATCGGTGAGCATTGCTTCTCGTGGGTAAAAATAGCCAAGATAGATTTGAAAACATTCCCACATGTCACAGCAAACAAGATCACCGATGGAATCAACCAAAAAACTCTCGGATCAAGAAACCACCTGATTAGGCTAAGAATGAGAAAAAACAGGGTTTCTTAAAAATCTTGCTATTGAAGGCCTAGATAATTGGTGATCGATTTCAAGAGATTATCTCCATCTCATCCATGTCCTTGGCACAACAAGATCAAGAGAGGGGCAAAAGAGAGATCAAACCAACCGAAACGTAAGCAACTCAATCAATAGGAAAAATCATGAAGGGGTTGAGAGAAGAGAGAAAAAACCAACTCAAACTAGAGCAAACTCGATCAGACAAAAAGATACACAAAAATATAGATAAAAAATTGATGTATTGCTCACTTGAGATAATTGGTTTTACAACCACTCCACTCAGGAGAATAGAGCTCTACAGCTAGAGCACACACATTCTTTCTAACCTATCTCCCATGGGAGGAAGGAGGAGTTAGCCACCAAAAGGCTTAGCCAACCTTCACAAACCCTACCTCTTGCCTCTCCTCCCTTTCTATAGGCTCACAACCTAAACCAAAATATAAGGGATCCACCCAATAGGTCAAACCGGGGATAACCCATTAACCGCACCTAACACTGGGTTTTACCCTCTCACGCACGCTTCTCAAAGCGCCTTACAACCATTAACCTATTAGTGAATCAACAATTGATCCACTTCACATTTTCAGCAGATACAAGACCTAACCATTTACACCAACATCGCGGTTTCACACACTACCACTTGTTTGGTATTTAGGCAATTTACCAAAATACCCCTCTACCGTTTTTCACGAAGCTTCCTGTTTCCTATGCCACGAAGCATCACCCCATGCTTCGCCATCTTCCATATGGCCCCAATGATTTGCCGCCAAGCCTCTCACGTGTCCGGATCCCACCAAATTGTCCAAGTCAATTGGCGCACCACATGCCTCTTCTCGCACATGACGTGTAACATCCCAAAAAATTTCTTTCTGAAAAAAAATAAATTTTAAATTAATTATTTTAAAGTATTTGAATCTTATTTGGATTTTCTGTGATTTTTTTAGCTTTATTTGGATTTATCTGAATTTTATTTTAAAATCCAAAGCAAGAAAATGTATTTTAAATATTTTAATTAAGCCAAAAAGAGTTCATTTTATATTTTCCAACCTCACCGTGTTCCCCCCATCCCCGCCATTCCCGAGCCCGACTCCCCCATCCCTGCACCGCGTTCCCCCCTAATTCCCCGCCTTTCCCGCCGCCCCGCACCATCAACGGCGAGCAATTAGCGCCAGCCTACCCCTCCCCGACCGCTATAAATACCCCCACCGGCTCCGCGTCCTTCCGCAAAACCCCGCCCACACCTCCGCTCTCCCTCCCGAGCCTTCCACCACCCGCATTGCGCTCACGCCGCCGCCGCCGCCGCCGCCGAAACTACTCCGGCGAGCAATTGCGCTCGACCCAAGCTCTCCCGCTGCCGGCCGACTCCACCCGAGCCTCCTCGCGCCTTCGTCGATCTCTCCCGCCCCCCGGCCGGACTTCTCCACCGCCGGAGCGCCGCCGCGCCTGTAGACGAGTGCCCCGCCGCCGTTCTCGCCGCCGGCCCACCTCCAGCCGTGCTCGGTAAGGCCCGCACCCACCCATGCAATCCCCGCGCGGTCCTCTTCCTTCTCCGGCCATCGCCGTCCGCCGCCGGCCACCAGAGCTCCGGCGGGCGTGCCGTCCCCGAGCTCCTCTCCAGCCGGTGCCGCCATTGCGCCAGCGTGGATGCCACGTGGTCGCCCGGTGGCAGCCACCTCAGCGCCTCCCCACCCCCGTCAGCGCCACGCAGGCACACCTCGCCACCCGTGCCACCTTGGCCATCTCCTCCCTCCGTGGGCTTGGTCTATGGACCAGGGCCCACTGTCAGTCAAATCCACCCCTGGCTAACGCAAGCATGGCGCAGTAAATCGATTTTCCAGTTGAAAAATAAATCAGCTGAAAATTAAAATCCCTGCTGACGTCATAATTCAGATTTTCCTTTAGAAAAATAAATCCAGAAATCCCTTTTATTCTTTTTCTCTGAATTTAAACTTCCCGGAGCCCGGTCTCCTTCATCGTAACTTCAATTGAGCCGTTTAAATCTCTAAATTTTTCTAAAATCATAAACTATCCAAATATGCACTCTTTTTGAGTTTTATTTGAATTTTGTTTGTATTTATTTGTTTTTTTTGGTATGTCTTTTCGCGCGTAGATTCCACCGTTGCCGAAGATTTCTCCGCTCCGCAGCAAGAAGACCCAGAGAGTGTGCAAGAAGGCAAGTCTCCTTTGATCATTTTGAACCTATGATTGCGAAATGTTTTTAATTATTTTAAATTTATGTGCATCGCTATTTACATAAGTCCCTAGTTTCCATTTTAGCGTATTAGTTAATCCAACCTTGTTATGTCCTCAATTGAACTTGAATGCCATGTACCCTTGTAACCCTAGGATCACATTTGTCTCAACAATGAGAATTATATAATTCTTTGGTAATATTAGAACGGTAGTAAAATGCTTAGTCATGCTATTTAATTCTTTTGCAACTTTGGCTTGGGAAGCTATATTTCATTCAACTGGTATTTGTATTTAGAAATAAGTGGCGATTGGTGTTGCCACCGTTCGTTTAAAAATAAATAAAATGTAAAAGTTGTTTTAGACCGGGGCGGATGGTTGGTTTGGTTTGGTGCGATAAGCACGAGATCTTGTAAAGTGTATATTCCACCCTAGTCAATTAAGGATCGACGCTTGTGTTTGTCCAGACTGAGCATTACCGTACAACCACAAGTCTATATGGGTATGACCTAGCTAATTAACTTACGATAGTCTAGTTTAGGTACCACCAGTGGACAGTGGGTTCCAGGGATTTACTGGGTATTCACAGTGAGGGACAGGGATTTACTGTACTCATATGGCGCAAGAGGGGGCTTCTGATTGGGTGGATTTAACCCTTCAGTAGTGAAACCTCAGCGGGTGATGACTAGCTAGACTAGAATGAGGTAAATGCTTTGTGATATGTTGTCTGGGTCTCATGCCAAAGGAAGCATGTTGACTATTAAGATGACTTATCTCTTGTGGGTAAAGTTGTACAACCTCTGCAGAGTGTCAAACTATTTGAATAGCCGTGCCCACGGTCAAGGCGGGCAAGGAATGCATTCACATGGTAGATTTCTGGTTTTGGTTTTAAAAACAAAATTTTGGTATTCCGAGAGTGGAGGGAACTCTCGGAAGGGATCCTGGCAGTTGGAGCCAGTGCGGGTGGATGTAACCCGAAATTCTAAACTTTATCGATTAGAATTGGTTAACTAGTGTTGGTGGTTAGAACCTTCACTATAAAATGCTTAATAGTTTCAATTAAAGCAATTACTTGTCAAATTAATGGCTTTGAAAATATTTAGTAATAATTGAAAGAAAACATTGCTTTGTGCAAAAGAACCATATAGCCTTCCTTTGTCAAGCCTTGCATCTATTGCATTTTTCCCAAGACTTGCGGAGTACTTTATGTACTCACATGATGCACTTAAAATCAACTCAGAAGAATATGAAGCTCAAGATGGAGACTACGACTACTTCGCTTGTGGATTCGACGAAGGATTCTCGGAGTACTAAGTTGCGCTTCCCCAGTCAATTGCCTGTGGCGTATTGATGGGTCTTCGCCGGATTTATCTTCTGCTTCCGCTGTGTTTCGTGTGTGCGAGGTCTTGAAATCTCATTTGTAATAATGAGACCTTTCAGTCAGTACTCTATTATTGTAATAAAGCGTACTTGGTGATGTAATCATTTCTGTTTGACTATGTGCACTTGCTTTGATCTGGGACTAGTGCTGTAATACACAAAGGGTCCGGGTTCGGAAATCTGGGGTCCCAACATGATGGCACATGGCATCCTTGATCGTCTGGACCTCGACTCTTCCCTGAGCCTAGTCCTGGTCCACCTTGCCGTTACCCATCATGTCTATCACTGGTTGCTCCCGCTTCGGTTCCTCATCATCCCAACTTACAACCACCCCGCAAGACTCAGTCATCTTTGGTGTCTCCCTGACTGTTCTGGACCTCAGCACCACCCTGTGCGTAGTTTCGGTCCTCCTACACCTTACCATGACTTAGCTCTGAAGTCTTGCAAGCAACACCAATAAGCAAACTGCCACGTAGCATCGCACGATACACAAAGACATCAATTTGCACAATTAATCTATATAATGCACCATGCAAAAAATATACAACCAAAATACTGAAAACCATAATCCAAATTCCATGCATTCCAAAAAACAACTTTAGACCACAGAGAGAAGCTAGTTTGACCACCAAGCACAGACCAATAAGACTGCAGCTGGTCTAACACAAATACTCGAGACACATAGAGATCACAAAACTTAAAGTACTCGAAGCTTACAAGTACCAACCAAGAAGCCTACAACCATCACAACAGATCGCTACGATCACCACAAAAGATCGCTATGACCATTGATCACAAAGGCTATGACTACCGATCGCAAACGCTTATGACTACTGATCGCAAAGACTTATGACTACCGAACACGATAAGGCAGTAAGCTATGAATATCGACCAGCCAGAAAGGCTATGACCATCGAGTACCGAGACCTCTCGACTATTGAGTACCTTTGGACTAGCTCTTCAGACTACTCAGCAAAAGGCCGTTCGGACCGCCCGACTACAAAGTAGTAAACGTTGAATACTCCAGTACTCGCAATTCAAGAACTCGTAAACCATGAAGTTGTCAGACAAAAGCGATCTTTTGCCAAATTCTCAAAAAGCAAACTCAAACTTCAAAAAACTATAATCTAAAAGTTAATTACTCAGCATAATTCTTTTGTGATCTCTATCTTTTGTGATCTCTACATAGTCTCACAATTTTCTTATCCAGTCTACACGTACTGGTCGATGATGAATTTGATCGATGTTGTACTAGTCGAAGTCGCATGGTCAATGTCGCACTGGTCAGCAACACATTGATCCGCAATACGCTGGTCGACGACAAACGAACTGATTGGGCATGCTAGTCAGTGATAACAAAACTAGTCAGGCATGCTAGTCTCAACACACTGGTCGGCGACAATACAGTGCTTTGCCCTTCATGCATCCCCAGAGGTGGAAAACGGTAACGGATAATTCGTTTTATCCGATATTCATATTCAAGAAAATACAAATGTGGTAAGCAAAATCCGTATTCGAAAATGTTCGTATTCGTATTCGAGAATATTCGTATCCGTCTTTGAGAATATTCGTATTCACATTCGTATTCGGGATTATTCGTATCCGTATTCGTATTGGAGACTATTTGATTCGTATTTGATCCATTTCTAGAACCCATGAAAAATCTATGTGAATTTTATAATTCAAAATTTAAATTTAGGCGGTTTAAAACCGGTAACCAGTCAAAAACCGGTGAAAAATCGACAAAACCGCTAGGAATCCGTTTTATCCGATATTCGTATCCGAGAAAATCCATATTCAAAAATAGCCGTATTCGTATTTGAGAATATTCGTATCCGTATTTGAGAATATTTGAATTTGTATTCGTATTCATTTTAAAAATATGGATTCGTATTCGTATTTGAGACTATTCGATCGTATCCGATCTGTTTCCACCCCTATGCATCCCTATCTCCACGCCTCCCATAGGTCACATGTACCATTAGACACTTGTCGTCAGATCAACTCCATGCTCCTCTGCTTTCATCAGAACAACATTATCTTCATACTCCTTGGTTTCCTAGGGTGCTCTTGTCATTAGACCCTTGTATGTCTCCTCTTGAGATAATCAATTTGGTATTTTGGCACGCTAGGATCTCCATTAATAGCACCATGTGATCTTGGAGTAGGAGATGATGAGCTTGTGGTAGGGATGTCCTCATCGATGCACAGTGGCTCTTACAACATTATAGACAATGATTTTACAAAAATTCGGTATTTATAATTTCAACTTCGCATTCACACTATAATTTTTTATATGAAATTATCTGAAATTTGTTGAAAATGATTTAGTGCGTAGCGAAGCTACTTTGTGTACATTGGCAGACCTAGCTGCATAGGTGAGCCCCACATTCCTGTAGAATTCCAAATGGCATCCAAACAAAAAAATTGGATTTTGAATTAGCTTAAATCAATTTCAAATTTAGTTAGAATAGGATTTGGAATCCAATAAAATGAGTTAAATTCAATTATGGGTAGCCAAACGGGGTGCAAGAGGAATATTGTGCAATGGTTATTTGAAATGATTTATAGAGGAATTAAGAAACGCTCAAGATAAAAAAAAAGAAGAAGTGCACCAACCACCAAGAGTCCATGCCGACGTTGGTAAAACTTCCACGGTCAATTCAACATTTCTTTTCCTAGTAATTATAATGTCTGCAACTTCCCATCAATTTTGAAGAACCAGAGAAAAAATGGTGTTCGAAGCACCGAGCTAGACAGGCCACAAGTGGTGGAGAAGAAAAAGCCTTAAACGCCAAGTATACTAGGATCTAAGCAGCGAAGAAGATGCGGCTAATCCGCACGAGCGCTTGACCGCGCAGACCGCCCCCGTCGTTGACTGCTTCGCATCTTTGACCAGCTTCCCAGCACCCGGCTCTCGCCACCCACCCATCGCTCTGCCCCTCCTGTCACTGATATCATGGACCACACCAGTCAGGTCCCACATGTCAGAAGCGGAGTACTTGTACAACGTCTGTACGCATGCGCCCTGCCGTTGGAGGAAGCCTTCTTTCTTTCTTGCCGTTGGAGGAAGCCTTCTTTCTTTCTTCCAAATCCGTCGTTACTCGTTACCCATGGCGGCTGAACCTATATAAAGCCTCGCAAAACTCTCGGCTTCTGCAGCCAACACGTCGACACGAAGACAAGTCGTCTAGATAATAGCTAAGCTAGGCTTGCATCCGACAAGAGAGACGAAGAGGAAGAGACGTGCCGACATGGCCGCCATGGAGCCCGACGGCGGCGCGAGGCGGAACGACGTCGACGGCGGCGTCAAGGTCAAGTTCATCGAGACGCAGTTCGTCAGCTCCGACGCCGCCAGCTTCAAGTCCGTCGTGCAGCGGCTCACCGGCAAGTCCGCGACGATGCCGTCGCCGGGGGCGGCGGCGGCGGCCGAGCCAGTCCCTCTGCACAGGCCGCGCGCGCGGGCGCCGTGCTCAATGGCCGCCGGCGGTTGGGCGGAGCAGGCTAGCCATGGCGTCGTTCCCAGCAGCAACAACCTGGTGATGACGACGGCGGCGCCGATGAAGCGAGAGGCGCACCACACCATGCCGAGCGCGCCTTCTCCGCGCCTGGAGGCGCTGCACGAGATCTGCGACTTCGCCGACCTGCTCTACGCCACCGCGGGCGCGCGGCGCGACGGCGGCACCAATGGCTTTCCCTACTGATGGGCGCCAAAAGATTATTATTACCTTATTTTTGTTTTGGGATCATGTATGTCTGTGATTTGCCATATGTTGCAGTACTGACTATATGTAGTGGTGGATCAAGAGATGATGCTTATATATGCCTGCTACGTAATTCTCCACGTTCCTCAACATGATCAAGTAAGCGCGGCAAATGTGCAAGTGACCAAATTCGCATTAAAGTGGAAGAAAAATGTATGCACTGTCAAATTCAGGTGTAAAATTAGAAGAATGAATCATGCAACATGGAAGTGACAATATACATAGTTAGCGTTTTTCCTTGTTTCGTCCAGCTTTTCTTCTCCTTGTTTGTGGAATTTTAGAGTGTTGTTGTAGAAAAGAGGGAGAAATTTTAAAAGGGCGCATCTCCGTTCCGCACATACGTCCGTTGGTGATTTCCACTACACACCCTCACTTACTATATTTAGTACGATTGTTAATCTGCCCCGCAGCGCACACATATCATCTGTTTCTGTCCTCAACTGCCGAGGTTTGTCACCATGAATTATGATATGATGTGAAGCAAATTATGATAAATTTGAAAAATAAATTATCAAACTTTGAAAGCAAATCAAGATAAATTCGAAAGCAAAGGCAGTATAAATTTAGAAGCAATTCATGATACTATCCAAAGCAAATTATTCTCATCTTGTCTGCCACCACACGATAATGCCCACATCCACCCAGTCCCCTCCAAAAAATCACCAAGATCCAACCAGTTGAACAAATCAAAACCAACGCTGAACTAAATCCGTTGTTTGCCTACATGCTACTGCCACCGCACGCTAATCCCCACCCCCAGCAAATAAATTAGGATAAATTCAAGAGCAAAGTTAGTATAAATTTAGATGTAATTCAGGATACTACCTAAAGCAAATCCTGAATTATTTAGATACAAATTATGCAAGCAAGCTGAAGATAATTTTCAAGCATAATCGGTATACATTTTAAATCAAATCAGGTGTGAATGTGACACAAAACATAATAAAAATAGGAAAAAGAGAGAAACGCTTGGGGAGAGAGAGAAGATTGGTGAGATAGAGAATATTGGTGAGATAGAGAATATTGGAATGAGGAAAGACTTGCTGTGTGTTTTTATGGGAGAGAAGGGAAGGGAAAAGTGAAGAGGAAGGGGAGAGGTGGGTGCCAAGGCTGCTGATTTTCTTTGTTGGTGAGGTCAAGTATCTATTCATCGGTTATCTATACCGTATGTTTAACAACGTAATCAGATGTACACAAGTACGTAGGTTTTTCCAAACTTAAAATGCTAAGAAACTGGACGTATGGTTGTCTTCTCAGACTCTTGTTGTCTGTTTAATCTAAGTTAATGTTGCAGTAATTCAGTCAAAATATTTTCAGTACAAAATTTGCATTTCTGTTGGAACGACATCTCATATGGATTGGCACAATAAATCTGAGCAATCGGATATCAAATATCTATAGCCTATTTTTGTTTAAAAAAAGAATTTCACGTACGTGAAATAGTTTAATTTCAAATAGAACGCCGCTAATCGTGCCACGATAGGGACCGGTAGCAACGTGCTGTCTTCGTATTGTAGTCATATATATGTGGCAGTCTGTAAAAGAATCCCTTTGTAAAGGGGCACCACAGTGGTAAACTTAATCACGTCAAGTAAACAACTGATTGCAATAATCCTACAGACGAGTCACAGCCTTGATAATGACACTAAGCCCCGCAGGTGAGTCCAGTCCAAAAGCACTCTTCTACACAGTACAATTAAACGGCACTTCTCCCTCTAAAATTAAGTAGCATGTAACTGTGTCTTTGTTTTTTTGCTACAGCTGATTGCTTTTAGTTATAACTGATAGTTTTTGTCTGTGTTTTTCGAGATGGTGACAAATGACATAGATACTAACATGGATGATGCACACGATTTCATGTTCGATAAGTCGTTTAGAGAAGTAGAAGCCGCTTAGAGAAACCGCCATATTTATTTCGGCTTGCAGAGAAGCCGATGTTAGTGATATGTCGTAGAGGCAATATAGAGATGATTGTATCACTTCTATTTTTATGATCTTTTGAATAATATATTATTTTGTTCATTAAATAAATGTCTTTTGTATTGATCAACAAGTATGTGACTTGTTCGTGAAATTCTTTATTCATGTTTTCAAGCCTTTCTAAATTATCCCTGATCTTATATCATTATGTGGGATAATTATGATTGATGATCATGTTTCACGGATCATAGATATGGGATATCAAATCAATAATGTGGACACATGTTAGAGAACGTGATGTTGGATTGACCAATCATTAGACACTGTAGGAATTGTTATATTCTTAAGTGTCATCAATTGGTCTCATACATAGTGTATGTAGGATCCTTAGGCTTGAGATCGTCATTATTTCCTATATGTGTAATAGTTTACTTAAGGGTTACCAAATACTACTCCGTGACTGGGTGGTCATAAAGGTGGTTTTCGGGTTTACTATAAAGCATGAGAAAAATATGAGCGATCAAGATGAAATTTACCCCTCATATATAATATGAGAAATATCTCTGGCCCCTCGATGTGGTTGGATTAAGTAAGTGCATTGCTAAGCTGAATTTAGTTGAGGAGTCAATCACAACTGAGTAATTCACTATAGATTTGAGTGAAGTATAGAGCTATCATAGGATGGTACGCTTTTCGCCTTGAGTTCGATCTAGTAATATAAGGCAAAGGGATCAGTAATAAGTACTATACAGTTTCGTCTGATATGATCTTTATGTATATTTGGGAGTCATTATGTCCTGCTAGAGACCGCTATCGACTTATGGACCAGGAAAGAGTTTTCGGTCTATGGCCAAATATACATGAACCTACAGGGTCACAAACTTAATGGGCTGCAACGATAAGGGTACGGATGATAGTCTCTGAGTGGGATACGATCTCTATTCGTATCAATCCGATTGGAGGCTATATAAGGAGAGGTGCGGGGGTTGAGGGAGGCATCCCGAAACACACCCGTCTAAACCCTAGCCGCCACCTCTCATAACCCCCGCCGTGCGCACTGGTGCTAGCACATTGACGCATGGTGTTCTATCCCTGGACGTGTGGACTTCGGTAGAGGTGTTGCTGCAACTGCAACACTGATCGGGACCATCACGAGGAGGAGACGGTTGGCCAGAAGATGATTGACTACCAGAAGACAATCGACTACTACCACTACACCGACACGCTTTTCGTTGAATCGGCTGCTTCAACTCTACTTCCACTGTATTGCACATCTAGTGGTAATAATTCATAATCTCTTACTCACATAGCTTCCTAGTTTGTACGGTAGAACATTTTAATCTGCGTTAGTGTAGCCTACCTGTATCCCAACAGCCGAAGCCAAAAGTCACAAATACCAAAAAGGACTAGGATGCAATGTATATCTAGCAACGGTAGTTATATGCGTTGTCCATGTAGTACCCAGCCCGCCTCCCAGGCTATGCTGCTGGTCGCCGGATGCCCCATCCTCGGCTGCCCGAGCGTCGCGCCGCCGGATCTCCGAGCCTACAGAAGAGAAACCAAATCTATAAGCAAATCAAAGCATACAACTAATTGAACCAACCATGTAAGCATCGGCTCTACCAAATCCGTTCTTGAAGAAACAACCGTCGAGTCCTTGAACCGGGGAGATGGACCCATTGAATTTTAGCATGTAGCCTTACATGTCAGTAGGGATGGAGTAGCAGCAGCGCAAAGCAGAGGAGGAGCTGAGGAGACGAGGAGAAATTCCATGCCGAGGCAATGGCAGTGAATCGTGCCGGAGAGCATATGCACCTGCGGCAGCAAGAGATGGGACGCGCCACAAGACGAAGGAAGCGGCGTGAGGGGGATGGAGGTAGCGTCGCAGTTTAGCGAGGCGGGGAAGCGGAGCACACGGCGTCGCCGAGGTTGCCGGCGAGGTCACAACTCACGAGGAGGTAGATCGAGAGGGGCGAGACGAGAAGTTGGAGGAGTTGTCTATTTCGGACAGTGGTGGAGCCAAGAATTTTCCAAAGCCTGAGCAAGCCACAAGCTAAATACCTAATTATGATCTATTGAGATTTGAGAACCGCAAGCATCAGATATTTAGATACACAAATACACAATTATACATAATGCAAATCCACAATAGTTTTAAAGTTAAAGAACGGATACGATACATCACACATGTAAAGGTTCTTATATGGAAATAAAAACGAGATACGATAACAAACAACTCAATAGACACTACTAAAGTTGCGATGAGTCAACAACAAAAATCCAAATATCCAATCACACAACTGAAAAAGAGTAAGAGACTCTACAAAATAAAAAAAAATGAATTAGTAAATCATATAACTTTGACTTGAAAAAATATTCACATCGGAGAGAATAAAACACACTGATGATGTGCTAATTATGCCTAGGCCTACGAGGCAAATGTCCTTTTTCTTTTCTTCATGGCTTGAAACCGTTGGGCAATAACATCATTATCAAGTTGTTTAAATATGTCTTGCTCAGTGTAGCATATCATGAAGTCATTGAACCAATCATTGTTGATCTTATTACGTAATTTAGACTTGATAATCTTTATTGCCGAAAAATCCCTTTCAACTGATGCCGTTGACACCGGCAATAACAAAGCCAACTCAATGAGTTTGTGGACCAATGGAAAAACCAAATATTTCTCGGTTTCAACAATCTTTGTAGCCAAACTTTCAACATCTTTACAAGTAGAAAAGGAAATATGCCTTCTCACACGATGAATGTAAGTCTCAAGTTGGTGACTTATGATTGCATGATGACCACTAGAGAAATCCGCATGATAAATTGTAGTTAGGCGAGCAAACTTGTCAACATCAAACTTAGAGAAAGAATTCTTTGGATCAAGACATAAGGAGGACATAATATCTCCATAGATGCTTCACTAAAGCGATGATTCATCTTAGTACATAACTTGTCAAGAGCAACATAGAAAACCTCAACTCGGTAATAATGAAGATTAGTGTAAGTCTTCCCGGCAAGCCTCAAACGACCCCTAACTGGTATTTGTTCATCCATATTTGGCATCGGAATACCTTTGGCTACACAAAATTATTGGACCTCATCAAACAAATCCTCCCAGCCGCTTTCTCTCATAGAGGGCTACCGAGCTTTGACATTATGAACTAATTCCATATCATGAACAATATTTAGATCCTTCCTTTGCAAGATTTCTGAGAGCTCATTTGTGATGGCAAACAACTTTAACATAAGCTTCAAAATGAAAGCAAATTTGAAACTCTCAATTTTTCTATCAAACCCGTCGCTTGAGATGGTCCATGCCCATCCTCATCTACCGCACTAAGCACATGTAACACCGACCTCCACATTTGATCCAAACAAAGCAAAGTTGTATGATGTGAACCCAATCTAGTATCTCCGGGTCTAGTGAGACTTGTTTGTTGATTCAAGCCTCTTCCACTAAATATCTCACCCTTCTCAAGCATATCCAAAATATTTTGATGTTCTTCCGTCAATATACCCCTCCTCTTGCAAGATGCACTTGTTGTAGTCACAATCAAGTTGACATACTCAAAGAAATCATGAATAGATGGGAAACAACTAGCAAAAGAGACAACAACCAATTGCAAATAGTGGGAAAAGCAATGGACATAAAAAGGGTTTTCATCTAGAATCTTTCTTTGTAAGCCATTAAATTCATTTCTCATATTTGAAGCCCCATCGTATCCTTGCTCCCATAGCCTATGAATGGATAACTTGTAATGATCTAGAATACCAACAAGAGCTAGCTTTAGTGCCTCCGATGTAGTCTCATAGACATGATGTAGAGCAAGAAATCATTCCATAACCTTCCCTTCATTGTTCACATACCTATAACAAAACAATTGCAACAAGGTTAAGTGGAAGTATAGAAAAATAATGGAATAATAAGTAAATGGAATAATGGAGCACTACTAACATCAACATTACCGCCCATTTGCTCTTTCACAGACATATCACATGACTTAATGATAAGCACGGAGAATTGTCTATCGCCAATCTCTCTCATAATGGCATCGATGACTTCTTGTGCGCTACATTTTGCAAAATCCTTTTGAATTTTGGGAGCAAGCATCTTGCAAATTTTTGGGCTACAGTCAAAAGCAATCCTCACTTTTTCATTCTTAACTTTGTATCAATCTATCATTTCATAAAATTTACCCTTGTTCAATGAAATAGAAGATTCATTGTGGCCACGAAAAGCCATGCCTTGACCAATAAGAAATCTTGTACACTCTAGAGAAGAACTCAAACAGATTTTATATAGTTCTTTGGATTCCTTGGTTTTGCAAGAGAACTTACTTGGCACACTTTGTCTTTGGTTATGAAAATCATCACAATGCAATCTTGCCTTGTTATGGTCACTTCTTACACCAGCAATATAGTCAGGCAATGCTTTGTAGGCATGCTTCCAATCACTAAACCAGGTTTTGGTGAATACTTCGGAATCAAAGTGTTGATTATTTCCAGAATTCTTAAATAGAAAGCAATAGAAACAATATACCGCATCTTGAGACTCGCTATATTCTATCCAATCATACCTCTTATACCAATCTTTTGAAAATGCCCTCCACAAACATCCAAATTATTTGCGAGGAAAATTCACAATTGGTTGGGTTGGACCCTTCAAAATGTATGCTCTTCTCACTTGGTCTTGAACATCCGGATGGTAATCATCTATTTGTTTCCTAAGAGCAGGATCACACATAATTTCATCTGGATTAAACACATCCTCCTCGTCATCATTAGCCATATTTGGTTCATCTTCATCACTTGGTTGTGGATCTTGCGGTTGCAGTTGTGGTAAGCTTCTCGAGTCAACCAAAAACCTCCTCATTTCTGAAATTTTAACAATTCTCATCATATCAAGGCTCAACCGCTTAAGGATTATGCTCTTTCTACAATTCTACTGGAACAAACAACAAGGTCATGCACAATTCTACAATTATATTGAAGTCTGGAACAAACAACAATCAACAAGGGCAAATATTTCTCAACTCTCAATGATTGTGCTTTGCTTAGTGCTCACCTAACTACCTGGGCATCGGCCGCAGCCTACTACTGCCTGATGCTACCTACTCATGGGCCTCATGGCCTAATGCTACCACTAGCTGGAGAGCCATAGCCGCGGCTGCCAAACACGGAATTGCCATCCCAGGACTCTAGCCCCACTAGAGTCACCCACACCCGCGCGTGCACTTCCAGCTCCCACCACTGCCTGCTGGAAGGCCCGAAATCACCATCGCCTCATCGGCTCTCCACGTCTGCATCTGCCTCGTCACTGCATGGCACCATGCCCAGGCCCAGCGGCGCCGCCACCACTTGTGCTTGCACTACTATAGAAAGGGTCATCACAGACGGTTCAAAACTATCATCGCAGATGGTTTCTGAACCGCCTGAATTTATGTGTTTATGATAATAGGTGGTTATCACAGACGATTCTCAAATTGTCTGTGATAAGTTACAACACAGACTTTTTCAAAAAAAAACTATTTGTGAAATATGACATATCACAGGTGGTTTTTGGTATTAACTATCTATGATATGTCAGATATCACAGATGACTAATACTAAAAACCATCCGTGATATATATATATATATATCATAGACAGTTTTTAAATATAACCGTCTGTGATACCTCAAATATCACAGATGGCTAATGCTAAAACCATCTGTGACATTGTAGATATCACAGATGGTTCTTAAGCATAGCCATCTGTAATATCTAAAATATCATAGACAGCTAATACCAAAAACCGTTTGCGATATATATGATATATCACAGACGATTTGTTGTTATAAACTTTCTGTGATAGCTATTTTAATAGTTAAATTATTTTTTGTTTTTCGGCTAGCTCAGGAAATACTAGCCATGCCCTCTGAAAACAAGCAAATAGAACGCATATATAGCACATGACAATCATTACACAAATCTCACAAATGAATTAAACAACTAAAGGAAGTACAACTGAATGAATTGTTTGATTAAGCACAATTGAGTGATACAATTGTATCAAATGTTTGAACATCTAATCATCATCGCCAGTGTAGAACTCTCCATTCTTGTGTATGACCTCCCCCATCAAGAATTCGGAGAGCTATCCTCAAACTTCGGTGAGTTTGTTAAGATCGATTGTACTTTAGTTGAATTCCACGCGCTATCGCTAGCAGTGTTAAAGTCATTAGCACATATATATAATTGATCATCACAAAATATTTATTGGTAGGTTGACAAACCTCTGGATCATTCGTCTTAACGTCTATGATTTCTTCCATACAGCGGCAAATGTAGAATCCACATATGTTACCCTATAGATGCTGGTGGCACTGCAAAAATAGAATTACGTACATGGGTATTATTAATTTTAGAGGCATTATAACAAAATATGATATAGCGGGATTGTTGTGCTGTAACAGATACCAAAAATCATGTCTTGTGTTGCAGTGTGGCGCTGGATTCCTTGTGTCTTCCTTCTTGGGCAACGTAAGCGCTGAACGACCTACGTGATTCCAAAAAGTTAGCCTTGGCCATTGCAAATGAAGGGAAGACTACAACAGAGTTATGTATTGAGGAAACAAGTTTACCTGTCAATTATTTGTTGCACATGGGTAAAGTCATGGTTGCTCCTAAGTAGGGAATCAAGATATATTATCTTGCTTCACTTTGGTACAATTATACTCAGAATACAGTGAGACCTAGTCATGTGTGTTGCCATAGTAATTAATCCTAAATTCATGTTCCTTATAAAGTATAAATGAAACTTGTATGGCAATTAGTGAAGCACTTAGCCGTGGTTGAAGGGTACCAGGATGTACTCCTTGTCAGTGTGAGCAAGCAATCATGTCGTTATGTATTCTTTGACGAAGGATGTGTTGCATTGATGGATTACTCAGAGATCAAGTGTGGGTACCCACCTATTGTCACCGTCACCGAACACGTTGCATCATGGATCTATACATAAGCAATTAGTTATGACATTTATCGATATTATGTAAATGTAGAACTTTATTGTACAATACACTTACAGTATCCACCATCGTAGAAGTGAGGCATCGAGTTCGTTGAGGTTGAATAGTAAAAATAAGTCATCGAAGGTCACGATGATGTTTGACTTCCACTTTGCAAGTTTGACTTCCTATTAGACATCTGCATATAGTAGGTATGCAAAGACCTGCAAACTAATCTAAGGCTAGGTAATTGTGACTCAGGGACCAACAACAGTCTGAACTGGTACTTCCAAAATTCGAGAGGTGGCTTAGTCTTCTTTGGTGGGGCCTTAGTGCCTCGCTTGTGATACATCTTTGGCGTCGTCTCCATAGGAGCCAATGCAATGGACTTGTGAAGTGGAGCTTGAAGTTTAGTCATAGAAGGTTCTATTTGATAGGCATGGTCGTGTGGAGATCATGGCACGAAAGGGTCCAAGGTGATGTCCTCTTGGGCCATTGGACATATATTAATCTTGTCCACCTGGACATTTATGAAATTGAATTTTGAGCTCATCCTCCATCATCCATTACATGATTTTACCCGCGTACCCAGCGGTGTCGAGTCTATGGGGGTGAGTGGTTTGTTCCTGGAGAGCCTTGTGTGCCACACTTTTCTATTGAAATTCGGTCATCGTCTTCATTCGCACAAAAGCCTTACATGTTTCCGACGACACAAAAGGATATCTCATGAAGGGCGTGCGATCCTTGGTCACTTACTTCGTGACAAACGTGCTCTTGAAGGTCTTTCAAGTTTTTCCCATCACAAGGAGTGCATGCCATTGCACGAGTCCTTAGTCTTCTGTTAGGATCTCAAATATATTTGAAATTTTCATCCACAGCACACTTTTCTTGTCTTTTGTCAAACCTTTCCAGCTTGCTACGGTGATGCGGACTGTTGCCTTCCTAGTATCCCACAGGTAATCTGAAATGCTGCTACTACTTTCTTTGGTTGCAGAGGGACCCCATCTGGAGAGACCTCCGTGGTGGTCATTCGGCCCTCTAGCCTTTTCGATACTCCTCTTCCAAGCCTAGTTACCGCGGTCTTTGGAAAGTCAGTCCCATTCAGTGACGTCGATGATGATGACAATGATGTCATCTCTTTTGCAGGAAAAACTAATTACAGTGAGTTATGAGCGTAAACATTGGCACATGGTTGATCTTATAATAAATTAGAACATTTAGTGATGTATATTGTTGCTACAAGATCTCTTTGCAGTAGTAATATCCCAAATCACACAGTCCAGTAATTTCTCAACAACTAAAAGACGAACAACAGTGAGTTGTGAGCGTAAACATTGGCACATGGTTGAACCAGCAGCCTACCCATAGAAGTAAGGAAAGGAGAGTCGGAGGAGGGGACATGTATTTCTCAACAAGTAAAAGACAAACAATAAAGCACCATACACATGGGTTGAAAAAGGTTGAAGCAAATTAATTTGCTTCAACCCCTTTGAAGCTCAGGTGTATAGTGTTGTAATGTTCCTCTTGTACAACTACTACTCCGACTCACAGTGTTTCATGCCCTTATTTAGTTGAACCAGCAGCCCACCCATAGAAGTAAGAAGAGTCAGAGGAGAGGAGACAAGAACATAGTGGAAGCCGAAGAAGAGCGCGGACCACCGGACACCCAGAAGGCCGACCGTGAGGATGACAAGAAAGTGACATTTTCGGCAACGAAAAAGGACCACCATCCATGTCTTCATCTACTTGAGGACCACATGAGACTACCCCCAACAACCTTACTACTTCCAGCCTAACACAAGTAGGCCCACCTTCCCTCCTACGTCTATTTCCTCCATTCCTTTTTGGGTTCTAGATAAAAAAAGACACTAACATATATGGATGGATGTAACACACATGAGCTAAAAAGTGAGATTTGGGATCCATACCTTTGGGAGTAGAGACAACAGGGAGGAGAGAATTCATGAACACATATTAACAGATATGGACGAATCTATCACACATGAGGTAAAAAGTGGGATTTGGGATCTATACCTTCGGAAAGAGAGGCGACAGGGAGGAGAGAACTCATGAACACACATTAACAAATATGGACGGATCTATCACACGTGAGGTAAAAAAGTGAGATTTAGGATCCATACCTTTAGGAGGAGAGGTAGTGTCGGGACGAGAGGCGATGTTGACACAAGAAGCGATGGGAAGGAGAGGCAGCGTCGGGAGGAGAGGCGGCGTCAGGAGGAGAGGCAACAGGACCACCACGCCAGGTGAAAAAGGAAAGGACTTCTCTCTCCCCCCCCCCCAACAATGGCAGAACGTTGATTTCTCCCCGCTCCCTCTCGTTCTCCCTCCCTCCTCGCCGCTGTCTTCCCCTCACCCTCCTTCGCCATCAGATTCAACAGCCTAGAGGGGTACCGCTGCCAGATCTGGTGTTGGAGGGGGGAAATTTGGCTCCCCTGTTATGGGTTCACTCTTCCCCTGGGTATAGAAGGAGGTCGAGGGAGGCGGTGGCCCGACAGTGGACGGCGGCGAGGGCGATGGGCAGGGTAGGAGGGCAGTGGGTAGAGCCAGACTGCCAGAGGGTGGTGACGATTAAGTTGGGTGGGATGGCACGACAAGGATGGCTCAAGGGCTGCGCGGCGAGGCGGCGACGGCGCCGCCGACTGTGGGTGGTGGTGTAGGGGGCGGGGGACAGTTGAGGAGGCACCCAGGGCAGCGCGGTGCCAGCGGCTGGCGATGAGGTACGGCTCTATATCGTTGAAAGTGCTTCTAACGGTATACCATTCGCTAGTTGCTCTTTTTGCGATGCCTCCCCACAGCCCTCTCAGATCGCTTGCTTGCTTGTCTCTATCACCGCTGTGGTGCTTGCGTCCGCTGCCTGTCAACTAATCTCCATTGCCTCCGCCGTGGAGGCTTGAGGTGCAGGTGAAAGTCACCACGGAGGTGTCCGATCTAGTAATTTCAAGTTTCGTTTTGTGGTTGGAGATATAACATGTATAGTTGTTGGATTGGATTAGCCATAGTTTTACACGTATACCTCCTCTCTAATTTCATGGGTTAAATTTAGGGCTGCTTTAGCTTAGGGGAAATTCTAATTTCACTTTTTTTTCTCCTTTTTAATCTGTGCGGAAACTGCTACTTTGTTTGAGCGGCAGCAGCAGACTGTTGTGGAGACACGATGGTGGCAGTGGCGAACATCGAGAGCAACAGAGGCAAGCAACACTGTCCTCCGTCCTACCTATCTTTACTCCCTCTTGTGATGATGTTTCTGAATTTTTCCCTGAAACAAGGTGTTCGATTAATTGCCAGTACAAGTTGGATATATATGAAAGTAAAGTTTGTGTCGTCTTACTGTAATAGTCTATGATGATGAGCAGATTACTGCATCTTGTAATTCACTATATGAATTACAGAGTTCAGATTACACGGATCTCTAAATTGCTCTTTTGAGGGTTGTCTGTAGACTATCTTTAGAACAGTTATATGCATATATGGTTTCTGTCGTCATAGTGAATATACACCATATGCTTTTCTATCCCTTAAATTACTTGCAGGATTTTGGATTCATAACCTGATTAATTATTGGATAACCGATCAATTTATGCTCAGATCTACTGCTGCAACCATGGTTTGGCAACTAGCACCTGAACTGTACCGAGAAATTAGTAACTGTAAGTTTTCTTGTCACGCCGAATCCTGATCTTGTTTTTGTACCTGACGTAATCCTGATTTCACTAGTATGCCATGAAATGCTGCCACACCAGGTGTGGTATTTGTTAAGAAACCTGGGCCTGGGCTAGCAGCCCATGGCCCATGGTGGGCACTTCATTGTAGTCTATAAATAGTCATACCAACTCATTATGTACACATGAATGAAAGTAATAAAGAAAGATCAGGAGTTCTCTCTATCTCTCTGTGTGTTCAATCTATTCTTCTGTGATTCTGTGATTAATTCGTTCTTTTTCTAAACAGAGGAATCGCTCGGACTGGTTGCCAGCGACGGTTCCTCAACACGTTATCAGCATGACTTCGCTCCGATGAACGAAGGTAATCATCGAAGCACAGATTGAATTTTCTAGATCGCTTTTGAATCTGTATTTTCTTTTGACGTTCTAAATTGAATCTTTACGGTGCAAATCCGCCCTAATCTACCGCGAGCAGACTTGAAGTCGCCGGCACAATGCCGATCGGTAGATTGTGAAATGGGGTAGATGTTGATTGCACTGTAAAACGATGCAAATCCGCCCCAATCTACTGCGAGCAGATTTGAAATCGCCGGCACAATGTCGATCGGTAGATTGCGAAAAGGGGTAGATGTTGATTGCATCGTAGATTAGAAACGAAAAATTTATCATGCATTATCTTTCTGTTCGGGCACTGAACGAAAATTTGAATCTTTCTGTTCGGTTTGGCATATCCATGGCATGAGAAGAAAAAAAACAACACACGAAGGATTGGCGCCGGCCTGAAGTCGCCGCCGATCCACCACCGGCCTGCCATCGGTCGTCGGCTCACCGCCAGTAGCATGGCCCAAAGCCACCTGGTTGATGATCGGCCGCCCCGCAGGCCACCGCTTGAAGCGGCCATGCCGCCGTGCCGACCCGAAGCACACCGGGCCGCCTGGTGCTTCGTGCGTCGCGCCCGGAGATCGGCCGTGGCCACCGTGGCCCCTTGGTTTCCGAGCCCGCAGCCGGCTGCTCGCCCCGCATGGCGGCCGCCCACACGCCGTCGGCTGCTCGCCTGATCGCGCCCGAACCGCGCTAGACTCGCACCCGGCCTGAAGCCGCTGCACCTCAGCATCCTTGCACACCGCCCGAATGCGGCCGCCTTGGGCTCCTCTGCAACCGCGCGCCGTCCCGGCCTGCCGCCCGCAATCACGCGCAGCCACTGGTTTCGCCGCCTCCCCACAGCCGCGCCCGCACCCGGCTCCGGCCTCCCGCCTCGGCTCACCGGCCAGCAGCCGCGCCCGCGCCTGGCTCCATACGCCGCCGTGAAGTCGGCGTTCCCCGCCGCGCCGCCGCCCGATGTCGGCGTTCCTCGTCGCACCACTGAGCCGCCCTAAACCGGCGTCTCCGGCCTCTTCGGTCTCGGCCGCCGCTACCCGAAGTAGCACCGCCGCCCGCGCCTCAGTCGGCGCTGCCCGCAACCGTCGCACAGGCGCACCTTCCCGTCGAAAGAGCCTGAGGCCGCCACCGCCACAAGAAACCGGTAGGGGAAACCCTACCGATTGATGCTTAAAGCAGCCGGGTGGGCCAAGGCAACATGGGCCGATTGGGCCGGAGGGGAGAAAATAAAAGCAGGCCAGGGAGGGAGGGAGAAATCGGGCCTTTTGGGCCATTTGGCCGAAAGCGTGGCGGGCCGCATGGGCCGGGGGAGGGGAAATGAAGTCCGGACCGGGGAGGGTGGCGATTTTGCGAAAAAGCCCTTCGGTTCTCAGTAAACTGCTATTCGGCCCTTAATTATCTAATTTAAGCCCTGGTTTTAGCAGAAAAGGCCTCGTAGTTCCGAAAATTGCGAATAAGCCCTTAAACTTAAGAGTGGGTCCAGAATTTTGCAGAAAAACCCCTCGGTAAATCAGGAAATTGCGTAAATTTTTCTCTGAACTGAAAATTTGCGTATAAACCATCTGGAATTGCAGAATTTGCTGAAATTTCATATTTTAGCATAAAAGGGCCTCGGGAATCCGAATTTTGAATTCTTTTTAGCATTTGAAGCTTATTTATTTATGCCATTATTATTCTTTGTATTTTCTGTATTTATTTACTGTTTTGGTTAATTGTAATTGCTGAAAATTGCTTTTAATCACTGAAATTAGCAGTAAAATTATAGAAAATGCACAGAAAAATATGAAACATTACGAGAACCTATTGTACCATTTATTTACCCGTAGTAAATTATTCTGTGCATGTTTACCAACAGTAAACTTATATACACATATAACTGACTGGCATCACGAACCAGGAGTTCAAAGAGCTGTCCCAGTATGGCCAAAACTATCTGACATGGGCATCCGATGTCGGGATTGTGCTTGGAGCCAAGAAGCTCCGCGCGGCCTTTGGGATTGACGGACTGAATAACGCCCAACCCAAACTTGAGGAGAATGACCAAACACTTCATTTTCTCAGGCACCACTTCTGCCTCACTCTCAAGAATGAGTATATGGCAGAGAAAAGCGCGCTAGCACTCTGGACCACACTCCAGAAGCGGTTTGAGAGGCTCAAGTACACTATTCTTCCTCAAGCAGAGCAGGAGTGGATCAGACTGAGGTTTGCCGATTTTAAGATGGTCGGGAAATATAATTTTGCCTTACACAGAATTTGTACCCCAATACAGAAAATTGAGAAAATCCTTCCACCCCAATATAGTACAATCCGCACACAATTATTGTCAAGACGGCTATGAGGAATACGCCGAATTGATTGATATGATTCAAGTTGCGGAGGCTCAGGACAAAGTTCTCCGTAAGAAGTACGTCACTCAACCACCTAGGAGCTCTGCTGGTCGTGAAGCCAACGCCGGGAGCAACAAGGTGCGACAGCCCTTGATAAAGAAAAAGGGAAGGAAGGGTAAGGCCGCAGCCCAGAAAGGTGAATCAGTTGCTTTACAAGAGAATAAGGCTAGCAAGCCAGAACGGGATGGCAAAGGGCAGCATGAAGCCCACTTTGCATCGGCTGAGGGGGAGAGTTCAAAGTAGCTGCCTGCACTGGTGAAGGTTGAAACCATCACGATAGCAGCAACCCCTTTTCGACCTAGAAGCAGCTGACGCCATGATTTCTCTTGAAGAGAATGTCGCCCCCGAGAGAATAGCAGAAGAAGTCTAGTGCAAAGAATGCATTTAGACTTTAATTGTCATTTATTTTGTGTGGAAGAATATGTTAGAATTTGCATGGATGGTACTTAAGAATTGTTATTTTCTCATGATGGTTGGATGATATTTAAAGAAATCATTCATTTATTCAGTTTATGATGGCATGATCTGTTCTGATATTGGCGTATTTATTTATGTGTTGAATGCCTTCTAATACATATTAATAAAATACCCTATATTAGAACACGTGTAGCGCCCCATGAAGGAAGTGTGCTTAGCCAGCAGTGGCACAACACATATTATCTTAAGAGAGACTAAGTATTTTCAGTCGATTCGTAAGAGCACTAGCAGCCTTACGACAATCGCCAGAAGCGATGCATGAATAATTGGTTCAGGAAGAGCCACAATGGGCACAAATTTGGTCATTAAAGAAGCCTTATTGTACCCAGAATCGACTAGAACTCTCCTAAGTTTTAAGGATATTCGCGCCAATGGTTTCCACGTTGAGACTGACGAAGAGTACGGTAAGGAATACCTGCTCATCACGAAGCGCGAAGAGAATGGCAAAAGGGTATTAGAAAAACTTCCTTCACTTGAAACTGGGCTACATTATACCAACATTAAAGCGCCTGCAGCGTACACTGTTTTGAAAACAGTGTTTAGAAGCTCTGAACTCTTCTGTCTCCGGCATAACAGATTAGGCCATCCAAGTCTTACGATGATGAGAAACATAATAAATAACTCGCATGGGCATAATATTAATGTGAAGAATTTCCCGAATCATGAAGATTTTGTGTGCCCTGCATGTGCCACCGGGAAACTAATTATTAGACCTCCACTCTGAAAGTGAAGGATGAAGTCTCTGCATTCCTGGAACGCATCCAGGGAGACATTTGCGGTCCCATTCAGCCCATCTCAGGGCCATTTAAATATTTTATGGTGCTCATTGACGCTCCATCGAAGTGGTCGTATGTGGGTTTATTGTCCACAAGAAATCACGCCTTTGCAAAAATTGATCTCGCAGATCATTCGCATCAGAAATGTGTTTCTAGATCATCATATCAAGTCCATCAGAATGGACAACGCCGGAGAATTTATTTTGAAGGCATTTGATGATTATTGCATGGCGATGGAAATTGCAGTTGAGCACTTGGTACCGCATGTATATACCCAGAATGGTTTGGCAGAGGATTTAATTAAAAGAATTAAATTTATTGCCCGACCCCTCTTGCATAATTGTAATTTGCCAGTTACATGTTGGGGACACGTAGTCCTACATGCAGCGAATCTCATCAACCTTAGACTTTCAGCCTACAACATCCATTCACCTATGCAACTAGCGCAAGAGTCACAACCGAAAATTTTCCAACATTAGGGGGAGGAAATCAACCCCTTGATGAAGAATGTCGGGAAATTACGTGGCAAGCCACGGGAATCCATGCAGATGACCCGCGCAATAGAGAAGTTCAGAAGACATTACATGGCAAGCCACGGGAATCCATGCAGATGACCCGCGCATTAGTGAAGCAAAAAGAGAAGTCCAGAAGACAATAGAAGTCTAGAAGACAAGAGAAGTCCAGAAGACAATATATTTGCAAGCATTAGCAAATCAACTGCTTGATCGCTTTAGTGATTTGAAGAGCGTGACTAAGTCACATGTGCCTGCATGCACTGCATTGGAGAAGGTTGAAATACCAAAGAAAGCAGAAGGTATCCCTAATCTCATCCAGAGGCCACAGAAAAATGAAAAAGAGGACGAGAACACCGGTTCCTCGAATCCTTAGTAACCGGGGACGCCTAGTGAAGAAGGATAAGAAGGACTTATCACAACCGATCATTGAAGTCCCCCAGAATGAGAAGGGGAGCCAGTTGAGACCTGGCACAAGTATGACACCTTCAGAAAAGGGTATACCGGATCTGAATATCCCCATCGGCATGGATGTGTGCGCACACATTGGAGCCGAAAAACTAAAGGGACTTGCCACCGCAATTGAAAGAAGAGATGTGCAAGGTGAAGCTCCAGAAGAAGCAACTCATGAAGAAATAGCTATAAATTATGTGCACACGGTGTTGGTGATATGCCCTAGAGGCAACATGGAGATGTTGAATATATCACATACTATGTTTATGATACATTGCTTTGTTCCTTGAAATAGACATTATCATTATTGATCAATGAGTATGTGACTTATTCATGAGACTCTTAATGCCAAAATGTTACTATTTCTAAATGATCCCTGATTATATATCATATGAGGAACAAGTATGATTCAAAGATCAGCATATGTATTGATTGATGATCATGTCTCATGGATCATGGTATGGAAATACCAAATCAATAATATGGACATGTGTTAGTGAGTATATGTTGGATAGACCCGCCATGAGACACTGCAGAGATTCCATGTGTCATCAGTTGGTCTCAAGTAGTGTTTATGTAGAATCCTTAGACTTGAGATCATCATGGTTCCCAACATGCGTAGTAGTCTATTTTGGGACTACTAAACACTACTCCGTAACTGGGTAGTCATAAAAGTAGTATTCAGGTTTGCTATGAAACATGTAGTGCGATGTGAATGATCAAGATAGAATTTGCCCCTCCTTATGGGAGAGATATCTCTGGGCCCCTCGATGTAATGGAGTATGAAAGTGCATGGCCATGCCAAGGTGATTGAGGAGTCAATCATGTGTTTATAATCCATCACGGAATCAAGAGAGTGATTGAGCTATTAAGAGGATGACACAGGGCTCGCCTTGAGCTCAATCTATATCGTGAGGCAAAGGGATTCGTACATGAGAACATTACAGGTTCAGCCGATATGATCTTTACGTATACTATGGGGTTAATATGTCTTACTAGAGGCCGCTATTAACAAGGTGACCGGAAAGGCGTTTTCGGGTCGCGACCAAGTATACGTGAACCTACAGGGTCGCACACTTAATGGGTTGGAACACTAATTCGAATGTGATTCGGATGTGGGCTCAATTCGGATAGAGATCCGGATAGACTCCTATTGGGCCTCGGTCCACGAGGCCCAAGTGAGGAGGTCTATATATATGGAGGCGAGGGGCTGAGGGGTGCATGCTTCTGTTAATCCCGAGCCAAACCCTAGCCGCCACCTCCCGAGCCAAACCCTAGCCGCTCGCGAGTGCTGGTACACTCGCGATCGGCGTTCCAGCCCCGGACGTGTGGATACCGGTGGAGGCGCTGCTCGTTGCGGCGTTGATTGGCATCAACAATCTACAGATTGGATCTTGCACGTGGTGTGGTTGATCGCGTGAAGGAGACGATCTGTTCGGGAAGATCGACTAATTCCACTACTACCTCGACGCGCGTGGTTGGATCGGCTTCTCCAACTCTTCTTCCGCTGCGCTGCACGTCTAATGTTAACGATCCATGATCCCTCCTTAGCATGATGTCCTGATGTGCGCGGCAGAAATTTTTTGTTTTCTGCTATCGTAGCCTACGCGCATTCCTTCACACAGGAGAGTCCCTGAATAGGACAACAGCTAATATCGATATCTACTTCGCAAAGAAAATTGCCTCCATCATTGATCTTGATCCCGAGCCTGCATCGCTCGCTGAATGTAAGAAAAGATCAGATTGGGAAGATTAGAAGAAGGCAATAGCAACTAAATCGCTATATCTGAACAAAAGAGAGGTGTTTGGGCCCGTATGTCGCACACCTCCCCACATAGACCCCGTTGGGCACAAGTGGGTATTTGTTCGAAAGAGAAATGAAAGAAATGAAGTGGTGAGATACAAAGCAAGGCTGGTAGCCCAAGGTTTCACTCAATGTCCTGGAGTTGATTATGAAGAAACCTACTCCCCGGTCATAAGTAGAATTACCTTTAGATATTTGATCTCAATGGCAGTGAACTTGAACTTAGAAATGAAATTGATGGATGTTGTGACTGCATACCTTTACGGTAACTTGGATTCGGAGATTTACATGAGAGTCCCTGAAGGAATCCCTCTCCCGAACCAAGACAGGGCAAATAGAAATTTGTACAGTGTGAAACTCAGAAAGTCACTGTATGGACTGAAACAATCAGAAAGAATGTGGTATAATCGCTTAAGAGACTTTCTCTGCAAGAAAGGCTACATGAACAATGAAGACTGTCCTTGTGTATTTATACGGCGATCCCAGAATGGATTCTGTATAATCTCTGTATACGTAGATGATTTGAACATCATCGGGACAACCGAAGACATAAAAGAAGCAAGCTCCTACTTGGAGTCAGAATTTGAAATGAAAGATTTGGGCAAGACCAAGTTTGGCTTAGGCCTGCAACTTGAGCATGTCCCTGAAGGAGTCTTGGTACATCAGTCGACCTACACCCAGAAGGTGCTTGAAAGGTTTGGCTTCAAGAAGGCATTTCCCTCGAAAGTACCGATGATCAGTAGGTCTTTACAGCAAGAAAAAGATCATTTCCAACCTAGGGAAGAGGGGGAGGAAGTCCTGGGACCGGAATTCCCATACTTGAGTGTAGTAGGAGCACTCATGTACTTAGCAAACTGCACTAGACCGGATATTGCATTTGCCGTGAACCTGTTAGCAAGGTACAGTGCAGAGCCCACCAAAAGGCATTGTTTGGGCATAAAGGACACCTTCTGATACCTCCAAGGAAGCAAAGACCTTGGATTGTCTTACAGAAAGAATCAAGATCTGAACTTGATTGACTATGCAGATGCTGGGTACCTGTCTGACCTGCATACCGATAAGTCGCAAACAGGCTATGTATTTCCATGTAGCTACTTCGACGAACCACTCAGAAATTATAGCATTGTGTGAAGCCGCACGAGAGTGCGCTTGGTTCTGCTGAACGATTCACCACATCCAGCAGTCATGTGGAATGAACTTTGTGCAAACCCCCACAATTATCCATGAAGATAATGCAGCTTGCGTTGCACAAGTGCAGACGGGCTATGTAAGCATATCAACCCCAAGTTCCTCTATGCTCATGAATTGCAAAGATGGACAAGATTAAAGTACTGCACACTAAGTCATGTAGACTTGTTCACTAAGTCACTCCCCGCATCTAGCTTTGAAAGATGCGTGTGAGGGATTGGAATGATGAGACTTAGAAAAGTGCAGAATTCAGAGGGAGAATTCTCTCAAGCCCGTTATTAAATCTTGATCATGAAGATTAAGTACCCAAAGGAATAAAGTCCTGAAGACCAAATGAAATTGGGTAAATTGTACTCTTTTTCCCTTGACGAGTTTTCCATGAAGTTTCTCGACCAAGGTTTTTAATGAGGCAATTCGTGCATCGCAGCATCACATGTATCATGTGCTCTTTCTCCAAATTTTTCCCACTGGGTTTTTATGGGGTTTTAACGAGGCATGAACGTGTCGGATGAGTGCCCAAGGGGGAGTGTTAAGAAACCTGGGCCTGGGCCAGCAGCCCGCGGCCCATGGTGGGCACCTCATTGTAGTCTATAAATAGAGAGCCATACCAACTCATTATGTACACATGAATGAAAGCAATAAAGAAAGACCAGGAGTTCTCTCTATCTCTCTGTGTGTTCAATCTATTCTTCTGTGATTCTGTGATTGATTCGTTCTTTTTCTAAACAAAGGAATCGCTCGGACTGGTCGCCAGCGACGGTTCCTCAACAGTATTAATTCCCGTGATCCTAAGTGAAAAGGAAGAGGATAACCGCACAGTAGTCTCCTCCTCGAGCTCAACAGGGTCATCATCGTTCCGCAATGAAACATCTATGGCTGGAGTGTGGGAAGAGCTTATTGTTCCATGTAGGAATGAGGAACATACTAGATGATAGTAAGAATCTTGGATTTATACATGTGGTTCTGCTGAGTAGCAAGGGCCCTAGCAGACATGACACTAAACTGGTTCGACAAGGCACTTCGTATGAAAAATATGGGAGTTGAACCAGGTAAACTGTGTCTTCAATCACTCCTTTTCTTGTTGTGGTTGCGGATCGGACAACTAGTTGAAGTTAGAGTGCAGTAAGCCGGAAGTTGTAAGAAGAATGCATGCTGATCTGCTAGTAGAGAGATGGAGTTATTTTAAACCTCAATTATTTGGTTTAATCACATTTAGGTACAAATATCTTTACGCATGATTTTTTACATTTGTTACAAATGTGGGCAATATTTTAATTCCAAGTTTTATTAGGAGACAGAAATAAAAAACTAATGATGCAAAACTCACAACTAACAGCAAGCTACTCAACATACTTCAGAACATACACAAGAAAAACAATATATTAACAAAGTCGAACGTGCGCACGAATGACTTACTTGTTAGCTTGATGAAGAACAGGAAACCGCGCAGGCTTGACGCAGTGCAGAACATAGGTGTAGCAGTGCAGTGAGCGGTCGCGCAGAAGCGCTGCCCAGAAACCTTATTGCCGCCCTGTGCAGGTACTCTCTGCGGCAACGGTTCGGTGATAGCCGATCTCCCTCCTTCCAGGTGCAAAATTCTGTCCTTCTTTTTTTTCTGGACGTCTCCAGGCCCTTTTATAGGCACTGCAGTTACTACTCACTTGTAACTGTTGCGTTTTAAATAGAATTATGCACTAGTAACTACCTCATCAAATCACAAATTAAGCAGTGTAATTTCACTTGTAACTGCCTCATTCAAATGTTTAAATCTCATTTAAACAGAGAGAGTGAGGTGCATGGTTCAGCAAAAATAAAGATGGACTTGGTCTGCCAAGTGGCGCGCCACGTCACGGCACTATCGCGCGTCATAAGTCACAAGTCACGCGATTTTCACGCGAAAATACGCGAATACGCGCGCGCGTGTGTGATTAGACAGGACCTTCCTCATACCATCTCTTTCCATATTCAAGGAGTGGGGAGGACTCCACCTTATAAATCGGTCTTCCTCACCCTGCCTAAGCAATATGGTACTAAACCATGTATGCTTTGGAATTAAGGAAATAGGCCAATTAAATGGGCCAATTTCTAACAATCCCCCACCAATTCCAAAGCAACAAGTAAACATATAACAAAGATATTATGCTGAAGTATTGTTAATATACCAGTCTTTTAGTATAAGTCCCGTACGGGTTGAACTTGCACCTAGAATGACAAGATTCACCTTCTCACAGCTGATGAATGGACTATGCCTTGAATTCACAGCTTTTCGTGATCAGATTTCACTTGAAATCTCAACTAGTACTAGGCTGCTAATGAACCTCACCTAAATGGAGCGTTATATGGTCATGCTCCCTTATCTGCTCATGAGCTTTCTAGAGAATGCCCCGTTCTCGTGAACTGCGACCACACAGTTAAGCTCAAGTAGGTGTATTCTTTCGAGGTATCCTGTAGGCTAATACCTTTTCTTTATTTGGACAACAGAATACATTAAAACTTTATGCCAACCTTCCATACAGTCGAAAATACATTGTTTATTAGGATATGGGTACAATAAATATGTACTCTCTTGTTACAACATCAATTTGTTTTTCCCATTGCCTAAGTCACGGGATCTCCAATCAAGAAGGTATGGGTTACCATTGTGATATAACTTAAATGGGCCTCATTCCCATGTCCATAGATGCAACAGAAATCGCTTTCCGTGCTAACCCCTTTGTAAAAGGGTCTGACAGATTTTTCTCAGTGTGAATATAGTTCACAGCAATCACTCCGGAGTTTCTCAGTTTTCTGACAGATTTAAGCCTACGCTTCACATGTTTAGAGGACTTCATATTATCCTTTGTACTTGTGACTTTGGCCAACACTGTTTGATTACCACAGTACATCAGGATTGCAGGTATTGGTTTCTCAACCAATGGCAAGTCCAATAAAAGCTCTCTGAGCCATTCAGCCTCAACTGTGGCTGTGTCAAGTGCTACAAGTTCCGCTTCCATGGTTGACCTCGTCAATATGGTCTGTTTGCAGGACCTCCATGAAACTGCAGGACCGGCTAAAGTGACTGTGGTTGTGTCAAGTGCTACAAGTTCCGCTTCCATGGTTGACCTCGTCAATATGGTCTGTTTGCAGGACCTCCATGAAACTGCAGGACCGGCTAAAGTGAATACATAACCACTTGTAGCTTTGATCTCATCCACATCAGAGATCCAATTAGAGTCACTGTATCCTTCTAATACAAAAGGATGCCCAGTATAATGTATTCCAAAAGATGTTGTGCCTCTCAAGTCACAAGTATAATGCTGAGTCATGCGATTTTCACACGAAAATACGCGAATACGCGCGCGCGTGCATGCGCGCGTGTGTGACTAGACAGAACCTTCCTCGTACCATCTCTTTCCATATTCAAGGAGTCGGAAGGACTCCACCTTATAAATCGGTCTTCCTCACCCTGCCTAAGCAATATGGTACTAAACCATGCATGCTTTGGAATTAAGGAAATAGGCCAATTAAATGGGCTAATTTCTAACAACATTATCATTTGAAACTTACAAGTAAATATTGTTGCTTTGTAGATGAAGAGAATCAACGATGATTTCTTATACTCCGAAATTTACGTGAGATTTGGAGAAAGGAAAGTATTAGTATTGTTTCAAGAAAGGTTACTGTTGTTCTAGTTCTTAGTCTGTTTGGTTCCTACTACAATACTTTGCCTAAAAAGGATGTTCTGCAGGTGTACAATGTACTGAAACTTCCCTGTTTTAAGATCTATTTTTTGTACTACTCGCATAGCTCAACTTGCTGATATGTTAATTAGAGGCCTCAAAGTGTAATAATACTGAAATTTCTCTGTTTGGGAACAATTTGTTGGCACTGCCTCATTGCTCTATTATCTTCTGTGCTGTAGGTTGGAAGTATCAACGGACGATTTCTTCAATGGAAGGTGATGCGTAAATTTCTAGGAACAAATGTAGTAGTTGAAATTTAAGGTGAAGCTAGCTCACGGTAAACCGTCCCTTGCAAATCGGACGGGATAGCAATTCCACGTCGGATCGTACGCCTACAAGCAGTTGCATACCCTGCCACGACCTCTCTCCCCATGACACCACCTCTCCCAACTGCATGCCATCAAGCTCCTTGTCCCGATGCTCGGCGCGCTCCTCGCCTAATCGCCAGTTCCATCCACCCATCTCCTCCACCGCAGTTTGGACCGGCAATCTACGAATTGAAGGTGGCAGCGCTCGCAAGCGCAAGGGAGGCGGCACGCACGAGCTGCATCTCCGTCGCCTGCATCCCCCTCTCCATCACGGTTGAGCGGCGTCGGCGTAGCAACGAGTGGCAACTTTTTGAATCTCTTTGAAACTTTGAAATTCGTTTTTGAAACTTGGTTGTGTTAGGGTGATCTCAGGCATTTGGCCCAACGGCCAAATGCCAACCCCTTTTGACCGCGCCCTAATCGGGGGCGCCCAGCCCAATTGGCTGGTAGGCCTCTGTCGCCAGCGCCACATAAATAGAGGTGGGGGCCGGGGCGGCACGCACGACGAGGTTCACCGTGCTGCCACAAACCCCACCGACAAACCCTAATCCGATCTGAGAAGGGGGCGCTCCAGCGACGGGAAGTTCCACCACCGCCATCTCTGCCACCGTTCGCCGCCGCCAGGGAGACGCCGCCGCTCCTTCTTCCCCGACCGTCGCTGCCCGTGCGCAGACTTCACCAACGAACTGCGATGGCCAACCCCTCCTCCTCTACATCGGACGGTTGGTACCCCTAACTCTCTCCCTCTCTGTTTCTCTCACGAACCCGAATAGAAACCCCGCTAGATCTAAACCCTAGGAGATCCTAAAGCAGATCTAACAGGTTGAAACTCCAAAACTCTTTTTTATTAAGTTTTGAATTTGAAACACATTAAAACTCATAAGTTTCAGATTGGAAATTCATTGAAACATGTCGAAACTTTCCAAAACGAGCTAACACTCTCTAAAACCTAGGGGAAAATCTTTCGGATTGAAAATTTTTTCATCATGCAGCGAAACAGACGAAATGAACGAAATTTCGGTATTTCGTTCAAAATTTCGGAAGAAAATTTCAAAAATCACTTTAATTTCGATAAAATTTAGCCAAATTTAGAAAAAAACTTCGAACGAGAACAAAAGCTAACTTGTTCAGTGCACCTCGATGACGATGACAACCATGGATAACACGGAGGCTATGTAGGGGATTAGCGGCAGCAGGAGCAACCAGGCCCTTCGCTAAGGTCCTCGAATACTACAACAGGCATGCCGTCGGTGTGAACAACAACGATGACCACGACCCCAACTCATCCAGCTCTGCCGCGGCAACCAAGGAGGATCATCTAAAGAGATTGGATGCCCAGTTCATCAACGTTGACTAGGCCATGCTGTATGGCCTATTCATGGCCGCTAACTACCTCAAAATCGAGGGGCTCCTGGACCTCTGCTCCAAGCGCATCAGGGATATGATTAAGGCCAAGACGCCAAATCAGGTCCACCGGACCTTCAGGATCAACAACGACTTCACCACTGACAAGGAGGACAAGATCCGCCGCTCGTCCCCACCTTGGTCGTCACCCGTCGCTCGATGGAGGATGGGGATGGGGATTAGGGACTGGGGAGGCGCCCGCCGCTCGTCCCCACCTTGGCTGCCGCCCACCACTCGTCCCCGCCTTGGGTGCCACCCGCCACTCTTCCCCACCTTGGCCACCGTCCGCCGCTCAATGTAGGATGGGGATGAGGATTGGGGACTGGGGAGGCACCCACCACTCGTCCCTCCCCGCCTTGGCAGCCGCTCACTGCTCGGTGCCTCAGTGGAGGATGAGGAATGGGGTAAGGGTTAGGGTTGAATCAATTTCATCACGTGGAGCATTCGGAGCTGGGCCTAGTGGGCTGTGCGAGTTTGTGTGGGCCGCCACGCTGTGTGGGTCGCCTTGTATATGTCGACCACTCGCAAGGTTCAAATGCACATGAAAAGTTTGACTGAAATGTGGTTTTTCGCTAGGGAACGAAAGGGACCAAAATCTCGAAATTTCACCAAAATTTTGGCAAAATTATTTTTCCTGCTAAAACCTAGGTGAAACATGGTTATCGAAGCTTCAAGTTTTAAAAGAGTTTTAGGCAAGTTTCATATCAAGTCTTCATGTTTAGGCAAGTCCAAGAAATAGTTTTAGGCGAGTTTCATAGTGGAATTCCAAGTTTTAAAAAGATTTTGATGCAATTTTCATATGGAAACTTAAGTTTCAGAAGCGTTTTTTGATATGAAAAACTTCAAGCTTCAAGCACATTTCAAACAAAGAATGTCACAAACTTCAAGTTACAAAGGTAGTTTCAACAAGGTTTCGAAAGCAACTTCAAGCTTCAAAGTAGTGCATGGCTGGAGCTTACTTGGGACAATGGAAGCGAGGAGAAGGTAGTAAATTTCAAGCACACTATCAGTCGAACTCCAACACGCTCGCTCGTAGCCGCTTGTCATTAGTGCTTAGCCAAGGCTATGCAGGCCCACAACCATGCTTGCCAATGCCACGAGCTCACGACCAGGGAAAAATCTTTCGAATTGAAAATTTTTTATCATCGAGCAATACGGACGAAATGAAAGAAATTTTGGTATTTTGTTCAAAATTTTGGCTGAAATTTTCAAAAATCACTTGATTTTTACAAAATATAACCAAATTTAGACAAATTTTGAACGAGAACAAAAGCCAACATGCTCAGTGCACCTCGACAACAATGACAGCCATGGCCAACAAGGAGGATGCGTAGGGAGAGCAGCAGTAGGAGCCATCGACGGTGATGGAGACGCTACCGAACGGTCAAGCCACCAACCGCATCACGCTCCATAACGTCACAGCCAGGCCCCTCACTAAGGTCCTCATGTAATACAATAAACACGCCGCCAGCATCAAAAACAACGATGACCACGACCCCAACTCATCCATCTCTGCCGTGGCAACCAAGGAGGAGGATTGAAGAGCTTGGATGCCCAATTTATCAACATCGACAGACCATGCTATACAACCTATTCATGGCCGTCAACTACCTCAAAATCGAGGGGCTCCTGGACCTCTGCTCCAAGCGCGTTGGGGGACATGATCAAGGGCAAGATGCCAGATCAGATCTGCCTTGGCCACTGCTCACCCCTCGGTGGAGGATGGGGATGGAGATTGGGGACTGGCAAGGTGCCCGCCGCTTGTCCCTGCCTTGGCTCCCTCCCGCTGCTCGTCCCCTCCTTGGCCGCCGCTCGTGCACTCTTCCCTGCCTTGGCCACCGCTCACTGCTCGGTGGAGGATGGGGATGGGGACAAGGGACTGAGGATGCGCCTGCTGCTCGTCCCTCCCCGCCTTGAACACTGCCCATCGTTCGGTGCCTCGATGGAGGATGAGGAATGGGGTCAAGGTTAGGGTTGAATCAATTTCATCGCGTGGAGCATTTGGAGCTGGGCATGGTGGGCTATGTGAGTTTGTGTGGGCCGCTGACCCAAATAGGTGATGCAGCACCTTCTTCGAGTGATTTCAGTGAGCACAGGAGGAATTTGGAGATGAGACTGGATCCATTGGAAAGAGGACGAGAAAATCTTTCCATCGAGTACTCGTGGACCTCAAACGGACTCCGTATGTGAAAGTTATGCACATTTGAAGTTGGGCCGTCGTGCTGAATCCGAACTGATCTGGAGGCCGAATTGGATTCCAAAACGTGTCCAAGTTGAACTCTTGCTTGAATTGATGCAAACATGATGTGGTGCTACAAATATATATATTTTCATCATTAGGTAGCATCATATTCTTATTTAAAATATGTTGAAACCGAAGAAACGAATTCACCTTTAGTTCAATCTTGATATTGGGCGCTAGGGATCCTCGCCTTCTTGATAGAAAACCGTCCTCGGTTTTAGCATATGTGTAGCCTCACGTATTGCATGATCTTCATCATAAATATCGGTACATAATAACAAACGCAACAAACTCTCATTATGTAATATCATAAGTTCTTTTATCAAACAAAGTAAAACTTCTTTGAAACGAGCTCACCTTGTAATTTAAGTGATGCGTAGGAGCTCTTGTAATTGGAACAACAATCATAGCAAATATGGTTGTATCCATAGGGGTCGTGTCCTCATCATCCTTCCCTTCTTGAAAACAAAGCCGTCCTCGGCTTTTGATAAGTTGAAAGTATGATAACAAAGAAGCCAAGGTGTATGCATGGTATATGTATATGTCATCCGTTTTAACAATTCTTCGTTGTTGCACAATTAATGTTATAAAACAACAGTGATCATAAAAGCTCATTATATTATTAACCCAAAAGTAATCATATATGTTAATGAGCAAATCAAAATTTCTCACATAGCAATTATTGCAACTTGTTTTGCAAATGTAAGTGAAGCATTTATGCAATTCAAATCTTTGAAGTTGTATACTTGTAGTGGTGGCACATATGGGCAAAGCTACAACTTTTGGAATCAAGCAAAATTCTTTTATATAATCAGATTTCAATTGAGCAATAGCAAATCCATCTAGTAAGGGTGAAAAGATTTGCAAGTTCTTCCATACATCAACTTCATTATTCAGATTGTCAATGTTAGATGGTTCAACAAGAGAAGAACACATAGGCATTGAATGATCACTAAATTTTATTTTTCTTTCATAATGAACAAGATTGAGCATACAAGAGTTGTTGTTCAAAACAACAAGCTTCAATTCATCCATGTGATCACAAGTTATGCATATTCGATATACAAGAAATTGATTTTCTACACCGTAATCTCCAATCAAATTAAACTTATACCCAGGGGTGTAGGCACTAAACAAGAATTTCGAACATGCAAGTTCAGAAACTTTCTCCATAGCACAATCCAAACTAACGGCCTCATTAAGCATGATATAGCACAATGCATCAGCAGGGGATATTCTATTAAATACTTCCTTATGTGTAATTAATTTGACATGTGCAAAATTATGAGAATTTAGATCAGCACATGCTTCGTTCAAGTCAACACAAGGAATATCAAAAGATTGCACTACAGCAGGTATATACTCACAAGGTTGCTCTATGTCTTGTTGTAACACCAAATCAGTACCTTTGTCATTATCGTCCTCATCAGACACTGTAGGTACCTCAAACTTCTCCTCTAATGGCATAAGATGTACCAGATCATCCTTCAACTCTTCAAGTATCTCGGTGGTATCTGTAGATGGAGTAGGAGCCAAAACAATATCAACATTTTTAGTTACCTCAGATTGCACCTCACTTGTGACCGTGGGTGCTGGAGGTACAAAACGATGTCGCAATTTCTTTTTCATCTCCTCCCATGTGTATATATAATGGAACTCGAGATTCGACCACCAATGTTGAATATCACCAATCAGTGTCGTCCTTGCCATGCTCATCTTCTCATAAGGATCAAGATCTTGTCTTTCAATGTAGCTATCCATCATAGTAACCCACAAGAAATAGTCCGACGACGTACTCTCAGCGGTGAGTGGCAAGATATATACCGGTAATTGTTTCCCTTCGAGTTCAAATCTGCCCGCGATGACATCATAATCTACCAATTTTCTCAAGCCTGTCATTGTTAGTAGAAAACAAGGAAACAAATCACAAGTAAATGTTCCTATCAACTACTACGATATGGAGGCTCAAATCAAGTCACGCATCTCTCAAGCTCTTACCAAATTCTTACAAGTTCTTACCAAAGCAAACAGGTGGTGCAACCGGTGGCTGGTTCGTGATAAATCTAACTCAAGTGATGAGTAAAGCGATTGCAAGGGCCGATTCGACGTGATCTGTTCGGTTAGTAAATGGTGTAGCTTGGAAGGCTAGATATGTAGCAATGGAGAACAATCAGTTAATTTCAGAATTTGCACAGAATTGAATTATAGTTCGTATCGAGCACTTAGCCTATGTTGCTGATCAAACAAGGATAGGAGAAGGCCAAAACAAGTGTGTAACAATGTATAGGAGTGATGAACACAAGATAACTCAGTAGAATGCAATATGGTATTGACAGGCACAAGGATTGACCCAAATCTGAGAATGGCGGATTTCTGTCCACTCGACAAGATGTCGGTATTTTGGCCGTAACTTTTTTTCAGTTGCCTCTTTTTCAATGATTCTTTTTTTTCTCTGTTTCTGACAGCTTTTTCTACAACTTTTCTTTTGGGGCATGTTCTAGAAACCGACGGATAAAATCGCACAAAAATCAAAAGTGCAGACTGTTACAGATTCAATCCAGAAATTTGGGTCAACTTGCACCGCGGATATCTTTTAACTGCCTTTATGGAATGAAGCGAAATTTTAGGGGCAGTTAGATAAGGAAGATATGGATCTAATGGCGCTGGTTTCACTCAAAACAGATATCGGAAACAAAAGTTATTGCATTTTTGGTGGCAGCTGCACAAGAGGGAGTCTTCTGGCCGAAATTGGAAATTAGGGTTTGATGTGTTTTTGATGGCTTTGGACGTGGGGATTTTTTTGGGAGTTTTATGGGACCAAAAATATGACCAGCAACAAGACAATACTAAGACAGACACAAACTCAATTTAGCAAACCAAAATTAACAGATCAAAAAGCACAATGGGGTTTGGACAGCGGAAATTAACTCTTTTTGTGGGGCAATTTTTCTGGACTATGGGAAATAAAAATCAATCTACTAACTAGGGATACAAAGAATTCCTACCGGTCAACTGAAGCTCTGATACCAACTGATGAGGCGACGGGGTCCCGATCTTCCGATAGGATGATAACTTCGATTTGGAGGAGAATGACTTTGACGATGCGGCTACTAACCGGTCACGACCAGAACGCCAAGCAATCGCTAAACCACACTCCAAGTCGTTATCAACCATGCCAAGAACGCGGTTGACCTGACCACGAAGGTCTATTCCTGCATGCAACCGAAGAACACGCAAGAACAAGATAACAAGCAATCTGAAATTGCAAATATTTATATTAAGCTCAAAAGGTGGGATTCCGCAGAAGGTTCTTTACGGTTGGTCTAGCCGACACAAGCGAAGAACAAAAGTTTTCACAACAGAAAAACTAATCAAACGAAATCCAAAAAAACTAGAAGGGTGCAGCCTCCTTAAATAGGGGTGGGGAAGCCACACAAAACTAAGGAAAAGGGGGGTGGTACTATTTATGGTACTGTTCACGTGAATAGTAACATGTGAACAGTGTGGGCCTAGGTGGGGGAGCGCCTCCCCTTTGGGCCCAAACATTACAAGGCCCAATTTGACCCAAATAGGTGATGCAGCACCTTCTTCGAGTGATTGCAGTGAGCACAGGAGGAATTTGGAGATGAGGCTAGATCCATTGGAAAGAGGACGAGAAAATCTTTCCATCGAGTACTCGTGGACCTCAAACGGACTCCGTATGTGAAAGTTATGCACATTTGAAGTTGGGCCGTCGTGCTGAATCCGAACTGATCTGGAGGCCGAATTGGATTCCAAAACGTGTCCAAATTGAACTCTTGCTTGAATTGATGCAAACATGATGTGGTGATACAAATATATATATTTTCATCATTAGGTAGCATCATATTCTTATTTAAAATATGTTGAAACCGAAGAAACGAATTCACCTTTAGTTCAATCTTGATATTGGGCGCTAGGGTCATATGTGTTGGTGGCGTGGTCACATCATCCTCCCCTTCTTGATAGAAAACCATCCTCGGTTTTAGCATATGTGTAGCCTCACGTATTGCATGATCTTCATCATAAATATCGGTACATAATAACAAACGCAACAAACTCTCATTATGTAATATCATAAGTTCTTTATCAAACAAAGTAAAACTTCTTTGAAACGAGCTCACCTTGTAATTTAAGTGATGCGTACGAGCTCTTGTAATTGGAACAACAATCATAGCAAATATGGTTGTATCCATAGGGGTCGTGTCCTCATCACTTTGTGCTTTCTCTTTTGCTTTCTGTTGATAGTGGTTGGAGAGAGCAGGAGCTCGTTGTTCTTTGTCTCCCTGTGTGTGTTTGAGAGATGTGAGGAGTTCTTGAGTTCTTGTTGTGAGGAGATGGTTGTAATTCCTGTATAATTATTCATCCCTCTTCCTCAATATCAATGGAAAAAGGATTGTGATTGGATTTCTCCATTTCTTGCTCTCTGTGAGGAATTCCGTTTTCAGCTTCTCTCCCTGTTCTTCACTGCTGGGATTGATCTTTTGGTGATTTAGTGATTTGCTTGTTTGATTCTTCATAGCTCTGAGATGGGAAGTAACTCTAGATCTCTTGGGCATTCCATTTTCAAGATCAATTGGAAGAATCATTGCTTTCCCTTTTCTCCCTGAGCTTCGTCAAAATTTCTCTGTTCTTGTTTTTCTAGGGTTTGGGTACAGAGAACTTGTCTTCTCTTGAATCCCCTTTATGAGATGGCTCAAGATTCATGTTTTCAAGTCTACTTGTTGTTGCTAAACTGATTTCAAAGTCTCTTGAGCAAAGGATCCAAGAATCATGAGTAATTTGGGTTTTAGCTCATACTTTGCAAAAGTTTCAGATTTTTGTCAAAAATCTTGATTCATCTCTCTCAGGTTGAAATCTTTGGTTTCCAGAGAATCCAATGGTATTTAGTTTGTATTCTTGACCTTTTGGCTGGTGGAGAACAGAAGAAAATCACCAAAACTCTTGGTTGCAAAAGATTTCAGTATTTCAGTTTTGGTCTCGGCCTATTCGCTGCTCTGTTTCAGCTTAACCGGTCAGACCGGTTTTCCATTAGCGGTCCGACCGTCCAGGACAAGGCGGTCTGACCGGCCCCCCCAGGCGGTTTGACGGGAACCCCCAGAGCGGTGTAACCGGCGGTGTTGGAGCGGTCTGACCGGCCAAATGCCTGCGGTTAGACCGCCCGAACCACTACAGTCAAACCGGCCGGCTGTTTTTGCCTGCTGTCTTTTTAATTTAGTTTTGCTCCTTGATTCCTTTATTTGCCTTGCTTATCTCTTCTGTGTGTTCAAGGTTCCAGAGAGTATGAATAGTCTTATTCATAGCTTTTCATAGCTACCGGAGAGGAGATTCATTTGTGGATACTTTGGGGGTTAATTTTTAAATTAGCAACATTCACCCCCCCTTTGTTGCCGATTTCGATCCAACAGGTTTATTGTGGTCTAGTGGATGAGATTTATTGTGGCAATCCAGATCGAGGGTAAAGAGATGTGTTGTTGGATTGGTAAAGAAATGGTACAACGTTCGTTAGTTTTTCTCTAAAATTTATCTCTTTTGATATTGTAATTTGTACTTTTTTCTACACCTGGTATATTCTAAAATTTTGATTGTTCCTATGAATATTGCGAAAAAATAAAATTATTTCTTTGAAGCAACAATTTCAATGTGGTGCACGTTGATTTGCATTCTCCAATGTAAATTCTTTTACTTAATAATTTACAATTGGAACAATTGTGATCGTTACAAAATATTGAGAAATTGATATGTTCGTCTATCAATGCATAAAAGGACCGCTCAAGCCTAGATATATCCGCTGCTACCAACACTTTTATATGTGTTGTGATAAACCCTTGCAACACTATTAGTAGCAACCCATACTAAATGCGTTGGTACATGCCATAGCAATGCTTATTAGGACTTTTAGCAACACATGCAAGTGTTGCAAAGGGGTGTTTGTTGTGTAGCATAAAAGGAGTTGAACTGGGACTAAGGATGGGGTGGCCACATCATAAAAATTACATACATGTCCATTGGATCGTGATGGTGTAGGTAGGATTGCATGAGGATGGCCAGTAACACTATCTGGACCCCAAAGAAATCCCACCGCACCTTGAGCCTTGTGCACAATGCCTCTCCCTTCCTCCCTTGTCCTCTTCTCCTCCCTCCCCTTGTCCTCACCTCTTCCGCCTTGTCATCGCGTCTGCCTCGGTGCCTCCTCCTTAATTCATCGCTGGCTTGTCACCTCGGTGCCCCCACCTATTCCCCATGCCACCACTACCAAATCCCCGAGTTGCATCATGTCCTGGTCATGGAGGTCAGTGCCATCTCACCGCCACTTCATCCTCGTGCTGCTGCTAGTTCAACCCCACAGTGCCAACGCCTCCCGCGCGACCACTATCCCATCCTCTAGCTTCGTCATGCAGAGAAGCAACGACCGAGGCTCGACGGAGGCCTGGTCATGGAGGTCAAAGCTATGTTTGGCTACAACTATGAGTGATGGCAACAATGCATGACATCTCCGCCCTCGATGTGGCCAATCTCACCAAAGCCAGTGAGCACTCGGCCCCCTTGCTCCACTTTGTCGCTATTGCTTGTTTTTTGCTTATGGCAGAGGAGTGGGTTTTTGTCTTACTATTTGTAGCAGTGTTTTTTTATGCAGTGCTCATGTCGGAGTAAATGACCAATCTCGTGGAGTTGCTTAAGGTATTGTGATTTTGTATTTCTCTCACTGTGATCCATTTTCATGTGATTGGTTGGGTTTACTGCCATTTCGTGGTGCTGATTTATTGGATTCGATGATGCATCTGTGCAGAACAAGCTACAGGGGTTAGCAGCGCCGCACACGAATGGTGCTCGAGAGCCTCGCACTCAAGCTCAAGAAGGCCGGTTAGAGGGGTTGAATAAATGGTTTTAAAACTCTTTTGGCTAAAGTCAAGATTTATATGTAGAAGAGTAAACCAAATCGATTTTGCCCAATTAAAACCTAAATCAACTAGTCTCAGTGTCTTACTAAATGCACCAACAATCTAATTTTAGATCAAGATTTGCAATCTTAGGGTAATAAACAAGCAATTCAATTCTAGGAATGTAAGCTACAAGAATGTAAATAAGCACAAGAGAGCAAATCACACAAGATGACACTGCCTCTTTTTACCATGGTATTTAGAGACTTGCCAGTGTCTCCTAGTCCATGCTAAGGTAAACCCAAATGAATCGGATCGGCTCCATGAATTAAAATAAGTATCTTAATTCATTAGTAGTAGCTCTTTTCCCACTGATAGGTGAGCTCTAACCTTCACAAAGCCACTAGACCTCTTTAGAAGCTTCTGGAAAAGATTACAGACCACAAATCCTCCAAACCATTTAGGTGTCAGCAAACAACAAGAGTAACAAGCCAAGACGCTTGTTTGACTCTCACCAAGTGCAACACATGCGCAAGTAAATATTCAATCCACCTCTAAATGCAACACATGCAATAAAGTCTTTCTCTCCTTTGTTTTTTTAGAGCAACACATGCATAATTGAGTGGAGAGGCTTGCACTAGCTTAAGAGAGTGAAATTAGGTGCACAGAGACAGGATAGAGATCCCTAAGCCAAGCTTATATAGCCCCTTGTAAGAAACTAGCTGATTACTAACAAATTTAGTAAAGTCACATATACTCTAGACATGTTTAGGGTCAACAACACATAACGTCTAGTCTGGGTACACATAGCAAAAAGCCATTGGGCTAAGACGTTGATACCCTAGACATATCTAGGGCCCCCTTGGGAGCCCTTTCGAAACCTTGGACATGTCTAGATGCGTGGACTCGAATATGCAAATCCGGACCCTTTATGTTTTCTGAACTAGTCCCAAGATCAGTAGCTAGTTCACATAGTATCAACATTAATGAAATCATATCCATACCACGAAACAGCTAAAAATAAGCCAAATTTTATTAAATAGTAATAACATACCTTATGGACAAGGTTTTACAATTATTGCCGTGCAAGGCTTAACGATAGAAATTAAACTTGTAGCAGAAGAAACTCTTGTGATAGTCATTCGACATGCCTATAGGCAATCGAGTGGAGAGCGCACCCTAGTTCACATAGTTTTTGAAGTACTCCTCCTTGTAGAACTCAGTGTTCTTGGGGTCTTCTTCGATGACTGATCAACAAATGGCATAAAGTCATGAGTACATAAAGTACTTAGCAAGTCATAGAGAAATGTATGCAAATAGTATTCATGCAAGGCTTGAATAAGAATAGCTTTATGGCTATTTTGCAGAAAGCAATATTGACAATAAATACAGTATATAGGTTGAAAAGCACAATTAAAAAGATTACATACATAAGTAAACAAGTACTTTGAAACAACTAGTGAACTACCCTGTTCACTTCCCAACCATTCCACCAACCAAAATTGTTTAAGATAAAATCTATCTCCCATGTGAAATCATCAGGCATTATCCATATCCGGGGACATGGCTATTTGAATAGTTTTTAACACTCTGTAGATGTTACACTACTTTACCCACAAGACATGGTCATCTTATATTGCCACGCAATTAACACACTTCCTTGGGTGTGAGGTGGAGAGATCCTGCCAAGGCCTTTACAAAGCTCTGTTTTGACCTAATTCTGCTCGCTAAGGTTTCGCCTCCATCCGGCCCCCTCTTGCACATAGTGTGAATATCCATCCCAAAACACACTTCAACCCAAACAGAACTAAATCAAAATATTACTAATTAATCAGCTAGATCCATCCCCATACTAGGTATGTGGTTGTACGATAGGGCCAGCTCAATGGCGCACAAGATTAAGTCCTTAGTGGCTACTCAGGCAACAATCTCATCCAAAATGTGCTACCCACACCCCCTTTACTGTACGATCATTCACCTAAGTATGAAATCAATTTTTGTTTAACCAGGCTCAATGGCATCCCCTACCATGGCACAACAAATTTTGTTATCAGTGGCTACCCACCATAATTTCATATATCGTTATGTCAAATTTTCATGATAAACATGGTGAAGGAACCCATCGCACAACTAAAGCATGATTAAGCATAACTTCGATTCCCATGTTGGTGTTATAATATGTCCAACTAAAATTACCTATCCTATGGTGTTCAAGAATATATGACATTTAAAATTATTTAAGGTGACATAATATCATGTAGGTATTTAACTAGTCCTGGAAATATTTAATATAAAACTAGTAATGCATGTTAATTTAAAACAATATAATTTTATAAAATGGGTTCAATATGTTAGTTTAACGCTTCCTGTTGGTCCAAACTAGCGTCGGTGACGTCAGATTCTACACGCATAAAACAAAAAGAATAAACAAGCAAATAAATAAATTCAAATAAAATCATAAATAATATATAGGAAGTTTATGATTTTAGATGAATTTAGATATTTGAACGAATTCAAACAGAGCTAGGATGAAGGAATACGAGCTATTGGAAGTTTAAATCTAAAGGAAAAGGAAATTCTTGTGGTCGTGGCCTGCCGTAGTCGAACAAGGCAGTGGTCAAACATGGGTGTAGTCAAAAACTAAGGTGGTCAAAAATCTATGTGTGGTCGAAAGCTAACGTGGTCGGTGGCTAGAGAGTGGTCGGAAAGCTTAGGGTGGTCGAAAACGGCATTGTGGTTGGAGGTGGCAGTGGTCGGGAGGAGTGGTTGAAAGCAATGGTCGGAAGGAGTGGTCAAAAAAGACACCAATCGAAAATGACTGCTGTAGAATGTAGCTATGTGGTCGTGAGCGATTGTGGTCATGGGAAGCCATGGTCAAGGGTGGCTGTGGTCGGAAGCGATGGGAGGGTTCGAAGAGGTCGAAAGATACAAAGGGTTCGGAGAGGACTTTAGTAGACGAAAGATACAGAGAGAAGTGTGGAACACCTCGGCATGGACTGCGAGTAGGTTGGAAGTTGGTCCACAGTGAGGAAGAAGCGGCAGAGACTGCTCGGTCGTTGACAACGAAGGGGTTCCGGCAGTTGGTCTTGTAGGCTCATTAAAGGCGGAGGCGGTGGCTATGAAGCGCGAAGAGTCTTGGGCTCACCGAAAATGCTCGCTGGAGCTTGACTTAAGGCCAGCGGAGGAGAACTCTGTGAGGAAAGTCTCAGGCGCACGAAAGCAAGAATTGAGGTGCAGAAGAAGAACAGTGTGAGCAGGAGTTGCTTAGAGAGGTATATAGGGCTCGGGAAAGAAGAATGGCTAAAAGGCAGCTCATCAAATTTATGGCTGGTGAAGTGGCACACGATTGGGGTTGATGATAGGATTTAAAGTAGAGAAAACCATCGAAGAAAGTGGGGAATGAAGAAGGCTTTCAATTGCAGCATTTGCTTCGGGAGGTAACAGTCGGCCATTTAGGGCTCGGAGGGCATCAATGGCGGATGGCGGAGGAAGAAGAAAGGAGAGGAAGGTGATTATGGCTGGCTCTGAAATATTTGATATTTTCTTCCAATACTACAAATAATCCAAATAAAATCCCAAAACTTTTGAATAATTAATTTGAAGTTAAATTTTTAAGGAAAGCAAATTTTTGGGATGTTACACTAGAGTACCCCAAATATGTCTGCCTTATGCTGAAAATTGGAATCTTTGCCCCAAACCTCCGCTTTTTTATAACCAATCCAATTCTTTTGTACTCAAGGCTTTAGGGAAGTAATGCACGAGTCTATAGAGGTATGAAACATGAATTTGAATCTTTGCCCCAAACCTCCGCTAGGTGCAAGAAACAACCTTAGACCATACCAAATGAAAATACATAAACTTTAACCATTTGTAAACTTTAGTATCATGCCATAACTAGTAGGTGCAAGGACTTTAACCATTTGCAAATTATAGTCTTATTCTACAAAGAATAAATGCATGAGTTTTAACTATTTGCAAAACACATTCGCAAACAATAGCATCCCAGACGGGCTAACCGGCAGTGCACGGCTCAAGAACCTGTGATCGAAGCCTGCCCTGGGCCTAGCGCCAAAGTGCTCCAGCAGGTGTGCGGTGGGGTGGGCGGCCATGGGGTGAAGGGCGGGTATGGGTCGACGCCAATGCCGGAGGGCAGCGGCTAGGTGGGACGAAGGGGCAAACCAAGAGGGAAGGCCTGGGGAATTTTGGACCTTTTGCTTAGGGCTACAAAGAGAAAGGGGGATTAAGTACAAACATAATGCAAAAGTGGCAAAATCTGAAGAATCTCAACCAAGGAGTGACATATTATTGATTATTTTGGGAGCAGTGGCATATCTTAAGCGGAAACCTCTACGTATTGTGGTACATGTTGTAAGAAAGGGACACCTAGGTATAATGGTAAGTGGCTCATAAATATATGTATTTTGATGTAAACATTGCAAAAACCGTAGATGACTGGAATAAAAGGCAAGATCTCCCCGCCAGTGGCCACAGCCATGCCATCTCCGGCCGCTACTGTCATCGCCGCTTGCTGCAAGCCAAAACAATGCCACCAGGACCGTGGCTTCCATTCGAATTACCAGTAACATTGTGCAATTTAGGCCATAATACCTGAAGTTATATGCCACTTATCAATATTCATGCTGTTCTGTGCACTTGCTAATATAACAATGTTTTTCATGATGTGCACTAGTACATAGGTTTTATGTAGTTTACTAAAACAAATTGAAACGTCATTTTGTAAATTACCATTTAGGAATATTTCGAACGTGGGAAAATTTCGATTCTTATGGGAATTAAACTACTTCCGATGAAATTTCTATGAAATTCATGTGATTCAAACATGTCCTTAGATCACACTTGTGGCCATGGCCATATTAAAAAAAAAAATCCAACCTCCAAACCCAGCATGCAGTTACTCTAGCACTTGTAAAGCTGTGGCCCAATCCAATGAGTTGCACGGGTTAGTTACGGAGTCGGGCCTTATTGTCCGAATTAACTACTCGGCCTAAGCTAAAGGCCAGAGAGGGCCAAGCCCGCCAGATTAGGGCTCGACCAGGCAACAAGCCCAGGATAGTTTCTTCATTTTGTAGTACCATCGCGAACTAGTGATACACCAAGGGAAAGCACATATTACATGCATTCATGGCTGTGAATTGTCCTCGAATCATATTCAATCGCTGAAATTTGTATGATGATGCGGCACATCGACAACCAGATTTTGGGCATTTTATTCTTAAGCAAATTAACATTGATGACCATGATATGCCCTCAGTCAGATCCATTGGCTTGAATATTTTTATGATGACACGTCTCACTGGGAATTGATCAGGTTCTCTTGAGCATATAATCTTAATCTATATTAGGAACGTTTTGTTAGTGATATGCCCTAGAGGCAATCATAGGGATGATTGTATCACTTCTATGTTTATGATCTTTTGAATAATATGTTATTTTATCCCTTGAATAAATGTCTTTCGTATTAACAACAAATATGTGAATTATTCGTGGAACTTTTTATTCATGTTTTGATGTTATTCTAAATTATCCCTGATCTTATATTATTATATGGGATAATTATGATTTATAGGTCAGTACATGTATTGGCTGATAATCATATTTTACGGATCATGGATATAGGATATCAAATCAATAATGTGGACACATGTTAGAGAACATAATGTTGGATTGACCCACCGTGAGACACTACGGGAAATATTATATTCTTAAGTATTATCAGTTAGTCTTATACATAGTGTATGTAGCATTCTTAGACCTGAGATCGTCATTGTTTCCAACATATGTAATGGTTTACTTAGGGGTTACCAAATATTACTCCATGACTGAGTGGTCATAAAGGTATCTTTCGGCTTTACTATGAAACATGCGGAGGAATATGAGTGATTAAGATGGAATTTGCCCCTCCTATATAAATAAAAAGAAAGATATCTCTAAGCCCCTCGATGTGGTTGGATTAAGGAAGAGCATGGCCATACCGAATTTGGTTGAGGAGTCAATCATAACTGAGTAATCCACTAAGGTTTGAGTGAATGATCGAGCTATCATATGATGGCACGCTTCTCACCTTGGGTTTGATCTGCTATTATGAGGCAAACAAATTAGTACATAAGCACTATATAAATTCATTCGATATGATCTTTATGTATGTTTGGGAGTCGTTATGTTTTGCTAGAGACCGCTTCTGACTTATGGATAGGAAAGGAGTTCTTCAGCCTATAGCCAAATATACATGAATCTATAGGGTCACACACTTAATGGGCTAGAACGATAAGGGTTCAAATGATAGTCTCTGAGTGGGATATGATCTCTACTCGTATCGGATAAGGATCCAATTGGAAGCTATATAAGGAGAGGTGCAAGGCTGAAGGAGGCATCCCGAAACACAACTGTTGAAACCCTAACCGCCACCTCTCATAACCCCTACCATGCGCACTAGTGCTAGCACACCGATGCACGATGTTCCATCCCTAAATGTGTGGATCTCGGTAAAGGCACTACTGCGACTGCGACACTGATCGAGATGATCGTGAGGAGGAGACAGTTGCCAGTGAACAATCGACTAATACCACTACACTGACACACTCTTCGTTGAATCGGCTGCTTCAACTCTACTTCCACTACACTGCGTGTCTAGTGGTAATGATTCATGATCTCTTACTTGCATGTCTAGTGGTATCAAAGTCTGAATTGGCCATATATAGTTGATATGTGGTGGTAGTAGATTGGATCTATTACTGGTCTGATATGATAGCTTAGATCGGTTCATGTTATTAGATTGGTTTAGGCACTAGTTGATAAGATTAATCGAGTTTAGCAGTAGTAGATGGGTTCGATGGAGGTATGAATTGATAGCACTGAGTTGCTATTCTTTCTAGAAACCCCCTGCACCGATCAATATGATTGATCAGTGAAAAATCGGGTCAATCAGATTGGTTTGAAATTGGCTACACCTTCGATCCCCGCCCGATAACCGGCTAGCAAGACTGCTACGCTAGGTAATCATACCATGCATTATAGGTGTTATGTGTTCATATCATGCAATAGAATTGGTTTCTGCATATAACTCATTTTTGCAGGGTTGTGTGAATAGTATGGGCCATTGTGTATGTGATGTATATATGAGTTTTTCATAGCCTACGTGTCATGTTGATTTATAGTTATGAGCTACATATTATTGTATAACGATCTACATATCGACTTGTAATGCTTGATTTTCATATGCAATTCATTGTTAGCTATTTGGAGTAATAGCTAAGTAGGTAGATGTGGTGAACTCAAGCATTGATGGCTTGGTGGATAGGAAGCGTGGTGATGGAGATTGCTGTGCTAAGGGCCATATTATCTTACAGTTTAATATGATTTAATTGTGAATGTTTTTATGTTCTTGTTATGCTATTATTCATGTTATTATTATCTTGGGTGGTTTTAACATGATAGAATAGTATCCCTCTAGAAAAATTAAGTAAAACTTGAGGGAGTTCACTCAATATTTTGTGGTTTCATCAGTATTGATCCATGTTTTCTTTTATACATATATTGGGATCTCTACTTTGAAACATATCCTTTGAGTATATAAAACTAGTGTAGTCTATATATACTCACATTGACTCATATTGCTTTATACTCAATTATCTGTGTATGGAACTAACATGATTATCAAGTGTTTGAAAGGTTTAGTCCCGGATTTTGTCCGACGACTCAAAGATGCGTGCTAAGGTTGATAAGTGGATCGACATAGCTCGAGACAAAGGTCATGTATGTATTTGAATTTAAATTCTCAAGTCAACTATGCATTGTCAGAAGAAAACGGTAGTATCGGAGTTATAACGGCGGAACTACCACAGCGCGGTATGACCGCAACTCCTGAGCGGTACTACCGGACCCCGGAAGTTCTGAATTTATGGGGCGGAACCTTTTTTTCCAGAGAGCACCAACTCTCGGCCTTGGATCAAACAGAAGTACCGCGTCAAAAATCGGAACTACCGGACCTTAGATGGCGGTAGTACCGCACTTTGAATTCAAATGATTTTATATTCAATTTATTATCTCATTGTTTGTTGAGATTGTCATCAATTACCAAAAGGGAAAGATTGAGAATCTAGTCCCTCCATTATGAGTTAATGGTGAGCTTTGATAATTAATGACAATCGATTTGTGGGACTAACATTTTCCATGAGTTAGATGAATAGGTTAGGTTCCATGATGATGACGACTTTAGATGACTTCATGAGTTGAAGGTCATCAAGAAGAGGATGCATCCTGTGTTGATGCACATCAAGATTCTGAATAGAAAATGTTCATGACTTGATCATAAGGAAGATGGTCATGAGTTGATCATCAAGTCAAGAGAAGACAATGACTCGAACTTGAAGAGAAGATGTACGTCGTCAAACTTCAAGAGGATGCTCAAGGCAAAGGTATAAGTAGCTAGGGCTATGGATGTCTTATGATTTCTGCATTGATATATTGTGTTTGATATCATGAAAATAGATGGGTTGTGTAGCCCTCTAAATAAGCTTTCCATAGAGTCCAAGATCACTTAATTTTGACATCGGAAACAAAAGTTATAACCGGTTTTCCGAGTGTCGTCTGTCCTGAAAAACCAAAAACGGAAGTACCGCCCATATAACTACGGTAGTTCCAAAAAATGGAAGTACTGCTTTTATAACTATGGTAGTTCCGCAAATGACTGAATAACAGCTATTTTTCTAGCCGTTATGATGGGAAGTGGAAGTACCGCTCCTATAACGGCGATACTTCCAAAAAACCTATTTTTTACTGCAATAGCTAGTTTCGAGGTGTGGGCTATAAATACTCCCTTGTGGCCAGTTGGGATATAATTTTTGGAACTCCATATCACTCTCTTGAGCTAGTGTGAGCCTCTCCTCTCAAATGTGCATGTGTTGCACCTTGTGATCAAGGAGAGATGTCTCTAGTTGCATGTGTTGCATGTAGAGGTGGATTTTATATCCACTTGAGCTTGTGCATTCGTTATATGTGGTGAGGGTCAAGCAAGGGGCTTAACTTATTACTCTTGGAGTTTGTCAACTCCTAGATGGTGTTGGAGGCGTCGTGCACGGTGATCTTCTCAAAGAAGGTTGTGAGAAGACCCGGCTAAGTGTGAAGGTTGGAGCTCACCTACCCAAAGCGGGAAAGAGCTACCACTAGTGGATTGAGGTGTTTCGGCTTAATTCGTGGAGCCGGTCCAATTCATTTGGGCTAACCTCAACGTGGACTAGGGAGACCGGCAAGTCTCCGATCACCACAGTAAAAAGAGACTATGTCATTTGTGTTTTGTTGTCTTGTGCTCGATTTACATCCAAGCAATTTACATTCGTAGAATTAAATTGATTACTTGTCTTTCTAGATTTGCAAACCTTGACATAGTCATATCGTCGGTGCTCTTAGGTGAACTAGTTTATTTAGGCTTTATTTGTACTAAACCAATTTGAGTTGAGCTTCCACATTATACTTGTGTTTAGCCAAATAGCTCAAATAGATTTTAAAAGAGAGAATTTTAAAAATGACTATTCACCCCCCTCTAGTCAGCCTCTTCGATCCTACAGCGGCCCTATCCGCCCCTTCCCCCCTCCCCACCATCTTCATGGCCATGGCCTTGTCCACAGCCACGTACCTGGCCAGTCGAGGTGTTATTACTATCGCTCCCGCCCTTAATGTCGAGGATGTATTTGTGTCGCTGATTCTTCCACTGATTGCAATTGGAGCCATCCTTTGAAGGGTTGGGCATGCATTTTGACTTAGAGGCATCTCCTTGACGCTGCTTCGCATCCTCTTCCACTCTTGCATATTGCCCCATCTTGTCGAAGAGTTTATCGACTAACTTTATAGGCTTACACGCATTGTATTTGGCCAATGGCCCCAGGCGAAGACCTCACACTGTTGCATTGATGATGGTGGTCTTGTTTACATCCTTGACTTGGCAATGGACCTCGGAGAAGCACTGGAAGTACTCCCAAAGCTTTTCCGAAGGTTTTTGCCTCATGGCGAAGAGCTGGTCTACATCCACCCACTCAATGTAGTTTCCTTGGAAGTTATTGTACATACAGTCCTGGATCTGATCCCACATGTATATGAGTTTTGTGTGATGGTGAAGAACTAGGAGAGTGCTATCCCTTAAAGGGCGAGCAACAATCCCTTTGCCTTCGTTGATTCGTCACCTTCGGCCACTTTAATAGCCATCTCATAGATGTGTACGAACTCCCTGGGGTCTGTATCGCCCTTGTACATTTCGATGGTGGGCATTTTGAATCTTTCGGCCATGTGGACTCTTGCAGGCTGGCAGACAGAGAAGACTCTGGGTCCATGCATCGGTAGGAACCTTACGGTTGTCGCCCTTTTGGCGGTGACCTCCTCGACCATCACCGTGGGTGCTTGTTGGCTTCGAGCCTCTTGCATCTCTCGCATTGTGCTCTGGAGGTCTGCTAGTTTGCGCTGCAGTGTTCCAAGGGCCACCATTAGAGTGCCTTCTGCTGCCTAAGTGGCAGGGTCTACTGGCATGGAGGCCTGTGAGGTGAGGTTGTTGGCGATGATGGCTTAAGCGCTAGAATCGCTAAACACGTTGGTGCGGTAGACATGGCAATTAGCGACGGGTCCGGCATGCGCGTTGAAGTCAACGGTCGTCTCGGCATGGGCTCCAGGGTCACTCGATGTACCGGCGCAAGCATTGAAGTCAGCGAACACGCCGGCGTAGGTGTCAAGGTTAGCAGACATGCCGGCGTCGGTGTCAGGGTCGACAGCCGTGCCAGTGAGGGCATCGTGGTTGGCAAACGTGCCAGCGTGGACATCATGGTCGACAGACGTGCCAACAAGGGCTCCAGGGTCTCTCGATGTATCGGCATGAGCGTCAAAGTCGACGGACACGCTGGCACAGGTGTCGACATTGGTGGACGTGCCAGTGCAAGTTTCGAGGTTGACGGTCATGCCAACATGAACATCGTGGTCGGTAGATGTGCCGGCGCGGGCATCGTGGTCGGTGACATGCCAGCATGGGCATCGAGGTCGATGGTTGCACTAGTGTTGGTGTCGGAGCTAGCTCCTTGTGTCGGTGCTAGCCACTCGCCGCCTGCGACCCTAGGGTGTCGCTACCATGGAGGTGGTGGGCCCTCGACCACCAGCCCCTACGTGCTGGCCTCAATGGCCACCGCCTCCATGCTTCTCTTTCGTGTAGATGCCATCGCTACTTTCTTGGGCGCCATTGCTTCTCTCAAGCTTGTAGCTTGCTCATCGGTCCACACAATGGATGAGACCCCAACCTGAGAAACTGCACGAATTAACTGCTATATCCAAAATAAAGTGATGGCCAAAAATTTATATGTTCGTATTGGACTATAAGTCTTGTTAGTTGTCTTAGGAAGACTATAAAGCCAAGGGGTGTACTCTATGCAATAGGGGAAAGAAATTATTTTATGTTTTATACAGAAAATTGATCTTTTGATCATGGTGAGTTTGCTTAGTTCCTAGTTCTTGATAAACATTGTTTTTGCTGATTCTTGAGAGAATGGGTAGAATTGATTGGACATGATCAATCAATTCATGCTCCAACTATATGCCGGCTGTGTGGATTGATTTCCTTATGAAGGTTGTGATTCAATTGCTATTGCCAAGATCTTGTACTAGATCTAAGGTTGCTATAATTTCATATTGCATTGTTATATTCGTTTGTCGATTGTCATCGTAAGATTGGACCACCTCTGGGGGGCAGATCCAAAGTAGTAGCGTTGGGATCCAATGACACCAATGCAATGCACTAGTGCAAGAAGGAGCTTATATGTATCTTATAGGTGAACCTAATAGATCTAACCGAGTGACCCTAGCCCCTGGCAACTCAGCCCAAGAAGGGGTGAAACCAGCCTAGGCCCAGTTGTGGCCAAAGCAACAAGCCATGAGGGCACTGCATGGCGCACACACCATTTTAGGTTTTAGCCATAGCCCGCAGACCTGGAGTGGCACAGTCTCTCTCCTGGTCTCCTCCGCCACCGCCCGCTAAAGTGCCGAAGCCTGGCTAGCTACCATCCCCATCTCATTGGTTGCCGCCTCAATGCCTCAATCCTGACTTCCTCCTCGGCTCAATCCTCTAGCTCCTGTCTCCTAAGCCGTCAGGTTGTGAAAATCTGATTGACTGTTTCAGCAACTATCAAGGTATGCTGATCTCTGCACTTGATAATGCATTTCAACAGTATGCTTTGTTTCTTTCTGTATATAAATTATGGGGGAATGGTTCCTTTCCAAATTGTTTTCTTTTATTTCCAGTTTTGCTAAGTATTTTGGCCCAAAATTAGGTGGAAGGAAGGGATTATTACACGAGCTCTGGATGAGTTGCAGGCACTTCAAGGTGAAAGAAAGGTGAATCTTGGATCTTGTATACTTACCCTTGGAATTTGAATAGTGCCACCTAGTGATACACTAATCATCTTTTGGTCCTGCAGAAAGTGGAATAGTGGATCCTAAAAAAGCTGAAGCTATTGATCAATTTTTAGTAAAATTGAGATCTCTCGGATCAGGATAATCTGCTTTTACCTTTATTGTTGATGATCCTGCTGGAAACAGCTTCATTGAGAACCCGTAAAAATGTTTGTATCCTTAAGAGTTTTGATTGTTTAAGATTAGAGTCTATAGGATTTGAAGACTAGTTTTGACATGGAAGACACACTACTACAAAAGAGGCTATACTGGACGGCTAAATCATAGACGGTTCGTACGGAACCGTTTGTGATTAAACTGTCACAGACGATTTATACTGGCAACCATCTGTGATAGTTTCACAGACGGTTATTAATACGAACCGTCTGTGGTAAACCTGACAGACCGTTGTCGTATGAACTACAGAAGCTAAACTGAGACGAGAGTCAAATTCAAGGCAATTTTATTACAAAACTGCAAAAAAAAAGGGATTCCCAGGTTTGAATCTTCTGGGCTTCATATGCTTCTTCGTCGACTTCTGGAGTTGGAGGATCAGCCGCTGTGTTCTCGAATACCGTCAAGATTGTCCTTGCCCTCTCCACTTCCTCCTCAAGCCTGGACAAATCATTAGCATTCCATAATCTCAAACAGGATGCCATGATAAGCTTCCTTAGAATCGGCCAATTCTGCTTGATCGGCAAGGTTATCCATGTGTGTCTGCACTGCCGCATGATCTTCCTCCATTTTGCGCACATTGTAGAGAAGAACGAGGCTGAGGGTGGTTTCCCTATCCTGAGCGGCAATGAGACACCTCCGTCGACAGCGGATGATGAGGTCCAGCTGACGGATGGAAGCGAGTCGAGGAAGGAGAGCACGGCGTGAGCGGAGGAGCTGCTCCAGACGTAAATTGTTGGCCGCCTATGTAAGGTTGCCTCCGAACAACTCATGATGGATAGATGAGAGGAAGGAGATCAAAAGAATTTTAGATGTCATTATTTAGAAATGTGGTGATGAAGAAAATGAGGAGAGGACGTACAGTGTGTAGAAGAGCAGGATAGGGCACGCATATTTAAGCATTAACACAGACGATTTGTATTCCAAACCGTCTCTGATATTAATATCACAGACGGTTCGTATTCCAAACCATCTCTGATCTATCATAGACGGTTCGTATTCCAAACCGTCTCTGATCTATCACAGACGGTTGGTATTACAAACCGTTTGTGATATTATGGCCATCACTGACGGTTCGTGTTAATAACCGTCTGTGATGATTACATGTCATCGATAATTGGCGATACCCAGGATTTCGATCTCACCCGTCCATTCTCTCCACATCGAATGGTAGGCAGCAGTTCCTCCCACAGCTCGGCCCTTATTAATAACCCCATCTACCTTTCCACCGGTACTAGTCACGCGTGAGTTCATCCACTAGCTAGCTTCTTGCATGCATCTCCCCTCCGCTGTGAGCTAGCTAGCACCTCCGTCGCGGCACGGCGGGACGCTGGACAACACACTCTTGCCGTAAGTGTCATAAGTGTGTCTTGTTCAACGTCACCGTCGTGCCATGAAGGGTTCGTTAGCTTGTTATCCTGTAATAGATCTGAATGTGTTGTTGTGCTTGCCTCTGTATTTGCTTGTTCCTCCACAACGCCGACTACTGCCGTGAGCTAACGCCTCCGTTGTGGCACGGCGAGAAGCTAGACAACACACTTTTGCCGTAAGTGTCGTAAGGGTGTCTTGTTTAGCTTCAATGTCGTGCCACGAAGGGCTCGTTAGCTGTAATAGATCTGAATGTGTTGTTGTGCTTGCGTCTATATTTGCTTGTTTTCAAAGACCATGGGACATTATTTAATTTCTTGAGGCTAGCCAATATAATTGAAAAAATTATCAACAACACATTGCGTATAGAGTGATCTATCACAGACGGTTTGTGGTATAAACCGTCTGTGAAGGTCTATCACAGACGGTTCTATATACGAACCGTATGTGATAAGCACAATCACAGACGGTTAGTATTACGAACCGTCTGTGATATTATGGACATCACAGACGGTTCGTGTTTATAACCGTCTGTGATAATCAAATGTTACCAATAATTGGCGTATACCCAGGATTCGATCTCACCCGTCCATTCTCTCCACATCGAATGGCAGGCAGCAGTTCCTCTCATGGCTCGGCCCTTATTAATAACCCCATCTACCTTTCCACCGGTACTAGTCACGCGTGAGTTCATCCACTACCTAGCTTCCTTCATGCATCTCCCCTCTGCTATGAGCTAGCGCCTCCGTCACGGCACGGCGGGTGGATGGACAACACACTCTTGCCGTAAGTGTGTCTTGTTCATCCTCACCATCGTGCCATGAAGGGTTCGTTAGCTTGTTATCCTGTAATAGATCTGAATGTGTTGTGCTTGCGTCTCTATTTGCTTGTTTTCGAAGGCCATGGGTACATTATTTAATTTCTTGAGGCTAGACAAAAAGGAAAAAAATTTAAGTTATCGAGTGAACTATCACAGATGGTTTGTGGTATGAACCGTCTGTGAAGGGCTATCACAGACGGTTCTATATAGGAACCGTCAGTGATACGCACCAATCACAGGCGGTTGGTATTACGAACCGTCTGTGATATTATGGACATCACAGACGGTTCATGTTAGTAACCATCTGTGATAATCAAATGTTACCAATAATTGGCGTATACCCAGGATTTCGATCTCACCCGTCCATTCTCTCCACATCGAATGGCAGGCAGCAGTTCCTCCCACAACTCGGCCCTTATTAATAACTCCCCATCTACCTTTCCAGCGGTACTAGTCACGCGTGAGTTCATCCACTAGCTAGCTTCCTTCATGCATTTCCCCTCCGCTATGAGCTAGCGCCTCTGTCGCGGCACGGCAGGTGGCTGGACAACACACTCTTGCCGTAAGTGTTGTAAGTGTGTCTTGTTCAGCCGCAATGTCGTGCCATGAAGGGTTCGTTAGCTTGTTATCCTGTAATAGATCTGAATGTGTTGTTGTGCTTGCCTCTGTATTTGCTTGTTCCTCCACAATGCCGACTACTGCCGTGAGCTAGCGCCTCCGTTGTGGCACGGCAGCATACTAGGCAACACACTCTTACCGTAAGTGTCGTAAGTGTGTCTTGTTTAGTGTGACCGTCATGTCACGAAGGGTTCGTTAGCTGTAATAGATCTGAATGTGTTGTTGTGCTTACGTCTCTATTTGCTTGTTTTCGAAGGCCATGGGTACATTATTTAATTCCTTGAGGCTAGAGAAAAAAGGGAAAAATTTTAAGTTATCGAGTGAACTATCACAGACGGTTTGTGGTATGAACCGTTTGTGAAGGGAAATCACAGACGGTTCTATATAGGAACCGTCTGTGATACACACCAATCACAGGCGGTTGGTATTACGAACCGTCTGTGATATTATGGACAACACAGACGGTCCGTGTTAATAACCGTCTGTGATAATGTAGGACTATCACAGACGGTTATTAATACAAACCGTCTGTGATACGCATAAATCACAGATGGTTGCTATTACAAACCGTATGTGATATTGTGAACATCACAGACGGTTCGTATTAATAACCGTCTGTGATAATTCACAGACGGTTATTAACACGAACTGTCTGTGATATATTGGTTTCACAGACCGTTTGTGGTTGGAACCGTCTGTGATATTCTGCACTATTAATTACTAGGCGTACTTGCTCGATATCGACCCAGATCTGTCTTCATTCATTCATTGCGCTGCATCGGTGGAGCAAGGCGGCCGGCTTTAGGGAGTTCGGGGTGAAAACATATCGCCGTATTCTTAGTGATCTGATAAGAGGTTAGTACTCAATTACTTTAAATATTAACTTATATGCATGCATGTTTTGTAATTGAAGGCCGGAGATGATAGCTAGGTTTAATAATCATTTTTGACACCCATTTGTTACTTGTGTAGCGTAGATGGACCGAAGCTGGATGTACATTGAGAACCATGTGAGTGAAGAGTACATTAATGGCGTGTCTACTTTTACAAGAGCGGCCGAGCTGGATATGTTGAAGAAGGGGATGAAATATATGTATTGTCCATGCATTGATTGTGATAATCTCAAGATGTTTAGCAACTCAGCGCAGATCGAAGCTCACTTGATTCGAAGGGGTTTCAGAAAAGGGTACAAATGTTGGACCAGTCACGGTGAAGAGAAGAGTACGCAAGAAGGTAGTTATGACACAGTCGAGGTAGACAACGATATGCCAACTGTTGTGGACTATTCTTTTGATCATGAGGATAGGTCGCTGTTGGACCGAAATGGCGACAGAGGGGGGGGTGAATGTCGCTTTCAAAAATCGCCCCCAACATGTATCTTCTTCTCCAATAGCTATGGGAGCTATAAAGGTAGAAGACCAGTGCTCACAAGACACCCCAGCAGCAGGAAAAACACAAATACAGAGACCAGCAAGCGAGAAAAATCAAATCGGGATAATTCTGGCCTCAAGCGGTAGTACCGCTGACACGGGCGGTAGTACCGCTGAGCGGTAGTACCGCTGGTCTGAGCGGTAGTACCTTTGAGTGGTAGTACCGCTCCAGGAGCGGTAGTACCTCTCGAGAAAAACAGCAAACGGGAATTTCTGAAAATTGAGAGATTTGCAATGATTCTTAGATTCTTGGCTTGGGAAACTTTGCGGATAGCTAGGGCACACTCCCAGAAGACTAAGCCGAAAGTCAATAACAAGAAATCCACTCCAAGAATTAAGAATTTCAGATTTGGGTAAAAATCTGAAATCTTGCAAGAACCGAGCCAAAAACCAAATAACTCCCCAACCGTTGATCCTTTGGCTATGAAATTTTGAGGGAAGCTAATTAATAGCCTCTGGACTCTTCATACCAAATTTCAAGCCATCTTAACAAGGGAATCAAAATCTGGACCAAAACCAAGAAACGAAGAACAAGAACAGAGCCAGCCAAAAAAAGAAATCTGAGAATCAAACTCGGTTTGCTCTTGGGATTGAATAGCCAAATGGCTTTTGAGCAACACCCATGTCATAGCAACCCATTTTGGCACTCTCCAGCAAGCAAAAACTCGAGACAACGAAAATCAAGAAATCTTGCAAAAAAAGAAAAACGATGAACAAAGGCTAAGAACAGAGAAGGCAAACTTCAGTTTTTCATTTCTTGAATCACAGGGAATACAGAGGAGTCCCGATACCCCGACTTGATACAAAAGGAAAGATTACAAGCTCTCAACTCAATCCTTCTCCTCTCAATCCTCAAGAACACCAAGAATCACACATCTTGGGAGGAAGAACACACAAGAGAGGAGTCTCACATAGAAAGCATCGATGAAGCTACAGAGGGAGCACTACTCTGCCTCCACCAACTCACACCAACTAAAGAGCTAAAGGAAACAACCTTCCTAAAGCCTCTTTTGACTCTAAAACCCTAATCCTCACACAAATGCTCAAGGAGGGCATGCAGCCCCTCCTCTCCTTTTATAGCGCCTGGCTAACGGGTCTCCGCCCCGTTATGCCCGCTACGTCCAACGGAGCCCGCTCCCGCTTGTGCAGCCTTGCGAATTTCCCGATTCGCCCCTTCTGCACCTTCCGGGAAGCTTCCGCGCTCCTTGCCTCGCACGCCTCACAACCACCTCGAGTCCACGTCGTCTTCGACACATCCCGACCGTTCTGACCTCAGCGCCACCTACGCCTAGTCCGGTCCACCGTGTCTCGCCACGACTCCAACTCGACGTCCTGCAGTCACACAGACAAGAAACACGTCAAATAGCACCGCTCGACACATGAAAGCGTAAATACCATTACACTTACCACAGATGAAGTCAAAACCTGTAAAAACATTAGAATATGCATCCTAAACCCAAATGACCAGATTTGACCAAAGTCCGACCGAGCCCGATTGCGCCACGCAACGACACGACTCCGAACCACTCAAACCAAACTCGACTATCCTAAACCTTTGTCAATTACTCATCATTCACATGGAGTCACGACCACCTGGTCTCTCAGTCGCAGGATGACAATCTGGATCAGATGTTACGTGATGCAGAAGGGAACTATAGTGAGAGAGAGTTTGGTAAATTCGAGGGCTTGATGGAGGAAATGTGTTGCCGAGAACCACCTACCAAGCCAAGAAGATTCTTTGTCCATTAGGAATGGAAGTAGAAAGAATACATGCATGTCTGAATGATTGTATCCTGTACCGTAAAGAGTATGCTAGCTTACATGTTTGTCCGGTGTGCAAAGCATCCCGATACAGGCGTAAAAATGACTCTGATGATGGGAACGACATCGAGGTGAAGCAAGGACCTCCTGCTAAGGTGTTGTGGTATCTTCCTGTAATCCCCCGTTTGAAGTGTTTATTTGCAAACCGCAAGGATGCAAGATTGATGCGTTGGCACTGGGAGCAGCGTAAGAAAGACGGAATGATAAGACATGTTGCTGATTCTGCCTAGTGGAGGAACATCGATAGGATGTTTGTAGATTTTGGTGTGGAACCGAGAAATATAAGGTTTGGGTTGAGTACAGATGGAATGAATCCTTTTGGTAACATGAACAGCCGACATAGCACCTGGCCCGTGACTCTGTGCATGTACAACCTTCCTCCTTGGCTGTGTATGAAGCGAAAGTATATTTTGATGTCACTACTTATCCAAGGGCTGAAGCAACCTGGCAACGATATTGATATGTTTCTAGCACCATTGGTGGGAGATCTTGCAATACTGTGGAACGAAGGGGTACATGTATGGGTTGCAGACAAACGAGAGAACTTCACTCTATGCGCCATGTTGTTCTGCACCATTAATGATTTTCCTGCCCTTGGTAACCTGTCAGGGTTGAGTACAAAAGGAGCCAAAGCGTGTCCACATTGCTTAGATTATACCGATAGTTTGTGGTTGAACAACTCGCGCAAAACTGTGTACATGCGTCACCGTAGGTTCCTTCGAAAGTATCACCCATACCGCAAGATGAAGAAACAATTTGACGGAAAAAAGATGATGACTCAGTACCAAGACCTTTTAGCGGGAAAGAGGTGTATAATATGGTCAAGGATATAAACGTTGTGCTTGGAAAGGGACGTAAATTGAGGAAGAACATGTGGAAAAAGAGGTCAATATTTTGGGACTTGCCTTATTGGGAGCACTTAGAAGTTCGCAATTGCATCGATGTCATGCACGTAGAGAAGAATGTATGTGACAGTTTGATTGGTCTCTTACTGAACATTCCTGATAAAACAAAAGATGGTGTTAATGCAAGGCGTGACTTGGTCGCTATGAACATCAGGACCGAGTTAGCACCGATAGAGACCGATAAAGGCCGGACGTACCTTCCTCCAGCTTGCTACACTTTGTCTAAGTCCGAGAGAACTGAACTATGCCAGTCCTTACATGGTGTGAAAGTTCCATCCGGTCACTCCACCAGCATGAAGAAACTTGTTTCTATGGAACATTTGAAATTAATTGGCATGAAGTCTCACGACTGTCATGTGCTAATGACACAAATGCTATCTGTTGCAATTAGAAGTATTTTGCCGAACAAGGTTTGAGTGACAATCATAAGGCTATGTTATTTCTTCAACGCAATTGCTCAAAAGGTCATTGATCTCAATGGACTAGATGCTCTGCAAACCGAGGTGGTGACAACTCTATGTCATCTAGAGATGTATTTCCCTCCATCATTTTTTGATATCATGGTCCATCTCATTGTCCACCTTGTGAAAGAGATAAAAATATGCGGCCCCGTGTTTCTACGTCATATGTACCCTTTCGAGAGGTACATGGGAATTCTGAAGTCCTATGTACGCAATCGATCTCGACCGGAGGGTAGCATCATCGAAGGTTATACAACAGAAGAGGTCATTGAATTCTACATCGGCTACATGGCTCAGGTCGAGCCGATAGGTGTACCTTTATCTCGTCACGAGGGGAGGCTAGATGGTATTGGGACTATCGGAAGGAAAGCAATAACTCCGGATCAAAATACGTATGCTCAAGCCCATTTCATGGTTTTACAACACATGACTGAAGTGACCCCATATATTGAAGAGCACAAGGACATGCTACATCAAGAGAATGCAGGCCAGTCAGAAGTTTGGATCACGAGACAACACAACCGTCAGTTCAACGAATGGTTGAAGGCGCAATTAACTAGGAGGTCGTCAAGTGAAACACTACAATGGTTGGCAAAAGGGCCAAAATTTACAATTATGACATGGCAAGGATACAACATTAATGGCTACACATTTTATACAACAGATCAGGATAGAAAGAGCACAGTGCAGAACTCAGGTGTCCGCATCTGCCTATGATGCGCACGTCAGTACCGCTGGCCCAAGCTCGTTCTACGGGCTTGTAGAGGAGATTTGGGAGCTTGACTATGTAATTTTCAAGATTCCTCTATTTCGGTGTCGTTGGGTCCAACTCCCACAGGGTGTAAAGGTCGACAAGTACGGCGTCATACGAACCATTCGTACTCGCGAGGCAAGTTGTTCAAGTATTTTATGTAACCGACCCGGCAAATAAGAAGCGCCATGTAGTTCTTCAGGGAAAAAGAATGATTGTCGGAGTTGAGAATATTGTGGATGAGGAAGAGTACAATCAATTTGAGGATTTGCCTCCATTCGGAGACGGCATCAGGCTAGAGGAAGATCAAGGCGATGAAGCAAGCTATATGCGTGTCGATCATCGTGAAGGGCTTTATTTAAAATGAAATCACCAAGTGTAATAATGTAACTATGTTCATTGTAATTGTAAAATGACTCAGGAACTAAGAAATAGTTATATTTATGGTTATGCTTGCGTTTTTCATAAATGTAACTATGTTCCATTGTAATAGTAAAATGACTCAGGAACTAAGAAATAGTTATATTTATGGTTATGCTTGCGTTTTTCATAAATGTAACTATGTTCCATTGTAATTGTAAAATGACACAAGAACCAACTATCACAGGCGGTTTATCGGAAGAAACCGTCTGTGATAACATGATATCACGGACTGTTATATAAATATAACCGTCTGTGATAATTGCATATCACAGACGGTAATATTTATAGAACCGTCTGTGATATAACTATCACAGATGGTTTGTTTAAGGAACCGTCTGTGATAGTTTCCCTATAATTCTATAAATACCCGCAGCTAGGTCTGCGGAGTTCGCACTCGCGCACTCTCTAGTCTCCAACGCCCCTGCTAACTAGGTTTTGCTCCCTCCTGCCGACGTTCCCTCCCGACCCACCGCCGATCCCTCCCGATGCCCCTTGCTCCCGCCGCCGGTCCCTCCCGCCGCCGGTCCCTCCCGACGCCGTTCCCTCCCGACGCCGCTCCCTCCCGCCGCCGGTGTCTCCCGACGCCGCTCCCTCCCAACGCCACTCCCTCCCGCCGCCGGTCCCTCCCGACACTTTTCCATGCTTTTCCCATATGCTTGACATGTATTTTATGATATATGCTTCACATGTTAACTTTATGATATATGCTGCACATATATTTTATGTTATATGCTTCACATGTTAGCTTTATGATATATGTTGCACATGTATTTTATGTTAATTATATGCTTGATATATGCTGCACATGTATTTTATGTTATATGCTTCACATGTTAGCTTTATGATATATGCTTTATTAGTACTTTACGATATATGCTTCATATGTTAGCTTGCTAAATTTTTAATATATGCCACATAGACCTTTGCAAGGTCTATTTGCAAGGCGCATAGTTCAATGCAGTTAGTCAATCTTTAGAACTTTGTCAAAGGGCATGAAGCATGTGACGCACTCCAGTGTATCCTATTCAATGAACTTTATATACTAGTTTGTGTTATTTCCTTCATAGAACTTTGTTTAGGGACCTTGTAGTAATAATATTAGCTACAAAGTCTATTTGGAAGGCCTTCAAAGGGCATGAAGCAAGTGGCGCACTCCAGTGTATCCGGTTCAATGAAGCAAGGGACCTTGTAGTAATAATATTAGCTACAAAGTCTATTTGGAAGGCCCATAGCTCACTGCAGTTAGTTTTTCTTAGAAGAGAGATGGCGTCCACACAGTCTTCGTCGTCGTCATCTGGGTCTCACGCTCTCAAGAATGGGAAAACTAAGTGTGGCCGAGGAGTATCGAAAAGGCCAGAGGGCCGAATGACCATCACGGTGGTCTCTCCGGATGGGTTCCCTCTGCAACCAACGAAAGCAGCATCATCATTTCGGACTACCTATGGGATAATTGGAAGGCAACGGGTCTCCATCACCATAGCAAGCTGAAAAGATTTGACAAAGAATTACAAAAATCAGCTATGGGAGGAAATTACAAATTCGTTCGAGATCCTAGTAGAAGTACAGGGACTCATGCAACGGCAGGCGCTCCTCGCAATGGGAAAAGCATGGAAGAATTTTAAGAGCAATCTTGTGACGCATTACGTGGCCAAGGATCTCACGCCCTTCGCGAAGTATCCTTTCGTGTTGCCGGAAACATGGGAGGCATTTGTGCAGATGAAGACAACGACCGAATTTCAACAACAAAGTGCGGCGCACAAGGCTCTCCAGTCACAAAACACTCACCCTCACAGACTCGGCACCACTGGGTACGTAGGTAAAATACCGCAGTGGAGGATGCAGGACGAGGCCGCAATCCAATCGGAGGCCTCCCCGCCATTTGCCGGGATCGCAAACGAGCGTGCTCGAAACTGGTTAAGAGCGAGGTCATCAACCACATCTTCGGGTGTCTCTTTCAAAAACCCCGCAGATGAGGAAGTGTCCCAACGCCTGGTAAAATATGTTAAACTACATAGTTGTTAACACCTCTTGAACTTCATGGGTTCAAAAATAACATGATTAATTGCCTCTTGCAGCAATCATTGACTACCGAATCTTCTCGTGGCTCCTTTGAAGAATATAGGGAGAGAGATTTACTATCACAGGCCTTGGAAAACAAGGAGCACCCAGGTCGCACACGAGGCTTGGGGGTTTACGTATCTTGGAGGCACGGATTTCCAGATTACTCCGAGACATATAAGAGTAGGAAGAGATCCAAGGCGTACCGCAACGAACAAATAAAACAGGAGCTTCGTGCTCAACTTGAGGAACAACTATCTGCCTCACTTCAAGAGCAGACTGCCTCACTTCAAGGAGAGATAGGTTCATTGAGGGAAGAACTGAGACAAGTCCGCAACCAATCGCAACCCTCCCCTACTACTGCGGTACCCAGTCCCCCTCAACGTCGCAGTAGCTGCGTGTCCACACCAATTTCTGAACATAGCGACGCCTGCTTACCTATCGATGACATTCAGGTAATGTACCTCTTTAGAATGGTACATAGATCTCTCTGGTGGACGCCTTAACTCATCTTGTGTCGTTATGTAGGAGCCCATGCCTTGCATCCTCAGAGTCAGGCTTGTTGGCTCTATTCCCGTTGATGCTGGCCGCGGGATGGCGTATCCATTGCTGCCAGGGATGCTGAAGCACGGTGTACAAGTAGACACCGGTTTCATAAAGGTCCAAGTGGACATGATTAATGATATTTTAAAGACCGTCCCTCTTGAGAAGCCCCCAAACGAAGATATTCAGACATTAGGGGATGCCGTCCACACATTCATTCAGTGGCCCAAGAGGGACATCACCCTTGACTTGCCCGTGCCACGATCTCCACATCCAGTGGCCCAAGAGGTACATAGCCCTGGACCTGTCACATCGGCTCTGGTGGCTCCACCTCCACCTCCAAATCCAGTGAAGCCTGTTGCATCAGCTCCCACCGAAACGCCACCGAAAACATATTATAAGCGAGGCTCCAAGGCTCATGCGAAGAAAATTAAGCCGCGTCCCGGGCCATGGAAGTTCATTCTAGGAGTGTCGTTGGTGCCCGACTCACAATTACCCCGGCTTGGTTTGGTTTGCAATACATTGCATGCCTGGTACATGGAGAAGTCCAACATGAAGCCAAACCGGTAGAGTGCATTCACTCTGAAATATAAGGAGACGCATTTCCTCCACGACTCGGGCTACATCATCGTGACATTCGAAGACTTATTCTTACTATTCAATCTCGACGAACTCGACGCCTCACTTCTACGATGCTGGACACTGTAAGTGCACTGTACAATGAAGTTCTACATTCATGTTATACAGATAAATGTCATTACTCTTTCTTTATGTATAGATACATGATCCAACAAGTCCGACGATCGCGACAACCGGTGGGTTTCCTCGACCCTCACTTGGTCTCCGAGCAATCTATCAATGCAGATGCATCCTTCGTGCAAGGTTACATAACGAGTGGATTGATTGCTCACAGCGACAAGGAGTATGTCATGGTACCCTTCAACCAAGGGTAAGTGCTTCACTAGTTGCCACACATATGTTTCATTTGTACTTTACATGTAGCATGAACTTAGGATTAATCACTATAGCGACACACATGACTAGGCATCACTGGATTTTGATTGTGATTGTACCAAAGTGGAGCAAGGTAATATACCTTGATTCCCTACTTAGGAGCAACCACGACTTCAGTCGTGTGCAAGAAGTAATTAACAGGTAAACTCATTTCCTCCATACATAACTCTATTACAATATTTCCTTCATTTGTAATGGTCGAGGCTAACTTTTTTGAATCACGTAGGTCATTTACCGCTTATGTTGCCCTAGGAGGAAGACATAACAAATCCAGTGACACGCTGCAACACAACACACGATTTTCGGTACCCGCTACAACACAACAATCCTATATCACACTTTGTTATAATGCCTCTAGAATTGACAACACCTATGTATGTAATTCTATTTTTTGCAGTGACACCAGCAGCTACAGGGCAACGTATGTGGATTCTACGTTTGCCGCCATATGAAAGAAATCATGGATACTAAGATCAATGATCCAGATGTTTGTTAGGTCCTTCCAATAATTATTAATTTCTGATTATATATATGTATATATATTTACACACACATGCTAATTAATGACTTTACATTGCTCCTAGCGACAGCGGGTGGATTCCGACGAAAGTACATATGATCTTGACCAACTCATCAAAATTCGTGGAAACCTCTCTGAATTCTTAGTAGCAGAGGTCATAAACAAGGCTGGAGAGTTCCACCCCGGCAATGCTGGAGAGTTTCACCCCGGCAATGGTGATAATTAGATGTTGAAACATTGGATTCAATTGTACAAATCAAACAATTCATTCTATTTAATACATTTTTCAGATCTGTGTAACGATTTTCATTCTATATATGTATGTGATCTGTTGGCCGTTTGTTACATTCATCTGTGTAGCAAATTTTGTTGTAATTTACTGAGTTGCAATTAACTTATCTGTCAATTTATCTGTAATCTGCTTGCTTGCTTTCAGAGGGCATGGCTAGCATATCCTGAGGCTAGCCAAAAAACGTCAAATAAAATAGCTGATGCAACTTCTATCACAGACGGTTCGTTGTTAAAAACCGTCTGTGATATTATATCACAGACGGTTTCAACGACTGTGCCGTCTGTGATATAATATCACAGACGGCCTTTGTAACTAACCGTCTGTGATATACACAATATCACAGACGATTTTTCTTCCAAACCGTCTGTGATATTTCTCATATCACAGACGGTTAGTACCAAAAACCGCCTGTGATATTATGTATATCACAGACGGTCTTTGTTATTAACAGTCTATGATAGTCGAGTATCACAGACGGTTAGTACCAAAAAACCGTCTGTGATACTCCACTATCACAAACGGTTTTTTGGTACTAACCGTCTGTAATGTGAGTTATCACAGACGGCTACCAAGTCGTCTGTGATAACCACCTATTATCACTGACACATAAACACTGACGGTTCAGGAACCGTCTGTGATGACGGTTCCGAACCGTCTGTGATAGGACTGTCTGTAGCAGTGACATTGTTTTGGGATGGAGTCATGGAGAACAGGAGAAGGGAAAATTGTAGAGTAGAAGCTACTAAGCCTGGGGAAATTGCCCACACTTTCTTGCCAATTGCCATATAGGGTTAATAGTTAAGCTCAAGCATGAATTTGAAGTATCTTGCCTTTCCTCGATTCTTCTAGGTAATGGAATGATTTTCCTTTATGCTTTTCAATGATGAATGTTGTCAAGACCATGTTGCGTAATAAAATTGGAGATGAGTTTATAAGTGACTGTCTAATTTGCTATGTGGAAGACATGTTTTGTACTATTCAAAATGATGTCGTGATTGATCACTTTATGAAGATGAAAACTCGAAAAGCACAACTATAAAATATGAGTCACTTCACATGTTTCTTTTAACGATATTTCTTTAGTCTATAAAATTTCCATACTACCGTTGTCAATTTTGAATTATAACATGCATGTTGTATTTGTTCATTGTTTTTAGGAAACTCAAATTGAAACTACGAAATCATCTTTCGGAACTTAGTTTTCTTGCCTCTAAAATATGTAAACAAGTGGTTTTATGACTTCACATCTTCACCTCTGGTATGTCTTGTTTTTTGAATATAGAAGATACTATTATATCACGACATATTTCAATTGCTTATGTAATCTTTTAGTGAGACATTTGAATCGTTATATGACGTGAATTGTACCGTACTATAGTTAGTTCATGCTCTAGTGGCCTAGTGACCCCAATGACTTTTTTTCCAGGCTTCACCCCTGACCACCCCGTGTCATGAGAGTCCAAATTTTGCATATCGATAAGAAAAAACCATGCAACTTAGCACTGCAACACTTTTTACATGTCCAGCCCAGTGTTGACTCACCAGATGAACAAAAACCCAACTGATCCTCCTTAAAAAACACATTTTCTACACTCTTTCAAAAAAGCTAGGGAATGACAAGATGCTCGTTAAAGCCCTTGTCGCTCGATCGATCTTCTAGTACCATGTAAAGCGAGAAAGAAAACCACCACACTAAGTCTCCTCCCCAGGGCCAGCTACCTACCCATGCATGCATGTCATTCTCCTCTAGCGAGTCCCGATCGTTTCCATGCAACCACGTGCAACCCAAGAACAGAAGCATGTCATGACTCACCTCCACCTAAAAAGGCTCATGATCCACCATTAACCTCGCCATCGTTGCCGAAACTAGTAAAGAACAGGCACGTCTCTCCTACACACACTGCATCAGCATGCATGCCCATCAGTCGATCACCTTTTATTTCAGAAATTCAGATAGACTGCATCAACCTAGCTATAATATAGCTGCTGATGTGACCTCACCAAAGGGATAAACCAAAAAAAGAAAGAGAATAAGCAAGCAGATTAAAGCAGCCCTGGAATTCAACAGATCCATGTAAAAAAGATTAAAACCCACAATACTAAGTTATCCCCATGCATATATATAGTAGCATAGCTATTGGCAAAAAGGTTTTCTGCAGGAGCAGGAAGATGCATGGCTGGCCATGCATGGAGCTCACCCTGGGCACAAAAAACCGAATACCGAATACCGAACCGAATTTACCGAGAACCGAACCGAAAGTACCGAAACCGAAAATTTCGGTTCCAGGTTCGGTTCCAGGTTCTCAGGAACCGAATTTACCGAGGAAATTCGGTTCGGTACCTCGGTTTACCGAAATACCGAACTACAAGGAATAACATGTTGTATTTGAGTAGTGAGTACTAAGTAATATGTAATATTATTGATGGGTCTATTGTGGACAGCTATATTATGTATTTGTGGCTTTTTCTCTGTATGATTTGGCACTTATTTTATATGAAATCATGTTACATTTATGTCAAAATTGGCTATTGAACTTGATGTTACATGCTGCTGTACCCTGTTCGGTAATTTCGGTAAATACCGGAACCGAACCGAACCGAACCGAATTTTTTCAAGAACCGAACGGTACCGAGATTCGTAGGAACCGAATTTGTATGGGTACCGAAGAACCGAACCGATCGGTTCGGTAGAACCGAACGCCCACCCTGACATGGAGCCATGGATCACGCATGCATGTTACTAACAGACTAATTAAAGGCTCTTTTTTTAGACTTTTGGCTTTTGGTTTCTTTAAATGTCAAAATAAAAGGGGAAGCTTCTAAAGTGAATTCTCTAAACGGTTTTTCGAGCTCAAAACTGTGTACATCGTCTGCATCAACGTCTCCGTTGTCCGCTATCGTCTCAAAAAACGCAAATAAAAACCATTAAGTACAACCATAAGTCATAAGCCGCAGCCTAAAAAAATAGGATCAAAATGCAGGGACAGTGGCCAAACATTGCCTAATTGCTAACATAGAGTGAGCCTTTCGGGGATGCCGATGGTGGAGCAGAAAGATTTGGCCAGATTTTTCAGCACAAGGGAGATTAATGCATGTGTAGGATCAGGTATGGTGAGTCAGGAGGGTAGATGACTCTTTTAAAATCTTCTCTCAAGTATTAGTAACAATATGCAACGAAAACACAAACTCTCTAGCACACAAAAACCACGAGCCAAAACACACAAACTCTTAGAAGAGGTTCTATCAAACCAGTCTGACCGCTTGGCGGTTGGACCGCAAGCATCGGTCTGACCACTCAGCGGCTAGACCGCCCAAGATGTTGATTTGACCGCACTCCGGTCGAATCGCTAGGTTTCTAGCAGTTTGACCGCTCGCCAAGGAACAGTACAATCAGCATTGCATGCGATCAAGAAAAGATCAAATTCTCAAACCACTGCTCCAAAAACAGTAAAACTTGGCACAAGTCCTCTCTAGGATGTTAGAAAACTATTCCAATCATAGATCATAAAGATCGATACCAAATTTCTGACCTTTATCCAAAACAAGGAGAGTTGCACCCAAACTAGGCAAAACAGGAAAATCTTGATTTGTTCTTGCTCGTGAATCCTAAATGATCTAGATGATTTTGGATGGGTCTTACATATCATAGCAAGTTAGATCACATTATAAATTCAACCCAAATCACTCACAGGATCAAAACCCCAAAATCACATCTCTCCTTAAGAAAACCAGACAAACTCAAGAACTCTCCCTATAAGGTATCTATACGGATAAGATCTGATCTTCAATAAACATCTCCACCTCTTACACGTCTTTAACACCAAGAAAAATCAAGAAGAGAGAAATCCAAACAAAAAAAGCCAAGCAAATCAAAAGCACAAGAAACGATTTATGGCACAACTCACTTGGACAAACTTTATATGATTGTACTACTTGGAAATGAATGTTTCATAGCCACTCCCTCAAGATAGCAGACTTCTAAGCCTAGAGTGCACACACAAGGCTCCAACACAAAGAAACCCTAACCATATCTCTCTCTCTCTTAACACATAATGGCTTATATAGTGGAAACTCCTCACCTTTCACTTAGACTTAACAACCAGCCACTTTTTAGTGAATCACACCACTTACATATAGGGAACCCAATAACCAACACACAAATGGGTTTTACACTTACACACACTTGCACCCTTTCAAAGAGTGACTTCACATAGCTGCACAAGCCCGACAAGTCACTCCATCTACAAAGATGTGATCTGAACCACTTAGCCTAATGCTACGGTTTTGAAAACAACCACTGCATTGGTATTGGGTAATTTCCATAATAACCACCCACTGGTCTTTACAAAGATGTGATGCCCAATGTCTCATCGCCAAGATCGTATGCCTGCGCTGAGACCGTCACCACTTAAAACATCTGAGTCCTATGGCACACCATATCACATAATAGTCCATGATACCCAATTACTTGCCACCAAGATCATACATCTATTTCAACAACCATCACCACTGGAAACGCACAAGTCCAATTAACAAACCACATGCATGTATTTGCCTCATCATGATTCTTGTCTATCTCCCACACTTCTTGGTTAAAATGATGCTCCATCCAGACTTGCACGACGCATCATGGCCACCAAGTCTCAGTCTTGCCGCTTGCCGCAATAATCATCAAGAAACTATACATCAAAGAACAAGCAATCGATCTAAACACAAATGACATACACTTGACTCTTAATTAGCAAAACACATACATAGACCTACGCCATGATCCATACTTGCATAGAAACCACATAACTAACACTTGCATGAACACCTCAGGGCTAACACCCAAACCAACAGACCTCAACTCAACAAACAAATCACCTCAACTCTCAGTCGCTCTCGGCAACAGGGGCCAGTCAGACCATAGCCACCAAGACGGTTAAAATGCTATGTAATGATCAGTTAGACCACCGGTCAAATGCCGGTCAAAACGGAAGCTGGTTGCATCGCCGGCTGATCTGATCGCCAAGCAAAGGCCAGTCAAACCGCTGCACTCTGCTAGTAAAAACTAGATAATCAATACACAAAATCAAACTCAACTAAATAGCAGCACAGCAAGAACAAGATCAAATACTCAATTACCATTCTAGCTTGCCCCACATGGTTTTACAGCAATGGATGGTTAGTTGATGATGATCTGATCGGCGGCCATGAAAAAGATTTGGTCGGAAACGGTCGGAAAACTCCTCAACCGTTTTCTACTTCTACATTTGAATACGAAAACGAAAGCGAAAGCGGTAAAGCCGGACACGAAAACGAACGCGAACTTACGGAATATCGAGAATATCGAAAACGAACCAATTCGAACGGAATTATGTCTAACACGGTCGGTATACGAAAATTCAATAAGGAATACCGACCTGTAGGACCAAGTGCATAACAATTAACAAGTGACCAAGTACATAACAATTACCAAAATCATTGCTAAATCAGTGCATCATCACTGCCAAAATCATTGCCAAGAGCCAAGTGAAACATTCCCAAATAGCCAAGCTTCATCACTGCCAAAATCAATAAACAAGCAATCGGAAACATGTATGTCCAGGAAATTTAGTAACGTTATAAAAGAACCCAGGCTCATGCACACCTGCAGACAGACACTAATCAGAAATCAAAGCCTAGACCTTATCCCTCAGGTGCTTATTTCTTCACTTTGTAAATTTCATGTATGCTACTCATCATACATTCATACTAAACAAGAAAACATCCTTTTACTTTTGGTGTGCAGCAAAGACCCTTTCCTGGCATCTGGCATCAGAGAACAGCACTGCAACAAATGGAGCACATAAATCTACATTTGTGTAAGACTATCATCTCCACTTTGTTCAACTTTGTCTAAATAGCTTCTTATTTCATCTGCTAAGTGCAATGGAGCTGTGTACTTCTGATCTAACTTGCTATCGTCGTTTTTTGGGCAGGGCATTCAAACAAACAGGTGGTGCGCAACAGGTAACAGCAACTCCTCAAGGCACCAAACAAGAGGAGACGAGAGATAGTAAAATTTAAGGGGAGATGGGATCATGGGATCGAATGTGACCTCGATTTGGACGGCGGCGCTTTGCTCTAGGGTGAAGAAGGCGGAGCAGAGGATGGATCATGGCCGGCGGCGACCGGTGGCGTCGGCTCGGCTGCTCGATCTGGACGCGGGTGGGGCGGCCGCGCCCTAGGCCCTAGCTGTGGCGCTGGCGGGGCGGCGGAGCTGCCGGGATGGTGGCGCTGGCGGGGCGGCGGAGCTGCCGGGATGGCACGCGGGCGGCCGGCGGGGCGGCGGTGCTGCTGGAGCCTGGAGACAGCCACTCGAGTTCGGGGGCGGGAGACTGCGGTTGCGGGGTGCGGCGCCGGGGGTGAGGCGGAAGAGGGCGGGGTGGGATAGGATGATGGAGTCGGCAAAATCGTCGGGGAGGCCGAGGTTGCGGCGGAGGAGGTGGATGTGCTCGAGGCGGAGGCGGTGGTGCGGGGGCGCGAGGAGGAGGAGCTTGCGGATGCGGAGGACGGAGGCGGGGAGCGAGGAGGCCACGGCGTCGGCCTCGAGGCGGAGGGTGGAGGCGGCGCGCGGGGTGAGGCGTGCGTGGAGGACGCGGCAGGAGCAGCGGGACTGCGGGGTGCGGGCGTGCGGCGCCGCGCCGATAGGAAGGCAAGGGGAGGAGTAGGGCTGGGGCGCTGGGCCTGGGAGTGGGCCGGGCAAATTCGGTTTAAACCGGATTTATAATACGGTATATTCCGAATAAAATGTAGAAAAGTAGAAAACGGTCGGAAAACGTCTAAACCGTTTCCGCTCCGTTTTCGAATTTGGTATTCCGTATTTCGAACCGAATTCGAATTTGTCCGAAAATACGAATTCGATCGGGTTAAATATAGAAAACGATGCGGTTCGGTACGGGATATTTCCGTTCCGTTTTCATCCCTAAGGAGGACGAGAGACAGATCATATGCTTTTGTCAATCGACGTCGACCTCATCGATCTGACGCGCTCCTTTGGTTTGTCCATTGTACCGACTCGCTTTCTTGGCTCTCTTTTGGGCATGCACATGTCGGGAGGTCTTGTTCCTCTCTCTCTCTCTCTCTCTCTCTCTCTCTCTCTCTCTCTCTCTCTCTCTCTCTCTCTCTCTCTCTCTCTCTCTCTCTCTGACCTTTTTTTCCCTTCTGGCGATGGTTTCCAGGAGTCTTCTGTTCTAGTGATTTGAGTGCTACCAGTGGCGGATCCAGAAACTATCACCAGTGCTATCATTCATTGCTCTCGTCGACAATGTCAAGCGAGTCAATTAATCAAATTAAAGCCCATACTTATTATTAAGTCATGGAAACGAGGTCCGGATCCTTCTAAAGCCCCCACTAAGTGACTTTTCCACGTAATTAGTAGGGTTGTATGCCTGGAGCTTTACAAGATCATGTGCTTCAAGGATACAGAAGAGGCAATGATATCTTGCTGGTCCAGGGTTGGTGAGTGTTCTCCTTTAATCTCTTCTCAGTTATTTGCTAGCAAGCCCTGAGCCCCTGACGTTAAATAGACGTTGCTATCAGCTGTGTATTGGATTTCTTGGTGGTCTTGGTCCCAACTGATGATCACAAGGAGGATACGGAATTATTACTTGTCCAAATAAAAATCTACTGCTAAAATACATAGAGTTGTCTTTGCAGATGGACATTTATAATACCAGCGTTTCTTTTTTTTTTTTAAATGTTTGGTTATCTGCATGAGCCTACCCTATCTATGCATGGGGTGTTGTAAGGTGTAACCGCTTTGCAGTGTTCTCTGCGTATTGTATGAACAGTGTAAATGCTATCATACCAAAAAGAGGGTTTATCCCCTGTTCTGATGTTGCATGGACCACAAATCGCACGGGCTCGTCTATGCATGGCCATGTAGTCATCTTCTCGAACACTGCAACTTACAAAGCCTCTATACATGGCCATGCAGTCATCCCACCACAGGATTCTCTAGGAATTTCATCAGAAGTGGATTGAACTGTAGACAATATACACGAGATCTTGCAGATGTATGAATTGACACGATCTTTCACACAAATGCGTCAGCTGATATAAAAATGTGGTCCTTACACCGGCAGAAACAAAAGACATTAATTTGTTGATGAATTGCATCATCTCTTTTGCCAGATGAGCAAGACTGCACTAACGTAGTCGCCGATCGATCTTTTGACAGATATAGAAAAGAAAGTGATCGATCGATGCCTATCCAAAGCGTCTTGATGATTAGGAAGTGTAAGCATGGCATCATCTACCATGTCCATATCTGCATGGACGTCGCTCTCAGCTGTGTTTGTCGACTTTAATTTGTCAGTCTACAAATGCAGATTTTTCATTATCATTAGATGATAAGCTGATTCGGATGGCACCGAATTGACTGCTGCAGGTTAAAAAAAATCTGCTTATCTTGTGGTTTCAATCTTCACACGAGGATAGCTGATTTGGTCGAAAGAGGATCGGAGATACTTAGGGGACAAGTTTTGCCGACTGATGTAAGAACACTAACGGAAGCTTCGTTCTTGAACTGTAATTTGACATTTTAATTTAGCGCACCTGTAATCATCATGCCATTGATTTTTTTAAAAAAACTTGGTCAAATTTCTCACCGTTGAATTTACGTCGAGGTTCATGCTCTGACGATTAACAACGGCAACAGCAACAACAACGGAAGACAATGGCTTTAGCGCGGATTTTGGCCAGGCTAATTAGGTTTTAGGGCTCACTGGGTCCTAGACCACAAATTTTGGTGGGTGAACTAGTGGCTCGGAGGAGGACAGTGAACAATGGAGGCCCGCAACGATGAAGATGAGGAGAATAAGTTACTAGGTTTTGGGGTGGTAGGACACAAGCTAGTTTTCTTTTCAGGTTAGAGGGGTAGGAAGGAGGCGGATGGCGCCGGCAACCACATCAGGAGACAGTTGTGGCACCAACGAGAAGGTGGTAGTCGACAGCAGCCAAGGGCGGATCTAGGTCTTGGGCTAGGTAAGCTATAACCCGAAACCTAGAAAAATTAATAATGGAAATATTTCAATTTGGGTCTAAAAAATTCAAAGATTAGTGGCACAGTCCAAAGCAACACAACCCAGCCCGAGGTGCCAGCAGTCCAGCCCACAGCGTAACATCATTCATCAATCGATCAGTGGCCTAGCCCATAGTGCCAACATCATTCAACACCCATAGCCCTAACCCTCGCTAGTTCGCTCAACCTCGACTCCAGCGCCTCCCTCCAGCCGTCTAGCACCTCTAGCCTCCCTCCACTCATCCAATGCCGCCTCCCTCCAGGCTCTAGTGCCAACGCTCCTGATTCTCTCCAGCGTCGGCTCCTGGCCTCCAACGCCACTGGCGTCACCTCCCTCCCATGCTGCCTCCCTCCCATGCTGCCTCCCTCCAACGCCGGCTCCCAGCCTCAAGCGCCACTGGCATCACCTCCTTCTTGTGCCGCCTCCCTCTAGCACCGACGAGACCATAGGTGAGTGAGATATCAATTGGTTCGTTCGGTCTTTCCCCAATTTGGGGGTTGATCTATGTCATTGTGTGTGGTCATATGATAATAACATGTCAAATTGGCAATCTCTAGCCCAACTTAGGGTTCAGTTCACAATATTTTCCATGCAATCAAAAATTGATTGATAAATGTTGAAGAAAGTAGATATGCTGTTGTTTTGTCTATGATGTTTGGGAAGATCAATGATGATAGGATTATGAAGATGTGGCTTGAAAGCTTGGGCAAAATTGTCGGCAATGAGATGAGCATGAGGGATACTTATCCTATTTCTTCCCATTGTATATGTATTAATTGAATGATTGTTGAAATAGTCATTGATAACAAATTAATTGGGACATCTCTCAAATTTTCTCTCCTTCCCTACATATTTTGAATGGAAAATCAATGGCTTTCTGTTGGACCGAAATGGCGACAGAGGGGGGGTGAATGTCGACTCTTTTAAAACTGAACCCCAAAAGTACCTACTTGAAACCCTCCTCCACTAGCTATAAAAAGCTATGAAAGAGACATCCTGATGCTCTCTGGAACTCTGAAGAAGCCAACCAAAGAAAAAGGCAGAAGGGAAGCAACCAAGAAGAAAACCGGAGCGGCAAAACCCTGGGGCCGGTCAGACCGCACCTGAGATGCCGGTCTGACCGCTCCAGGGGGCCGGTCTGACCGCCATTATCCGAGCAGTCTGACTGCCCTCTTGCCTCCGGTCTGACCGCTCCTCGGGAAAATTGCACAGACAAGGCTGAAAATTAGGCAACAAGAATGCAGGGTTTTCAGACTTTGAACACCAGTGCAATTTGGGGTTTCTCTTTCATCCTTTTGGCCCACGACAGTAAGGAAATGACTGTAATAGCCCAAGGAGCCTAGGAAACCAAAGAAATCCAACTCATGACTACAAATTTCAGATTTGGACAAAAAAATCTGAAAACTTACAGGGAGCATCCTCAAAAATCAAATTCCCAACAATTCTTTGATCCTTTGGCCAAAGACTTTGCAGATATGTTAGCAATAGCCACTGGACTCTACAAGCCAAGATTCAAGCCATCTCAAAGAGGGAAACAAGATTTACACTGAAACCCTAGAAAAGCTTAGAGAGTTTCAGAAAGGAGCAACAAACCCAAATTACTCAAGATCCACAAAACCTTAGCACAAGAGATTTTGCAATCACGTTAGCAATAATCTAAGGGCATGCCAGCAAGAATCTCAGGCCTTTTCCTCAAGGGAATCATGAAATTCATCAAAACCCTAGAATAGGAAAGAGATGAACAGGGGAGCCCAAAAGACAAAAACTGAAATTAAATGAAGTTTGCTCTTGGAAAACTTGATCAAATGATCTTGAGGCATCATCCCAACCTAGAGCAACCCATTTTGGCACAAGAAATCAAGAAAGTCAAAAATCAGCATAGAGTATGAACGAAGAACACAGGAGCACGGGAGAAAATCTTCAGAGATTTCATTCCAACAAAAGAGGATTACAGAGGAGTCCCGATACACATGGACATTAGAACAGGAATGATTACAAAGGATCTCCTCTACCTCTCCCTCTCCATCTCAAGAACACACACATACCCTACATACTTCTTGGAGAGGAGACAACACAGAGCACTCAGGGAGCCATCGAAGGGGACATACTCTGCCCTTCACACCCACTCTCAACAACTAAAGTCTAAAGCCAAAACAACCCTCTAAAGCTCATTTTGACTAAAGCAAACCCTAGAAACCCTTGGAGTGCATGAGGGGGCATGCAGCCACTCCCTCCAATTTATAGCCCTTGGCTAACGGGTCTCCAACCCGTTACGCCCGCTAAACCCGAACGGAGCCCGCTCCCGCTATTGCAGCCTCGCAAAATAACCATTTCGCCCCTTCTGCACCTTCCAGGAAGCTTCCGCGCTCCTTGTCGTCCAAGCCTCGCAACCACCTTGAGTCTCCGCCGTCTTCGACACATCTCGACCGTTCTGACCTCGACACCGCCTGTGTCTAGTCTGGTCACCTCGTGTCTCACCACGACTCCGCCTCGATGTCCTGCAGCCAACACAGATAAGAAACACATCAAATAGCACCGCTCGATACATGAAAGCATAAATGCATTAGTGGAATAGCCCAAACCTGACAAGTCGACATAATATGCAACCTAAACCCTTTGACCAGGTTTGACCAAGTTCGACCGAGTCCATTGCACCACGCAACGACATGGTCCGAACCAACCAAATCAAACTCAACTTCCCTAAACCAATGTGAATTACTCATCACACACATGGGATGACCTTCACATGGTCTCTCAATCTCCCCCTTGATGAGTATATTGACAAACCCCGAAAAAGCACAAAGTTGAGTTTGAAATGCAAGAAGGAAGCTAAACATGGTCCAAAGGAAGGAAAAGATGCTAATGACCATGTCGACACAAGGAGCAAAAAAAAGAACAAGTTTTCCTCAAAGCTCCCGAAATGGCTTTTTCTACCGCTATTCTCCCCCTTTTGGCAATAAACACATCAAGGATGCAAGGAAGAGAACAAGTCATGGAAATGGATGAAATGGCTGAAGTTTGATTATTCTAAGCATTTAGAGCCATGAGAATTATCCAAAATGACCATGAAGTATTACATCAAGCCATAACTCAATAGAATGCTATCTAGATCATGACAAGATACATATAAGACAGCTACACCAAATAGATGACAATGTGAATTTTAGTGCAATTTGTGAGCATGTCAAGTCATCCATGATCAAAGTCTAACTAAAGGTATCCAAGGATGATGCAAACCATGTCAATAAGCTAAGCGGAACCAAGAAGCTAGTATTGAGTCATATTAGAGTGCTACAAGCTCAAGAATGAAACATTTGTTTAAGTACTTGGTTCTTTTTGTAGATTAAGCAAATGAAGTACAAGTGACATAGTTTCTTTTGAAATTCAAGGTCATTGCCAACCAGATTGTTGTTTAGTCATGTGCTAGATCTCAAGCCTTATGCGATCACTCCAAGCAAGAAGCTTAAGGAGATGATCTTGGTCATCCAAAACTCCCCCTGAGTTCATGCCTTGTGCAATGGCAAGCCGTCTCATGGGAAAGAATTGGTGAGATCGGTTTTTTCGCACAAAAGAAATCTTTTTGCTTTTTAACATGTTGTACTAACTCATGCTGCATCAAGAGACTAAAATAGCTCAATCCAAAGCTCAATAGAGATTCAACGCTCAACTCAGTCTATTTGACATGGCATGAATCATAAAAGGATAACTAGAGTAAGACTAGTCTCGAGAATTTTTATGACAAGTTTTAATTCAAGTTGAGCAATTTTAATTAACTCATCATAGCAAAAGCTAGTCTACACATATGAAGTCATGATCAATCTAGCAATGAAGCATAAATCATGGCAGGATGTAAAGTGATGTAAACATGTCATGAAAGGATAATAATCAAGGCTCAATGTAGATATTTAAATGCAGAATGTCATGCAAGAAATCCAGCTCCCCCTCAACATGTGATGCAACTTTTAGTTCAAGTTGACTTATATCAATATTAAGCTCCAGAAGCTCCCAAATGAACTCCCCCTGAACCAAAGAAGAAAATACGAGAAGCTAGCAAGAAAAATCGAAAAAGGCAGTCCTTAGAGCATAGATAAGATATAAAAGAAACTATGGCTCAGACTGACTCTCATCTACCCCATATGACTCGAGGACTATCAGCTGGTCTACTAACGACCTAGAGAGCAAACACGTACCCTGTCTACCCGAGAGTGGCCCAACCCTCGCTAGAACCCACAAGAAGTGAGTAAGCTCAACCTAGAGAGAAGAGAGACAGCTAACAAGCAGCATCCTAGAGTCACAAGATAAGAGCAAGAAGTCTGAACGCTAGACAAGAAGACCACTCTAACCTATGCTGGAAGGACTAAACCCAATGCACCCGTATGCAATGCAATCAGATGGGAGTAAGAGCATAATAAATATGATAAAGCAGTAAAGCACAAAGCTCCCCCTCACAACAGTCCATAAGGACAAACCACCCCAAGCTCTCCCCGCAGAGCTGAAAACCTAGAGCTATCCAATGGCTTAGTAAAGATATCGGCTATCTGGTGGTCACTCTCCACAAACTGGAGCAAAATGTCACCCTTCTCTACATGGTCTCGAAGGAAGTGATATCAAATATCAATATGCTTGGTCCGAGAATGTTGCACTGGGTTCTTAGCAATGTTAATCGCAGAAGTGTTATCACAAAAGAGTGGAACACTGTCGATAACTAACCCAAAGTCCCGCTGGGTCAAGACCATCCAAAGCACCTGGCTACAGCAACTGGCTGCAGCAACGTACTCGGCCTCTGCGGTGGACTGTGCAACACCAGACTGCTTCCTCAAAGACCAAGAAACGAGAGAAGTGCCAATGAACTGGCAGGTGCCCGAAGTGCTCTTCCTATCTATCCTACACCCAGCAAAGTCTGCATCCGAATAGGCTCTCAAGGAAAGACAGGACGAGGAAGAGTACCAGATACCATAGTCAATGGTAGCTCGAAGGTACCGAAGAATGCGCTTCACCGCCAGCGGTGAGATACGCGAGGAGAAGCCTGAAACCGGGCACAAAGACACACAGCGAAGTGTATGTCCGGTCTCGAGGCAGTGAGGTACAAGAGGGAGCCGATCATACTACGATACTCCTTCTGATCAACTAGCTCGCCGTCCTCATCTGGGTCGAGTGAAGCTGATGTAGCCATAGGAGTGGATACCGGCTTACCATCACTCATATCGAAGCGCTTCAGGAGGTCTCGAGTGTACTTGCCCTGATGCAAGAAAGTACCCTCCCGAGTCTGCTTAATTTGGAAGCCAAGGAAGAAGCTCAACTCGCCCATCATGCTCATCTCAAACTCCGAGCTCATGACGTCGGAAAACTGGGAAACGAGAGCATGCGAGGAGCCGCTAAAGATGATATCATCCACATAAATTTGGACGAGCAGAAGATCAGTGCCATGCCGGCGGATGAACAAGATCTTGTCTACTTTACCCATCTCAAACATATGACTCAACAAGTAGGACTTAAGTCTCTCATACCAAGCTCTAGGAGCTTGCTTAAGTCCATACAAAGCTTTGGAAAGCATGAAGACATGGTTTGGGTATTGGGTTCTCGAAACCTGGAGGTTGTCTCACAAAGACTTCTTCCTCAATAAAGCCATTGAGGAAGGCACTCTTGACATCCATCTGGTAAAACTTGAAACCCCTAGAAGCCGCAAAGGCAAGCAGGATTCTAATGGCCTCAAGTCTAGCTACAGGGGCAAAGGTCTCCTCGAAATCTAGACCCTCAACCTGGGAGAAGCCCTGAGCTACCAGTCTAGCCTTGTTTCGAACAACCACCCCATCCTCACTCTGCTTGTTCTTGAACACCCACTTGGTCCCAATGACATTGTGACCACGAGGGGGCTCAACAAGCGACCAGACCTTGTTTCTCTTGAAATTTTCCAACTCCTCATGCATGGCATTGACCCAAGACTAGTCAGAGAGAGCATGACAAACGTCCTTGGGCTCAAAGGAAGCAACAAAGGCAGAGTGGAGACAGAATTGAGACATGCCAGATTTTGAACGAGTGACTCGCTCAAATAGGTCTCCAATAATCTACTCAGGAGGATGAGCTTTCTGGATATGTCTAGGAGGTCCTGGATGAGATGAAGAAATGGCCTCTACCTCAAGAGCTGACGAGGTAGGAACAGAGCCACTAGCTCCAGAAGAAGCAGAAGGCATGGGCTGATCACCTCGAGGTGCGGTGGAAGAATGCACCTCGGGTAGAGGATGAGGAACTGGATCGGGTAAGCAACCCTCATCTCCATCGTACTCATCATCCACAAAGATGGGCTCGGACTGCTCTAAAGAACCTGAGATATCGGGCCTAGTCCCCGGACTGGCCTCGTCGAAGGTCACCTCACAGGTCTCTACCATTTTGCTAGACTCGCAGTTCCAAACCCGATAAGCCCGCGAAGAAGTCGAGTAACCTAGAAAGATCCCATCACAAGAACATGACTCGAACTTGTCTAGGTTCCCGGACTTCAAAATAAAACACTTGCAACCAAACACACGAAAATGAGATACACTGGGCTTTCGCCCATATCTCAACTCATAAGAAGTGCGGTGCAAGTGTGCCCTAAGAAAAACTCGATTTGGAACATGGCACGCGGTGGCTATAGCCTCAGCCCAAAACTTCTGTGGTGTAGAGTACTCATCAAGCATCGTCCTGGCCATCTCGACCAAGGTACGGTTCTTTCTCTCCACGTCGCCATTTTGCTGTGGGACGTGCGGAGAGGAGAACTGATGCTCTACACCTGTCTCATCACAGAATCTCTCGAAGTAGAAATTCTTGAACTCCGTGCCATTGTCACTGCGGATCGCTCGTAAGGCACCCGGAAGCTCAACAGAAAGCCTACTGAAAAGACCTCAGAAATGTGTAAACGTCTCATCCTCCGAGGCTAAGAAAAACACCTAAGAGTACCTCGAGAAGTCATCGACCACGACAAGGACATACCACTTCCCTCCTGCTGACTGCACTCGAGCTGGTCCAACTGTGTCCATGTGGAGCAGCTGTCCCGGTGCATCGGTCATAGTAATTGTGACCGGAGGATGAGAAGCGGCAACCATCTTGCCGTGCCGGCAAGGAGCACAAACTAGATCTTTAACCATCTTGAGCTTCGGCAGACCACGAATGAGGTCGTGACCGCTAACTCGGGTCAAATGATCAAATCCGATATGACCAAGTCTCCTATGCCAGAAAGAAAGGTCGCGGGACTCAGAAGCAACTAAACACCTGAGAGGATCACCAGAAGACTTAGAAAAATCAGCACGAAAGATCCTCCCAAAACGAGAAATCCCGCAAACCAGACTACTCGAAGAATCAAGAATTTTGCAAGCATTTTTCTTGGAGTTCACCTCAAAACCGTCATCGGTAAGCTGAGAAACGGAAAGCAAATTATACTGCAGCTTACTAACCAAAGCAACATCTTTCAAAATAAAAGAATCATTAACGCGCACTGTACCTTTGGCGATGACGCGCCCAGATGAAGCATCTCCGAAGGTGATCGTCTCGTCACCTGGAGCATGGGCAAGGGAAGAAAACCAACGGGAGTCTCCGGTCATGTGTCGTGAACACCCGGAGTCTACGAGCCAAACTTTTCCCTTCCCTGCCCGGCGAACCTGAGTCAAACAGAGAGTAAAGTCTCAGTACTGGGGTAAATCAAGAGTGATTTTGGCACCCAATACTGAGTAACACGTCGAGCAGATGAAGTAGTCAAACACGACTGACCTCTATCTACCCTACGCTCTCTGTTACTCAAAGAAGCAGAAGGTCTGTGAGCAGACCTGAAGCTGTTGTTGGGCTTGACTACTATAGAGGAGCGAGTCAAGACACTAGCAACATGATGATCACGCCGCGGGTAGCTATCTCGATGGGGGCAATGAGATCTACCCTCAGGACAACGGAAGACACGACCAAAGGGAGCATGAGGACGAAAATCAGAAAACTCGGAAAAACCAAGTCCTTGATGCTGCCCAAACCCATCAACAGAAGCAAGCCTAGATCTCGTGTTGGTCTTAGGTGCACTCAAGGTCTGGGGCTGACCCTGAATACGCCTAAGATCACGAACACGGTCTCTACACGCGATCTTGGCGCGCCTGAAGCATCGATCGATCAGATGTCCATCCTTCTGACAGAAGGTGCAATGATACTTCACCTTTTGAGAGGTAGAAGTAGCATGATGAGGCTTCGCCTTCTGAGAGGCCGAAGCTGCAGGTGGAATCACCTTGCTGTCAGAAATCCCTTGGACAAAGCCCGCAGACTTAAATTTGACTTTCTCGGTCCTGGGCTCAGTCTCGATCACACCTGGTGCTATGGGTCTGAGCACGGCAGGTGGATGCTTCCTCATGTCCTCATAGAAATTATATCATAGACCTTGATTAAACCTGCAAATCTTGGATTTATCTAGAATAAGATTAAGCTTCTTCTTGCCACCTACAAACTTCTCGAGAGTGTTCATAAGGTACTAACACTCCCGAAAGAGAGAGGTGCAAGAAGAGCAAGGGGAAGAAGAGACAGCAGAAGGTAAGGGAGCAGAAGACGAACCAACAATAGAGGAAAGAATGGCTTGTGCACGCACAGTTGACTCTGAGGGGACAGTCCTACTACTAGCTAGTAGGTTCACGTCGCTAAGCGTCTTCACCTTACCCTGGGGCTCCTCCCCTTTCTCAGCAATCACATTACAAGCAGAAAGTGGCTTCTCTAGGAGATCCTTAGCTTCACATATTTTTCATCCAATGCAATCAAGTCAGATTTTAGTTTGTTACAGTTCATGCATGGTGAGCTAACAGGGTCCTTAGAAGCATACTAAGCCAATCTATTATTGTCATCAACTAATTCTTGAAACTGTTTGGAGACAGATTCAAGTTCAGCAGTAAGCTTGGGACAATTCACACATGAAGCAATAGGCTCAAGAAGAAAAGCTTGTAATTCAGCAATTTTATGATCTGCCCTTTTTAAGTTCAATTTCAAATTATTGCAGTTTTCACAAGACTCGAGCAGATCCAAGAGCATGGTATGAAGACCTCTAAAAGCATTATCCTTATCCTCACATGAGGTGCAAGCAATAGTCTCAACAGTAGTAGATGACGAAGGAGCTATCCTACTCATCTCAAGCTCAGCAAGAGGACTAATGTTCTCCACCTTAAGTGTATCAAGCTCAGAAGACAAACTATCATGCGAGGTCCTTAATTTCTCCATGTCACCCAACAGAGCACAGCATGTATCACAATCATCACGGGAGGGAGCAGATGTAAGTGAAGTAAGCTCCCGTGATAATCTATCTACTTCTTTCTCCAACTCGCTAACCCTAACTCTAGCATGAAATCCACCTAACTTAAGAAAAACATGATAGAGCTGGTCGTAGGTGGGGGATACCTCGTCGGAGTCGGAGTACAGCTCATTATCGCTCAGTTCACCCTCAAGGGCCATGAAACACATGCCGAAGAAGTCGACGCCGCCCTTGGGTTCTTGCTCGTCCGTTCCATCATCGTCGCTCCACCCCTCCACCTCGCTGAGATCGAGGTCGTCGAAGGCGGTGAGGACGCGGTGGAAGAGCTTCTTGGCTTTGCCAAGGTCGCGGAACTTCTTCTTGCCTTGTGCGGGAACTGAGGGCTTCTTGTTGCAGTTCTTGTCGATGTAGTCGTTCTTGCCCGAACCGCCGTAGTCACCTTTACCCTTCCCCAGCTTGGGGCAGTTTGCCCGAATATGGTTGGGGCCACCACACTCAAAGCAAATCACGAGTCCTCCTCTCTTTCCATCCCTCTTTCTCTTGTAAGCATGGGAGAATCTCCGAGCTAGGAGGGCTAACTGCTCATCCGCAAGCTGCTCTAACCGATCATCAGTTATGTCACAGAGAGCAGCAAGGGAGAAACCGCAGAGAGAATCAGAAAAAGAACCGGAAGCCAAATTGGGATCGGTGACTAAGGCCATCGACTGCGACTTCGACTTGCGAGAGACAATGTCAATCTCGTGAGTCTTGAGGCGCGAGTACAGCGCATCAAGAGTCAAAGTCGAGAGGTCCGTGGTGTCCTTGATGGTAGTCACCTTCATCTCCCAAACTCGCAAGTCAAGTGCAGCGAGCATCTGTCGAGCGTTATCCGAGTCGGGGTATGTGAGACCGACCGCTCGGAGGTTGCTCAGAATCTTGTGAAAACGCGCAAAACACTAATCCAGGGACTCGCCAGCGAGCATTTTAAACTTGTTGTAATCTCGCTTGAACTGGTCCTGTCGCACCGTCTTTATTTGAGAGGTGCCCTCATGGTAAGTATCGAGGGTCTCCCAAATATCGAAGGCGGACGAAAGATGAGATATGCGGTTAAACTCGCTACGACTCAGGTCCTGAATTATGATGTTCCTTGCCTTAGCGTTTGCCTCAACATCATGCATATTTCTAGCATTGATGTTCTCATCGGCAGGAACAACAAACCGGACCTTGACCTTATGCCAGATGGCGTACCCCTGAGCCTAGATATATGTCTCCATTCGGCTCTTCCAGAAGGGGTAATCGATGCCATAAAAAACGGGAGGCTTGGTCGAGTACTTGTCCGTCGCCATGGCTCTAGAGACCGGTTAAGATCTATGAAGAAGAGCTAACCGGCTCTGATACCAATTGTTGGACCGAAATGGCGACAGAGGGGAGTGAATGTCGACTCTTTTAAAACTGAACCCCAAAAGTACCTACTTGAAACCATCCTCCCCTACGTATAAAAAGCTATGAAAGAGACATCCTGATGCTCTCTGGAACTCTGAAGAAACCAACCAAAGAAAAAGGCAGAAGGGAAGCAACCAAGAAGAAAATCGGAGCAGCAAAACCCTGGAGCCGGTCAGACCGCACCTGAGATGCCGGTCTGACAGGTCAAAACCCGCCGGCCTGACCGCTCCAGGGGGCCGGTCTGACCGCCCTCTTGCCTCCGGTCTGACCGCTCCTCGGGAAAATTGCACAGACAAGGCTGAAAATCAGGCAACAAGAATGCAGGGTTTTCAGACTTTGAATACCAGTGCAATTTGGGGTTTCTCTTTCATCCTTTTGGCCCACAACAGTAAGGAAATGACTGTAATAGCCCAAGGAGCCTAGGAAACCAAAGAAATCCAACTCATGACTACAAATTTCAGATTTGGACAAAAAATCTGAAAACTTACAGGGAGCATCCTCAAAAATCAAATTCCCAACAATTCTTTGATCCTCTGGCCATAAGACTTTGCAGATATGTTAGCGATAGCCACTGGACTCTACAAGCCAAGATTCAAGCCATCTCAAAGAGGGAAACAAAATTTACACTGAAACCCTAGAAAAGCTTGGAGAGTTTCAGAGAGGAGCAACAAACCCAAATTACTCAAGATCCACAAAACCTTAGCACAAGAGATTTTGCAATCACGTTAGCAATAATCTAAGGGCATGCCAGCAAGAATCTCAGGCCTTTTCCTCAAGGGAATCATGAAATTCATCAAAACCCTAGAATAGGAAAGAGATGAATAGGGGAGCCCAAAAGACAAAAACTGAAATTAAATGAAGTTTGCTCTTGGGAAACTTGATCAAATGATCTTGAGGCATCATCCCAACCTAGAGCAACCCATTTTGGTACTCCCCAGCAACAAACAACAAGAAATCAAGAAAGTCAAAAATCAGCATAGAGTATGAACGAAGAACACAGGAGCACGGGAGAAAATCTTCAAAGATTTCATTCCAACAAAAGAGGATTACAGAGGAGTCCCCATACGCATGGACATTAGAACAGGAATGATTACAAAGGATCTCCTCTACCTCTCCCTCTCCATCTCAAGAACACACACATACCCTACATACTTCTTGGAGAGGAGACAACACAGAGCACTCAGGGAGACATCGAAGGGGACATACTCTGCCTTTCACACCCACTCTCAACAACTAAATTCTAAAGCCAAAACAACCCTCTAAAGCAAACCCTAGAAACCCTTGGAGTGCATGAGGGGGCATGCAGCCACTCCCTCCAATTTATAGCCCTTGGCTAACGGGTCTCCAACCCGTTACGCCCGCTAAACCTGAACGGAGCCCGCTCCCGATATTGCAGCCTCGCGAAATTACCATTTCGCCCCTCCTGCACCTTCCGGGAAGCTTCCGCGCTCCTTGTCGTCCAAGCCTCGCAACCACCTCGAGTCTCCGCCGTCTTCGACACATCTCGACCGTTCTGACCTCGACACCGCCTGTGTCTAGTCCGGTCACCTCGTGTCTCACCACGACTCCGCCTCGATGTCCTGCAGCCAACACAGACAAGAAACACATCAAATAGCACCGCTCGATACATGAAAGCATAAATGCATTAGTGGAATAGCCCAAACCTGACTAGTCGACATAATATACAACCTAAACCCTTTGACCAGGTTTGATCAAGTTCGACCGAGTCCATTGCACCACGCAATGACATGGTCCGAACCAACCAAATCAAACTCAACTTCCCTAAACCAATGTCAATTACTCATCACACATATGGGATGACCTCCACATGGTCTCTCACTTTCACATGCAGCACTTCTAGCATGCTTTGTCATGTTCTTTCCTATCTTGCTTTATCATTAAGCATAGAGCTCAAATTTCATATCAATTGTGCATTTGTGTTGTACTTTAGTTATATCTTGCTATGAGAGGACCTATCCCCTATTTATAGACTTCAGTATCGAATTCTATCCCGGCCCATCAATAGAGGTAGATTCCAAACCAGACTCTACATAGATACAAATTCCAAGTCCATATTATCCTTATTAGGTGCTCAAGCTCTTAATAAATACTTTAATTGATCACTTTATATATTTGAGTCATCCAAAATAGAAATTCAATATGTATATAAACTCATGTAGGTCCACATCATAGGAAAATAATCAAACAATCTCCCACTTGGACGAAATGAGTAAATACATATCAAAACTTTATGAGCTCAAAAATGCTTCCTATGTCATGAGCATCCCTGAAATGATCTGGTCCATCAACTATATCAACATAGGATCAAAGCAGTCTTCGTCACTTTTAAGCGTAACTAGACTCATCAATGGTCACATATGTCAATATAAAAGAAATATGGATCAAATATGGATGTGTAGCATAGAAATTACATGAGATGTGATCATAACATGCCTATTTCCAACTGGTCCAACTTTATTTCTTATGAGGTCAAAACATCTTCTCAAAACAAATTGAGATGATACGAATCCAGAGTAAAGATCATAAACTTTATTTCTCTAGAGAATATAACTAAACGTCTTTACAAAATCTAGATTGTCTCATGAGCATAAAAAATTACAAACTCCCACTGGAACTGAATTCTTCAATTGAAACCACACCCATATAAGCAACATGCTCAAGGAACACTTTAGGCGTCAAGCCTTTAGTGAGCAGATATGAAATCATGGAGTTTGTACCTATATGCTCAATTGACAATTTACCACTCTAAATTCTTTCCTTCACAACTAGGAACTTGATATCTATATCCTTAGACCTTGACGAGCTTCTGTTATTGGAATGCATAATTGCAGACTTGCTGTCACAATATAACTTTAGTGATCTGTCAACCTGATCCAAAATTTGCAGCCCTATGAAAAAATTTTGGAACCATATCCCATGATTTGAAGCCTTATAACAAGCAACATACTCAACTGCCATTGTGGACGGGGTAACGAGTGACTGCTTAGCACTTTTCTAAGAAACTGCACCTCTAGCAAGCTGATAAATGTAGCCTCAAGTGGATTTGCATGTATCATGGCAACCAGCAAAATTAGAATCAGAATACCCAATAATCTCCAACTAATCCAATTTCCTATATGTGAGCATGAAATCTTTCGTCTTTTGCAAATACTGCAACACTCGTTTTGCTATGACCCAATAATCTAATCCAAGATTGCTTAAATACCTGCTTAGCACTCCAACAATATATGCTATATCTAGTCCAGTGCAAACTTGAGCATACATCAAACTCCCTATCAAAGATGAATAGGGGATATTCTGCATTTTCTTAGCCTCAAAATCATTCTTAGGACATTGGCTAAGACTGAATTTTTCACCTTTAGCCACAGGGATATCTCAAGGTTTACAGTTCTGCATGCCAAATCTTTGCAATACATTATCGATATAGTTCTTTTGTGATAACCCAAGTATACCTTGAGAGCGATCTCGCTATATTTGAATACCTAATACAAAAGAAGCATTACCAAGATCCTTCATCTCGAAATTTTCAGTGAGAAATTTCTTGGTTTCATACAACAAGCCTATGTTGTTACATGCAAGTAATATATCAACAACATATAAAACCAAAAATATAAACTTACTCCCACTGAATTTATGATACACACAATCTTCAACTATATTTACCTCAAAACCAAAAGAGATAATGACCTCATGAAATTTGTGATACCACTGTCGGGAAGCTTGTTTAAGCCCATAGATGGATTTCATTAACTTACATACCATTTGCTTTGGGTCACCAACAACAAAGTTTTCTGGTTGCTCCATATAAATTGTCTCATCAATGTTTCCATTTAGAAACATAGTTTTTACATCCATGTGATAAAGCTCAAGATCAAAATGTGACACAAAGTGCCATAATGACCCTAAAAGAGTCTTTCAAAGAAGCCGGAGAGAAAGTCTCTTTATAGTCTATGCCTTTTTTTTAGTATATCCTTTAGCAACAAGATGAGCCATATATCTTTCCACATTACCTTTTGAATCGTGTTTGGTCTTCAATATTTATTTGCAACCAATGGATTTCTTTCCTTCTGGCAATAGGACAAGATCCCAAACATCATTGTCTTTTATGGATTTTAACTCTTCATTCATAGCATTGATCCAATTAATTGAATTAGGGCTTTGTAGGGCCTTTTGAAGGTTGATGGGATCTTATCCCAAAATTTTACCACAAGCCTCATTTTCCTGAAGGAAGACAATGTAATCATCAAGTATTGCACTTCTTTCTCTAGTGGGCCACCTTAATGGCACTAATTGAGTTTGTTCTTCTGTAAGAACATCATTTTGTGGAGGGACCTCATGGACATTATTTTGATCTGCATTTTCCTCAATAACACCAAGTAAAATAACCTGATCCCGATCATTATTGGGAATAACCAGAGGAAGAGAAAATAAATCCCCTTCATGAACTTCTTCAAAATTAACGTCCCTAATCATATCTCCCCTTTCAAACTCAACATCCTCAAAAAAACTGGGCATTCCCTATTTCAAAAATTGTTTTAGTAGTGGGATCACAAAATTTGTCACCCCTAGATCTTTCAAAATAACCAACAAAATAGCTACTAACAGTTCTTGAGTCCAATTTTCTTTCATTAGGCTTGTACAGCCTTTCCTCATATAGACATCCCCATGTACATACATGCTTGATGCTAGGTTTCTTTCCTGTCCATTGTTCGTACGAGGTTCTGTTAGTCGCTTTAGTTGGTACTCTGTTGAGTAAATAAGCTGTAGTATTTAATGCTTCCCCCCAGACTCTGGTAAGGTAGAATGACTAATCATACTTCTCACCATATCCTTAAGAGTCCTATTTTACCTCTTAGCAACACCATTCATGCTAGGAGAACTCGGCATGGTATACTGAGGGACGATTCCGCATTCCTCTAGGAATTTAGCAAAAGGTCCTGGACGTTGTTCACTTGATCCATCATATCTGCCATAGTATTCACCACCACGGTCAGATCGAATAGCCTTAATCCTTTTGCCAAATTGGTTTTCCACTTCAGCCTTGAAATTTTTAAACATATCCAGGAACTATGACTTCTCATGGATAAGATAGATATAACCATACTGCGAGAAGTCATCTATGAACATGATAAAATACCTTTGGTCATTCCAAGAAACCATAAGGAATGGGCCACAGATATCGGTATGTATCAATTATAAGGCATCTGAAGCTCTATTAGCACTTAACTTCCTCATGTTTGTCTATTTCCCCTTAATGCAATTAACACAAATGTTAAAATCTGTGTAATCCAGGGGATCTAAAATTCCTTCTGACACAAGCCTCTTAATTCTTGCATGGAGATTTGACATAAACACTTATGCCACAAGGAACTAGAATTCTCATTGGTAAATTTTCTCTTTACACCATGAGAGACCGTATGCAGGACTTCATTATAAGAGGCAATAGTATAAGAAAATATAGGTTGTCATGCCAAATTAAAGAACCGGTACCAACTTTATTCGAATTCTGTAAAAGACTGAATACACCATTTTTGAAAGAACAATTATAGCTTAATTTGTCCAATACAGAAATAGAAACCAAATTCCACCTAAACGATGGTACAATTGTGTCTCTTTCAGATCCAGGTAATATCCAGTCTTTAACAGCAACCTAAATGTGCCTATAGCCTCAACTTCTACCTTCTTGCCATCGCCCACATAGATGAATCTTTCAGCATCGCTTGGCTTTCGGCAGTTGAGGCAACCCTGCATGGACACACTAATGTTAGATGTTGCACCAGAGTCTAACCACCAAGTGTGTTCAAGTACAGAAGTTAGGTTAACTTTAGAACAAACCATAGCAAGAATTATACCTTTCTTTGCACGCCAAGCATGATATTTAGTATAACCCTGCTTTAGATGACCATCCTTCTTATAGAAGTAACAAGGGAATTCAACCTCTTGTTTATTTTGTTTCTTCTTTATGGATGGCTCAGTTGCAACTTATTTGCTCTTCCTTTTGTTATTCTTGACTTTAGGGGTCATAGCCAAATGAGCACTTTCTGTTCTATCTTCTTTCAATCTATCCTCCTCTTGCACACAATAGGAGATGAGCTTATTAAGGAACTATTTGTCCTTTTGACAGTTATAACTCACCTTGAACTGATTGAAGTGTGAAGGAAGAGATATCAGAATTAAATGCATAAGCACATCCTCAGATAGCTCTAACTTGAGTACTGTTAATCTCAAAACAAGATGAGGCATTTCATAATGTACTCCCTTATGCTTCCTTCACCTTTATATTTCATTGAGATAAGTTTTACCAAAAGCGTACTTGTTTCAGCCTTTTCATTTTTGGCAAACCTTTGCTTAAGAGTGTTAATAAAACCTTTAGCTGTAGTGGCCTGTTCTGATGTGCTATCCTAAAAAGCTTCTGGAACAGCACGCCTCATGATCATAAGACTCATGCGACTTGAACGATCCCACTTCTCATATTCCATCTTTTCCTCAATGGAACTGTTAGCCACAAGAGCAATGAGTTGTTCTTTCCTAAATGCAAGGTCTAGATCCATTACCCCAAGAATGATCAAAACGTTCTCTTTCCATTCTTTAAAATTTGTATCAGTAAGCATTGGTATGGAATTGATGCTAGCAGAAACATTGGAAGCAGGATTTGTAACTGAAATAATGGAATAAGCAAATGCTCACATCAGAACATGAATAGCATACTTAAGGTTTGATTCAAATTTTGGTATATTCCATCACACAAGATACCTAGTGCAACATAAATATTTAGTCTTTGGACATATATATTAACTTGCAAGTGGTAACCTTTATGTAGCAATCAAATTTTAACAATAAATTAAATCATGTCAAACTATATGTCTTACTTTGGTCTGACTTATTGTTCACATGGAAACTTGATAACTATTACATATTTGTCGCCACAGTTGCATACATAATTCGGCAAAATATTGACTTTCCTTTGGGCCAATCAATAGATGAATGAATTTTGCATACAGAAATTGTCTAGTTGTTCTGAATAAATTAACCTACATAATAGGGGTTGCTTTGGCAACATATTATTTTAATTAACCTATGCAGAACACTAGTTGGCCAGATTTGAATCAATTCATCTAACTTAAGAGGATATTTTAGAATGTCCGCAGTTTATAACATAATATTTTGAGATAATCCTCTCAAGCACAAAAATAAAACCACCCAAATAATATCAAGAATACGCGAGCATTGTCAGCGATAAAAGTAGTGGTTTAACAGGTAATAGGAGAAGCATTAGTTCTGTAGCTGTCGAATGTGCGTTCAACGATCCTGATCACAGAGAACTTTTCGACTGGTCCAAAAGTGGAAGCCAGTGAAGCCATCGGATGAGCATCCAACGATCCTGATGACAAGGAACTTTCACACTGGTCTAAAGGTGCTATGTCGTGAAGCCATCAGATGTGCATCCAACGATCCTGATAATAGGTGCCACCCAGTCGTGAGATCTTCATAATGCTTAGCCATTACATCTGTGCCATCCATTGTAGATACCTGATCGCCCAATTCCAAAAAGATGCTCGGAGATGATTGGACCAATGGCCAATAAACATTCAGACCGATGGCGGAATAACGTTTGGACTAGCCGAGTTGGATTTCCAGGCAAGGCAAGCAGACCAATGGCAATACAGTAAGAAACTTCTGATAGTAAGAAATCTAAGGCTGGATCCTAAGGCACCAAGGCAGATGCAACACGGCGATGAAGGCCAGAGTGGGCCGAAGGCCAACATGGTAGGGAGCCACTGTGGCGGCTGGAGCGATGCGGACGTGGTAGCACGAGATCACGCCTAGTAGCAAGCGACAAAGGGAGACAAGAAGTATATCCTAATCGATCTAATGACGATTAACCATCATAGCAGGTTGCAAAACACACATATACTGCTCTGATACCACTTGTTAGAATAAAACTAGCATTGATCTAAACTAGTAGACCAAAGAATCCAAGATCTCATATGCAGTAATAGCAGCACGCTAAGCATCTGTGAACACGGAAGCAAACCTCATGATGACGCCATCGTTGGTTTTGATATATTATCTGGAGTCGAAGAAGTGATGTTGCTCTTCTACTAGGGTTTGGTCTTTCTCATCAAAAGCAAGCCACAAGCTCCAACTACAGACAGAGATAGATTGGTATGGCCAATTACCCTAATGAGAGGACATGTCCTCTATTTATAGGCTTTAGTATCGAATTCTATCCCAGCCCATCAATAGAGATGGATTCCAAACCGGACTATACATAGATACGACATACGAATTTCAAGTTCATATTATCTTTATTAGATGCTCAGGCTCTTAATAAATACTTTAATTGATCACTTTATATATTTGAGTCATCTAAACTCATGTAGGTCCACATCATAGGAAAATAATCCAACAATTTTATCCCGCTAGGAAGAGTGTAAAGGACTTGCATAATGAAGGGCCACTTTGTGGTTGTGGTGCTCTGCTATGCTATCCTAGTATGCTATGCTGCGTTGAAGAGTCTAGTTAGTTACGGAATCTTTGCCAACTTTAGTAAAATTTTGACATTATGGCTCCTAAAAAGATGCTTTCAACTAACTATTACATCGAAATGCAGATGGAATAAGTGTTTTTTGAAAGCCACCGTAGTACCAAACAGAGCCAAAATACTTAAATTAAAATGTCATAGTTGCAGGTGGCATGTATAATTCATATAAAGTACAACATACCGTAGCTGAAATGATTGAATTCTTGCAACTAATTCTAAGGTAATTACATGAAGTTTTCAAGTCCTACAACAATTTCAGGCTGCTTGAAGGTTTGCTTCAACAGTGGCATCCAATGGCCAAAATTCAGACAGTGTAAAATAAACCACATTGTACACAAGTTTGCTTAGCACCAATGCAGATTACAAAGGCGCAGATAGCATATTCCAAAACCTTTCTGATTAACAAAGTATATCCAATCCTCCAACTGCTAGTTAGTGCATGGCCATGTTCCTGGTGACTAGCATGACCCTTTTGTGTCTCGTGTGGTTGCGATTCTTATTTCTAATATGTATTTAGGGCCTGTTTGGGAGAGCTCCACCAGCTCCAGATTCACGAAAAACAGATCCGGATCCACTTTTCCAAGCCAAACACCTCCAGCTCCAGCAGCTCCACCGTGGATCTGCTCCACCAAAACCATGGATCTGGCTCCAGGTCCACCAAATCCATGGAGCACCTCAAGGGGTGCTCCACCAAACTCAAGTTGGAGGAGTTGGGAAAAATTACCCACCATGCCACTGATTACACACAAAAAATGGTTCGATCTTTTATTTCCCTCTTCCCGTCGTTGCGCCCGTCCTCTCCACGCGCCATCTACACCCCCTCCACCGCCCAGCCGCGCGCCGTGCTCCGCCTCCTCCTCTACCGCGCCGCCTCCTCCCGGGCCGGCGCCGCCTCCCCCGCCTCCCGGGCCGGCGCCGCCTCCCCCGCGTCCGCCTCCCCCTTGGCCGGCGCCGCCTCCCCCGCGCCCGCCTCCCCCCGGGCCGGCGCCGCCTCCCCCGCCTCCGCCTCCTCCCGGGCCGGCGCTGCCTCCCCCGCCTCCGCCTCCGCCTCCCCCCGCGCCGGCGCCGCCTCCCCAGCCGCCGCTCCGCCTCCTCCTCTGCGCGCGTGCATCTCAGCGGGAGGAAGAAGAATGGAGCTCTCCACTGACGCGTGGGGCCCAGGTGGAAGTGAGATAGAGAGGGAGGTGGAGCTGTACCAAACACTTTGACGAATCCCAGATCCACGGTGGAGCTGCTCCACGGTGGATCCAGGTGAATCTGGTGGATCTAGGTGGATCTGGAGCTGGTGGAGCTCTCCCAAACAGGCCCTTAATTGATTGATGCCGCAAATTAAAGCACCCTTTGCAACCGATCTTTTCTCTCTTGATTGAGAGAGAGACCTTTGCAACCGATAATTCATGGTCCAGTTGAAATGTACTATACCTCTCCACCCTTTTTCGGCCACCCAGTCAAAATCGCCGTTATAGTACCAGTGCTACAATATATGTCGATGATGGCCTATATATACTCTATACCGCAATTACAATGTTGCAATATAATTCTACATATACTCAATTTTCAAGCGTCATTTTTTGATCCGACGATCAGGAGAGAGGCACGTACCACAGCACGGTTTATTACTTCACTAAAGCAGAGGATACAAATCTGCCGACCACAGAGCTGTGTGATAGTATTAAACATTGTGCCCTGATGGACCGGGTCGACGAGTCCACCAGTGCTGACGACGATGTTGGCAGGCAGGACAAAATAGGGCGTTGTTGTAAAGACTAAAGACTAAAGATAACTAACATGCGTCGATCATCCTCAGCCAACAGCGTAGCCGCAGGCCCCGCAGATCCGCAGCGCGTTTGCACCGTCAATACACAATCCAGGCAAAGCAGGCTAAGGAACCGGGCCAGCTAGCCTTCGGTTGGACCTAGGGTTTACACTTTGCTTTCGTTGCTATTATAACTAGCTTTTAAATAATGTGTTAATATACTAAACTTAGTTATATTAACTAAAATCATATATAATTATTTCTCTTTACGTATATCTCTTATAAATAGACAGAATTCAAAAAATATAAGTCAAAAATCAAGGTAGCCTAAAAATCCCAGAGGTACATATATGTAGCCGTCACGCTTTCCTATCGATGTGCTTACTGCTGCTAAAAAGTGAGCTAAGTCTGCACCACTTTCACGGTTAGATAGCGGGGTAGCTCGACAAGAAATTTTTTTAGAGGAGCTCAAAAAGAATTTTAAACCAAATAAGAACCCTGAAAGAAAAAAGAAAACTTTTTAGGAACGTAAAGGAGAGGTCCGTGCCTTTGTATTAAGACGGAGAAAATAGACCGCAAAACAGTTGATTGTCCTGCCAGAAACGGGCTCAGGTTTTCGGCGCGGCTAGATGAGAAACCATCTAAGACATCCTTGCCAAATAAAAGGAACAATATAAAACAGGGATCGTTTGAAATATGGCTATCTATCTATTTATCTATATCTATACTAATTAGAAGCTCTTTCAAAAGTCACGTGTTAACTCTAAAATGTAAAAATCTAAAAATTCCTATATTAATTAGATAAAAAATAAAAAAATTTCACGTTAGTTAGAGAGAAAAAAAATCTAACCCGTCCAAATGGTAAATTCAAAAAGGTGATGGCTTCGATTTAGGCCCCGTTTGGCACGGCTCCACTTTACAAATGGAGCTGTTTTTTTTACTTCACAAGTGGAGCCGGGTGAAGCTACTTTTTTCAGCTCCTTGGGTGGAGCTACTTTTGTCTCAGCAGGTTTTAAGGAACTCCTTGGGTGGAGCTATTTTGTTTTACCCCGTTTGGCACAAAACAGCTCCAAACAGCTCCAAGGAGCTGATGGTGGAGCTGTGCCAAACGGAGCCTTAATGGATGCTCGAAGCACCGTTTTTATTATCGCAATCGGTAACAAACATGTTTTTTTAGGTCCGTAACAAACATGGATTCCTCATGTTTATCTGCATGTAGTGGAGGCAAAGAAACTGAGGCGGCGTGCCTCGGCTTGTGGCTTTTGATTGAAATTGTATATATATCGATTGTTAGCTTTTTAAAAAAATAGAAAAAATAAAAAAACAATTATATCATTGTAGACAATGTAAAGAAATAAAGATAAAAAAGATAAAAAAAAATTAAAATTAAAAGTTGATGTATTTTAAGTGGTTTTTTATTTAAATAAGCTGAAAGTTAAAAAAACAGAAAGTGTAGACATTTAGAGTTATGCATGTATGCGGCCTGCATGTGCTCAGAAACGTACCAGGGAAGGTCCTCCATGTTCGGTGACAATTGTTTTCCTTCCTTTTCTCTACAGCTTCTCACAAACGTGAACATTTATGCATAACCCTATTAAAATTTATATTTCAATAATCGATTTCTACAAAAATAAACTTCATTTTTATGCAAGGTAAAAAGAATATTAAATTTTCGAGACTACGTTACTATAGAAGTTCTAGTAGATGAGCAGCTAAGAAAGAATTTTAATCTTGAATTTTTTTTTCTAGAAAAGTGTGGTTTAACGGTAAGAAAATACTGTGATCCATAAATTTTCGAACTCACAAAAAATAAGTTTTGAAATTGTATCTGCGTAGGAAGTTCCAGTAGACTCTTCTCCGAACTAACTAAAAAAATAATGCTAATATTTATCAATTTTTTCATGCATGCAAACTATGATTATACAAATATATTATAATCCTTTGGATCTACATAAAAAGACTAAAATATTCGGAAAATAACTAGCTGTGCAGGCACACGGGTTGTAAAGAACTTTGATTAGCATAGGTCGTGTATCGAGCAAGATCGACCTGAAATTAATTATTACCTCTAGTCCGAAGTATATATTGTTATGGCTCCATGTATATAACTACTTAGTCAAAGTAGTCAATGCCTTAGCGTTTTTACGTATGTTTGCCCCTGTAAATTTTATACACCTCTAACTAATACTACTATCGATAAGCATTTAGTACGAGTATCTTCTGAAGGAAAATTAATTTAAAAAAACAAGGCGACAAGTATCTGCAAACCTAAACCATCCTGCAGAAAATACATCCAGCTTGGACTAGAGGCCGTAAGCTTTTCGGACAGATTGGCTTGTAAGACTGAAGTCAACACAACCTGAATTTTGCTCAGAATAGAAGGTTTCTAACAACCGATCGATATTCCCTTTCGGTGGGCTCATGATTGACACAACAAGTTACCGGTAAATTAAACTTGCTGCAAATATGCAGTATAGTTGTGGCTTTCTGCAAATGATGGGTAACCTAACTTAGTTGTGGCTTTCTGCAAATGATGGGTAAGCTAACTTAGCCCGTACTCCCGGTGGCTGAACCGGGTGTACAAGGGCATCAGCCATTTTCCTTCTTCTGCAGGGCTACCACATATATAGCCAAGCCACGGCAACGGGACGGGAGGCAGCGGAGGCAACCAATTAACCCAGCTACTGGATTCAAAGCCTCTCTGCCTCATCTTTTTTCCTCTCCATTTATGTGTCTTTCTCCCTCAACTTCCAAAGGCTTCACACAAGTAAAGTAAGGAATTATTGCCCAATTAGCTTAGCTCAACCCCCACACCTACTACATAGTTCATACTTGCCTCTTTCCTTCCTCCCTCCATCTATAAATACACACTGCCCTCCTGCCTCCCTCCCTCCCCCTTCCCTCCTCGCTTGAGCTCGTCTCCCTCGTCGATCACAACAATGGCGTTAGCATTGGTGAGGTCAAGGAGAAGCTTGCTCTGTGCCCTCCTCTGCATCCTTGTCTCTTCAGGTAATGCGCGCGCGTGTGCGCATTCTGATGTGTTCTGAGACCCATTACGGTTCTGAAACTGTGGTCGCGAACCGAACAGGAATTGTATATAGGTAAGTTGCATGTATGTAGGCTTGATTTCTTATTTGGTGGAATAATTCGTGCAGAGGCTGGCGTGCTTAGATGCGCGACGGCGCTGGGCATCAACTACGGGCAGGTGGGGAACAACCTGCCGTCGCCGCCGCAGGTGGTGTCGCTGCTGTCGTCGCTGCACATCGGCAAGGTGCGCATCTACGACGTCAACCCGCAGGTGCTGGCCGCCTTCGCCGGCACGGGCATCGAGCTCATCGTCACCGTGCCCAACGACCTGGTGAAGCCCATGGCCGCCAGCCCGAGCCAGGCGGCGCAGTGGCTGGCGGCCAGCGTCAAGCCCTACTTCCCGGCCACGCGCGTCACGGGGATCGCCGTCGGGAACGAGGTGTTCACCGACGACGACGAGTCGCTCAGGGCCAGCCTCGTGCCGGCGATGCGCAACCTGCACGCCGCGCTGGTCCAGCTCGGCATGGACGGGTACGTGCACGTGTCCACGGCCAACTCGCTCGCCGTGCTCGCCACCTCGTACCCGCCGTCGCAGGGCGCCTTCACGCCGGAGGTGGCCGGGCTCATGGCGCCCTTCTTGCGGTTCCTGGCCGACACCAACGCACCGTTCTGGATCAATGCGTACCCATACTTTGCCTACAAGGATGACCCTACAAGGTACGTATACGCACGGGCTCAACTTCCCTTTTCGTTTTTCTTTTCCGAATAGTTTTACTGCAATTGAATGCAAATTGCACCGATATTTTGAATTTTTGTTTGCATAAAGAAAGATTAAGCATGCGAAGAATGTTTTTTTCCTTTCTTGCGAAATGGCATAAAAATATTTTGATTTTTTTATCTTCAAAAACAATCGAATGTTCTATAACACTTCTCTTTTTTCTTTATTACAAAACCGCGTAAAAAAAACACTCACCAACAAGTGGACTCTCTAGTCGGCTCTGTCTCATTAGGCCAACAAGTGGTAAACAGTACGTGCTATGAAACAATCCTACACGTAACTATCCTCTTTTGCATTTTTATACCCATCTGTTTAAAATGGTTATCATTGTGCATAATTAACCAACACAACCGTTGACTGATGTTACTTGACCAACATATATATATCAATATATGTGTGTGGGTCAACTGACGAACGGAGTCTCTTACTTTATCAAAAAGGCAAAATGGTAAATGGTAAACGGAGTCTCTTAAATTTAATTATATTAAAAAAACTTTCAATAATTACGGTAAAAAATCAAACAGTATAATTTAAGCTAAAATGTTAAACTTTAAGCCCACTTGAGCACTACGCGCGCACTAGAATGCCTTTAGGCTATGTCAGCGTCTCAGGTGTGTCGTGCGTGCCACGTGCAGGGTGTCCCTCGACTACGCCCTGTCGAACCCGTACCACGTCGGCGCGGTGGACCCCTACACCCGGCTGCAGTACACGAGCATGCTGTCCGCGCAGGTGGACGCGGTGACCTTCGCCGCCGCGCGGCTGGGCTACGGCGGGATCGCCGTGCACGTGTCGGAGACGGGGTGGCCGTCCAAGGGCGACGCCGACGAGCTGGGCGCCACCGTGGAGAACGCCCGCGCGTACAGCCGCAACCTGGTGGCGCGGCAGATGAGCAACGAGGGCACGCCGCTGCGGCCGCGGCAGCGGCTGGAGGTGTACCTGTTCGCGCTCTTCAACGAGGACATGAAGCCCGGCCCGACGTCGGAGAGGAACTACGGCCTCTACCAGCCCGACGGCAGGATGGTCTACAACGTCGGCCTCGTGGAGCAGCAGACGTCGGCCGCGTCGCTGTCCCTCGCCGCGTCCCCGGCTGGCAGGACGGTGAGTGCTTGGTCTAATTTTCGCTTCTTTTAATCATGGTGCATTTCCTTTTTTTTCGGTCAAATATTTTTTTTGGTTTAGTTTCATGTTGTGATTTTTGCATGCCAACTTGTTTGTCGATCTATATATATATATACGTTGCATTTTGTTCATGCTTAGGTAGGATCGATCAAGGTCAGATTTTGTATATAGCTCGGTTCCATACACCTTACAAAAGGAAACTTTATAGATCGTAAGTACACTAATGAGCTACAGAGTTCATCTATCCTATCAGACTGATGATCCTAACCAAAGTGCTTAAGCATGTGTCATGTGCGCATAGTTTAGTTTTAAGCAGAGTACAACGTTTGACATGGAACTATTGTCAGAAATCTGGTACTACATATCAGGATCACATCTTTTTCAGTCAGTCAGTCAATCAGAGAGAGAGAGATATCACCGTGATGTTTCCCTTTAAAGATTTGCCTTCCCCACAGCAACGTCATCCAATGGACTAGCCGGTTTGGTGCTATGCACGTGTGGAGCACTGTTGGGCCAAGCTGGACTTTGAAACATGAAAAAGTCTCTGTCCAAATGGAAGTGGTCCATGACCATGATGCGTATCATATTACAAGATCATTAGACAAACCACTGGGCTGGTTACATTCATGTGCAATTTGCATGCGTGAATGAGAGATGACACCCTTGGCAAGAAAAACTAGCCAGAGCAAGCACGCAGCTAGTGTCTGAGGCATAGGTTTTTCATTGACCTAGCTGCATTGCACAGTTATTCTTTCCCTTGTTTTCACTTAAAGTGCTAGACTGCAAGGATCATCTAGTCACTCCATTCACCAAAAAAAAAAAGGCACAAAGGAAGCATGGCTTATAAAGGGATCATGCTTATCTAGTGTCACAAAAAAATTTAGCCTTTGCACACGGGCGAGTTCACACTGTCTACTTGGAAGAAATGCGGCCTTGCACAAGTCAAATTTGTAAGGCCGTCCTTTTTTAATATGATCACCAAGAAGAGGAGATTTGTACGTATTCCTTGTGCATTTGTGCACACAAGAATGATTCCAAAGTGTTCTTTTGTGCCGCGCTAGCTTTTCTCACGGTTTAGTATCTTGAGGGGCAAACTTTAATGATTGGGCAATCGGCGTTAGGTGTATATGCGATTGTTCTGACCAAATATTATCTCGTAGTGAAGCAAAATGATGGCTGATAATTAGGCCCCGTTTGGCACGGCTCCACTTCACAAGTGGAGCTATTTTTTTTGGCTTCAGCTCCACGAACAGCTCCACCGGTGGAGCTGGAGCTGTTTTGTTAGACTGTTTGGCAAAACAGCTCCACCTGTTTTATCATGCATGGTTGAGAGATGTCAATTGTCCAATATACCCCTGTCTATTTGGCTTGTAGTAACATCAAGAGCTGTATGTTTCTACATGATTTTTCATCCGAGTAAATTTGAATTGAAAAAAAAATTAAAAAAGGACAAAAAAGGACAATGCAGCATGTATATACTAGAAAATATTCCATCCTTGACTGAAAATCATGGTGAACAGAAAATCAGGAAACAAAACATACAACATCCTGAGAGAGTGTATCTCTGAGAATTATTGGGTTCAGGAAGTACTGCTGTATCTCTGAGAGAGTGTGAGAAACTACCAGAGCCAAAGGGTGTCCCTATACAGTAACCACGTATATACAGATCATGATGCAAACTATGCATGAGCAGTAGTTGAGGAAAGCAGCGATGGCATATGCAAGTGTGTGCAAGCTAGCAGAACTCCATGGTAGCTCACCAACTTTTCAGACTGCTTGTACTCTCTAACCTATCAGCTAAACTTTGTCATGGCACACAATAGTTTGATGTTAAATCTTAAGATACCCAAATAGTTTGAAGAACAGAGGGGAACGGGAGAACGCGACGAATCGATGGCCCCGATGGCTGTTTTGGCCCCGATGGCAGCGGTGTAATTTCACGATGGATGCAGGGCAGTTTGATGCGGGCATTTGGGTGGAGCCGGGTGAAGCCACTTTTTTCAGCTCCTTGGGTGGAGCCACTTTTATCTCAGCAGGTTTTAAGGGGCTCCTTGGGTGGAGCTGTTTTGTTTTACCCCGTTTGGCACAAAACGGCTCCAAACAGCTCCAGGAGCCGATGGTGGAGCTGTGCCAAACGGGGCCTTAGTCTAAAAAAATCACCGAAAGCAGTTATGGTCATATTTTCACGAAAAGATCGGAGGCATTATTCTTTATTGCTCAGTTCGGCAAACTAGAAATGCTTGGTAATCTCAGTAAAGAAAATCACACAAGATTTAAGGAAATTAGATTCTTTTCATTTGAAGTAGAACAGATTTAGGGTAGGTTCTTCTCATTTTGAGGGTAGATTCTGATTCATGTTAGTAAGTACTACCCGGCCATTTATATATTTCCTATTTTTATGAACTAGCTATGTCTAACAATTAAAGTATCATCATTTCTGATGCAGGATGTCAAGGACGACTTTGCCCGCCTGTGCCTCTTGTCATCTTTGGCCATCCTACTTACCTCCCAGGCTGTCTTACCGGTATAACGAAAGCACCCAGTAGCGTCCAAATGCAAGCTCAACAATGGGAGCTTTTGGCGCAAGTAAAATGCTCTTTTGTGGACCAAAAGCCTCCAATACCAAAGGGGAGATGCACCATTAAATTAAAGGTATTGCCCTGTTGCCATCTTATCCTGCATGACACAGCCTCCTTTGTTGTAGCTTTATATCCCCAAGCCCCAGCCATCCAAGAGGGAAAATCCCTTTTCTTTCCCTTTCACATGTCCTTCCTTCCTATAATCCTATGGGCTACCACATCAAAAGAAAGAAAAAATCAGAAAATGCCAATGTACACGGCACTGTGGTGTGTGTGATTCTCTCTGCCTTTGCGCTGCCAAACTGTGGTGTTAGGCTTTTTGCCAATGCCAATGTGCATAGTACGATTGATTCGTTTATTTATTGGAAACTCAACTCCCTTCAGCTGATGATCACTCCCGTTGGGACGATCAGTTGATATGAGGGGTCTGCCATTGATGTAAATAGCTGAAAAAAATGAACATGTATATGCTTCTCACTGTAATTTGTTTAGTTGGGACTATTGAGAGATCAATATTCTTCTTATTCTTTCTATGAACAATGTTGCGCATTCAGACAGCTTCAGGGTTAAGTAGTTCTTCTGCTACTGTTAATAAATGGAGTGAACAAGAAGCTCTACTCTCAAGTGAGACTCTTCTCTGCTTCCATTCAGGGTTAAGGTGGACAACTGTTGCTGGAGATAATTGCACAAGTGGATGCTGAGTAAAAGCGTGGGAGTAGGAACCATAATAGATTAGATAAGTTGAACGATGAAACACGGCATTTAGCAGATTGATTTCAAAATTCAATGGTAGATTGTCATTCTTGGGTGACTGCATGCAACTGAGACCAACAAACGAATTCATCCCACATGAAACCTCAAGTTTGTACGACTAACAAAATACTACTACGATGTTACTATGCTCAACAGCCACTCCCATATCTTCCTGAACACATCAGGATAATTGACTCCTCACACGCACACCTATATAGATATGACTAATTCGCTTCAAGCAACCAAACAGAACAAAGTATTAAAAGTTCTACCAAAGGAGAGGCATTTTCAAATTAATCGGACATCATATTTCATATTTGCATCATATTTGTCTCAAACTTTTTGTTGCATTTCCATCCATTACAAGGTGGTGTGTTATTGTAGTCAAAATAGGATTATAGAGTATAATCCTCACCAGCTGACAACATAGCATGCCTCACAGTGGCGGACCTAGGATTTTACCAAAGAGTATGTCGCACCAAAATTTTCATATGCAATTCGGTAAAATCATTTGCTAATTCGGTAAATAATTGTAAAATTTGCACCGTAATTTGGTATACAGGCACTAAATAATATGATAAATCTTAAATTCAAGGATTAAGTTGGAAACTTGCACAAATTACAATATAAATAGTTCAAACATCATACTAATAGTCTCAAATATACATAAAAGAGACTTACAATACTATTTGTCTGACTTTTTTGGCCCACACTTTCTAAAGGACATGAAAGTCTCGATTTCCCATAAGGCACATAATCACCGTCCATAGCAGGAACTTCAACACCATGTTTATCACAAAACGAAGTGACCCTCTCAAGAAACTTATCCCAACTATCAGACCTCAATTGTTGCATTATGTTCTTTGCCATATTAACAAGTGAGATTGCATTAAGAATATCTTGCTCCCTTCTTTGCAAACACTCGGATAATTCATTTGTGTATCCAAGAATAACAAACATTAAATGTACAAAGAAAACAAATTTAAAGATCTGTTTATATTTTCTATATATATATATATATATACATTGAATATAGTGCATCCAAGAGCAGTTCACTGTCCACGTTAAGTGAATCTGAATGCGCTAGCTCATCAATCAGAATTTTAATCAGGTACGTCAGATATATATATATATATATATATATATATATATATATATATATATATATATATATATATATATATATATATATATATATATATATATATATATATATATATATATATATATATATATATATATATATATATATATATATATATATATATATATATATATATATATATAGTTGAGTAAGTTTAGGCTCTGTTTTAGGAGTATACGAGTCCTTAAACGTAACTAGGATAAACAGCTAGCTGTATCTTACGCGGTATATTTTGTGTGTGATTTGCTCCTCTTTTAATTTGTCCTAACAAGTGGTATATTAGAGCTATTTTGTCGCAACAAAAAGCAAAACTACAACACCGTGGACACAATGGAATGACGCGCCTTAATTCAAGCGGGACTTACAAAGGACGCATATATCAATACAGATTGACATGCTGAATGCAGGCTAGCTCAAACACAAAGAAACCAAAAAGAATCCAAAATCGATGGAGAACTAAAGAAACACAAGCTAAAATACAATAATAGATGCAATAACAATGGCGTGCCAGCTAATGCAGAGACGTTCAAAGCTTCCTCCCGGGCCCATTCTTGTTGACGAAGCGTGCCCAATGCCTGGGCTGTGCCCCGGCTTCGTCGGACGGAAGCCGTCGACGTCGTCCATGGGGGCTTCATCGCCATGAATCTCCGACGAGGGAGACACAGCGCCCTCGACCGTTCCCTTGGAGAGGTGGTACTGAGTTTGGCTGGGCCCAGGGTATGCCGTGGCTCACCTGGCATATCCTGTGGGTCCGCCCCTGATGCCTCATATTCACAAACGGTCCATCGTACTCCAGTTTGACTAACCATCCCAATTGCCCTCCACACAATTGTGCGTCTAGATATTAAAAAAAATATTTTTGTTTGCAAAAAAAAGTTATATTTGCTATACATCTGTACTACTTATGGTTGGAAACATAGAAGATTTATCTAACCTCATATTTATAAGAAATAATTGTTTGACGAGTTTTTGTACAAATATTTCTAAGATAAAGCATTATGTCTCATATGGCTACGAGGTCGAAAGCACCTAAGTATGAACTTCTAAGGTCCGATACAACCACGTTGAAGATGAGCATGTACTACGACCATGCCTACTCAAGTACCTACTTGAGCACCTGCTACGACCACGTTTTGACGAGCATGTTATACGACCATGTCTGCTCGAGCACCTGCTACGACCATATTTTGCGACCACATCTTTGACCACATGGAATGTCAAGTACGTTCTTCAACTATGTTTGGGTGAACCACATCCATGTTGTGTCAACTGTGATGCTTTGACCTTAGCACCTCATTACGACCACAAGTACTGTGGCGATGTGCCTCATACAACCACGTTTTTGATCGATTGCAAGACGTGTGGCTAATTTATGGAAACCTATGCCCAGGGATGGAAAGAAAAGGATTGATTCGGGATGCATCGTCTTCATAATGAAAAGATGATCGCACTGTATCCCCATCCGATGGAAATAATCCTTAACAAATTTTTTGATATGGAAAGCAAAGTTCGAAAAAGTAACTAATCCGTAGTCAATCAGGAATCTTATCTCAATTTTAAATGGCATGATCGGCACCGCTTAGGAGCCGCGTACGATGCCTATGGCCCTCGCCCCCGCCAATAAAAGGGGGAGCACATCTGCTCACCAAAGGGAGGGGACAAGAGAGAGGACAGAGGAGGAAGCCGAGACTGAAGTAGAGGAGGAGAAGAACGAAGAGAAGATATGCCACCACCGTTAACACGCGTACACGAAGAAGAGATCCGCGGAGTAGATCCAAAGAAGAAGGAAGGAAAAGCCAAAGAAAGGCCTGAGGAAATGATCTATACAAACCCAAGCCATGGCATCCCGTGTTCAATACGGTAAAAAACATCCTCTTCTCTCTTCCTTTTGCATCTACCTTATCTGTAGATGATGAACAGTGGCTACGATAGCAATGTCGCCAAGAAACTATGACTGCTACTAGTACCACCACTAATCAGGTGCCCCGGGGCTCGCTGAGTTGCAGCCCGTAACCCTAGTGCCGAAAACGTCGAGATTGTTGTTCGTTTTCTGAATCACCGAGTTTGAAGTCTCCTCACCCCAATGCGTGGCGAGTGCCCCAGCTAAGCTGAGCAACCGCAACAATCTGCTAGGCGAGGAGCACGGGCGCTTTCAATCGCCCATTGTGCTCAGGCATTTCGACTACCTGTGATATTCGAGCGCTTATAATCACCTACAACATTCAGCCATCTCCGATTATTGGTCATAATCGAACGCCTCCGACTGCTTCTCGTGGGCAGGCATCTCTGACCGCTCGCAAAGTCGAGCGCCTCCGATCGTTTACTATGAGCATGCCCTTCGACCACCCGCAATGTTGAATGCCTCCGATCGCACCTGTGGGTAGGTGTCTCCGATTGCTCACAATGTCGAGCGCCTCTAATCTCTTCATGAAGACAAACGTCTTCGACTACTCACCGAAGCCGAACGTCTTCGATCGCTCGTCGAAGCAGATTGCCTCCAACTGCTCCTCAAAGACAGACACTCTGATCGCTTCTCGAAGACACGCACTCCGATCGCTTGCCAAAATCGAGTGCCTCCGATGGACGCTTCTGACCGCTCATTGAAGCCGAACGTCTTCGATCACTTGTCGAAGCCAAACGCTTCCGACCGCTCCTCAAAGACGAACGCATACGACCACTTGCCGGAGTCAAGCCTCTCCAACCGCTTCATGAAGGCGGTCCTCTCTGTATGCTTGTTAAAGCTGAGTGCCTTCGACTGCCTTGGGTGCTCAAGTGTTGCCAACCGCCCGTTGTACGCATACTACAGATTTTCGATCATGGTGCTTCAGTACTCCAACAAGTACTCTCCTACGACCAGGCTTCATAAGTGCCCCATTCAACTCTATTCTACAGTACTTTTATGAGTACACCCTACAGCCATGGTGCTACTGTGATGTTCAATCATGGTGCTACAGCACTTTCTTACGACCACGGTGATATGGTGATGATCGACCTCTAGGGCTACAGTACCTTTATGAGTACGTCCTACGACCATGTGCTACAATACTTCAGCGAGTACATCCTACAACCTATATGCCATGGTACTTTATGAGTACGTTGTACGACTACCGTGACTGTCGACCACGGATGTCTTCTAGTGGGTTTCGACCACAGACATCTCCTGATGGGTTTCGACCATGAACATCTTCCGATGGGTTTCAACCACGGTGGATTTCGACCACAGACATCTTCCGATGGGTTTCAACCACGGCGGGTTTCGACCATGGATATCCTCTGATGAGTTCGACCATAGTGACTTCCGACCCTGAACATCTACTGATGGGTTTTGACCACTGTGATTGTCAACCACGAGCATCTTCCGATGAATTCGACCACAGTGACTTTTGACCACAAAGCGCTCCCAGTGGAGTTCGACCATAGTGACTTTCGACCACAGGTATCTTCTGTTAGATTTCGACCATTGTGGACTTTCGACCACAGACATTTCTCAATGGGTTCCGACTGTGATGACCTTCGACCACGTGCGACATGCGATGGATTTCGACCATATGATTCTTGACTACTGATATGTCATAGACACCGATTCTTGCAACCATTATTGTCAGATGGTCATGCTAGACGTTAATCATGCATACATCAAATCACTTCTGTTGTGTTTGTTCAATACCAACGAGGTCGAATGGCACGGGCGGGCACGGTCAGTGTAATGACCTCGCCATCAACAGCCTCATAGACCGACGAGGCTATGGATAATACCAACGTCCACACCTTCATTAACCATTTATCCTTGGTATAGAGAACATAAAGCGAAGACTGAAGACGACGACCAATGCGTAGATTAATCGGAGGTATTCCGTGGATTTATCCTGCGGATGTAATTAACCAGGAGCCTTCCGAGACCTCGGGAACCAGGACACCACATCATCTATGTCAGATCTGCTACACAAAGCAGGCTACGAAACGCATATATATAAAGGGAACTTGTAATTTTGTTCTTCTCAAACGAATGAATAAATACATATTTTTCCTACTTTTGTTATGTTTGTTTATTTTTATGTACTTTAATACGCTAGCACGTTCACACCTTATAACCCTAAGGCAAACAATCCATGAGCGATTTCTCGCGTCAAACAATAATCTGTAGATACATTCAGAAAATGATTCGGTTGCCTCCCGCAAGATGCCTAGTTAAGTTCATTAACTCGATCTGTTAGTTTCTTGCTTTGACCTTTTTTTTTTTTGAAAAGTTCTTGCTTTGACCTTTTTTTTTTTTGAAAAGTTCTTGCTTTGACCTTGTTAGGCCGGTTCGGATGGAACAGAATATCCAAAGGAGAGCAAGTGGTACGGGCGAGTGGTATGGTCGATCAGGCCTTCCGTTTCGTATACTCGACCCTTAATAACAATTTTTCTTATGCAGGGTACATGATATTTATATTTTTCAGAATTTTTTTTCTTGCAGAAGGCTTATATGAGCACGAACTAATGTATCGGTTTTCGATCTAATATATGAATTTATCGGTTTTTAAACTTATGTATAAATTATCACTTATGTTGAACTTGTATTGTGTCGACTATCGTACTTAAGTAATCTAGATGAATTACACACACTATCTGCCTATATTATTAGTTTTTTGATTAAAAACCATCGTGTATCCATCCCAATGGTACCATACCCAAAACTTCAAATATTCCGAATTTGTATTCGTATTTTGCCTTACCGTATCCGACTCCAAATTCGGGGAAAAAATGGGTTACGATACTAAATGTAAATCGTGTAAATTCTTTTCTTTTTCTCTGGATTAATGAAAATTTTCTAGGATTTTTTCGTATATTGTAGGCCTTTCCAACCCTTAAATGCTAAGAAAATACATTCAATCTCACTAGTTTTTTTATCGTGAGACTTAAATGAAAAAATGGCGAAACTAATATTCACTAAAATTTGTCTTTTTCTTTTCTCCTGATATACATCGCTTTTCCGGTTGACATTTTGCAGGATGCTTAATTATATTATACCCTATCTAAACAATTTTTTTAAAAAAAATTGTAACCATTCGTATCATTTGCCAAGAAGTGGGAGTATGGGTAAGGACGAAACATGCTTGGAGCACAACAAATACTCTTGTTGTGTTTCCCTCTCTCTCTCTCTCTCTTTTGGCTTGTGAAGATTGGTGGGCCTAGTTTAAGATTTGATCTTGAATAAAGACTAAATTCCCTAAATTGGATGCACCTGCCATGGTGAGAGAATCGAGAACCATGTTCTGATAGCTTAGCACAACGAGAACGACGACTCTGCAAGTTTATCCACGACGGCATGGGAGAATTCCATGGAAGTGCTTGGACCTTGGCTGGTGATCAGGTTGCCATCAACGACAACTCTGTTCTTGCATTCGCTTTGGTCTGCAAGTTTGTTCCACGTAGCAGGATAGAATGTCACGGTGGATCGATGATGTATTTGAACCCTATTCTCCTCGCTTAATTGAACAGGCAGAGTTTCTGCCATCTGTTAAAAAGTAGGGTAGGATGTAACCTTCTTTCCTGATGTAAACACGGGATGTGTAAGTTACACAAACGTCTCTGCATGTTTGTTCCAGTAGGATTTATGTTTCTCACACATGCACAGCCACTTTATTCCTTAATTATTTTTTCTCTCTGCGATTAATGGAGGAGGAAAGGAAAAAAAAATGGATTCTAAGATGTGTGAAGAGGAGGTAACGGAGAAAGGGTGGTCTGCGTTGCTTGGGGCCTTCGCTTTGTGCGGGCTGCCTTTGTTCTTTGCCTTTGCCCTGCCAAACTGTATGCCGATGTACCTAGTACGATTGATTCGTTTATATTTAGCTTGAGGGTAATAGGCATAGAGCCTGTTTGATATGGCTGTGATTTATAGTTTTTTTGCTGAAATTTTTGAATTTTAGCTGTTTACGACAGAGATTATGGAGAGAGATACTTGCTTGCGATTTTGGTTGATACAGATGTTCGGCTTTTAACGTGTACTACAATTAACTTATAGACCCCGTCTTGAGAAAATACTCTGTTTGAAAGTTAGGTACTATAGTAAAAAACCAAAAGCCGCTTTTAGAAGCTGTTAAAGAACAAGCCCATATTCTTTACGGCTTCTAAAAGTGGTTTTTGGGTTTTGTTATAGTACCTAACTTTCAAACGGGGTATTTTCTCAAGACGGGGTTTATAAGTTAATTATGGTACACGTTAAAACTCCAATATCTCTACCAGCCAAAATCGCAAGTGGGTATCTCTCTCCGTAATCTCTGTCGTGAACAGTCCAAAATTTAAAATTTTCAAGTAAAAGTCATAAGTCACAGCCATAAGCCAAAAAAAGAACAAGCCCAATATTGTTTGCTTACTGCCAAGAACCAAGCTGCTACGGCTGTTTCTTAGTTCAAAATCTCTTTTACTAACTGGATTAAAAGAATTAATAGATCTCTTCTGTCCAAAATGGGAATGGAGAGATCACGGGCAGATCTAGAATTTTATCATGCCCCGGACAGGGGATAATCAGAGGCCACGATTACCTAAGCTGAAAGGAATAAATTATACACTTGATTTATTTGGACTTAGTTGAGCTTTATATTGATAAATATCACAAGTCTCAAACTGGAGCCGAGGTTTGGATCCACCCTAGAAGGGATGACTGATCCTCTTCAGCAAATAAACTATCCTCATAAAAAGGCTGAACAATAATCTCTACTCTCAAGTCTCGTTAAAGACTCCTTTCTACTTTCACTGAGGGTTAATGGGCTTTTCTGCCGGCCAGAGATTGTTACACACGTGGATGCTGAGTAAAAGGCTGGAACAGATTGTTACACAAGTGGATGCGGAGTAAAAGGCTGGAACTGTACATGATTACACAAGTTGAACGACGCAACATCTCTTCTAGCGCTTAATTTCGAGGGTAGAATGTTGAACTGCATGCAACTGAGATCAAGAACCGAATTCATCCCACGTGACCAGTCCGCTCAAACGAAATACTCAGTTTATAGAGCTAACCAAATACTAACATGTTACCATACTCATCAGTCTCAACACAACGCCCACGTTCCTAAACGCATCTGAATTATTTGCTCCTCACCAACACATACATATACATAAGACTAGAATAAGCCGCTTCAACAAACCGTTCATCTGAATCATTTGCTCCTCACCAACACATCCATATACATAGACTAGAATAAGCCGCTTCAACAAACCAGTCTACAGACTAGCATCCAAAATTCATGAACAATCGGGCATCAGCTTTGCATCACATTCGTCTCAAACCTTTTTCATTGCATTTGCACCCATTACAAGGAGCAAGTGTTATTGTAGTAAAAAAGGATTATTATAGAGTACATTCCACACCAGCTAAGAGCATGTTATACCTCATATTTACACACAGTCCCATCATACTCTAGTCTGACTAATACGTAGCGACAGAACTCATATGAAGACCATGGTTTTGGCCAGCTCAACGGCCCTCTCCCGACCAAAGAGCTTCTCCACGATGGCAAGCGAGAATTCCATAGAAGTGCCTGGACCTTGGCTGGTGATCAGGTTGCCATCAATGACAACTCTGTTCTTGCATTCGCTTTGGTCTGCAAGTTTGTTCCACATAGCAGGATAGGATGTAGCCTTCTTTCCCTGATGTCAAAACAGGATGTCTTTAAGTTACAAAAATGTTTTTGCATGTTTGTTGCACTAGGATGTTTCTGCACTTTTTTCCACTGGGATTTAATGTTCATCTCGTACTATACCTTTAGCAGGCCATGTGGTTCAATGGCAATTGCTGGGGAGGCACATATAGCTCCATACAGTTTGTTTGCCTCAGCTTGCTTCTTGATCAAACCAATCAGTTTATCTGATTTAGCATATGCTTGGGCACCACCAAGACCACCCTACCAAAAAAGTGGAAGGTCATAAGATCTGAAAGATATAAGCTACCAAGTTTATCTATCAAACTTACAGATAACAAAATGAGATCATATTGTTGCTTAAGAGCATCATCCAATAGCACATCAGCAACCATCTTCACTTTCCTGGATGCAACAATCTCCAAAGTGTCTTCCACGGATGCAACAACAACATTTGCTTTTGCCCTTCGGAGAATGTCAATGATCATAGTTGCTTCCATCTCTTCTGTCCCATTAGCAATTGGTACAAGAATCTGCAACAGGAAAACAAGATCTTGAGATATGAAAGAAAACAACACAAAATTGGAACTCAAGTGTCGAACAATTTGCAAATAATAGAAAGCAGACAAGCAACGAGGGTAAGTGTACCCAAATAACCACATGAAACATCAATAATGCTTAACAACATAAATGAATTACTGGTTAAGAAAACAGCACTTTAATTGCTGACTACTGGGCTACTGGGCTAATGTAATGTAGTCTTTAATCATGCGCTAATGAGCATTGCATAACTGATGTTTCATAATGAACATTGCTACCTGAGGTGCTACTTAGATGGTTTCACCAGGAATCACAAAATAATACATAGTATGACATGAAACAAAAGCAAATGAATGCTAAATGGAACACAAAGGTTTCATAATGAACATTGCATACCTGAGGTGCTTCTCCAACATTCCACCTAGTTAAATTCAGCTCCTTAATTGAAAACTCCACACCATGCTGAGGACGCATAACCTAAACAGATGTAATCACTTAGCTGATACGTACACAACAGTTGTGAGAAATACGACAACAATATCTAAAAAGAACAAAGGAAGCCAAGAGAAAATTGCAAGTGTTAAAAGAAAGCAACTACTGCATGGAAACGAATCTATCGAATTCATGTGTGAAAACAGGACTTGAATCCAGGGAAGTTATAAACAAAAACACATCCATAACATTCTGCAAACCACTGTAATAACTAGTTTCAACTAGGATGTGGATTGGAAGGTTTAAAGACCAGGTGAGTTCTTTATATTCCCCAATTGGAAACTGCTCAGAATAGAATTACACCCAGTTTTAGCATAAAACTACAACAATAAAGAGAGTCGGAAATTCCATCACGAACCATCCTCTGAAACCAACTAATAATATCTTCCTGTAAATAATGATTTCACACAAGACTAAAGCTACTTTGCCTGGAACAAGTGTATGTAATTTACTAAAGAAGATTCAATGTGAATGATTTCTTCAGACATGACAAGATAAATCTTTTTTTATCAGGTCTGCAGGGAAAAGTGCAATTACCAAACAAGATGATGAACAAGAAGTTTCATTCCTACATCATCTAAATTATGAGAACAAAACAACCAGAACTTCTAGGGCCTAGGCCTAACAACAACCAAAATAAAATAGCCTTCCATGAATAAACAACAGGGCATTGTAAAAGGAAAAATTGCTCCCTTGCCCTAAAGTTTAATGGCGTTTGCTCATTTGCCCCATGATGTCTCACTGACATGCGGGTCCAGGACCCATATGTCAGTGAGACATCATGGGGCAAATGAGCAAACGCCATTAAACTTTGGGGCACATGAGCAAATCCCCCGTTGTAAAAATGCCCAGTAGAGAACCATCAACATGTGGACTATTTTTTTCCAGAGAACATTTCTGCAATGGACATCTAACGAAATGCATTGCTGAAAAATGTATCCTATGTTGGAAATGATTCCTACCATCGGCCCAGCAACTTCATCAGCTTTTTCTTTGCCATATAGTTGTTCCACGAGAACAACAGAATACTCCATGGCTGTTCCTGGTCCACGGCTGGTCACACACTTCCCATCAATCTGCACCCTTGATTCTACAGCTTTCACCTCTGAAGGAAGCTTGTCCATGAATGAAGGATAACAAGTTGCCTATCAGAAAAGCTAGAATGAGCTTCACCCGAATGAAAGGTGATAATACTAGGTATTCGGAAAATGAATAATGGGTGAAAAGACCACCTTCAAGCCATTGAGCAAACCCCATGTTCCTAGGGCCATGGCTGGTGCAGCACATATTGCAGCATAAAGCTTGCCCTTCTCTACATGCTTTTTAACCATGTTCTCCAAAAGTTTGCAGTCCCTAAAAGTGGAAGACCCAGGCATCCCTCCCTGAACAAAACACAACCCAAATAAATCCAAAAGTCAGAATTAAGCAGAAGTTCATGGATTTCAACAACTTTTGGGGGGGGGGGGGGGGGGGGGGGGGGTAAACTGAAACTCATGATCCCCTGTATAGTATGAAAAGGAAGCTGCCAGTGTCACAAAAGGGGAACATGACCACAAGGAGCACATATTTTCAACAATAATCTGAAGGTATTAGGGATGGAAAGTGAAATTTTGACTTCACATGGAGCAGATACTAGTAAAAACCATGACTATTATGTTTTATTGCAGTTTTAATTAGACATCAGATTAGATATGGATCTTAGTTGATTGGATATAAATCTTAGTAAACAAATACATGAATCAACTCCTGAAGAAAAAAGATGATGAAACAAGTGATTGATGAATCTCTCTATCTGATTTAAGGTTCATACTTCACAATCTCTCTACCCATATCCTCGCAAGATTTGGATAGCAGTTAACAGTACCTGTTTATCAGACTAAGATACTTTAGGATCGGACCCATCCTTTTTTTTTAAGAAGCGGATTTGCTCATCCTGCCAATAATCTGCAACGTTTCCATCCCAAGTAGGTCTATTTCACTGCCTCTACATTTCTCCTCCAGTTGATCAAAAGGTGCATGATCATTACACCCAGCAATTAATCAAGAGATTTTCAGGATTGTTTTTTTTAGTGGAGAGGCACAAGTACAAAGAAGTACACATAAACAAACAATATAATCGAATCAACAACAGACTTGAGACCAAAGTCATGGAAGTGCCATGATTTTCTCTCCATGGATAATAGTTGGAGGTGGCAGATCCACAGAACCACAGCAAAGAATCCGGTTCAACATAGGTACTTCAAGGAGCTAGTAAACAATGAAGAAATCCAATTTTTAGCTTCTGAAATAGCGATGCTTATCCTCCTCAATCCGGAGAACAACAATAGAATTCCAATTTTTATGAACGAAGCTTTAGTTCATCTGATCCCTAGTATGCATCAGGAAAGACTACGGATGTGATTTGTAACGTCGATAAACATTTGATGCCTTCATTAGATAACCAGATGTGCAGTCCTTTACTATTTTGTCACCAACAGCGAGTCAGAGACTACACTACTCGGCATCTAATTTTGCTCGGGTACAGTTCATTTAACTTCTCCTGTTTTGTCCAATGAAAGGGCGTTCATTTCACTTGTTCTGCATACGAACAGATGGTCCGAAACCACCACAAATAACCCCACATCGCTTCCATTCTCCGGACAAGAAATCACAGAGGTAACTAGTACTGTGACGGCGAGCAGGTAGGTGACTCACGGGGAGCGAGATGAGGTCGAACTCGGCGTCGGCGAGGTCGGCAAGAAGCGCGTCGGCGGTGAGCTTGACGCCCCAGGCCGCGGCGACCTGCGCGGCGCCCGGCTCGACGGAGGCGACGGCGACGTCGGCCCCCGCACGGCGGAGCACGTCGATGGTGATGACGGCCTCCATCGGCTCCGTCCCGTTCGCGATCGGCACCAGCACCTGCGGAGCAGACCCCAATTAGGGAACCACACTAAGCCTTGCCACGCAGAGAGAGAGAGAGAGAGGGAAGCAGGGTGGGACTGGGGTAAGGGATAAGATGATTGCTTGCCTTCTTTGGAGGAGGAGACGACGCCATGGGCTGCGGGGAGGAGGATGCGAGCGCGCGGGTTAGGGTTTGGAGGCGGCGGAGGAGAGGTGGTGGGGCGGAGGAGGTGGGGCTGGGAGGGGGTGGGGTCTGGAGAGCGGAGGAGACGAGTGGCCGCGTGGCCATTTCTTTCGGTGCTTCTTTCCTTCGGCTTTGCTGGGTTGTTCCAGAAGCGCAGACACCGTGGGTGCCCTGTGGATATGGGAGTGAGCATATCCGCATGATATCCGGGCCGTTGATTCGGGTGGCCAAAGCTGCTGAGCATATCCGCATGATATCCGGGCCGTTGATTCGGGTGGCCTGAGCTGCTGAGCATAGCCGAGGGTCAAGGAAAAAAGATTTAAAGCAAACAAACACCACCATATATTGTCCAACTCATCCACATGTAGGAATAGAAACAAATTGGATATGATCAAATAGTCTTAAATACGATAAAAATTCTATATTTTTAAAATAAATATAAATATAAATATTTTTGAATATGAATACAAATCGAATGTCATAATAGATACGAATTCGAATCGAATATGTACTTAATTCGGTTGAATACGAATATCCTCCTATAACTTCTGTAACAAATCTTGATAGAACAAATTCCTAACGATTTTACCGATTTTTGACCGGTTACCTGCCGATTTCAAACCACCTAAATTCAAATTTTGAATCACAAAATTCGTCCAGATTTCTCCCCGGATGGAGCAGTAAGGGGATGACATGAACATGGCCGATGAGGCGAAAACATATTCCATATATTGCTATGGTGTGAGTGGTGATGGTATCTAGTGAGATCGATGGACATCGTTGGCGAATCAAATGATACGTGGCAGTGGTGGAACAGTGTAGGACTGGTATGACAACAGAGGGGTGAATGATACCTTCAAAATTTCTCCAAGTATTCAATGATTCTTCACTTCAATAGCTATAAGAAGGCTATGAAAATCAAGAAGCCAAAAATCCAAAAAATTATGCTGCTATAGAGATTTCAGATCGATGAATAGTAAAAAAAATATCACTATTTCAAATCCAAAATATATAAAACTTTTGATCTGTAGATTCAAAAGAATTAAAACTTAAACCAAGTTTAGGTCATAACAACCTATCACAACCAAAAATCTTGAAAGGATTTAAAAGAATTGAGATCTTTTTGTTCGTCAAGCTCTACTACACTAAAACTACGTTAAAACCTAAAATTAAGCTAACTCTCAAACGAAAGCTCCAAATCACTTCAAATTTGTTATGCACCTTCTCTAGGATATTATGAACATATTCCAATTAACAATCAAGAAAATCGTTGCCAAAGTTATGGCATTATTCTATTTGAAAGAAGTTTGCACCAAAATCGATCAAAAAACAAAACGGTGAATATGACTTGCTCGTAGATGATTGATGGCCAGGATAGCTCTAGATATGTTCCCAATATCACAGCAAGTCAGCACACCAAAAAATCAAAGCAAAAATAGACGGATCAAAAATCACTCGGAGAGGCCAAAAAAGAGCGAAACCAAGTTTTTGCATGAACTTACCAACCAAGTGGTTAGATAGGTAGAGATTGATTTTAAGATGTTATCTCCATCTCTTACACGTCCTTAGCAGAGCAAGGTCAAGAAGAGGAGAGAACTATAGAGTCATCGATGACAATCAGAGTAGGTGAATGATTACAATCCACAGCGAGAGCCCTTTCAAAATCTATCGATGTCTGATTTTTCAACCTGTCCATAAAAACCAGAAAACAAAACAGAAGAGCACAAATACCGACGTCAATCAATCTCTTGGCAATCCTCACAGCCCTCTTTTTGTGTCGCTCGAAAACAATACCAAAAGATCAGCACACATGCAGTGGCCGCAATGCCTAATGTGTCCAGCCACCACCACCAAAAACTAACCTCACGTCCGAATGCAATGCTTCAAAGAAAATCCCATGCATGCAGACTTCAAGTCGCTAATGCTTTCCACCAAAAACTAAGTAGCACGTCTTGCCTAATCACATACGACCAACCGTCATGCCCCAATATCCATCAAACGTCTCCATGCATGCAGCCAGGAATCGACACGAAAAGCTCACACAGCAATCACCAAACCAATACATGTGTGGCAGCTGACACAATTTTTCACAAGCTGCCACAATTCATGCAGCCCTCACCAATCATCATATATCTCAAAGCCGAACACCCCTCCAAAATATCCAACTGCCACCTCTACTTTTTAAGTCTAAGGTTCAAAACTTGATTTATCCTAAGCTTACGAGTTCTAATCCAATTCCAATAAATAAGTGGCTCAAAACATATCGGATCCTGAATCAACAACTCCTAGATCCTATATATAAATCGCACTAGTTCAGGATCAGCTAGTGCACACAGTGAACAGTAAAGATAAATATCAATCATAATGATATTTATTCATTAACTAACTATGGGCCTGACGGCCAAAGTTTATATCCACAGTCCATAAGCCAAATTTAAATAATAGTAGCGGAAGAAAAACACCGAAGCCGAAGAAACCCACTGAGTTTGCCCACAGGCAAATGATAGTAAAACACAGCCTAGTAGTTCAAATCTTCACCGTAGTCGAAACTGTCCTCCTCTGAAATGAGATAGCAAGAGTGAGTACAAACTTGTACTCCGCAAGTTACACGGGAGAATGCAATATAATGATAAAAGTAACAAAGGAATGCATATAGGATTATTTTTAGCATAAAACAGTATTTAAAGGAATACAGTAAATAGATTAAAAATTACTGAATTTAATACATTAAGTAAAGATAGTAATTTTAGCAAAATAATATTATTGGTGCAGGCACTGACCTGACACCAACCTAACCATGGACATCCCACCTAGACCATTTTTTTCAAAAGATCTTATATATATTCAATCCATCTATAATCCTTTTTTAAACCTTTTTGAAAAATAAAGACTAATCTGTGAAAAACTTTACTTGGTATGCCCATGACTATGGACATGGCTATCTAGGATAGTTTATATACTCTACAGAGATTGTACAATTTTACCAACAAGACATGATCAACTTATATGTCCGTGACATACTTTCAAAGGTGCGGACTCAGAGATCAGGACAAAGCTTTTACATTGCAAAACCTTCAGCCTAGCCAAGCCAACACTAATATTTCACCCAGTAAGAAATCCACCAGACTGGGATCCCATCTTGAGCCGAGTGAAACTTCACATGGCCTACGCTACGCTCACTTTTAACCTACAGCGAGACTCAGGTTGGAACCTGCAAATTAATCAGTCAGAATTGTCCCATACCAATCTTGTTGTAGTATAAAAGGACTTTGTAGCCGTAGTTCACATATCAATCCTTAATTGACTTAGGCGCTATCCATATATCCCTCGTGCCTGGCATCAACACGGTGTCACTGAATAACAACGTGTGCTAGCAAGCACCCATCACCTAACCATTTGCCTAAGTTTAAACCAAGTTTTATATTTTGTTTTGAAACATTTCATATACCTTCTTGACTCTTCGGAGTCAAGAATACACTTAAAAAGCTTATCCTTTCATGCGAAAAAGGCATCCCAAATTTAAAGTATTTCTATGCATGTCTAAGTATTTGCTAGAAAAATTCTTTAGTCATACTAGTGTATTAACATGAGTTTTATTTTAGGATGCCAAGGTGTCAAGAAATCAATATCAACTGAGAAATTAACAAGTATGTAATAACTATGTTTAAAACTGAGTTGAAATACATTGAATAAAAATATGCATGCAAAATAATTTAAATCAACATAGTTTTATTTGTAAACTGGGATCAACATGGTCAAGGTGTGTGACTTGCCTCGCTCCGTAAATTTGTGTGTGTCATCGTCGAAGAATTCTTCCAAATCGTCGTTGTCTACACGTGAAAATACCTAAGCAAACTCAACTAAAATTCAAATAAATTCAAATAAACTTAAAATATTAAGAAAAAAAGAGGGTAGAAATGGATAGATTAAAAATTTTGATGAATTTAGAAATTTGAATGGGTCCAATCGAAGCTAGAACGAAGGAGAATGGGTTTTTGAAAGTTTAATCCTAAAGAAATTGAAAAAAAGGAATTTTTGGAATTATTTTTATACAGGAAAAGGAAATTATGACGTCAGCAGGGGATTTAGATTTTTTGGCTGAATTATTTTTCTAAAGAAAAATTGATTTATGATGTCATGCTGACGTCAGCCTTGGTTTGACTTTTGGACGTAAGACTAACATGTGCGCCCGATCTATCGTAGACCAAGTTCATGGTCCATCAGTCAGCTAAGGTGATAAGGGAGATGATGTGGAATCTAGGTGGCAGGTGACTGGGCTTATTTTGCTGACATGGCTACCACTGGCTGACACGTGGCGCTAAGGTGGCATGGGAGGGGTTCGAGTGCTGACGTGGCTTGCCACGTGGTAGCTAACTTAGCATATTTGCTTACGTGTCTACCATGCATCGGACATGTGGCTACCACCGGGGCGAAAAGTTGACTCGGCTGCTATTTGTTGGCTTGGTGCACCACGTGGTTTTTAGGTGCTGACGCAGCGCACTCATGGTGCCCGGGTGGCAGCCATGTCAACGGCCAGGTTGAGGTGGCTCACTAGCCCATGGTGGCTCGCGGAGCCCTAGGGTCACTGGTGGCATGTTGCACAGCGAGGGGTCCCAAGGGGAGAAAAAGAGAGATAAAGTGGTGGGGGTTCCATTTACCCTGGGTGCGGTGCTCGAGGAAGATCGGAGGGTGGTCAGCGACGAAGGAGAAGTGGCGGTGGCAGTCGAAAGAGGTAGCAATGATTAGTAAGTAGGAAGGCAAGTGATATTACGATGCAACCGGGAATTCATACACGGAGGAGAACTTCAGATAAATGACGCAAGGAAAACAACATGACTGTTCATTCGACAAGAGGGTTACATGGCACGTAGGCTAACGAACCAAAGATGGTACACGCATGCTTTTAAGAAATTAGAAATACATAGGACATATGGCAGAAGAGCATCGAACTACTGCGTGGTGACCATTTGGACTTATGGCCCAGCTCAGCGTTGTAGTCCTTACCGTCAGCCATGGCCTTAGCCGCCAGTTCGCGCCTTCTCTCGCACTCCTCCTCACAAGCCTCTCGCTCTCTGCGCCTGCACGCCTTCAGGTGAGCTTGCATCCCCCTTCGGATATGCTCACTTCAATCTTTGTTGTGGTGCCACTCTTCCATCCTCTCGTGTGCCTTTTGGGTGTCCTACTCCTCGCTGTCCAGAGTCCACTGGTCATGCAGGTGGATCTCCCGATCGATCCATTTGTGGTAGGCGCATAACATATCAGGAGACTACAGGAAGAGGGGAGAGCTTGTTAGTGTATGTCATAAAAGAGAACTGGTAAGCGAATGCATTATAACATGTTCTTACTGGCTGCCAGTAGCAAGCTATGTCCCAACGCTAGTCAGGATAGTCTAGGTGTAGTTACTACAACCCCAGTAATGTATGCCCAAGCTCAACTGCTTCTTGGACTTGAAGAACTTGCATGCGTCCCTACATCAGCAGAGGGGGTGTTTTCCCCATGGGTGGGTCTTGCGGTGAACACTCGGTGGGAACGTTGAGGTATGGGTTGAGGTCGGAGGTATGAGGGACTTTGCTTCAGGGGTTGGGGATACAGGGGGCTTCGCTTCATTGAGGTGGCCTCCTAGCATGCTGTACTTGTTCGTCTCAGGCTACAGCAACCATTGCAAGTCAGGTGATCTCCTCCGATTGCTTCTCTATGCTAGCGATACAATGTTGCAGTCGTGATAGAGGAAAACACGCTGTGGAAGGGGTAGTACTTACAATCTAACTCGATGTGGTGTACGCTTGAGAAGTCCAATTCGGTTTAGGCAAATTGGCATCCGCGAGGCAGTGGCATGCCGGACGATTATGGACCAACGTAGTATCACGTCACTGCTTAAAATCTATCTGGTCAATCTTGTCAATGTACAAAGCTGTCTTGTCTGGTCTTGTCACTGCGTAAGGCTGTCTCGTCTGGTCTTGTCATTGCGTAGAAAAGACCCTCAACATCCACCCAATTCCATGCCTATAGTATAGGATCTTCGTCCTTATTGGAAGAGTCATCGCCATCCTCTTCTAAAGCTTTCTCCTCACCCTAGGCCATTTGGTCATGGATATCCATCTGACGCACAATGCTGTCGACATACTTCCCTGCGTCCGTGCTATCTAGTGGGCTCAGCTTGTGTCGTGTGATCTTCGTGATCTGCCTCAACAACATCTGCATCCACTTTTTCAGTGGGCTCAGCGTGCGATGTGCGATATTTCGGTTTTGACTCAGCAACATCACCCGCTGCATCCTCTTGATGAACAGCGCGTTGCACACCCGAGCTGCTCCCACCAACCGGACCTCCTATCAATTCCTTCGGACATGGTTGCATGAGTAGAACGCACTCATAACCACGTTATTGGCAACCTTCCTCAAAGCCCTTCCACGTAATTGTGTGCATCAGTCTCCTCAACTCTCACCAAATGTCCGTGGTAGACCGACTCTAAAACCCATATAAGACGACACTGCACACCTCAGGGTCCAAGGAGAAGCTGTGTGTAAGCCAGTACAGGACATCTCCGATTCGAGCATTCTCTGTGTCTAGGAGTACCATACTGACTTGTGAAAAATTGCTCAGGTCAATACTGTATGGACCTTCATGAATGGTACTAATACTGTAATGCACTTTCAATATTGTGGGTTCCAACATGAATATGTGCTAACCAAATACGTACCTACACGTTACCTACATTTAGATGAGAACAAGAACGGATGAGGCTATTACCTTCATACAAAGACCTTTTCTCCTTATCAACGAGCTTCCTTTGTCTTCCTCTCTAACCTCATGAGCTCCTCTCCTCTTCTTCTCTCCTTCTCCCTCTTCCAAGTTTCTCTGCTTCTCCTCCTCTCACAACCTTTTCCTTCTCTGTTTTCTCCTCTCATTCTTCTTGCGAGAGAAACAATGAGGGAGCTCTTGAGGGTGTCAGATCAAATAGAACAGGATGGGCTGGGAGCAAGTAGTTGACCAACCGTTGGGCAACTTACTAATATTGCCTAACGGTTGGACGATTAGAGGCATTAGTCACCGCACGGTTGGGCGACATGGATAAGTCGCCAACCATTGGGCGATTTGGCCACTTGTCGCCCAACGGTTGGGCGACTTGCCCATGTCACCCAACCGTGTGGCAACAGATGGTCATTTCTACTAAATAAAAAAACACAGGAATATTAGTGTAATTCGAAATAAAAAATTGCTCATTTAAAAAAATTCTCATTTAGTCTATGTTTATAAATAGTAGCCTTTACTAGCATTTAAATTACAAATCTGATTTTTTTTTTCGAACAATGCCCTGAAACATTTTTTCGAGCTTACTGACATGTCGAACAACACCTCTGTGAATTTTCATAATTTTTAGAGGTTGTTTGCTATTTTAAATAAATCGGATCTTCGGTCGTTTGGAGGGGCATTTTGATCTTTTTCAGAAGATAACAACCTCCACTAATGGTGCACCAACGGCAGTGATATATAATAAAATTATGGTGCAATTCAATGACATATAATAGAGAGAGTGTTTTCCAGTAGTATTTTATAGAAGTGGACACTATTCGGTGGCATAAAATCAGTTATCTCTAAATACTCCCTTCGGTCACAAAAAAGTGACATTTTGGGATACATGAGGTATAACTTTGTAATATTTGGCTGTTGATATGTTTATGAATATTTAGATTGGATACATAAATGATATGTGTAATTTGTGTCGAAAAGTACTTTTTTAAATCTATAATTTATTAGGTTTTACAAATAAATTATAATAAAATTAGCGATAAAAGTTATGTTTTAGAAATCATATAAATATGCAAAATGTCACTTTTGTGCTTGGGGGGGGGGGGGGGGTAGTGACGGAGGTGACGCCGAGGAAACGGGGGAGGCGAGGCAAATGTCAAGGAGAGCACGTGCGCTTTCTCCCTTACAAATTTACCCTTTTTAGTAGCTCTAATTCTTATGTCCTCCACTGTCCAGGCCAAGCGAAATACCACTTTAACTTGGTCTTGTTAGCCATTTTCTTTTTCATATTTTGGTTTCGCCGGTACGGTGAATGACTCTGTTCAGGTTTGAAGAATCCGGTACAATATTAGCACTGGTATAGGGAGGCAAGACAATTGAATGTCGATTCATTAGCGAGGGCAAACTTTTGTGTCATCTAGCCGATGTAGCTAAATCGATTTGGGGGCTTGGAACTTTTTACAGTTCGGTCGATTTTACGTATGTAAATGGAAGAAGTACATATAATATCTCAAGCTTTACTTAAAAGTCTATCAGCACCGTCTAAACTATAAAACCAGACATTTGACTTCTTAAACTTTGTAATCTAGTTCAAATAATACCATGATCCAGCTTCATAGGGTGGTATTACCCATATAACATGATGAGTAGACGGTTTTGCTATGTAGGATAACAAGTTGGCCAAATTTAGCTTAATGACACAAAGAGCCTATAGGGCCTTCTCCCTCAATTGAAATAGAGAGAGGGAGCTATAGGGACGATGCCATGGAAGCGCATAAGAGCTCGGCAGGGGAGAAGCCTCTATAAGCCCTACGTGACATTCACTTAAACTTAGTCAATGTGTTATCTTACACGGTCACGCACAATATCACCATGTGAAACTAGATCATAGTGTTATTTCGACTGGCTTACAAAGTTTAAAGGGTCAAATGTCTAGTTTTATAGTTTAAAGTGCTAACTGGACTTTCAATCAAAATTTGAAGTGTCATATGGACTATTTTCTATATAAATTCAGTGCACTCGTAGTTTTCAGTCACTGATCAGTAATCACTTGCATGCACTGCCGCCAAGGTCGGAATTTCGGCCCTTGTGACTGTCATGATTATAAGGGGATTTAAAAGTTAGCAGTAGCACAATTTCATGCTATCCTATTGATGCTGTCATCATTCCTACGAATATCGTCTACATCTTGAGGCATCTAGACAACTCTCAAATGCTAATAGCTCTAAAGAAAACAACTATACATTCTTCTAGCAGACAGAACAGCTGGAATTCGAATACGATAAGCTATCCTTTCCATGCACAAATTAGCATTTCTTTTTTATGTATCTGTTTTTTTTCCTCTAGAAAGATTTACCAATATGTAGCAACAGCTCGGGGACTAACAAGTCACATGCACTCTTGTATGTTATCCAATTCACTAGTATTTACTCCATAACGCAGACCCGGAGATCCCTGAAAAGATTTGATCCTTCGGTGCTTCACATGTACATCAAGAGAGCATTGAATACATATTTGCTACTTACACCAAAGAAATACTCTAGGACGTACATATACGTCCTCATGAATTTAAGATGCCCCACTGAACATACATGTATAGACCAAAGCTATTGTTGAGTACGTCAGTCGGTCCGAAAGAGGTATAAAGACCGTTCAACAGGATATGCTCATGCGCGATAAAAGATAAGACCACATACGGGGAGGCAGACATGGCGAGAAGATAGCAGTGGCTCAGATGAGTAAACCATATCGTATCCAGTGTGATACATTTTTTGTACTACTATAATTACTTTTAATTGTACAAATTGCTAATGTATAAAATTATAAAAAAAAGTTAAATATTTGTAAATTCATAAGTTAACCCGAATAAACGTCGCAAATTCGGGCCATATAAAATTCTCAAAAAATTACACAATAACTGTGACTGTACCGGAAAACTTCACATAAAATTTTGTAATTTTTGGAGCTCGTTTACTATATGTAAAAACTCGTAAAAATATGAAAATTTTATGAATTTTTGAGCAACATTTGCAATGGATAAAATTACCCAAAGCATAAGCGATATTTTTGTCAATACGATTCGCATACTGCTATTTTTGTAAATACGGTACGAAACAATACCAAATCTAGCTTTAACTCTTAATTTAGAATGCCCCATTGAACATACATGTACAGACCAAAGCTGCCATTGAACGGAAGAAATCTCCTGGAAGGTCATTTCTTTGCAATTACTGATCAAACCTTGTTTCGGCATTAGCATGGCCCTCCCCTAATTGATTATTTTTTCGCTTAATAGTTCAGAAACCTTGATGTAGGGGTATTTCGGTCATTATTGAAAATTTTAAAGACTGGCGATAGCTCATCTTACCATGCTATGCAATGGCAAATACACAAAGCAGCAAAAACCTAATTGCCACATTTTTCCAGTGGCAAACAACCAAATGTCCCAAAAAGTTATGCTTGAGGAAGCACTACTCCATGTGTTGTGTTGGGTAAACTTCAATTGTCAGAGCATCATTAGCATAAGAGAAACTTATATACAACTAATCACTACGGAAAAAGTGGGATCCACGGTAGTCTGCGGCCGAAGCTTCTTGTCCTCCCACTAATCTCGGGGTTGTGAGCTGTTTAACATATGGCAAGCAAGCATGGAATATAATAAAGAGAACACACACACAGATCAGGTTCACACTGCAACTTTCAACTGCACAGCATGCAATGCATACAATCTCTATCAGTCATTGGCAATTTTATGTTTTGAGATCCTTCTCCAGGCTTCATGCCATGTTCTTACAATGGTTCAAAAGGAAATCCTTTTGGCCACTTTATGTAAAAAGTAAATCAAGGCACAAAATATCAGCCTATTTATATTGACTTTTGCCAATGGCTTTTGACTACAGCTGATGAATAATAGTAGCTGATAAATAGTAGTAACTGATGAATAGTAATATATTATGTAAGACAGACGATGTAATGAAAGGCACTACAATATTTGAACCGCCATACGATTTACATAATTGTGATATAATAAAATACAAGGTACTTTACAATTTGTGAAAGCGAAAAATAGTAGCGGGTGATAAATAATAGCGACTAATAGAAGCTGGGGCGTTAGTATTAGCTTCTGTTTCTGAAAGCAGAAGCTAATATGAACAAACCCTATATTCACACAATTTTACGTTAAGAACCATACTGGTTTTTAATCAAGAAGTCAGATGCTACACAGGAAGACAATCTGTATCATATTTAACCACTTTGTGCAATATACTTTTTACTTATACCACCTGATGAATGAAGAAATCATGCTTTAATAGTCCCCTATCTCACCTTTTTACCTGACTGCAATGAATTTAAACAAATGGAAGGAGATATACATGCAACTATATCGAACTACCTTATCTGCTCCAATTTGGTGCGCTATTTTGATACACTCTAGAGGTACAACAGACGAAGCGGCTGGGTGCTCAAGAAGACTATACGGTAGGTAGGTCCGTGAATGGGCCGTGCAACCAACCTCTGGCAATGTGTCCATATGCGGCCTCAGTCAGGTGAATGCCATCCCAGCTCCAATGTGTCTTGGGATCGGCACATGCCGTGGCACCAGGCTCACCGCATTTGGCTGTCAGATTGAAGTTGTAAGGACCCCTTCCGGGGGCGCCACAGCATGCTCTAGGTAATTGTTTGTAAAATCCTGCATTAAGAGCAGAAATGTAAGGCCCCTACTACTTGCATATACTTGGGAGAAAAATCGTAGGTCTATTTCTTGGAATAAATGCATATCCTGTTTATATGAGCAATGATCACCCCCCCCCCCCCCTATCATCTAGTGGTCAAGACAAACACTATCATTGTCGGCAAAATTAATTTCATAAAGTCATCTCTAGAAAATAAAGGATGGCAATGCTGCTAGTGTGCAAATGATACAAATATGATAGGCTCACGGCCGAATATGTACCCATCTCTTGATGTCCTGAAACAACCAGTACAAAATATGGAAGATTCTCCCTGACACAGACGTGTCACAATATGAGCCTTTGCTTTTTCTATTTATTCAGAATGCTGTTCAGAAATTTCTAGCAAAACAAATCAGGTCTCCGAGATGCCATGCCTTAACTTGTAGCTAGCAGTAAATGTTAATTTTTCTACAAGTGGAATAGACAAAACAAATGAAAAGAACCAACATATGAAAATATAGAACGGTCACAAATGGGGTCAGCTAACTGAGCGATTTCCCGGTGTTTGTACTACTAGTGATGACGGCTTCAAGAAAAGTTGTTATTCAGAAATCTTAAAAAGGTAAGAGCTAGTACAGGGTAGGAAGGTTACCTATCCTATCTTTTTTTTTGGTAATTTCTTGATCCAATATGGTGTCCTAAACGAATCTCCCATTTAAAATGCCAATTTAACAACACAGTCACGCAGAAGTAAATTTCGCTTTCAGGAGAAAACATTGTATCTAGTATGGGCATGATACACACATTTTAATTTTCTACACACAAAAAATCATTGCAGCTCCTTAGGATTTCCTTTCATATAAGGTTAAAATTTGCTCTTGCAAAGAGTAGTAAAGCAGACATAATAAACCTTTTCATCTAGCTTTCTAGAAAAGGTCAACTTATGTGTCAATAAATTAACATGGATTGAACACAATATAAGTTCATATATCGATTCGATAACTTAATTGGCAAGGTTTTGAGCTGCACGTTGTATGGGCAAAGTAAACCTTTGACGCCAAAACAAAGACTCATTGTGCGAAAAGTACCATAGCCTTTGAGAGAACATGCACAATTAAGAACATTGAGAGCTTGCAAGCAGTTAGTAATACGTATGTTTTCAAAGTGCAGAAAAACCAATACTATGTCAGCAATTTTCCCATAGTAATATGAGCAGTAAATAGTACCCATTCTAGAAGCAGGTCAGAGATTCTACGTGATGATACCTTAAGTAGCTTTTTTACTATCTTTGTAATTTGTACATTCAGAGCATGATCTGCCACATCTTAAACACATGGACGATAAATGGCACTGGAGAAGACTTTGAAGAACCTACACCTAGATCTGAATTCTCCAGCAATAATTTATTGCATCTCACGAGAACATGAGTGTGACAGTTGACTCGGCAGTGAAGCTGAATTAGGTATGTTGAGAAACGTTAGACCTGTCTTTGAAACTTAGCACTAACAAAGTAAATCCTTAGTCATATCAGACTCCTAAAGTTTCCCAGTGCTAAACCAATCAAATCAACAAATCGACAGTATGATATCTCGTGACCTGATTACAATTTACAACACAAAATAAAGAACTGAGGAACTCACCAAACTTCTCAGGCTGAAGGATGAACTGGACAACTGGTGTGAAGTAATCTCCGTATATGATCCTCACCCCAGGATACTTGGCACGAAGCTTCTCTAGTGCGCGCTTGAGCATCGCATTGTGCACCCACGAGAACGTGTTGAATCGCTTAAGGCAGCCACTACGTGAACCATACCCCTCCTTTGGGTCAGTGTACATGGTTAAGTACACCGGAAAGCACCCGGATGGCATTACTCCGGGCACAATCAAATCCTTTGCCCCCTCGGCAATCAATTGCTGCAACACTCATCAGGAATTAGAACAAAACTCCACAGAACAAGCACGCAGGACTCCAGGAAAGACGCAGTTGTTACCTCAACGCCATCGGAGATGCCCTGAACGACGTGAGGCATCAATTTGTGGGCTTCCTTGAGGTCCTTCCCGGCGAAGAGCGGCGCATTGTAGTCATTTCCGCCAAACTCACCGACAACAAACAGGGACGTGGCGAAGAACTCCTTGCATTCTTCAGAAGCAAGGAGAGGGGAAGAAAAGAACACAAACAATTCACATAAAAAACACACATCAACATCCATGAAACGGAACTATATATACTATGTTGGTAAAGAATCGATTTTTCCTTTGTTCTACCTTGGGTGGAGTTGCAAAAGGAGGGCTTGAGGTCGCGCAGCCACTGGATTTGGGTGAAGAGGGAACCGGAGTTCCAGACGGTCTTGCCGAGCCCCCGCTTCTCGAAGAACTCGGTATCGAGCGCCGTGGCGCCGGTGATGGCGAAGTTGGCGCCCTGTGCGAAGCTGGCGTTCTTGGCCTTGGAAGGGGGCAGCAGGGGCAGCCCGAACTCTTGCGCTGCAGGCACCATGAAACCCAAAACGGCAAAACCACACAAATCCATCAATTTTTGAACCCAAGACATGCCCAAGAGCGCAATCAAAGGAACCAATCTGGCCAGTTACCGATGAAATCGATGACGAGGCGGCCGTCGGAGCAGCGGCCTGTGGGGTACCCGAAGTAGGTCTGGCCGTAGGGCAGCCGCGCCGTGGCGAGGTAGTCCGGGATGCCCTCCGTCACCAGGTTGCCGCCGTCCACCAAGGAGTCCCCAAAATTGAACACCGCCCGGTACTTCCCAGCCTCTGCTGCCGTAGCCGCCGCAAGAAGCTGCAGCATTGCAAGAACCGCCTCGCCTCTCCTCCTCCTCGCCCTCGCCATTATTCCTTCTTCCCCCATGGTCTGCTTGTCCTGGAAATTTAGGCGCTGCGGCAAGAGGAGGAGAAAAAGAAGGCTGGTTTGGCTTGCTTTCCGGGGTTGGCTTGGCGTGGCTAAGTAGTAGCTTCCCGTGGTGCTTGTCTGCTTCTTCTCGTAGGAGGGAGAGGCCACTACGACCATGGACTGCGTAGTTCGGCTGGGAGTTTGGTTTCTTTTCCTGTGGGCGCGCGACTGAGGCCATTATTAGAGCTTTTTCAGTTTTCCACGCCCATTTGCAGCGTCCTCGCTCGCTACTCACTAGGTGAGGGGATGAGGTGGTGCGGTGCCGGATGCGGCTGGCCGCGTGGGAACAGTTTTCGCGTTGCTGGCGGTGGCGCATTGCCTGCTAGCGACGGTGGTTCAGGCCCTGTTTATTTCCACTTAAAATTATTATAATCTAACTTATATATGGAGGATTATATAAGCTAGATTATAATAAGCTGGTGGAAAATAAGCTGTCAAGTGTTTGGCAGCCTGGATTATCAGAGTTATGGATTGTTATATTCGAATGTTTAAAGACTACAATGTCCTTGAGAGAGAGGTAAGGGAGTTGGGGGATGGATGAATGGCAAAGGTGAGTAATATTCCTAAAGTTTTATGGTCCTTAAGATAAAAGGTGGGTCTATAAGCTGAAATAAGCTCCTTTTTTGAGTTTATTAGATTATAATAATCTGAGCTACTAGATTATAATAAGTTATCTTATAATCTAGACTGTTTGTTTCCACTTATGATTATAAGTTAGATTATAATAATCTTAAGTGGAAACAAACAGGGCCTGAATCCGGGTGGGGTGGGACGGCACGGGCTAGATGGGAGTTGGGACTATGGGACGAGGTGACAGGAGTGGAGGTAAATGGGCCGTGCCTCGTGGCTTCGAGGCACACTGCCAACGTGTCTCCACTCGGGGACGGAAATCGAACACCTCGCGCGAAGAACCCGCGGCCTCGTAGCTGCAAATCACGATTATTGCACATCAGAGGCTCTAGGGTCTGTCCTTTTCCTTTGAAACTGACGGTTTTTAGATTTTACTATAGTATCTAATTTTTAAATGGAGTATTTTTTCAAGACAGAATCTACAAGTTAAATGATGTACACGTTAAAAGCCCAATATTTGTACCAATCAAAATCGCAAATGCGTATCTCTCTCTCCGTAATATGTATCGTAAACAGCCAAAATTCAAAAATTTCAGCCAAAAACCATAAGCTGCAGCAGTTGCCAAACAGGCCAGCTAGAGGCTGTCGAGCTTCGCAGACAGTGGTTTGGTTGGTTGCAGCAGTAACCGGGGTCGTTCTTATTAATTTTCACTGATAGTTTATTTTACTGCAGTTTAGAGGTTTTAGCTAAAAAAAATAAATAATAATTAAAAAAGTGATTTTAGAAAGGATGGTACAAATAGTGGGAAAGTAAGAAGGAGATGCATGTTTATGACAGAAGCGAGAGAAGTAGGATGCGTGACATATCCATGACCCTATGCCTCATTCCCAGAATTCTCTTTCTTTCAAAATATAATGCCAACTTGGCCATTCTTTTTTATTCACAGTCTCTAAGAATACTAATATAGGAAAATTTGTAACAACATAAAATTTTGCAAGTTTTTAAAACAAAAAACTTTCAAAAATGAGTCCTTCAAAATTTTCAAAACCTTTATTTCTATTCTTCTGACTTTTCATGATTTTCTCGAAATATGTAGAGTTCATTTGAATTATTTTCACTGGAAATGCATTTCTAAAAATCATAGAAATAGAAAACCAAAAAAGAAAAGGGTAAAATCCTTTGTTGGGCCATCTTGGCCCAACTCCTCTCAACCCAGCCTCACTAACCATGCCTGCTTTCGACTAAGCAACACCAGCAGCGCACACACTCCAGCCCACACCGCCTCAGCCCACTAAGCTTAGCTCAGCACGTTGCATCGCCCACATGCCGCTTGCTCTCCATTTGCCCTATGCTTGTGCCCCCGCGTGGAGCCTCCTTTGCCTTGTGCCTGCACCTAGCCGAAGGATGCCACCTCCTTCCTCTGCAAGCCACACCACAATCATTTGCTTGTATTTGGTATTTACATTAGAAAACGTCACAACCGGACGCGGAGCAGGAGCAGGAGTTAAAGCTGGAGCAGGAGGAGGACAAGTAGTTGAAGTAGAAGGGTGGTACTATGCCGAGCCGGAAGACAAGTCATATCCTTGATTATATTGATCCTATTAGAGTAGTATTTTCTAGTTAATATGGATGCATGGTTTACTTTCAGTAAAGTATATTGTAATGATATGATGAATAGTTATGCCCTGGTAATTAATGTTGCTAAAGCCTACCTTGACATTGATGATACCCTATTAATCCTTAAACAACCTAGTGTAGGATCAATGATGATTTACTAGAGAGGGGTGAATAGGAGGCTTTCAAAATTATATACCTTAATTGACAAGTCTGGCAAGAATGAGCTAATAAAAGGTTCTAGCACAAGACAAGAGCCGAAATTTCTATTTTTCACTAAGGCAACCTAAGACTATGTCAATACTAGATACAATTCTAGCTAAACAATTCAAGACAATTAACAAGATAGAAATGTAAATACGAAATAGTAAAGATAATAGAGAAAATCGCAATGAAGATAATCGATGTTTTCCGTGGTATCGAAGACTTATCAGTCTTCCCTAGTTCACGTTGATGTAAGCCCAACGAATTGGACCAGCTCCACGAATTGAGCATAACCACCTCAATCCACTAATGGTTGCTCTTCCTCCGCTCCGGAGACGGTGAGCACCACACCACTCACAAACTTGTTGGGTCTCTTCACAAGCTTCTTTTGAAGAGATCACTGCCAAACTTCCTCCAAGCTATCTAGGTGTCAACAAACACCAAGAGTAACAAATCTCACCTCTAACTTGAAGGTTTCAAGTGTCACAAAGATCAACTAATGATACAATCACTTGAATGTTCTCAACTACCTCAAATGTATGAAAATGGAGTAAATGAGTAGAGAGTTCACCCATGTCTCAGGTGTATTCAATAAGGTCAAGACTGACTGGTGAGGTGGTATTTATATCCCCCAACCAATATTTTGACTGTTGGGGTAAAAATCTCCAAAAATTCAACAAATACGATACTATCGCCAAGTACCGACCGGTACTACCACACCTAATATTCAACGGCTATTTGTAGTTCATTTAATGCTCAAAAACATGCCGTTAAACCTCAAATCGGTACTACCAATCATGCTGTAGTATCACTCCCTACATATGGTACTACCAATTTCCAAGGGAGGGAAAAGGTCCAAAAACATACATATCTGAAAATTAGCTATCACCATGTAGGTTTTGGTCCTACCATGGTATGGTACTACTACACCTTTTATGCGGTCATACCATATTACTGTAGTATCATCAATAAGACTACGGTAATACCGCCTTTTCAGGTTAAGCACAGAGAAGATGCCAAATGTAGATCCAAATACATGCATAACCCTTAATTGATCAAAGTGACATAAGATAAATCTTTAAGCTACTAGTCATAATCCATCTTTACAGTACGACATCTAGCCTATAAATCCAGTCTTTCCATCAATCACCAAGACTAGTAAAAACTATATAAAAAAAGGCCATTTGACTACATAACACCTTTGTCTTGAACAATGTCGATCATTTATCATCTTTGCATGCCATTTCTATGTCGTCATTCAAAATCCAAAACTAAACTTTTCAAACATCTTAACATACACATTAGTCCCTTTAATCATTGTTGTTATTAATTACTATAATTAGTTTTAGGGGCCTATAGGTTGTAAACGCTATGCATACATGTTCACTTGGTTAATAAATGGCATATCGTCAAATAGTAATGGTTTATGCTATGGATTAAAATAATTTTGATGTTGGTAAGGTGGCCACACTCCTCACCATAAGCATATAAGGATGAAAACCCCTTGTGCCATGTAAGTGACATTGTTAACGCTCAACCGCACGATTGATTTATCGGACCTAGTTATATGTTGCTATAGTGGATTGAACTACTGCAAACTTGGACACTACCACATTATTTTCTTGTGTATTAGTCTCTGAATGGTATTCTATGCCACTGGGCCTGGTCGACATGTTGTTTCAGTGTATCAGACTATGAGCAACCCACACTCTAGACAAGTGCAAGCGGATGGCCCCTTCTAGTATCGCCCATTCGGTTCTCACAACGGCAGGTGGTTATTGAGGTAGCCAGGTGTAACTCGCTCGAGTGTTACACCGGGCTGGCTATCGATATGACCTTTAACTTACCAGGCTAAAGGAATAGAAATTCAGAGCAGTATTATACCTTGTTGATCCAACTTGGCCAAGTTGTGGGTATTGTGCGGATAAAGCTGGGCAGATGCTGCAGAGTCGTAAAGTATTCAAAAATACCATACTTCTAGTAAATGAAGCTGTGTCTATGCGTGAATCCAGTATGTTGGCATAAGTAGTCTTTGAATTAATGTTGAAGAGCATACTTTCTAGAATCCTGCCAAGTTCTCTTGAAATGCTCATGTTGTAAGTTATTATATGCTACTTAGGGGGTGGCAACAGGGTGGAAAGTCCCGGGGGAAGATGGCCCCCCATCCCCGGTCCCTACGGGGACCTGACCCCCACGAGGATCCCCGTGGGGGATAAAAATATGTTAATATTTATTTAAAAAATAATAATATGCCTTTATTTATTAATTTATAATTATTTAGGCATACTTTTTTAAAAATATATATTCAAGTTTTAGTTAAATATACAAGAAATGAATACACTCTCTTATATTAAAAACTATAATCTATTATTTAAAAAACATTTTTATATTTACCAGGTCTCAGTAGGGCCCCACAGGGGGAGGGTGACCCCGTCCCCACCCTATGCCCCTATGGGTTGGGGGTGATCACCCCTGCCCCCATGGGGATATCCCATACGAGAGGAATTGCCACCCCTAATCTGACTGTTTGATAACTATTGCTAGGGATGAGGTAACCATAAACCCATCTCCTGTTTGTATTTCCTTGCAGCTATACTTCATTTCCCACATGGCTTGCTGAGTACCAAAAGTACTCGCCCTTGCGTACACCAACTTCAGACTACTACGTGGAGGCCAAGGAAGGTTAATACTATGAAGAGGATTACTACACTACTTTGGACCGAGTTGATGATTATGCATTCTAGGTCCGATTGTGTTGAGGCCATGCCTGTGGAAGTCTTTCGCTAGATCTTTTGGTTCTATAATATTTGGCCTATCAACCCTTTAAGTAGATCCTGGTTTGTAAGACTTAATGTTTCTGTATCATTCTATACGCAACTGAAATCCTGAACAATTGTGGAAATATGTGATACCTAGTTAATCAGGAGAGTCCCAATAGAAATAAAGTAGTTTATATAGAATATCTTTGTTCTGGATGATGCCTTAAATTGGATTACATTAGTAGCTGTTATAAATTAAACTGGTGAAATTGCCAGGTCTATTGCATAGCGAGATACTACAAAGCAGTATATTTGTTATCACTATTATATTTGTAGTATTTTCCAATGTTGTTAGTACATAGTTGACAGTGTTGTCATTTGTAGTAATTTTTTCAAGTGCTCATCATCTTGTCAGAGGCTTAGGGTAGTGGTCACCAGTGCTCTGGTACGAGGAATTGGGAAAGTGCTCATCGAGGACAATGGATCGATGGCGGAAGTCAAAAATGGCCGATTCCACGAAAACTCAATTCCCGTCAATTGGCTGCACAAAAAAAACGAATAAAATAAAAATGATGGGTGAGTTGCTTGGATGTTGGAATAGGAAATGATGTGAGCAAAAGTTGGAAATCTTCACCAGAGATGAAGTTTGCGAAGGTAGCCAGGCGACGTACACAGGCAGCGCACGACACGGCTTAGGCCAACCACAGAGATTTCTCTAGAGGAAGGAAGGTTCTGGCTAGACAAAAAGGAAGGCAACATGGATACGGTGCTCCAACTTATAACTTGGGCAAAGAATGGAAACCGATGAAAGTCACTGCACCGTGTGAACGTTTCTCTATATTCAATTTTTTAAAAATTGTCAAAAGAGGAAATCGACGAATAAATGGAAAGGAGAATGGTGAATTGATTGCTATCAAATATTGGGGCAGTTTCCAAGGGTAGGATCGGAAATGGCAATAGAGGGGGTGAATGGTGCCTTCAAAAATCGCCCCAAGTATCCACATACTTCTTCTCCGATAGCTATAATAGCTATGAAGAACGAAGATTCATACTCACTGGAAATCTACACAGGACAAAGACTAAAGCGAGACAAAACAGTTAAAACACATCAGAGATCAGCAACCAGGGGCCGATCTGACCGCTATAGTGGAAGTGGTCTGACCGCCCGAGCCATGCCGGTCTGACCGCCCGTGCCACATCGGTCTGACCGCCATGCACAGACCAGTCTGACCATGGCAAACCCTAGCGGTCTGACTGCCCCCCTGATAACAGAGCAAAGCAGCCTGCTGCAACTCTACTGCACAGTAAATACTGAAAATGTAGAGCCCAGGGAAATTTGTCAAAATGTTGCTGTTCTTTTCAGGCCAAGGGAGCAAGACTTTAATCTAAACAGCAGCTAGTCCTCAGGAACAAAGAAATACATACCAAGAGAGCAAGAAACCAAGACCTGAGCAGAATCTGAAAACTGACAGAGAATGAGACTGATTTCCAAATTGCTTGCCATTCTTGGATCTTTTGCTCATGAACCTTTGAATCTCAGCAGAAAATGATCTCACAGCATGAAAACACAAACCTAGAACAAGCATTTCACCATGACAACAAAAGAGCAAGAGTGCTCTGACTCCAACCCTAGAGTTTTGCAAGCAAGAGTGCTCTGACTCCAAACCCTAGAGTTTTGCAAACAGAGGAAGTGCTTTAACTCATCTCTAGGGAGAGATCAGCTGAGATAAAATGATTGCTTTCAGGAATGTGTTAGCCAAGTGGCATTGAGACTATTCCCAGTTCAAAGCAACTCATTTTGCAGCAAATCAATCAAGAATTTAACTCTAAACTACAAGAACTGAGAATAATAAATAAAACACAGGCAAATCACAGAAGGGCACAAGAACAAGGATAACTCAAATTCAATCCTTCTCATAGAGAATCAGAGAGATGAATGATTACATGGAGGGTTTCATTAAAGCCATCTCAACTCATTCTCACTACATGTTTCCAGAATGAGATGAACTCACGCCAGTAGTGACCACAAGAACACACTCCTACTGCTTGAGCTCACAACCCCTTGCACAGCACTGCCATCTCCCACTAACTAAATAGAAGGAGCTCACATCCTCAAAAGGAAATTCAAGAAGAGTCAGCCACACCTCACTACATGACTCTCATCCAAGCAAGGAAATAAGCCAAAGGGCTTCACTGCCCAACACCTCTCCTCACCAGACCAAACACAAAAGCAAAGCCCTACAACCAAATTTTGGAGGGAAACAAGCACACCACTCCAAACCCTAACCACCTCCTTCTACTAACGGGTCTCCAACCCATCAGCTTCAACTGAATCCGCTTTCATTTTGCAGCCTTGCACATTTTACCGAAATGCCCCTGCTGCACCTTCCTGGAAGCTTCCTCTTTTCTCGCTGTCGACGCTTCGCAACCACTTGGAGTCCTCGTCGTCTTCGGCATCTCCCGACTGCTTTGACCTCAGCATCGCCTGTGCCTAGTCCAGCCATCCATGCCTCGCCACGACTCCACCTCAAAGTCCTGCAGCCATCACACACAAGAAAACATCACATAGCACTGCTCGAAACAATATAATCAACATTAGCATCAAGAGAAGGTACTCAAGCATGAAATACCCAAATCGATCGATCGAGAAAAAGAACAAACGTCCCAAGCACGTCCGACCGCGTTCGACCAAGTCCAAATGTACTAGACTGCGCCATGCACCGACTTGGTGCGAACCAACCAAATCAAACTCAAACTTTCCAGAACACGAGTCAATTACTCATCACAAACATGGAGACACCTCCATATGGTCTCTCACCAAGTAAATATGATGGGGGGAATGGCCCTTGGCCAGTTGGAGATTTGAGCCTGTTGGTCTGTATGCAAGGTAGGAGAAAATGAATAGTAGCCATGGCCTAAAGGACACAAGGAAGAAATGAAGTTAAATGAGAAAGGAAGAAAGAAGTGTGGTGACTGGTGTTGCTCGGCTGGGGATTAGGCGAGCACATAAGGGTCAGCCGAGGAATGGGTTCCCCATTGCAAAATGTTTTATTTTAATTCAAGAAAAATCCTAATAAAATCCTAAAAATTTTAAATAGTTAATTGGAATTAATTTTTAAAGAAAATAATTTTTGGGATATTACAAAGCTACCCCCCTTAGAAAGAATCTCGCCCATGAGATTCGAACATACTGGGAAAGAGGCTACGGAATTCTGCTCTTAGGTCTTCCTCACGCTCCCAAGTTGCTTCTAATTCTGAGTGGTTGCTCCACTGCACTTTATAGAATTTGATGGTGTTGCTTCTTGTGCGACACTCTACTTCATCCAAAATTTTGACTGGATACTCTAGATAGCTCAGGTCCTCCTTCAATTCCACTTCATCTAGAGGCATATGCTCTTCTGGTACTCTAAGAAACTTCTTCAACTAGGACACGTGGAAGACGTTGTGCACATCTGACAACTGTAGTGGAAGCTTCAATTGGTATGCAACTTCTCCTCTTCTGGCTAGAACAAGAAATAGTCCAATGAATCTAGGAGCAAACTTCCCACTAACTCTGAAATGACGCATTCCCTTGAGAGGCGAAACTTTCTGATACACATGATCACCGAGTATAAATTCTAACAACCTACGGTGATTGTCCGCATAACTTTTCTGTCTTATTTGTGTTGTTTTCAATCTGTCCTGAATCAAGCGAACTTGCTCTTCTGCTTGCTTCAACACATCTGGTCCAAACACTTGCCCTTCTCCAGTCTCTTTCCAATACAATGGTGTATTGCATTTTCTGCCATACAAAACTTCAAACGGAGACATTTGCAAGCTAGATTGATAACTGTTATTGTACGAGAATTCTGCATAGGGCAAACTTTGATCCCAACTAGTTTTATTTGCAAAGGCATAAGCTCTCAACATGTCTTCCAGTATTTCATTTACTCTCTGTTTGTGGATGATATGCTGTACTAAAATTTAGATTTGTGCCCAAAACTCCATGCAGCTTCTGCCAAATATTAAGTGAATTGAGATCATCGATCTGACACGATCTTTCTTTGGAACTCTATGCAAGTACATGATCCTTGACATATATAGTTCTACGAGTCTATCTCCAGAGTAAGTAGTCCTCACTAAAATGAAATGTGCGACTTTTGTTAGACAGTCTACAATAACCCAAATTGAATCATACTCTGACCTTATTCTCAGCAATCCAATTATAAAATCCATACCAATTTCTTCCCATTTCCACTCAGGTATTTGTAAAGATTCAAAAAATCCAGTAGGTCTCTGGTGTTCAGCTTTAACCCACTAGCAAACATCACACAAAGCTACATATTTAGCAATTTCCCTTTTCATACTTGACCACTAATATCTTTCTTGAGGTATTGGTACATCTTTGTACTTCCAAAATGAATTGAATATCCAAATTCATGTGATTCCCTCAAAATTAACTCTTTTATTTCTTTCTGCTCGGGCACAAGAATTCTTTTTCCAAACCAAAGGATATCTTATTCATCTTCTAAAAATCCAAGTGCTTTACCTTTCTTCATATTATCTTTGATTTCCTTAACATAATAGTCCTCTTTTTGAGCTGCTTTGATCTGATCCTCTAAAGTTGGTTGAACCTCCAAATTACTTAGAAATCCTTTCGCTACTACCAGATTGAGTCACTGAATTTCCTCATGAAGTGCATGCTGACTATTTTGAATCATCAGATTATTACAATAGCTCTTCCTGCTCAAGGCATTAGCTACTACATTAGTCTTCCCCGGATGATAGTGTATTCCAACATCATAATCCTTTATTAACTCAAGCCATTTTCTTTGTCTCAGGTTGAGATTAGGTTGGGTAAATATATTTTAGACTTTTATGGTCTATGTAGATCTCACAACGATTACCAATCAAATATTGAATCCATATTTTCAGAGCATGCACCACGGCGGCTAGCTCTAAATCATGGGTTGGATAGTTCTCCTCATACAGACGAAATTGTCTTGATGTGTAAGATACCACTTTTCCTTCTTGCATAAGTACAGAGCCAAGTCCTTATCTTGATGCATCACAAAAAACTTCAAAATCCTTCCTGATGTTTTGGAAGTGCTAGCACTAGTACATAAGTTAACCTCTTCTTTAGGTCCTGAAATATGTCCTCACAAGCTTTAGTCCATTCAAACTTTTTCCTCTTTAACAACTGGGTGAGAGGTCTCACAAGCTTGGAAAAACCTTCAATGAAGTGACGATAATAACATGCTAAACCCAGAAAACTTCTGATCTCTAGTACTGATTTGGGTTGTGCCCAATTGAGCACATCTTTTACTTTTTGGGATCTACAGACACTCCTTCTATAGGAATCATATGACCCAAGAAAGCTACATCCTTCATCCAAAATTCACACTTACTAAACTTGATATACAACCGATGTTCTCTGAGTTTCTCCAAAACTATTCTCAGATATTCTTCATATTCTTTCTCATTCTTGGAGTAGATAAGAATGTCGTTTATGAATACAACAACAAATTTATCCAAATATTTCATGAACACCTTATTCATCAGATTCATAAAATACGCTGGTGCATTCATCATGCCAAAAGGCATCACTGTAAGCTTGTACAGTCCATACCAAGTAGAGAATGTTGCTGTTGGTATATCTTCTGGTCTAATCTTCACTTGATGGTAACTTGATCGGAGATCATCTTGGAGAAAACACGTGATCCTTTCAACTAATCAAATAAATCATTGATCTTGGGCAAAGGATACTTGTTCTTGATTGTCACATCATTCACGGATCTATAGTCCACACACATGCAAAGACTATTGTCCTTCTTCTTCACTACAAGTACTGGTGCTCCCCAAGGAAAAGAACTAGGTCTAACAAAACCTTCTCTTGCAGCTCTTGAATCTTCTTCTTAACTTCAGCTAGATCATTTGTTGACATGCAATAGGGTCTCTTGGAAACTAGAGTTGTACCAGGTACCAAGTTAATAACAAATTCAATCTCTCTGTCTGGTGGCATCCCTGGTAAATCTTCAGGAAATACATCTGGGTATTCCCTTACTATAGGCACATCTTTCAAAGTTATTCCCTTCAAGCTGTTCAACACACATCCAATCTTTGAAGGTGTATTAAACCTAAAATCTACTCGAATTCCTTCAGAATTGGTAAGAGTAATGGCACGATTGACACAGTCTATCTATCCTTTATACTTGGTTAACCAGTCCATACCAAGTATTATATCTATGCCCTTGGAGTCTATTATAATAAGGCTTGCTAGGAATTTAACTCCATTTATATCTATGGTTGCTCTAGGGCAAACCATGTTAGTCCTCATTTCTTTTCCATGTGATTGTACTAGCATAGGGTTTTTTTATCAAATAAATATCCCAATTATATCTTTCAACAATTTTTTTAATATGAATGAATACGAAGCTCCTAAATCGAATAATGCTGATGCAGGTACTAAGTTGATAAGAAGCTTACCCAGAACTACATCTGGTGCATCCTACGTAGCTTCTACAGTGACATGGTTAACACGTCATCTGCCCATTGTTTTTAGAGTCCTTGGAGTTTGAGGTGCTCCCCAGCCTTGACTTGTAGTTGGAGCTCACGTGGGTGTGGTTCCCAAGTTGAAGCAAATAGGGGTAATGCCTTGATGCTTCTGAGGGCAATTATTAGCATAATGCTCCATGTTCTTGCAATTAAAGCATTGTACTCCTGGAGTGGTAGTCTTATTCTGTTGGGGCTGGCCACCATTATTCATTCGAGGTGCTTGTGGAACTGGGCAGGGTCTAATGCATGATGTTGGAACTACCACAAGTCAGAAGTTGGAACTATCAAAACTGGTCGAAAGCTGCAGGATCTAGTCAAAGAATATAGGAATTGGTCAAAGACTATAGGGACTGGTTGAAGAATGCAGGAACTGGTCAAAGACTACAGGGATTGGTCAAAGAATACAGGAACTAGTCGAAGAGTACAAGGACTGGTAGAAGACTACAAAGTGATCGGATCTTGGTTGTCGAAATCTAGTGGTCAAAGCTTGATGATTGAAAAGCTTATAGTGGTTAGATGTTTAGAGTGGTCAAAGGGTACATGTGGTTGAAGGCTTTAGAGCAGCCCGAAGGTGTATGTGGTCGAAGGCTCTATGTGGTCGAAACCTATGAGAATTGTCAGACTAGACAGAGTGGTTGTAGCCAACGAGGATATCGTAACCGACCAGGGTGATCGTAACACTGAGAGTGATCGGGAGGCCAAGAGTGGTCGAACAACCGTGGTCAGATGGTGCCATGGTCATGTACTGCGGTGGTCGTGAACGGCTGTGGTCATAAGCAACCGTGGTCGAAAGTGGATACGGTCGTAAGCCAGAGGCTTAGGCTAATCGGAGACTTAGGGTAGTCGAAGGCTTAGGGTAGTGGTCATCAGTGCTCCGGTACGAGGAATTGAGAAAGCACTCACCAAGGACAACGAAACGACGGTGGATGTTGAAAACAGCCGATTCCACGAAAAATCAATTCCTTTCAATTGGCTGCACGAAAAAATCAAATAAAATAAAAATAATTGCTGAGTTGCTTGGATGCTGGAACAGGGAATGACGCGAGCAAAAGATGGAAATCTTCACCGGAGATGAAGCTTTGTGAAGGCTGTTGGGGGACATACGTAGGCAGCGCATGACATGGCTTCGCCCAACCATGGAGATTTCTCTGGAGGAAGGAAGGTTCTAGCTAGATGAAAAGAAAGGCGACATGGTCACAGTGCTTCAATTTATAGCTTGGGCAAAGAATAGAAACGACGGAAGTCACGGCACCATGCAAACATTTCTCTGTATTCATTTTTTTTTAAAAAAAACTATCAGAAGAGGAAATGGACGAATAAATGGAAAGGAGAATGGTGAATTGATTGCTAGGAAAAATTGGGGTAGTTTTCAAGTGAAGATGATGGGGAATGGCCCTTGGCCGGTTGAAGGGAATGAAGTTAAATGAGAAAAGAAGAAAGAAGTGTGGTTTGGCCGAGGATTAGATGAGCACACAAAGGTCAGCCGAGGAATGGGTTCCCCATTAGCAATTTTATTTTATTATTTTTTAATTTAAGAAAAAAATCAAATAAAATCCTGAAAATTTTAGATAATTAACAAAAATTAAAATTTTTAAAGAAACAATTTTTTTGGAATGTTACAAGTTCTCACCGATCTCAGTCAAGTCGTCTGAGACAGTCTCAATGAAGAAAAGGAAAAAGGTCGTCTGAGACTCCGAGCCTTCATCTAAGAGCATCTCCAGCAGGAGCCCTCAAATCAAGGCCCCTATTTTTGATTTGAGGGCTCTCCTAACATTTGAGAGCTTGATTTTTTTGCATCTACTCCAGCAGCAGCTCTCAAATCAGGGCCCTCAAATTCATCCTAATAGACACTACCATGTGGGACCTATTCATCATCCTAAACCAAAATTTGAGGGATGAGGATAAAAACACAGGTCCAGCAGGGCCTCTACTCAGGCCCTCAAAAGTAGGGGCCTCCTCCAGGTTCCCCAGGAATGAGGGCTTGATGGGTGAATTTGAGGGCCTCCTACTTTTGAGGGCCTGAGTAGAGGCCCTGCTATACCTATGTTTTTGTTCTCAGCCCTCAAATTTTGATTTAAGGGCTTGTTTGAGGGCTCTACTGGAGTTGCTCTAACGGCCTAAAACCCACCGAATGCATGGCACCGCGCTACGCCAAAATTCCAGTATGGATGTGGATGACTCAGAATTTTAGTTCAAATTCTCAGCCTATATGTGAATCTCTGCCCATCCTAAACTGGGCCTCCCGTGGAAATAAGGCAAATGATCAAAACAATTTTTGTCATGCAATTATTGCAGTACATGACATCCGGTGGTCACCTACGAATGTCACGGAATGATGCCAGCCTCCCAAAATAACTCATCATCACAAAGGCGGAGCTACATCCTAGATAGAATAGATTTCAATTCAAGATGTGGAAAAGTATGTAGTGTACAGCTCATGTAAATTCAGTTCAATCTAAGTAACATTTTTATGATCCAGCTCATATAGCTTAGATCATTTCACCACTGAGTCCGAGACGTAACTAAATTCTGGCTCCGTTACTGCATCATCATCGCCATCTCAGGACGACCCAATCGATCGAATAAACTGCATCTCTGTTTCTTTATGTCGAATTAACTGCATCTTAGTACTGTACTCAGCTATTTCGCAAGAGGTAGAGAGATGCCATTTCGCATACCAGCGGTGCCATTCTTTTTTTTTAAATAACAAAACAAACGAACACAATTCATGTACTCCCACTTACATCATCCTACTAACTATACCCACGTGTATACCTCCTCTATAAAATACTGTTTAGTGAATAGTATCCAAAAATTATTAGACGAGTACGTACGTCGAGCAACGCTCGAGCACAAACGGACTAGGAGCGACGCCGCGCTACCTCCTCACCAGCTGTGTCCATTCGGTTGTCCGGCTGCGACATGGATCCAGAAGCCCATGCCCAGCAGTTCAGGCCCGGCTAGGTTTAACTTGATGGAATAGTTTATCATACTAGGCCTAGGCCTGGCCCTAAACGTCTACCAGACGCGCACTAAACCAGGCTGATCATACTCCAGAGATAACCTATGGTTCAGTAGGTTATAGCTCACAGTTTCTCTTAGATAAATAAATGAGATAATATTTTATCATCACTTTAAAATAATTTATTAAAATAATATTTTTAAATCAATTTATGGGCGTTTGGTTTTTAATTTTCCATGCGTCTCAGACGGGCCCTAAAACTAACGTACATTTCCGTCTTAAACACACTTCCTTGAAACAAAAGGTAAATAACATAGCAAAGAGTACAAATGGGTTGACGTTTTAAAGCCATTGCACAGTGTTGATGTGTACCTGATGGCGGAGCTTTCAAGTGTACCTCTCAACAGTATCTATCAAGGATACTACTATTAAACAAGAAGGCATGCTTAATACTATAATCACCAATGCGTACTGACTAGTGTCTACCGAGCACATAATTGCGTGTACTCAAAGATCAACTATCGATCTTTACGCAGGGGTCTTTTTTTGTAGTAGTATTTTCAGACAGACGTGGATTTGGATCACATAGATTTAGGTGGTGATCAGTTGGATTTTTTTGGCTTATCGTTAAAAGTACTGTAGCTGACTGAAAAAATACTGTAGCTAGCAGAGGTTTATTTAGCATAATTAAATTTAAAAAATTTAAAAATATAAAAAATATGTTAGCCTATTACGTATAATACAAATAAATACGGGAAAAAAGAACCGGCAAAAAAGCACCAAAAAAAACCAAAAATTCAGAAAAAGACAAAATTTGTGAATAGTGAAAAATAAACCGGAAGCCAGAAGCTTAAGCCGAATTGATCAGGGCACTCCCGCTAACTACATGATGCGGGGTTCAATCTGAACTATCTGACGGCTACGTAGAACCGAGAAACATCCGAGCAAAAGATTCGTAAGGGATTCAAGTCTGAAAGAGGCAGTCTTGCCTAACAGTCACAGATCATTCTAAAATCAGTCCAAATTGTTGAGTTTGTGATCAAATGTGCTTCAAAATGGTCGTTTGGAGTTACAGCCTTCTCCTCTGATTATGTCCTCTCTTATTCATAAAAATGTTCTGATGATGCCGGTTGCTTGGCCATTGTGTCAACCAACATTTTAATGGCTTCCGTGCATATGGAGCTCTTGCACTCCAATCTAGAGAAAATTTTGGCCGGATTAGGCTCTAACCCTTGCAGCTTCCACAGATATTTCGTTATGGCCTCACTTAATTCCAATTTTAGCTTCTAACTTTTAGTTTAAACCAGAAACCAGAATAAACACATTAGCTTTTTAATTTTAGTTTTTTTAATTTTCTTTCTTTTTTGCTTTTTCTTTCATATTTGCATTGTCTGTAGAGATATAACAGTTTTTTCTTATTTTTCTTTAATTAAATGACTCAGAAAAAGTTAACAATCACTATAGTATAATTTTAGTCAAACTTTAATAGTAGGAAGCTAAAATCCAAAAAAAAAGCCAGAATGAACGGAGCTTATCCGTTGCCAGCAATTTAGGACTCATGTTTTTAGTCTATTTCGTCCATTATTTAATTTTGGCAGCCTAACTGAGTCGTAAAGCAGTAATTAAGTTGTAACATCTCAAAAATTTAAAAATTAAAAATGTGAGGCTTCTGAATTATTTTTGCAATATATTTTATTTGAATTTGGAGTTTATGTTTTTTTTTCTGAAAATTTGATTGGGATTTCCAAAAATTGACAAAGAGGATATGCAAATAAGGGGAAACTCGAAATTTTTAAATATGAATCTGAGGAGATGATCCAGAGAAACGTGAGTAAATGAAATATAAAAGTTTCATTTTGAAAATAATAGTATAAAGGGAAAACAACAATAAATATATAAATTATATGTAAACATGTATACATAAAGGCCTAGAAAGATGAGCAGGACATAAAATGTATTTGTACAAAAATAATATAATAATAAAATAGGAATGAAGGGAATATATACATGTATACAAAGTGAATGTGCAAATTAAAAAAATATGTATATATATAAATTAAATAAATATATATACATATACAAAAATTAGAAATAAATAAAAGTGTATAAACAAGTATATATATATATATATATATATATATATATATATATATATATATATATATATATATATCAGTTCATGCATATGCAAGTATATTCACAATAAATAAAAAGTTGGGGTCAGGCCGGCCACAACAGCCCGGCCCAACCCCTCTCGGCTCCCCCCGCGCGGCCCAGCTAGCCCCCGCGCCCCCTCATTCCTCTGTGCTGCGGGCCCCGCCTCCCCACCCGCACCTCTTCTCTCTGCGTAGCGGACCCGAGTGCTCCGCCTCCATCTTTCTCCCCGTGCCTCTTCTCCCTCCCGATCTCCTCTCTCTCTTCTATCCACTGCGCATGCCCTGCTTTTCCCTGGCTCTCCGCAGCGCACTCAAGTGCCCCAGGCATGCCCCGTCTCTTCGCCGCCCCTGCGCTGCTCCCTGCCATGCGCCGCGTAGCCAGGCCCTGCCCCGTCATGTCCTCTCCACGCGTCGAGCTACGCGTTGAGCGAGGACCGCCGGTTCTTTCCTCCGCCACCGCGTCTTCCCCGCCCTCTGCAGCCATAAAGAGCCGCCAGCCCCTACAGTCCCTCCGCGCCACCCCATCTCCCCCATTTCAGAGTAATCGCACCCGCACCATGCGCAACGCCGCCGCCGCCATTATCTTCGCCCCCTCCGCCTCGGTGGATTTCCCTTCAATTAGTCGCGCTGGGGCATCCCCTCTATACCCCGGAGCTCCTCCGACCGCCGGCCAGAGCCCCCGCCACCTGTACATCGTCGGCGCCGTGCGCAAGACCCTGCCGCCGCAAGCTTACGCCGCCAGCCGACCTCCGTGTCAGACCCAGATTTTTTAATCTGAATCTTACTGTGTTTCACTGCACTAATCCCTGGATCAGTAGTTAGTGCACACAGGAACATTGCTGAATCATTTCATACATCGCATAAACATTCATTATATTACATAACTTGAAATACACCACGTCGGGTGGTAGAGTTTACAAAAGAGGCCGATCAGGCCAATTGCCTTATTACAAACATGCACAGCGGAAACATAGCAGAAGTAAACCCAAATCCACAGGCAAGCGACTGGAAGGTACTGTGTGCATTATATGTCACCAGCTAACTAGTAACATACGTGCACACAACGCCGGATGTCCACTTGTCCATGTCTAATCAACGAAGCCTACGCCTTAGTTTCCTTCGTTGTTCTTCTCCTCCGTAGCGGGAGCTTCCTCGTAGGCGTAGTGGTCTTGCGCTCCTGTTTCTGGATTTTTGCCGCAAAGCGAGCGTGAGCACTCCGACCCCGTGCTCAGCGAGCCAACACACAGAATGCAGTATATAACATGTATGGCTATTCAAAGGATGGTTTTGGTTTATTTTATTTTTGCGAAGAGTGCTTTTGAATACAATTATATAAAAATCCTTAAGACCTAGCATTTTGAGCACACGTACATGTTGAATGCAGTAATAATAGTGATTCAGATTCCATCCACCATTACATGGCATCTGCACCATATAGCCATTCTTCAGCGTTATAGCCGCTTACCTTACCACTGGGACGACACCCAGGACAATTCCAAACTAGGGCCTTACACTGCCCTCCACTTTTTCATTCCCATCCACAAAGCATTTTGAAATAGAACTATATCTGGTTAAGTTCCCATGTCTGCCCTTGACCGTGGGCACGGCTATTCGAATAGTTTTGACTCTGCAGAGTTTGTACACTTTCACCACAAGAGACAATCAACTCATTGCCCCACACGATTCCTTAGTCATGTGGTTGAGCAGACCATCACAGTAACCGTTCAAAGTACCTCGCCCCTTCCATCATTTCACCCTATGGGTCGTTCCCACTTGCGGTGGGTCCCATACGTTGTGCGGGATGTTCTCCTTCTGAACGTCTAGCAGCTGGCTCCCCACCCCTGCTAGCCCGCCACAGCAGAACTTCACCTTCCACTGGTGTCCCATTCAAGCCGTCACACAGACTGCCGCTTGCACATCCTCACACCGCCTCCTGGAAGGATGACTTTCAGGGTCCGGTAATTCTACTAAGCCAAGTTGTAATTTACAGACTTGTGGTTGTACTGTTGTACACGGGTTGACATGACAAGATTCGGTCCTTATTGGTATCTGGGCGGTCTACCACTAATCCACTTTGTGCATCCACTGCACCACACTGTGCATCCACTGCACCACACTCTCACACCATCGAACCAATCCGCCCAGATTTTAAAGCATGTTGGGGTTTTTGGAAACATACGATAATCATATCCATCATTTATCAGTCATTACCACCATGACTGCCCGAACAAATTTTCTCATGAATAAATGTGATGCTCGGGACAATTTCTTGCCCCGGATTCCTATTCAATGCTAAGCATGGCATATGATTACGGACTTATTTTCGAAATGTTACTATTATATTTTTGCTAGGGCGACAAGGTTCACACATTCAAATACTCAAGGAGGGGGTAATATTATTCAAGATAAACAACGGCATATAACTAGAATATCAAATTTAGCATGCATTTGCATAAAAATAACAGCAATGCAATTTGTTAATTTAAAACAAAGTAGTTTGCAGAAATGTAGGTTCAACATGATCAAAGTATTGACTCGCCTGGGTTACAAAGGTCGGGTGCTGGATTATCCGGATCTCCTAGTGTTGCTGCCTCGATCTTTTCCTCTTGAGCTTCGTATGCTATTTAATCGTGCGAAATACCCAAAATAAAAGAAAAGCAATCAATCACTCAAAAGATCACCAGAAATTCATATGAACTCTAAAAATTATGATTTCAGTTCCATTGGACAGATCTTGAATTTAGATGAATTTAGAAATTTGTCTCGTTCAATTTGGAGTTAAAATGAAAAAGTTATGATCATTCAAAGTTCTCAGTTCAGTTAATTCCAAATATTCTCAAATTTCTGACAGTGGGTCCCACATGTCAGTTTCTTAATTTTTATCTTTTTCTTTATTCGTTTATTACTGTGTCTATGGCCAGTGGGGTCCAGGTACTGTTCATGGGGTCCATCTGTCAGCAGGGGCTCTGTGCGGATGTGTCACTGACCGATGGGGCCCAGCGGTCAGCCGTCTGCTTTGGCCACACTGGCTGACGGGTGGGGCCCACCTGTCAGCAGGAAAAATAAAAGAAATCGCTCAACCGTGCGCGCGGAGCCGGGCTCGAACACGCGACGCGGGAGCAGGGGGAAAGGAGAGGATAGCGCTGAAAGCCACTCGGACGACCGAGCGTTGCTTACCATATAAGGGTAATAATTCCCTTTGAAGTGGCTTGCGAAGGAGGCCGGGCAGAGGAGTCGGGGGCGACGGCGCCGGCGGCGAGCGGTGGTCGGAGAGGCTCGGGAGCTTCGTGAAATACAATCTCCGTGTACTGGTGGATCTCCTGGTGCAGTCGGCGGGGAAGGAGGGGCACGGTGGCGGGCCGGCGGTGTGGGACGGCGGCGGTCCAGGGAGGTGGTCGACGCCGGCGATGCTCGGGCCAAGGGAGACCCGAGGGAGGAGGGGGTCGACTTCGTCTTGCCCCCGCGAAGCTCTGGGAGCTGGGATGTGCTCGGAGGCGGCCGGAATCGGCGGGGAGGGCGGCGCCGGAGTTGGGGAAGAAGGAGGGGGCCGGCGGTGATCGGAGCACTACGGCTCAATTGGTTGCAAGGGAGGGGAGGAGGGAGTAATGCAGCGCTGTTAGGACTCCCAGGCGGGGCTTTTATAGCCGGGAGAGGGGGACGCGCGGCGAGGCAGCGTCGGCCTCCGCCCTGCTCACGCTGGCGGGGGGATGAACTCAATCTCCTCCGAGATTTTGTGGGGGAGAGAGGACAGTAGGTTCTTCGAACTTGTCCGCGGGGTGCGAGAGAGAGAGAGACGGATTTGCTGCGGAGACGCGAGAGGAGGCTGGCGCGAGCGGCGCGGCCGCGTGGAGAAGAAGCCGGGGAGGAAGAAGAGCGCGCGGGAGGGGCCACCGGACAGAGGAAGAAGCGCGAGAGAGGCGGGGCCGCTGTCAGCGGGGAGAGGCGCGGGTGCGGACGCGGTCCACCGGCCAGAGGGACGAGCGGGAGAGCGAGCCGGGCCCGCTCGCAGAGCCGGGCCCGCTCGCAGAGCCGGGCGAACGCGCACTGCGCCCGCGGAACTGGGCCGCGCGATGGAGGGCGCGGTTGACGCGTCGCACATCGGGGCTAACCAGGTGGCGGCCCGGGAGGAGGGGAAGGCGGGATGGGGCGGCGACGTGGGTTGATCCCGGCCGTCCAGGTGGCGGCCGGAGGGTGAGTCGAGATTTTAATTTTTCTTTAATTTGATTTTTAGCTTTTAGAAACTGCCAAAAATTTCCAATAAGGTCAGAAAAATATGAAAATACATCCAAAAATTTAGGAAAAATTCACAGAAGTTCCTGATGACATTCTGGACTTAACAAAAATATTTTCAACTATTGTTGGTACTTAATTTATTTACTTTCCTTGTTATTTATGGCATTATTTAAAATGAAGGCTTTATGTTTAAACCAAAATTTCCTCCATTCCTTTCTGGATCATCTTTTCATATTCTTATTTAAATTTTCTATATTTAAACATGTTTGTTTCCTCTTTAGCTTTTGGAACTTTCATCATAATTTTCGAGACAACACCAGAACTCCAAATTCCAATAAAAAGCAAATAAAATAATCCAAAAACTTCATAATTTAATATTTACATTTATCAGGATGTTACACTCCGCCCCCCCTCCGGCCCTGCCAAACCGTCGGTGAGCCTTCCCGTGTTCCCTTACTGCTCCCTCGCACCCTCGGATCTCCTCTCCCCACACCGGCGCCGCCGTCCTCCTTCTCACTTCACCCCGCCCGCTAAACCTCGCCGACGGCCCACTTGGGGAATCCCCGACTCACGCCACAGTCGCCCCGGGCCTCCTCACTCTGGGGCCAACCCATTTTGTAGGCTTGCTGCCCCTCCGGCCACCGGACGCGCCGGCGAGACCACCTGCTCGACCGCCGTGCACCTCCCCTGTTCGGCCGGCTATTCCCTCTATCTTAGCCCCGCCCGCTTCATCAGTATCATTTTCCCCCCAAACAGTCGCGAGATATCCAATGACCAGTTGGTTAGCCCGAGTGCACCTTAACCTCCCCACAGCCTGAGGTCCAGTGTTCGATTCCCTGCCGGCGCATTTCCTTACTCATTTTTTTTAGTTTATTTTCATTTTATTAATCTGTTTCAATTAAGGGAAATCAAGGAAAGGTTTGAAACTAATCCATGGAACCTAATAAAAATCTTACTAGGGTTATTAAGACTTTATATTGGATTAATTATCATGTATATATACATGACTTGAATATTCAAGTAAAGACTAGTTATTAATTAGAGCCACTAATAGAGGTTGACTTAAGCTAAGTATTCAAATGAACAAGATGTTCCAGATAAAATAAAAGGGAAATAAATTGGATATTGTGTACAACTATAAAAGCGAGACCTTAACGTAAAGATTATCCTTACTGGTAAGTAAAAATTTATGCCCTAATACTTAACATGCAGCCATTAATCTCAGTAGTAGATTTAATTAAAAGACAAAATCAAACAACTTCATGAAATTAATGGATATATATATACCTATTGAAGTAGGAAGGTCATGATTTCTCCATCTTTATTACATCACCAAATAAACAAATCTCAACGCTAGATTTAGTTAATAATGGCAGTAGAATAAGAATCGGTATTTGGATTGACAGTCCACATAAAATGACCATGGTTAGGTACTCAAACTTAATAAAGATTTCACTTAATTATAACGTATGCTCTAGCATTCAACCTACCATCGTTAGACAAATCTCCATGGTAGCTTTAATTAAGTAGCTATATTAATATACAAACCCGTACGACAAACCCAGATAAATTCGACTAAAAATAACGCTAAGTTTAACAGCAATAGAGGTGTCATTAACTAAATCTTAACATTAGGCTTAGTAAGTAATAGGATAAGCATAGTTGCATATAACAAGTTTGGACCTGTGTAAATGAATCCTAAATCAAACTAAATCATGACTAGTAACAACTAAGTGCACATAAAATATCTCACCATAAAACGCTATAAACCCGGACCCCGGTATTAATTCGGTAAGCAAAAATTTCATACATTGCGTATATAGTCTATGCCCTGAACAATAGCACTCAACAAAATAATGCTCAGTAAAATCGTACATCAATCAATAGGTCTAACTTAACTCATGGAACTTTCGTAATAAATATAAAAATAGCATAAGAAGTTCGTAATAAAAAGATCAAGATATCATATGCTATTACCAACCCTGCCTCAAATCACCGAATCACCCATTAACTCAAAATAGAACTAAATTGAGTTTATTCGGATTTATTTGGATCTTTTGAGTTATTTGCTTTTATTTGGATTCAGTCGTTTGTCGCGTAATTAGAAATGGAGTCCGGAAGATCTATGGGAATCAAGTAAGATCCAGATCCAGATAAAGACGAAGACCAGAAATTCAAGCCCATCACATGAGAAGGCTTTGAGTGAGCTCAAGACCGCGGTAAATTGCGCCAGGCGAGTCAATACTTTGATCATGTTGAACCTACATTTTCTGCAAATTACCTTGATTTAAATTATCAAATTGCATGCTGTTATTTTATATGCAAATACATGTTTAATTTAAGACTCTAGTTATATGCCCATTGTTTGTCTTGAATAATATTACACCTCCTTTGGATTACTTGATTATGTGAACCTTGTCGCCCTAGCAAAATTACAATAGTAACCTTTCGAAAATAAGTCCATAATTGATATGCCATGCTTAGTATTGCTTAGGCATTCATGGGCGCGAGAACGCCCAAGCATCACTTTAATCATGAGAAAATTTGGTTGGGCAGTCATGGTGGTAATGATTGGTATACGTTGGCTATGATTATTTTATGTTTCCAAAAACCCCAACTTGCTTAAATATCTGGGCGGATGGTTCGAGGGTGTGTGTGTGGTGCAGTGGAAGCACAAAGTGGTTAGTGGTAGACCGCCCAGATACCACTAAGGACTGAATCTTGTCATGACCTCCTGTGTAAAACAGTACAACCACAAGTCTGTAAAGTATAACTTGGCTTAGTAGATTTACCAGACCCTGAAAGTCATCCTCACAGGTGGAGGTGGTGAGGTCGTGCAAGCGGCTGTCTAGGTGACGGCTTGAATGTGACACTCGTAGAGGGTGAAGTTCTGCTGTGGCGGGCTAGCAGGGGGGTAGCCAGCTGCTAGACGTTCAGAAGGAGAACATCCCGCACAACGTATGGGACCCACCGCAAGTGAGAACGACCCATAGGGTGAAATGATGGAAGGGGCGAGGTACTTTGAACGGTTACTGTGATGGTTTGCTCAACCGCATGACTAAGGAATCGTGTGGGGCAACGAGTAGATTGTCTCTTGTGGTGAAAGTGTACAAACTCTGCAGAGTCAAAACTATTCGAATAGCCGTGCCCACGATCAAGGGCGGACATGGGAACTTAACCAGATATAGTTCTATTTCAAAATGCTTTATGGATGGGTTTGGAAAAGTGAAGGGCAGTGGAAAGCCCTGATTTGAGTTGTCCTGGGTGTCGCCCAGTGGTAATGTAAGCGGCTATAACGTTGAAGGTCTAGCATATGGTGCAGAGACCATGTAACGGTGGATGGAATCTGGATCACTATTATTATTGCATTCTCTTACACATTATATCTTTGGTCAAAACTGCTAGGTCTCAGGAAATTTCTATGTATTATATTTCAAATAATGGCCCTTCTATTCTTGCAAAATAAAATACAAGGGGGAATAAATAGAGTCGGGAGTAAAGGAGATGGATGTATGTGATGAATACATAAAGATATTGGTGGATTCATGTCGATCATAAAAATGACAACATAGAGTGGATTCTGAGATAAATACAATGGTGGAGCTTAATTTAATATATAGTCTAGGTAGATGATCTAAATGATTTTTGGAGAATTAGGGAGTGCAAAAGGTAATTGCTGGATTATAACACTGATAATTAATATAAATTCTTGGGAGATGTTGGTGATAATGGGATGAATAGGATTTGATCAAATACTAAATGGATGAATTGAATCTTGGGAATTTGGAGGAATGATAACAATTAGTGGATTATAATCTTGATCAATGATATTCTTGGTGGATATATACTAGTGAATCGTAGACCTGAACATTGATAATCTTGGTAGAGATATATTAGAGAATTAATTAGAGATGGATAATAAAAGAGATTGATTACTGGAAGAGCAAACTATGGTTTTTGGATCAATAACCGAAAGGATTGTATTGTTAGAAAGTACTGATACCAAGGATATCGGTGGTTTGAGAGTAATTGTGATAGGGAAGCATTAGAATTCAGAAGTGAAGAGTTGATGAATAGAAATTACAAGATTGGATTATTAGTATTTTAGAACACAAAATCTATTGGTGGATTCAAAATAATTGATGTCATTCGCTGTTTGGAGTCTTAGACAGTAATCAATAAGGAAAGTGTGTCTTTGGTGGATTAAGTCGATTATGGCAATCGCCATGTGGAGTTTAGGTAGAAACATTATAATTTAATAATACTAAGGCTACCCAAAAGCAATTTACGGCAAATAAAATAACCCGAGCCTCTCCTTTGATAAGCCATGCATACTATTTATTTGCATTCTGTGTATTGGCTCGCGGAGCACGGTGGTTAGTGTGCTCACACTCGCTCTCATAACAAATCCAGAAGTAGGAATCAGATCACTACGTTTCAGCAACATTTTTGGTTATGATGGAGGAGAAGATGAAGTCGTCAAGGGCTAGGTCGCGAACCTCCAGTTGACCGCCTGTGGGCATTGTCCTGAAGGTCCCACCTGTGTGTTTCGTTCTTTCGCTGCTGCAATTTAATGATTTCGGCCTAATCGGCCCATGAGTAAGTCTAGTTTTATATTTACGCTTTCGCATGATATGTACTATGATATTCAGAACTATAAACTGTGAGCATTATCTACTGATCCAGGGAATAGTGCGGTAGAATCACAGAGGAATCCGGATTGTAAAATCTGGGTCCTGACATAAGTACAGAAAAGTGAGAAATAAATATAAACACCCGACTTGTTAAAGTTGTTTTTCCACTCCTCTCGCGTCTGTCTCACTCCAAAGATAAGGTAGGGATTATGAGTGTATCACACACCTCACTTCTCTCGCTTCTGTCTCATACATATATCTCTTTCTCACTTTTTCCACTACTCATCCTCTTTTTTAAAAAAACTGGTACTATTTATTTTTAACAAAAACAATCAATCATAGCCAATACAAACACCACATCGTCTAGTGGTTTTTGGTATGTCACCCATCAAGCCAGAGCATCTTGTATTCAGTATATATGTGTATCATACATTGATAATTCTGTCAATCATGACTTGTTCTCCACAGCAAAAGAAGGTCAGCGATAAAATTAGCTGTACAAACCAAGCGCACTTCATGGCGACAAATGCAAAATGTTGATCCTTTATTATTGTGAGACCAAGATGGCAATAAAAGGGATGAATAATTTTTAAAACTTTTTCTCTCTAACATATTTAAAATATTCACTCGAGTAATAATGATAGTTACCAAGTTCAGATCACACTAACACGGCTAAGCCAAACAAAGCTACAAACAAAAACCAACAAAATCCGCAGCCACTTGCACAAGTCCGATCAGACCGCCATTGAGGGGCCCGTAGACCACCGGCCTGTGACCAGTCACACTAGCAAACCAGTTTGACCATAGGTTTGGGGCCAGTGCAACTGGTCTCCTGTTCCCAGACATGAAAACTTCTCGCGCCAAAAGTTTAAATATCAAAAACTTACCCAATTCTCATCTAAATACATCTAAGTTTTGCATAAGAATTCTCATCTAAACACATCTAAGTTTTTCATAAGACTTATTCAAGTCAATAGAAACCTAAATCAATAAAAAATCATAAGATTTTAGTGCGTGAGTTCACCAAATTGAAGAGAATCAAATATAGTTCACAAGAACACCAAAAACACAAAATCCCACATGTCAATTCACTTGTCAATTCCAGCTTTCCTCTACATAAAATCACTTCTCATTTGCGCCAAAGTTTTGATTAAGGTATCAACCCGATATTCAGCCAACTACCAAAATATCCTCAATGAAGCTTTCAGGTACCTTCCTTTGACTCTGTCTTCATCTTCACCTCAAAGCATCTCTACATACTTTGACACGCAGCCCGTATTACTGAATAACTAACCGTCACGTCTTCACGTATTCGGATTCCTCCGAACCATCCTACGTACATTGGCCTCGTCACCTGGTGCACCACATACACCAACTCACTTCTTCATGATCCTTGTGTTCTCTGTGCTTCCCGCTTGAGCCACTTAGCATCACTCAGATTTACATGAGCGGTCGGATCCTAGCTCTTCTACCTAGTCCCTATCTATTGCCGTCGACCACTACATCCTCTAAGCCACTTGCACATCCAAAGGCTAAGCAACCATATCAAGTACAAGTTCCATGCACTTGACTCAAGTTAGACAAACACATGCATCATGCAATGCACCATAACCAAGCAACAAAACCCATGTCCTACACGCACTCAAACAACTCAATTCCAACTCTCACTATACTCTAGCCTCAGCCATTGGTCTGATCGCTCTTTTCATGCCGGTCGAACCGCACCGATTAGACCACAATCATTGGTTGGTTTGACCGACAGCTCGATGTGACTGCATTTTTAATACTGATCACACCGTCCAACTCATCCCGGTCCAACCTACAACCATGGCCGTTCCGACTACACGAGACTAACACCAAAACATTGTGACGCCCCACGCATTATTATCCATCCGGATAACCACATGGGACAAACGGGTTACTATTTGCCTGATCAGTAAAACACTGCTCCGGCAAATGGTAAACCTTTACCAGAGTTGCGCATCGGAACAATAACATAAATACTGTAGATTTTATTACAGCAAAGGCCACATGGCCTACAGTCTGATATTACAAAGGTACCATAGTTGACAAAAGTAAGACTAATACCCCAGGGCTCCTCTGCCCTCTCCACTGGGCCTTCTACTCATGTCAGCCGAAGTATACGGGGTACACCTCTCCTTAATCATCGTAATCTCTCTCCTCCACTCCGGTTGACTCGGCGCCACCTGCTTTCCCTTTATCCGGCTCGTAAGCTTCTTCGAGCGGATTAAGGTCTAACAAAGGAGGTTAATAGCAAAGGTGAGTACCACGGTACTCAGCAAGCATATTAGCAATAAATGCACTGATATGATCTCATGTCCTTAGTCAAGATTTTAGCTCCAAAATTCTGAAATTAATCTTACAAAAATATCCATTCTTGCATTTTTAATTCTCAAATGATTTCTATTTTTCACCCAGTAAGGTACGATCCCGAGTGATCACCGTAGTCCACATTCCAGTGAACTGGCATGAATTCATGATTTTATCAGCACTGCGCAGGCTTGTACCACTGTACCCAAAGCTGCTTTGAACCTTCTTAACTCGGTTCTTCCACACTGCCTTATGTATGGAATCCAGTTCAGAGTACAGAACTTTTCTCCGCTTACGTTAATCCATCCACCAGCCCATCTATTATCCACCGGTGTACCAAGTCGCTCACATGGGCTTCACCGACTTCCAATAGTGTTTGGTTGGACCGGCTCCCGGCCCAACACTCCACCTAATGCATATAGCGTCTGGAATTACTCACTTCCAGACTTGCGTTACTGGTCCTGAGCTTCATCCATCTCTTTACTCACACCTAAGTACTTACCCAATGTGGTGGACTGATTAACGTAATAGGATACTATTTTCGGCCCGTACTAGATGGGAAATTGGTTGGCACGATAAATACGGTTCCCTATCCGAGTGAAAACGGGGTAAGTCCTTACATCATAACCCTATGTAAAGAGGTCCACCTAGCCTCTCTGCATCCTTTCCCTAAACCTCTTTACCCACTATATACATCTCTGCTTGTGGGCCCGCTGCTCCTCTTAGCAGTACCACAACTTTAACTCATTTTACTTTCTCTTTCTTTTTCTCCTCTTTTCTTTTCTCATCTTACTCATCATAACATCATAACATCTTCATTCTCTGATTTCTTTTTAAAACAATGGTTTTCATGCATTTAACTAGGATTATTAATATTACTGGAAATACACATATTTTTAACATAGCTACGTGCATGATCGAAGAATGAGCTTGCCTGAGACGTCGGGTAAATCAGAATTGACAAAAATCGAATCTGCTCCTGTGATTTGCTCTCGCTCGACTTCTGCAGAATTATTGCTAAACTTAAAAATAAATACTTACAGCTATCAATTTTTGAAAGGGATTAAATAGAGAAATAATTCCCCTCTCTCTCTTTCTTCTAGTTTGGCTCTAACTAGAAAGTTCCCATATTTACGATTACGGAGCTCTTAACAACGTTTATTTCCTAACAAATTATATCAAGAAAGTTCACAAAAAGAAGATAAAATATTTTCCAAAATTTGGCCTTTTTAATCCTACTTGGTTTTGGGATTTAAGCATGCATATAATCTGGCCGAACCGCCGGCCTCACACGCGCATATGGCTTGGCCCAGACGGCAGACAGCAGCGACTCTACCCCTCTCTTTTTCTTTACGCTGCCAACCCTCTCCTCTTTACTTCCACCGCCTGCTCTCACTCACTGCCCCTTCTCCTTCCCATCAAATCCACCGCCGCCTCTCACGCCTCCTCACCGCGCCTCCTCTCTCCGCCCGCCTTACTACACCGCACCGCCTCTACTCGCCGTCGCCTCTTCTCACCACGGTGGCTCACTGCGCCTCCTCCCAGCTTCTCACCGATGCCTCCTCTCTCCACTGCTCCTCACTGCCGCCTCGTCGCCTCTCCTCCTCTCTCCACTGCATCGCCTCTCGCTCCCGGGCCGCCTTCTCGCCGCGCCGCCTTGCCTCCCCACGCCGCCTCACCTCCAGTTCCCTTATCTCTTACTACTACCTCAGCCGGCTTCTCTCTCTCTTCCTCCTTCCTACCTCCTACCGGCTACTCCCCCTGCTCTCGGGTCATGGCGCCGCTCCTTCGGCTCGGATCCGGTCTGGATCAGTGGGGTTTGCGGTGGATCTACGTCTACCGGAGTCCCCATGGTTGGATCTGAGCTGGTGCTCACATGGCTTGAGGATTGGCTTTGCGGTGGCTCAAGTCCCACGACTCCTGGCTGCGTCGGCTACTGGGCTAGGAGTCGAACGGCGGTGAACCAACACTGAGATAACCACTGCACTAGCTCCCTTTTCTCTACTCAATACATGCACTTTGATTACTAGTTCAATCTTTTTTTTGCGGATTTTAATCGGTTGGAATCAATGGTTATCTTAGGCTTTTGGGTAGTGGAACTAGAGGATGAGGGAATGCTCTTGTCTTTGGCTACTCTCACTTTTGGGTGCGCTTGACCTTGAGACGGCCGGCGATTACCCTGGTGACACTGGTCTCTCCCTCTGTGTGGTTTAGTTCGGATATGCCACCCCCCCCCCAAAGAGGAAAGAGATGAATAACAATAGAGGGTGGAAGCCTACTTGTTGTGTTGCCGGGCTGAAGAAGGAAAGTCGATGGTTGATGGGGACCGCGAGGGTGATTCCACGTTGTCGCTGTCGGGGAAGAAAGCATGGCTTGCCGCTTTTGCCGGAATGGGAGTCTTGCCTCGTGGTGGTCCCCGTTGACTTGTCCCTCGTTTTCTTGTCTTTGCTGGCTCGTGCTTGTCCTTGCCATGGGGCTTCTCCTTCTTCGGCTTCTTCTCCCCGTTCACTACCGTAACTCTAATCCACCTTCTGGCCTCTGGCTGAAGGTGCTACTCCACTGGTAAGGCTGGGGATGAACTCTGGGTGGCTCTCGACTGTGGACAGTCTGTGCTCTGGCTGTGTTTATCTTGTATGAGCCGGGGCAATGCAGAGCATGGGGACTGGTTTTGAAGCGCTGGGGGAGATATTTCTGGCCTCTCCCTGCTGGCACTGGCTTGCCTGGCTACAGCTGGCTGCTTTGCCCTTATCCTCTTCGGTCTCATGGCCGAGGGTGCTTCGGCCTTAAGGATGTGCTGGGCACTGTTGTTCTGGGATGGGCTGGCTGGAAAACATATGTGGGCTTGTGGGCTGAAAATGCAAAGATTGCATCTGTGGGCTTTTTGTGGGCTGAATGCTTATATGCTGGGCTGAAATGAATGAATTTCACTTGTGGGCTTCTGTGGGTTGAAATGAATGGATGAAATGAGGGTTTTGGGCTGAGGTAAGTGCTGTGGGCTTTTTCTTAAAGTTTGCCGAATGATGATGCCCACAGAGACGAGAGGTGCCGACCAGCTTGGAACGGTCTGAGGAGTCTCTAAGACGTTCTCAAATTGGCCCTAGCAGTCCAGGGGCACTGATGGCAACTTTATTTATTTTCTTTATTCTCCCTTGGATTGCTAATTTTCTAATTCCCCAATTACGTAAGAAATTAGGTTTGGTTTGATACTAACGGCAATTCTACTTGCAGGCGAAGAACGAAGAAACACGCATTTGCTCCTACGTCGAAGACCTCGAAGCTGGAGTTTTTATTCTCTTTTTGTAAAATAAATTTGTAAACACAATGTAATTTGCTATTGTAAATGCAATACTAGAAATGCAATTCAGTCTTGTAAATTTTAATTGTAATAATGCTTGATGGAATGCAGTAACTAATTTTAATTACCCGTTAATTACTTACTTTGTTAGGGTATTAAATTTAGGGTTCTTTCAAACATGCTCTCTGGAAAAAAAAGCAACCACCAAGTAGAAATTGGTTACACCGTGAGACCGATTGGACCGCCAACCAACCGGTCACACTGGACCACCAGTCAGACCACCATTCACACCCGGTCCGACCATTTCCTCCCAATGGTCCGGCCGGTCCTACCAGGAGCACTGATAGCAAATCTGAATTTTCTGAAACTATTATAATATTTAAATTCAATTCAACCAAAGTACCTATTGTTTATCATAAATATATATTAGGCCTTGTTCATTGTCTCTCAATTATCATAAATTATCACGCAAGTCTTGACAAATGAGAAGAATCAGAAAACATGTGATACATGGTACATCTGTACGACAGCTTTTCAGTTGGGAACATATCTATAACGGCACAGTTTATACAATCTTTCAATGGACAAACTAACATATTTTACTCATAACTTAATTTCTTCGGTGCTTGAAACACTCTTTCATATCTCTAGCAGCAAACAGCAATGTTACATACAGTAAGCCGTCTGAGTTCTCACTTCAAGATTGGGGGATCAGCGTATGGGCCATTCAGCCAACCGTTCGCGACCATGCGATAGGCAGCTTCAGTCATGTGGATGCCATCCCAGCTCACGTATGACGACGGGTTGGAGCACACGCTAGCGCCTTGCTCACCACACTTCTTCTTCAGGTTGAAGTTGTAGTTACCCTGCCCTCCAGCGCCGCAGCAAGCTTGCATAGCATTGCTGAAACCTGCAATAGCACCAATGTTCAGATCATGATATATAACTCTGAACCATGAAATTTAGTCCTATAAATTACAATGGACGGATGAATTCAGTCATATGGTGCTGTATCGTTCCTATTGGCAACATGTTTTCTGCTATGTCGTATATTAAATGTGGGCTGAAACTCTGAATCTACCTTAAGGATGTACTGGAGAAGCATGACAAGCTACTCCGTTGAGGAAGGAGAACTCACCAAATTTTCCAGGGCTGACGACAAACTGCATTGCCGCTTTGAAGTAATCACCATACATGATTTTTGTCTTTGGGTACTTCTTTTGAAGCTCTTCAAGCTGCTGCTTGAGCTCCCTGTTGTGATGGAAGGCAAGACGGTTGTATCTCCGGAGGCACCCAGTGCGGGCGTTGTAGTCTGCTTTGTTGCTGGTGTTGTACAGTGTCAGGTACAATGGGAAGCATCCGATTGGGAGAACTCCAGGCACCAACAGGTCTGTTGCCCCAAGCTCAATCAATTTCTGAAAGAAAACATAGAAGTTGCACATAGAGTGCTCAATTGGTTCATCTATGCAAAGCCCATTTCAATTTGCATTTTCATAAATTTGGTTGATGTGACTCAAAATTTGGGGAGTCTACTTAAAAATACATTGTGCCAAACTAGTCACTCCTAGACATGTGTATTTCAAACAGATTTTCGCACGAAGCATTCAAAATTATCAAATTACACTGACAACTAGTTTAGCAACGCACTACTAACAGAATAATAGCAATGTACTACTAACAATATAACATCGATCTGTTTCCTCTGCTTGAAATGTGCAGAAACAGTCTTTTTTTAGGAATAAATCCATATAACACATCAAACTTTGCATGAAAGTCCATTTAGCATCTCGAACTATGAAACTAGACATTTGATCCTTCGAACTTTGCAATCTGGTTTAAATAACACTCTGACTCGATTCCGCATGGTGATATTGCCCATGTGGCATGGTGGGTGGGTGGTTTTACCATGTAAAATGACATGCTGGCCAAGTTGGGTCAGTGATATGTGGGGGCCACAGAGACTTCTCCCCACCGAGCTCCCAACTGTGCTTCTATGGCCACTGTCCCTTATAGTTCCATCTCTATTTTGATTTAGGATAGAAAACCATGTGGGTTCTACCAACTATTCACCTAAACTTGACCAGCATGACATCATATGTGGTAGAACCACCTACTCATTATGACACGTGGGCAATACCACTATCCGAGATCGGGTCAGAATGTTATTTAAACTAGATTGCAAAGTTCAAGGATCAAATATCCGGTTTTATAGTTCAGGGTGTTGGACGGACTTTCGAGTAAAGTTCAGAGTGTTATATGGACTTTGCCTTTTTTATATAACCATGTCATGTGACAGCCGTTTCATGACGAGCGCACACATAACAAATGATTCCTCATCTTCTTTACCCCCCATACCTTTTGCATGCCCATGCTCTTCATTGTGCAATCATGTTCTACATGAAATCCCCATCTACACATCACATGGGGCTACACTAAGCAACAATCTGATGTACTGTGCACCAACTTGATTTGGTACACAAAGTATACCCCATGCCATCACAAATGTGTAGTGTGATTTATGCAGGTGAAAACAAAAATTTCCCTTTTCAAAACAGTGCAGCCAAAGCAATTTCATGTTAAGTGCCTAGTCAGAAGATTCTGCCCTTTTGGAGGATACCAAATCTGTCACATGTTCCCCTGCCTATTTTAATGTCTACAAAGGTTGGTAACCTAGTTGACCATTATAAAACATCACCTTGAGATCCATAGATCCAATCCAATAAGATGTGCATTAACTATGCTAGTGCTTACCAACTAGCTAAACTACTCAGTCTTCTCACTGATACTGAATACTCCCTAGTAAATCTTGACTCCACATAATTCAAAGCATTTCAAGAACACTTTCTAAAACCATGTCATTTGATCATCTCACACCAATTATGTGCCTCGCATGTGTTTGTCATGTGTTCCAGCTTTTGGCTTTTTATGCCGACCATATCTAGATATGACAGATGAGTGATGCCTATCTGCACTGCCCCACACTTGCATGATTCCCTGAGTCTAAAAGTGTACAGCATTGTGCTGCTTTACTACTTCAGCAATGTATGTGCATTGTATGATGCAATGCAAGGCTCATCCTACAATTCCAACTCTGCAAGTGATGTGCAATTCATCATTCATGGATTCATACCTCGACGCCGTTGGCGATGGCTTTGGCGACCAGCGGCACGTAAGTCTTCACCTCAGAAAACGCGACGCCGGAGAACAATGGCGCATTGTAGTCGTTGCCCCCAAACTCCCCCACCACGAACAGGGACTTGCTGAAGTAGTCCTTGCACTCTGCAACTTACACACAAACCAATCAATTCTGATCTACTGGCTGGAGCATGGTAGTACATTTCACGAAGATTTTACAGCCTTAAAAGCGTAGGCGAATCGGTCTCGGACCTTGGTCCGATTTGCAGAGCGATGGCTTCATCTTCTGTAGCCAGCCGATCTGGGTGTTGATGGAGCCGGTGTTCCAGATGCGCTGGTCGATGCCGTGCGCCTTGAAGAAGGAGTACTCCAGCGCCGTCGCGCCGGTGATGGCGAAGTTGGCACCCTTCTTGAAGTCCTTGCCGTGCGCCTGCGACGCCGGCGGCAGCGGCAGCCCGAAATGCTCAGCTGCAAATCGACAAAAAGATTTCCATCAACAAAAAGGGAAAACTTCACATCATAGACTGACTTTGCCATTGCTCTGAATAAAAGGAGCACCACAATTCACAATGCAACCATGCAATCGAGTGAGACATACGAGGTCAATGGGAAGAACTCGCAATAGTGATCACTAGTTTCTTTCAGTAGCATTTATGGCGTGCTTTATCTTTCCAGAAAGGAAAAAAGGGCCTTTAATTCACATCAATACTTTGCTATAGCAGAACGGAGGGAGCAATAATTCACTATTGCAAAGCAGCAGCTCTTTTACCAGCTTGTTTTACCGCTAAAGATTACTAACTTTTTTTCTAAATGGTGGAAAAACTTGGGACTTTTTGACCTGGTTAGCATTGCATCACTAAAAATAAAACACAGTATGGAGAAAGAGAAATTAGATAGTTGGGTAGTAGTATACTAAACAAAAGTCAATTTCAACATGACCAAGGTCAGAGCATGGTCTAACACTCCAAAATCAACAGTTTTAATAACAGAGACATTTCTGTTAGGTATTGCGAAGTCCATATATAATATACACTTTGTGGAACCAAAAGGCCAAGAAAAGAGGATGGCGGGGTAGGAGGAAGCCATGGACGGCGCATAAATGTACCTAGGAAGTCGACGACGATGCGGCCATTGGAGCAGCGGCCGGTGGGGCGGCCGAAGAAGGTCATGCCGTAGGGCGCGCGCGCGGTGGTGAGCTCCTTGGGCACGCCGTCGACGATCAGGTTGCCGGCGTCGGAGAGCGAGTCCCCGAAGCTGAAGATGGCGCCGTACGATTTCTTGGCCGCGAGGCAAGGCATCACCGCCGAGCCCGAGAGGCACAGCGCGGCGACGAGCAGAGGAAGCAACCCGCGATGCCGCAGCTGCACGGGGTGGACGGCCATTGCGGGTGTCGGCAGGCAGCGGCAATGCGCATGTGCAGTGAGAGAGACGCTTCTTTCTTTATAAACTGCAGCTGAAGTGAGGAGCTGCTGGCTTCCTGCAGCTGCAGGGTGAGGAGTTGTTTGCACTGTTTGGGATGACGATCCCGCTGCGATCCAACAAACTGCGAGCGGCTATTCAAACCGGTACAGCATTCATGTCCTCTGGCACATTTACACCTCTTGCTTAGGATATATATTGGAATATATATAATAGAATAGGTAACTGTTGTATATAATATTTTTTTATATTATTTATAGATAATACTAAAAATATATTCTATAATTAGTTATCTATAAATTGTCTATAATAGATTATTTGTAAAATATAGATGATATTGATATAATGACATAAAAACCATCTATAGTAGGCTATTTATAGACAATATTGATATAATGGTACGAAAGTCGTCTATAACATATTATTTTCTCACGTTTCAACCGTTTATAGAATTACAATTGATCTCCTTCTCTCTTATCTTTTTCAATCATTCATCTCAGCATAATTCCTACGTGACGTCTTTTATAGACAACTTATATCACCATATTGTACATGCCTTTAAGGAGCACTAAAGATAACAAACTATACCCTTCATAGTAACTGTGACAACAGCGGTAGCACATTTTCTTTGAGATATTTGCCTTGTGATGCGGACGAAACAAATGAAATTATCAGTTCAGGAAAATGTTTTATTACTAGGCTGAGCTGACTAGAAACAACATTAGAAGACTACAGTAGAATTAACTATAGGCAAAGCCTAAATCAACTACTAATATACAAAGTATAAACGTTGTAGCAAAGTAACTCCAATACTATACATAGGAGTTTTTTTCATTCCTGGTGTAGTTCATAGATCACAATGAGATGCTGTTTTTTTTTCTTGTCTTTCTGTGATCTTGCACCCTTATTAACTGGATCTGTGTGAAACAGGTTCAACTGGGGCCGGCTTGTCACGCTCGGGAAAATGGCGACTTTGGGAGCTCGCGGCCGCTTTTCGGTGGCGCTGGTCTGGCCCGGCTTCTTTTTTTTTCCCCGGCTCTCTTCCTGTTTTGTTCAACCGTCCATTCATTGGCATCCAGGCTTTTAAGTGGGAGCCCTCGTGGTTTCCCTGAATTGCATAAGCTTTGTCCTGTCCTTGTGTACTCGAAGCGTGTGTTTGGTTTGGAGGCAGTAGGGATAGAATGGCTCCATCCCTGTTTTTAAGGACGAGACTGTCCCCGTTCTTTGTTTGGTTATAAGGGATAGGACCGTCCCTTTTTTTTGGTTCTGGGACATCAAAATATGGGATGAATCATCCGATGTGTGGGGCTCTTTTGTCATCCTCTTGTTTTTGAGAGGCGAGGAAGAGGGACGAGCCTATCCCCTCGTTTTTGAGGAACGGGGGCATCCTCGATTTAGGGGAATATTTCCGGGATATTCCCCAAAGGGGATGGACTCTGTTCCTGCTGACTCCAATCCAAACAGATCCAAATATGGGATCGCCCCGTCCCATCCCCTATTATCCCTAGAACCAAACACACCCGAAGTCACTGGCTCGCGGCGTGTGCCGGCGGATTGGGTGTTCCGTCTGAAGGACCACGCCCCATCTATGTTGTGATGAGAAGAGTAGAATTTTGAATTTGTCGGATTTTTTGGTTGACCTGTAGTCAAATTGGCCAGACCAGCCAAAGGGTGGTAAGATCAGACCCCATCAATAGTCAGATCGTCGGCTAAAATCAGTCTGATTGGACCCCAGTATAGGGGTGCGGTCAGACTGGCAAGATAGTTCTAGTTCGGCTGTTTTTTGATATTTGGGGATTTTGGTCATGGGATAAGTTTAGGTTGATCTAGATCAGTACTTATTTATTGCATAAGATATTTTACAACTAACACGGGTCAAGTTGTGAATAACTTGTGTTCAAAAAATGATTTCTTTCTCTTTGGATGTGCAGAGTCGTTTGGAGTCAACCATGGTCAACGGTGAGGATCGGGGCTACGCTCATGGAGTAGTTGAGACCTAGAATAATTAAGAATGCCATGTGAAATGGCTGAGCACAAGCATATCACGAGAAAGGTGGAAAATATTGAAAAGAAGTTCGACCAACGGGTTGCACTATGTGGCTTGATCAGTTTAAGTAAGACATGGTCCAGAGGAATCAGAACAGGAGAGACTTGTCGATGCATGATAAGCTAGTGGTGCACCTACATGTGGCAAGCATGGTGATTACTTGCAATAGAAGATGAAGATTGTGTTAAGAAAGAATATTTTGGTAAGTTGAACAAAATACCAGAAACTACATTGGATCAAAACCGCGGCTCTTGGGAGAGCGGTTTAGGTCAGAGAAAAATTGAGAAGATCAAGATGGATCAAAGCTAAAGACTTAGCGGATTCGGACTTATGTGCTTTAGAAAGCGTTAAGTGTAGTGTGTGAGAAAAAATCCTGTGTTGTGTGGGGTTAATGGATTTTCCTCATATGTGCTAAGTGGACAGTATCCACTAGGGTTAGATAGGTGCTAGTTGCTTATCTATTTAACGGGTGGGATGAAGACTTGCTAGTTAACTATTCAACCATCCTCTCTTGCTCATTAAAGCCAAGTGTTCTAGGGTTAGAGTTTGAGAGGAGTTGAGTGCTGTGATATGCTCTCTTGGCCTTCTAGATGTAGTGATGGTAAAACCTTCGTACTCAAGTAGTAGCAATACATAAATTTTTGTTCATTTTACATGAATTCATCTTGTATTTATTGATTTGCTCTTAATTTAGTTGGTTTTGATCTTTTCTCCCCCTTCTTGATCTTGTTGTGCTAAGGACGTGCAAGAGATAGAGATTACCCCTAAAAATCAATCTCTATCTAGGCACCAGGTTGGCAAGTTCTTGAAAAAGCCTAATTTTGCTTGGATTTGGCCCTCACAAGTGATTTCTCGATCCAAGTGTTTTTGTCTTGATTTCTTTGTATATATAGAGCTATCTTGACTATCTTTCACTCACGAGCAAGTCATATTAAGTGTTTCCATTTTTGCCCAGTTTTAGTGCAATCTTACTCAATCTTGAAAAAGATCTGAACTTTAACATAGATTCTTGCTATTCTTGGTTTGATTAGATTTTTGAGACCTTAAGTAAGGTATATGTACATTTGCATATCATTTGAACTTGCATTTTTGAAGTTGCACCAAATTTTGGATCGCCTTGGGTTGAAATTAGTCAGATCGCTCTGTTCATGGTCTAACCACCAAGAGATTGGTCAGACCGGTCCCGGGTAGCTAGTCAGACCGCCAGGAGTTCAAATTTCTCAAGATTTGATTTCTTAAGTAATTAAATTTGGGGTTTTGGATATTGATCATAATCTCAGTAACTCTATTGTTATTTGAGTGAAGGATAAAGAATATTAAGGAAAAAATTGATCGGCACCATTCACCAACCTCTGTTGCCTTTCAGTCCTATACTGTGTCATTGTTCGTCAATTGATTGAACCACATCATCATCTCTAATCTAATTTACCATCTTCAAAACCCTAGTAGAGCCACCATACGTGCCATCGGTGAGGCCAGCGGGCTTCCTTCCCTGCTCTGATGGGGCTCGCAAAAATAAACTTACTTAGGGCCTGTTTGGGGGAGCTGTAGATTCTGAGTAGCTAGCTGGTTTGAGTAGCTAGCTGGAGATTCTGAGTAGCTGGCTAGTCTGAGTAGCAGCTGGTCTGAGTAGCTAGCCTGTTTGGCATCCTGGATTCTAGCTGTGTAGCTGGTATCCTGATAGATGTATTGACTGAAATGCCCTTAGGTGAGTTGATGTCCTGATTATGTATTGATAGAAGAGATATCCATGCTGTAAATTTGTAGTACTTAGTTTAAACATTGAAAACTAATATTAAAATTTCATGAAAATAAATTTGACTCCAAATCATAATTTTAGATATTAATATGGATAACTACCATGTCTCCATACAAAAGGAACGTATAAAAGATGTTCATAGGCATATAAGGCGCACATATCACCATCAAAAGGAACTTCTATGGTACTATCTATATTCTTGAAGCCATCAAGCCGTTAGCTATGGAATCACGAAAGGCACACATATCACCATCATCTTGTGCCGTGCCAATGTAACCACCTCCTGTGTGTTGAATCAACATGTGGCATGTACTCTTCATCATCATCACACCTCTCAAAGACATAAAGAATGGGTAAATATTTTGCATTTGCATCGCAGAACAGTACAGCCAGGAAGCACACAATTCATGAACATACATCCATTGCTCCAGGAAGCACACAATTCATGAACATACATCGACATAACAACAATTCAGATCAACAGTGCATCGACATAACAACACATGAACTGCACTTGAGGAGGAGGAGCGGCTGGGCGGTCGTTGAGGACGGCATACTTCAACTAACCTTTTCTCGGCCGGTCATTGAGGACGGCGTTGACGAGGAGGCCGAGCGTCCGGGCGGGAGGAGGAGCGGCCGGGCGTAGAGAAGGAGGCCGGGCGGGAGGAGGAGTGGCCGGGCGTAGAGGAGGAGGCCGGGCGGGAGGAGGAGCGGTGGGGGAGGGGCGACTGGGCGGCAGGGGATCTGGGGAAGGGGGACGGGCCGGTGGGGGAGGGGTGACGGGGCGGTGGCGGATCTGGGGAGGGGCGACCGGGTGGCAGGGGATCTGGGGAGGGGGGAGGGGGCGGCGGGGGAGGGGTGATGGGGCGACGGGGCGGCGGCGGGAGGAGGAGCGGCCGGCGTAGAGGAGGAGGCCGGGCGGGAGGAGGAGCGGCCGGCGTAGAGGAGGAGGTCGGGCGGGAGGAGGAGCAGCCGGCGTAGAGGAGGAGGCCAGGCGGGAGGAGGAGCAGCGGGGGAAGGGGCGACGGGGCGGCGGGGGATCTGGGGAGGGGGAACGGGGCGGCGGGGGAGGGGGGGACGGGGCGGCGGGGGAGGGGGCGACGGGGCGGCGGCGGATCTGGGGAGGGGGGAGGGGCGGCAGGGGAGGGGCGACGGGGCGGCGGCGGATCTGGGGAGGGGCGACAGGGCGGCGGCGGGGGGAGCGGGCCGGGGTGGGCGACGGAGGGGAGGGGGAGGAGAGTGGTGTGGGGGAGGAGGGGGCGCGGAGGAATCGGGGAGGGGCGCGGGGGGGGGGGTATTTTTATCCAGTGGCATTTTGCGGGTAAATAACTTGAACTTTAATGGCACTAGTCCGCAGAATCTGTGAGAAGCTGGATTTTTGCAGCTTCTCGGTCCTAGTACAATTGTGCCTTCCCCAGATTTTCAGATTCTCAGTAGCTGGCCCAAAAGCTGGACTGTTTGGGAGAGCTTTTGGCTACTAGAAGTAGCTAGCTTGCCTAGAATCCGAAACAAACAGGGCCTTAATTGTGTTATGTCACTTCAATACCCTTTCATCCAAATTTATAGAGCGTATTTTTTAATGGCTCTGTTTATAAATATATGATGTATTTCATATTCTAATATAAAATTAAAGTGATGTTCCCTTTATACCTCTAGTAAATATGCAGATTTATTTAGTATTCTATATATATATATATATATATATATATTAAATATAGTATTTAAAGATAATAATTAGAATACTCAGCAACGTCACTCTCAGGTAACGAGGTCAACGCCAAAGTATGCATGCGACATCCAGTAACTAATCTAAAAGATAATAGGTCAACACATGCAAGAGAAAAGATTGGATCAGTCTCATTGTCAGTCTGGCACCAATAATAGTAGTGCAACGATTTGGACGTCTCTAACACCAAAAAAAAATCGAACCTCCATCTAACCACTCCGCTCAATATGGCTTAGGCTTCTGACTTATTTTCACTATTCAACAATTTCATCTTTTTCTGGGTTTTTTGAGCTTTTTCGTCAGTTCTTTTTTTCTGTATTCGTTTGTACTGTCCGTGATGGGCTAACTTGTTTTTTCTATTTTTAATTTTTTTAAATTTAATCATGCCAAATAAGCCACCATCAGTTACAATACAATTTCAACCAGCTACAATACTTTTCAGCCATATACCACTCAAAATAAGCCATTTTGAGCACAATGTTTTCTGGCAATAAAAGGTGTAAACTTATTCTATTACTACCACTATCTCTTTTCACAGCATTTTCACAAGAGAAAAATCAAACAAACATAATTAATTTCAAGCACAGTTGAAGCGTGGGAGTTTTCAAACAATTTGAAAGGAAAGGACCATAAGCTGGATGTTGATATCCTACTGTACTACATTTTCAACCCAAGCACACACTGTATGATCTCTTAGAAAGAAGATCGATCTAGGTGTTTTGGTCCTTTTAGAACTTAGGAATTTTGGAGCTATTTGGAACGCTAGGATTTTATAGGAATTTCATGTGAAACAGTATAATTCCCGCAGGAAGGCAATATCATATCAGCCTTATTCTTTTCAACTATGACTTATGCTTTATGATACAATAAGTTTTTTTTTAAAACGGAGTGTCTTTTTAAGGCGATATCTACAAGTTAATTGTAGTAGATACCGTACCAACTTCAGATATACCAGTCAAAATCGCATACGAGTCTCTCTCTACTCTCTCTCGTAAATACTCAGAATTCAAAAATTTTAGCTATAAACTATAGCCCAAAAGAACGATCCATTGTTGATGCTTAATATTCTACAATACTGCACTTTCAACCCAAGTAAACACTCTGTGACCTAGGATTAGAATACAAATAAAACAACACTAAGGGCCCGGCTAAAGCACATGAAGTTCACAGAAACAGTTCAATTCACGCATGGTTTTAGAGAGATTCCCGCGTTCCAAACAGTGACTAAAGTAGTTTCTCAAGCACTCAATTCCTGCAAGACGGCATAAAAGATTAGGTGGACCTTGCGCAATTCGTGGAGAAACCTGAGGTCCAGCTAGAAATCTTGCAAAAGGCGCTTTGGGCTCAAGTCAAACACAATTACCCCAACACAAATGCCTCCGGTATTGGGCTATTGCCCATGTTGCTTTGTCCGGATGCACCCCAGCTCATCCGGACGAGCATGCACAATAATGGCTAAAGGAGACTAGGCGTTTTGGTTGTTGAGCCATAATTATTTGTTGGTCACCGTGCCGTACTGCAAATGTATCGTCCCAAGGTATTATTACTTTAACTAGTGACAATATATGCGGAACTGTTTATATAAATGCATTGTTATCACTTATTTTTAATTTAGTACATCTATTTTTGTTAATCTAGTCTTCTCATTATACCTAACAAACTCGGCAAATATTTCCTAGCTCGATAGATCACCAGCCGGCCGCTTTTTCAATTAGAATGTATACTTAATTAGTGCTAATTATATTTGATTAGTGCTAATCAAATGAGCTATTAATGACTACCGCAGTGGGGGAGCTCAGCAGGGTAAGCTCCGATGGCTCGGCAGTATCTGTTGAGTTTCTATAGCGTGGTAGATAACACGTATCACTGTCATGGCTATCAAGTTTGGGGAGAAACTAGATTTGTAAAAATAGATGTTTGAAAACTAAATTTGAAAAAAGCTACAGTGTAACTTATGTAAACGTTCTATGTGGCCGATGTTTTCGCGTCGGAGAGTGCAGGAAGGCAGGAATGGAAGAGGGAAAAGGTTGGTAGTACGTCCGTCTTAAAAAGAATGGGCCTGTTCTTTTCCTCCGAAGCTGACGGCTTTTGGCTTTTGCTACAGTACCTAACTTTCAAACGGAGTATTTTCTCAAGACGGGGTCTACAAGTTAAACGATGTACACGTTAAAAGCCCAACATCTGTACCATCCAAAATCGCAAGTGAGTATCTATCTCTCCGTAATCTGTACCGTAAACAGTGAAAATTCAAAAATTTCAGCCAAAAGCTATAAGCCGCAGCCGTTGTCAAACAGACCCATACAGTTGCATTTCTGATTATGACACCAGAAAACAAACGTTAGTTACTCCTGTCACTATAAAGTCGAAAAAAGTCTAAATATATCGCTTTCTGCATTAAAATGTTGCACAAAAAAAAACAGATATGCAGCTAGCTGAGCTCCAAATCTTTGTTAACACCAACATATACATAGTTTCTAAGTATGTACGTGCGTTGATGGCCAAAGTTTAGAATGGTTGACATTGCACAGATTTGGTACCGGAAGTACGCGTACTATATCTTGCTTGACTTCGAATCTCCAGTCGCTGCAATGCCTGGAATTGTAGATCTTCAAGTTACTGCAAGCAATGTTTGTCGCCGTAGGACACATGCACGGCAAGTCAGGAGTAATTTTAGGACACCATGTGATGGTGGTCGTAGTCTCGTAGATGCTTGTCAAACAGAAAGAAAGAAAGAAAGAAAGAAAGAAAGAAAAGGTAGTCCTACACTACCCTACCACGTATCAAGCTTTAATAAATCAGTAAGCTAAAGTACTATCAACTGGTAACAACTTGAAGAAAACTGCGACCAGTGGGCGCACAAAAGTACAAGCGGCAACTTAGCTTCAAATGCATACTATCTTAACCGCTGGCGGTCGAACTATTAGGAAGGCGATGTACATGTTGTACGTTCACTGTTAAGTTGTAGTAGAGTACTAAATAGAGAAGTTAACTACCTTTGCACAAGAGCAATATGTTCATAACTAAACATTTATATATATTATTTGCGTGTGAGGTCAGCCTAACTCAGCATGCTGATCAATGTGCAGAGGAGAGGGTAGCATGCACTGTCTGCGAACGTACTGACACAATCACAAGATTCCAGAGCATGTCACATGCAAATATGCAATGAGGAAGGAGAAAGTGCACCCTTTTTCTATTTATTTTGGCAAATGGAAGATACAGATTAGCCAGTTGATTCTTTCCACACTACTTTTAAACACCGAGTAGAAGACACTACTGTCAGGAACTCAACGGCTAGTGTTTCGCCTTTGTAGGGAAACTTTGTTTGCTACCTCCTCCAGTCTAAAATAGATGACGCTTTATAAAGTTGGTTCGTAAATAGACGTCGCTTTGGGTTTTCAGGGCAACGTTACAAAGCATGGAGCTAAAACCAGAAGCAATTCAGATCCTTTGGAGTATTTTAAATTTCTAAGCCATTGGAAGGCAACTCCACACTCCACAGGATATACTCTACGTGCACAAACAAATAGATAAAACAGTGCACTCTTTTTAGTGTGCAAAGAGATTTTATTTTCAGTTGATTACAAGTGGGTAGTATCCGTTCTCTTATACACCACAGCTCAACCTATGCATCCTCGTGTGATTAGTAAGGTCGTTGAGTGCACAACACTTCTCATTTCGAAGGTAGCACACATCAAGAGTCAATTGCCGTCACAAAGTGTTCATAAAGCCATGCATATGCATGGCTATTAGCAAGATTAGGCCCTGTTCGTTTCGGTTTCAACTTCTGGCTTCTAATTTATTTTTTACTATTTATAAATTCCATCTTTTTTGAATTTTTGGTTTTTTTGAGCTTTTTGTCGGTTCTTTTTTCCCTGTATTCCTTTGTGTTGTGCTACAGTTAAATTTCAACCACTACAGTGCAATTTCAACTATAAGTTATAATTTTTCAGCCCAACAGAGTGGGGCCTTAAGTTGTCGGTGAGATTAAACACTTTGATTGAGTTTACTAAGCATGCAAGCACCGGGCACCAGCCTGGAACGGTTTCGGTTCCTACGTACAACGATAACTAATCAGGCTCCTTTTCTGTGCATATGCGTGGGCCTTGACATAATTCAGCAGTAGCAGTCGGTGAGCCAAATCTATCAACCTGCAGTCCTTTCCTGGTATTGGCTTCTAAAGTTATTTTCTCCTATAAATAATTATTCTATAGTATATAACTTTCAAATAGAATATCTTTTTAAACAGAAGTCTACTAGTCAATTATAATATGATATCGCTAAAATCACACGCGAGTGACTTTATCCACAAACTGTTAGGGTATGTATAATAGTTTGTCTATAAGGTTTCTATCTTATCAAAATATAGCACTAGAGACAGCATCTATAATAGTAAATCATTCTTTTAACTATTTTATACTATTTTCATCATAAGTTTTTGGCTCACACACTCTCACTGTTTGCGTTGATTTGTGAGTTCAAGCCGTTTCTTACATAAGAGATGGCATATTATCTCTCCTCGTCCCCTCTCCTTCACATATGATTTTAATTATTTAATATAGTTAAGAGACAACTGAGATGATACTATTGAAGATTCCCTTACTATTTATAAACTAAATCCAAAAGCTAATATGAACGGATCTTTATTGGGGCCTTGGAAACTTCCAAGATGTTGGAAAAAAGAAATAGAAAAGTAGGAATTGGGAGGAAACTGTGTTGGCTACAGTTGCACCGGAAATGAGAAAGTGAGATGCAACAACAGAATTTTATTAATTTGAGTTGTGGTGTGATCCGTTTGGTTGGATTGGTAGTTTGATCTGTGCTTTTGGGGGGATAAAGTCTGTTGATCTAGTTAAGTGTCATAATCAAGATTTGAGGTTGTTATCACAGTACAATCTAAATGTTTTTTTTTAACGACAGCGATGCAGTCTAAACATCCTAAAAGGGAAAAAAGAGACCTTTTTAGGAAGCGTAGAACTTCCATTGATAGGATTCAGTCCGAAGACCGTCGCAAGGAAGGTTGGCACATCGCATGCCAAGCCAGCCTGAGTGCAGGCAAATCTCGCACACTAGTGTGCTGCTTGTTTCGCAATTTTTATAGAAAACTTCAAATAAAAACCAATAAAACTGAAACTAACCTCTAGAGCATCCTCAGTGGCCGAAGCTATATTGGTTCTATCTCTGTGCAATTGAAGGAGTTGACAACTAGCGCCTTTTGAAAGAAAAATCCTAAGAATACTACGAGCTCCATATTGGCTTTGGCTTCTAGGTTCTGTTTAGAGAAGCCAAAGCCAATACGAATACTCTAACTTTTATAACCCAATTCTACTAGTCACTACTATTTATAAGCCAATACGATTTGATAATTTTATGAAACTTACGACAAGAGTGTGTTATGCAGTCGAACGTGGTGTCATAACAGAGGCGTTAGCTCACGGAGTCGCCGAGGGGAGGATGCAAGATGCTATATAGTGGATGAACTCACTCGTGACTACCGGTGGAAAGTAGATGATGAGTAATTAATAAGGGCTGAGCGGTGGAAGGAACCGGTGCGTGCCATCTGATGTGGAGAGAATGGACGGGTGGGATCGAAATCCTGGGGGATACGCTACGGACCGGTATCGTGTCATTATAAAAAATGGCTTGTTATACGAACTGTCTGTGATAATGCACATATCAGAGACGGTTTGTTATACAAACCGTCAGTGATAGTTTCATAGATAGTTCTAATTAAAAACCGTCTGTGATAATGTGTATATCACAGACAGCTTTTAAACCTAACCGTCTATGAGAGTTTCAGAGACGATTTTAGCCATGAACGATCTGTAATAATTAAAGCATAGACGGCTCCATATGAACTGTCTGTGATGAGACGTCCAATATAACTTGTTTTGTAGTAGTGAATGTACTCAGCAAAAAGCCAAAATCATAAGTCAATACTAACGACCTAGTTTTTATAAGTTGCTTCTATCAGCTCAAAAGTCATCAGTAGAATCTAATACAAACATGCCCTATTGGCTATGATGACACCAAATACGCCTGAATGAAGCACAACATGTTCTTAATAGGTTTATCTTGTGATATTTTTTGAATATTTTGTGCTACTTTAGTTAATCAAATATCTTTTTCCACATCAATTAATAACATAAATTTTGAGTCATCAACCGATAAACTCATGTACTTTGAGTTCTCCGGTAACTGAAAAGCCTTTCTCCCTTCAAAATAAAAAAAAACCAACTACTTCATCCTGCAACGAACACAATAATGGCACACTTGGTCGTCGTAGCAATGGAAGTGTACAATCCCTAGTACAGTACTAGTACCAAGTACACACCGAGCTCTTCCAGAACACCTCCTTCCTAAGTTCTCCAACCCCAATCCGTCCAAACGCGGCAGACGACGATGCCAGCACTTACACACATGGCGCACTCACCTGCCTGGAGAGTACTAGTAACAAAACTCCAACCATGCGTACTGTCCTTAGCCCGAATGCGTCAGTAAACACCTCTTTGCTAGGGAGGACACGTGAAAAGCAACCGTGAAGCCCCAATGCGACGTGTAGACCCTATTATTTGCGGCTTCTAAGTCAAATTTTGGTTCCTAATTTTCGTAATAACTATTATTTATTAAACTAATTAGCCGTAGTAAAAAAAATCTATCGTAGCATAAAAATCAGAGCCATATATGCACAACCAAGGCAACCGATCCACACTACGAACACAAGCTACTGGGCGGAGAATACGACAGTCCCAAGCCAATTGCTCAAGAAAAACTATGCGAGTGGCAAATGTTTTCCTTTTTCTTTTTGCACGGTCCCTCGATCTGGATGCTCTTACACGAATGAACGGCTGAAAGCGCCTACAATCCCCTCGTGGGGATTACGTTGCCTGTTGCAGGATTCCAGTGTTCCAAACAGGCCTGTAAGTTGTACCGTAATAATGACTACTGTCTTGTTGCCGTGGGTCTGCGTCGACACGTACTAGCAACAATCACCGCAGATGTTGCTTTCATTCGGTTGTGTCACGTGTGTGGGGGCACTGCTAATGACCGAGCTCCATTTGCTGCAGTGCGCGTAAGCCTAAAGGAAGATTTGAGACGACAACCTATGCCCTTTTCTTTTAGTTTTTAACTCATGTGTATAGTTTTTCAAATAAATAAACAGAATATTTTTTGTCAAGATAGTTTTCCGTTGTTTTTTAAAAATAATTTATCGGAGCATTTTTTAAAATAACATATCAATATTTAATTTATTTATATAAATATTTACACTAAAATAAAAATTATCAGCTGAGTCCAACGAGAACTCACCCTTAATAGTAAGAGAAAGCCTAGAGGGGTGGGTATGTCTGCTGAAACGTGGCTTTTCTGTTTTTTTTCCCTTGTTTCTCTCATGCTCTCGTCAACGTAGTATCCATGTAGGATTACTCACCTCTTTGTTAGTGGATCTAGAGTGTCTTGAATCTTTAGGCCCTGTTTGGAATGCGGGAATTTTTCCCGATTCCTGCGGGAATTGAACTGTTTTCTGCAAAATTCTTGCAAAATTCCTGTGAAATTCCTCTGTTCCAAACAGGCCCTTACTATGTGGATGAAAACATAGAGGTGACAGGGAAAAATGAACAGGGAAATCGCGTTCCGTCTGCTGCTGGTGCTGGGACCAAATGCCGTACCATGATGAAGCTCAAGAAGCATCTATCTGCATCTGCACGTCGAACCAACCGCATTAACTTTTGGGTCCGGATGGAGGGGAGATATAAGTACAGGGGACCAGGGAACTTAATCAAAATGGCTTGAGCTTTTGGCTTCAGCTTATTTTTGTACTATTCATAAATTTTGTTTTTTTCTGAACTTTTGGTTTTTTTTTGAGTTTTTTTACCGGTTCTTTTTTTCCTCGTATTTATTTACACTTTACGTGATGGGCTAATATGTTTTTTCTATTTTTAAATTTTTTTAAATTTAATTATGGTAAATAAGCCTCTGTCAGCTACAGTGCTTTTTTCAGCCAGCTACAGTGTTTTCAGCCATAAGCCACGGGCTTTTCAGCCATTTTGATCACAACCATTGTAAATACCAAAATGTTTGCAACAGCAACAGATTGATCTCGAACGTTGATTCTTGATGTAACGGTTCCATACTAGTAATGGCATGGGGAAATTAAAATGGAATGGCAGAGGATCCCTATTAAAATTCATGATAGTAAAATGCCCTCTCGACATAATTTAATGGTAAGAGGGTACCAGGCTATCAAATTGAAGCGAACATCAAGGGCAGTAAAAGTTGATCCGGAAAAACACTTTCAATCGTGGTTCTTGAGTTCATGCTCACGAAGTGATGTTCATAAGAAAGGGGAAAGAATGGAGAAAATAGATGCGGCATCCAAGCTTTATATCTGAAAAGATCTGTAAGCGAGATATATCGGAATACACTCTTATGGTTACGTTCCTTTCTTTTCTTCCCTGGACAAAGAAAGAAAATATTAGACCATGTGGATAGTCGTGAGTTTAGTGATTACGAATAATTGACATTTGGATTGCTTTGGTATTTATGTTTACGAAAGTTTTAATCGATCGCAATTAAATGTTTTGGCTTCGAGTGGTTTTTAGTTGAGAAGAAGCTGATCAAACCAGTCTGATCAGCGAAGACATTCAGACCATTTAATCTTCATCTAAGTCATTTTAACGGTTCGATCAGCGTTGGAACGTTCAGACCAGTCCAATCAACGAAGATATTCAGACCATCCAATTTTCATCTAAGTCGTTTTGACGGTCCGATCAGTATCAGAACATTCGGACCAGTTTGAGTATCAGCTCGCGCGATCGGAGTAGTCCGAAGAGTTACTTGATTTCTAACCGTTGATTTATGATCGGGTGGATCGGCTGGTTGCAACCGTTCAGACCAGTCCGAAAGATAAAGCACTACTGTAGCAGACTTCGACCACTGTCATTTACGACCACGTTCACTAAGAGTCGTTTACAACCATGTTCACTCAAAGTCGTCTACGACCACGTTCGACTACGACCACGTTCTACTTCGACCACGTCCGACTTTGACCACGTCCGGTTTCGACAATGTTCAATTTCAACCACGATAGAAGGACACTGAAGGTAATCATAGCTACAATACTTTTTCATGGTCATAGCTACAGTACCTTTTTATGGTCATAGCTACAGTACCTTTTTATGGTCATAGCTACAATACTTTTCATGGTCATAGCTACAGTACTTTTTCATGGTCGTAGTCACAATTCTTTTTCATGGTCGTAGCTACAGTTCTCGATAGTCGTAGATTTTCATGGTCGAAACTTGATACTCGTAGATTTTCAGGTCGGTGTTTGTTGGTTGTATATTTTGGGGTCGATAGTCGTAGACTTTGCGAATGATAGTCGTAGACTTTGTGTTCGATGGTCATAGATTTTGCGAACGATAGTCGTAGACTTTGCGAATGATAGTCGTAGACTTTGTGATCGATAGTCGTAGACTTTGCGAATGATAGTCGTAGACTTTGTGATCGATAGTCGTAGACTTTGCGAATGATAGTCGTAGACTTTGTGTTCGATGGTCATAGATTTTGCGAACGATAGCCATAGACTTTGTGATCGATAGTCATAGACTTTGCGGTCAATAGTCGTAGACTTTGTGATCGATAGTCGTATACTTCGCGGTTGGTAGTTGAAGAGTTTGTGATCGATAGTCGTAAACTTTGCGGTCTGCTGTCGTTGTCTTTGGTTTTTTGGTCAGTTGTCGTAGACTTTGCGATTGATAGTCGAAAGCTTTTGCGATCCGTTGCCATTGGCTTCACAGTCGGTACTGGTAGACTTTATTGTTGGTACGAGTGCTTCATTTCTTGCGGTCTTCGAGTACTTCGAGTACTCGTGTTAGGATAGCGGGATGCTGGTGGATGGTGGTTGTGGTATTCGGTAGTTGGAAGGACTCGGTACTCGATAGTCGTGGTTTTCATGATCGTGGTCTTAAGGTGTTGTGATTGGTTTGTCAGAGTCTGGTGGTATGCGATCAGTACTTGGTAGTTGGTACTCGATGGCTTTGTGGTCGGTAGCGATGGATGTTTTTCTTGAGTGTTTTGAGCGGAGCGATGGTATTTCTCGAGTACTTATGGTTTTTGAGTACTCGATGAGTTAGCGGTCGTAATGAATGGTCTGAAGTTGGTGTTTTGGAAAGCTATGGATCTGGTGGTCGTAATGAGTAGTCTGAGAGTGATTTCTGGATAGCGATGAGATTTGTGGTTGTGGATGACCTGGTTGGTGTTGATGGTTTATTGAGGTTGTGGTTTTATGTGTGTGTGTTGATGATGGTCAAGTTGTGGAGAATTTGTGCCGAGAAAACGTTCTTTGGCCTTTGCATGTGCAGGTGGCATAGAGACGATCATGGTCGATGACGAGGAGAACTGGGACTAGGATAGGGAGATATGAGGTCCAGATGGTTGAGGATGAGGATGTTACATGAGGTGGTCGGTCTAATGCTGGAGCACGTGAAGATTAAAGGGGTTGATGCATGAACAAGCTACAGGAGGTGCGGTCCTGGAGGTTTCGACATGAGAGCATAATGCGTGAAGAAGCTACGGGCGGTATGGTCCTGAATGCTTCGACACAAAAGTTGATGAGGCTACGGGAGGTGTGTCCTGGAGGCTTCGTCACATGGCTATATTGGAAATGTTATGAAAGAAGTCATTAACGGGAAGGTTTAGAGATTGATCAAAACCCGTGTTTGGAAATGTTTCGGGTCCCTTGATTTGAGGTAGAAATAGGATTCTGTGTTCGTGTTTGAGTTAAATACGGTTTAGGGTTCTAGTATATAAAGTAGAGCTAGGATAAGGGTTTTAGCCGTGGCTTTGAGAAGGTCCTTTTGTGCTAGAGCTTTAGGGGTGCCGTGAGGGCCCTTTGTAGCCACAAACATGATAAAGAAATAATAGATTAAATCTATTCCAGGAAAAGTTAGTCGGCGTTGGCGGCGTGTTTACTGAGCATTACTTTTCTGTGTTCTCGTCGACGTGCTAACGCATCGTGATCCGGCGTGCTACGAGAACGGTGTTGTTTTCGGCTTGTACTTGTTCGAGTGGTCAAAATGTTTGAGCGACAAAGCGTTTGAGCGGTTGAAGATTTTCAAGCAGAGAGACATTTTGACTACGTACAAAAGCAATCGTAGCGAGCAGCCGAGCGAGCGATCGAACGACTTGCGGTCGAAATCTACAAATGGTAATTTAGTTTGCTTTTTTTGTTTGAGTTTTTCTTTTTAGGTATCAAAAGCGGAGGCAATCATTCACCCCCTTTGATTGCGCCATACGATTCTACAGAAAACCCCAAATCTAGGGCAACATGTTTTTTTTCTCTTGTGTCAGTCGCCTTCCACCTCACTTTTCCAGTCCTTGTTGTACAAGTGATCAGAAAGCGAGCTCACTGATCATTAGAGGTGGATATCGAGCAAGTCCTAGTCTTATCGAGTCTTTCTAAAATAATTATAGTTTAATTTAATATCATTTTATGTATAATTTAGAAGTATTTTTAGAAACGATCTAACGAGCTAAGCCGAGTTGGAGCAAAATTCAAATTTATTTGAAATTAACTCATTTCTATGTTTAACCAATTAATAAGTATAATTGAAAATTTTGAACGGAATCAACGAGCTCTACTAACAAACTTTTTTTGCCTCCCTTACTGATCATCAGCGTGCAGGAGGAATCCATCTCTTTTTGGGTGAACTCAGCTTGCTCCTCCGACGGAAGTCAGATCCTACAATTTTCACACAATTAACTTCGAGGATAAATCGCCATTGCTGCTTCGTTTAAGAACGTCCTGCGCACGTACCATGATAACACACAGCACCTAAGGGCATTATGTGTCAAGCGGTGGTTTTATCCTCCGCCAAGAGAACACTATTGAAGCTTTAATGAACCCACAAATAATTTGCATTTCAGCCCTCTATTTTCTGTTTCATCTCTTATGCTATTTCAATTACCATTTTTATTGAAACTTTTGCAATATGAACCTTAGAACACAATAATAACACATACCCCTGGTCCACCTGTCAGTCTATTCTAATGCCCTCACCCACATTTTTTTTCTCCCCATCATCACCCCCCTCTCTCCCCCAAAGAAATTCCCCATCCCAAGTCCCACTCGGTCTCCACTCTGACAACCGTCGCCCCTCCGCTAACCGGCATCCGTCGCCACTCGCAGGCTAAATCCGTTTGGATCTGATCGGCCCCATCTAGATCTGGTCGCAAGGTAACAATGATCACATTCATCGAACACCAAAGCTTTACTTGAGATGGAGCAATGATTACATTCATCAATCACCAAAGCTTCGGTACTTGTGATGGCATTTCAGGAAGCCCAGTTATCAGTCACATGGATTAACCGGACGATTTAGCTTGCCCATCAGACAATTATACTTCTAACTCAGTGCAATCAACACTGCAAAATAACATGTTTCTGATGCAGGTAACATACAGTACCATTCTGGCCACCTACAAGTCAACAACAAAATACCACTGTACAAATCAAGTCCAGGCTAGGTCAGTCAGCACGTCTTATTAGGAGATGATGGCACACCAGGGTTTGATCTTCGGTGACTAAATGCAAATTGCCATTGGGACCTTACTTCCAGACAAACTAAACATACGAGAAAAGTTAGCCTACATGCATTAAAGTACCAGAACTGAACTGAAATTAAATTCGCCCAGCCTTTGTAGAATTGTGCATTCCAATGGCACCCTGGTAGGTAATTACAGAAATTTTACCTTACTCCTGGAGATTCCTAAAGAATAACAGGAATCTATGGGGCTGTTTGGTAGTGGCCAAAATGAATTTTGGCATACCCAAAATCTGTGCAAAGCCAAATATTGGTAAATAGAACGTTATTTGGATCGCGGTAAGCAAAATTTTGGCTTATTCAGAAGATGTAAACTAACATCTCAATGTTCCCTATTCAGAAGATGTAAACTAAGAAATGTACAATCTTGTTGATGTATTATCACGCCAAATACATCATTAGACAGTTACTGTCTATCAGGATCAAGCTCTGAACCTGCAAACAAGCAGAAGAAGGCAATTATGACAACCATTGAGATATGAGGGACCAATACAGAAAGCTAAAAGAAAGAAGACAAGCACACAGAACTAACAAAACATCATGCAAAAAGAAATAGTCTCAAAAGATACAAACGAAGTTTGTTTTGGTTGTCTAAATAATTGAGTTCTTAGCTTTGAACTTTGACAGAACAAAGCACCTAAAGCTAGGAATAATTTTATCTTATTAAAAAGGGGGAAATTTGTTACTGACACTATGAGTTGGAAAATAACATCGCTCTATCGCGAAGAAGTGGGCCCTGTAGATAGCCCCAGCCCCCCAAGGCACGCTTATCAGCGTTACATTGGATTTTATTTTCCCATTTACCCTTAACTATTTCTACACATTCCTATACTCCAGACAAGTCAATAATTGTTCGCAGTATCGCTTTGTAGTAATTAATAGATCAGAAAACAGTATAACTTCTCTCACTTGACCCAGAGAATGTTATATGTACCGTAGTTTGACAGATAAGAAGATCACTGAGTAAGCTATTGCACAGAACTATTAATTAACTTTCACTAAAGATGAGTAGATCCAAATAGATGAAAGAAACAGTACTGGAAGTGAAAGCATTTGTGATGATCCCAGTTAACAATATTCTATAACGATGAGAAAAACATTCTTGAAGAACTAGAATATGAGCTGCAAGTCTGCAGCAGAACTTACTGCATCCAATATGGCCTTCAAGTACACGTTTAGTCGTGAAGCGCAAAGTGAATAGGCGTTATGGAATTGATTCCACTCGGATAGTATTTTTTTTATCAAGTTTGAGTTGGAATGATAACTTCTGCTCCAGTAACTGAACTTCTGCTCCAGTAACTGAACACCATATTTGTTAGACTATGTGAAGGTTCGTAAATACAGTGATGATAAATAATTGACTTTTGGATTGCATTGAAATTTGTATTTAGTCGTGAAGCGCAAAGTGAATAGGCGTTATGGAATTGATTCCACTCACATAGTATTTTTTTTATCAAGTTTGAGTTGGAATGATAACTTCTGCTCCAGTAACTGAACACCATATTTGTTAGACTATGTGAAGGTCGTAAATACAGTGATGATAAATAATTGACTTTTGGATTGCATTGAAATTTGTATTTGTGAAAGTTTCAGTCGACGCGCTATTGCTGCTGTAGTATTCAGGATAGCAGGTCCGGTCGGCACATGTCGACCATGGAAAAACGATCACGGCAGGACGACCACGCAGATGACAACGGCAGGTCGACCACGGCAAATGACCATGGCTGAACGACCACGACATGTCTACTACGGCAGCTTTGACCACAGCATTTTGATCATGGCAGAACGACCACCGGTGAATGACCACGGCGGAACGACCTTGGTCCGAAGTTTTAAGAGGAGTCAAAGACCCCGAAGTCAGAGAGTAGTCAGAGAGGTCAAAGACCTTGAAGTCAGATACTTCGGATAAACTGGTCATAGCTACAATAAACTAATCGTAGCTATAACGAATCGGTCGTAGCTACAATGAATAGACCATAAGCTGCAGGGAACCGGTCGTACAGAACAGTGAACCGGTTGTATGACATAGTGCACTAGTCGTAAAATACAATAGACTATGGTTGGTAGTCGGCGGGCTTCGACCAAGATGGTTGGAGCTAAAGTGAATTGGTCGTGAGCTTCAGTGGACTGGTCAGTAGTTATAGTAACCAGTCGGTGGTCGTTGCTACAGTACCTGATCGATACTAGGCAGTCATTACTACAATACCAGGTCGGTACTCGGTGGTTGTTGCTACAGTACCAAGCTGGTACTCGGTGGTCATTACTACATTACCAAGTTGGTACTGGGTAGCCATAGGCTTCAACTGCTACATTGCTTGTGATTTTTGAGTGTCCTGAGTAATCGTAATTCTCGAATACTTGTGGTTTTTGAGTACCCGTTAAGCAAGTGGTCTGATCGGCCTATGCATGGCGGTCATACCGGTCGTAATGAATGGTTTGAGATTGATTTCTAGAAAATATGGAAATTGTGGCCGTAGCTGACTTGGTTGGTGTTGATGGATGAACTACTGTGTGATATGCATGTGTGGACTACTATCAGTTAAGTGGGGAAGAACTTGTGTCAGGGAAAATATTCTTTGGTCTTTGCATGTGCAGGTTGGGCATAAAGATAGTCATGGTCGGTCATAAGGACGACCGAGACTAGAATGGGGAAATTTGAGGTCCAGGCGGTCGAGGATGTCACAAGGTGGTTGGGCTCACGCTGGAGCATGTGGAGATTAAAGGAGGATGATGCGAGGAGAAGCTATAGGAGGTGTGGTCCTGAAGGAGATGATACATGGAGAATCTATGGGAGGTGTGGTCCTGAAGGCTTTGACACGAGGTGGATGATGCGTGGAGAAACTAAGAGAGATGCGATCCTGAAGTTTTCGACACGTGATGAGTTAGGAGTTGTGGAAGGAGTCCATAACTAGGAAGATTTAAATATTGTGTAAAACCCATGTTTGGAAGGGTTTCGGGTCCCTTGATTTTCGGAATGGATATAGTCTGTAACTTGGAAGGTTTATTGATTATGGATCCATGTTTGGAAGGGTTTTGGGTCCCTTAATTTTTGAAAAAGATAGGATTTTGTGTTCGTGTTTGATGAGGACACATTTAGGGCTTTAGCCTATAAAAGTAGGGAAAGGCCAAGGGTTCAGGCAAGGCTTTTGGAATGTTTTTGGTGAAAAGACTTGACAAGAGGCTTTAGTTTCTGGTTAGGGCTTTTAGGGGTGCTTGCGAGGGTACTTTGTAAATACACGAAAATCCAGCAATAAAGAATGTCTTGAATCAATCTGATTCATAATTTGCTCGAAGAGTGCTGGTGATTGCAGGTGGCTTAAAGCTTACGATGACGTGCAAAGGTATTCAAGAGGTTCAATTTCTGGTGTTGAAGATTTCGAGTACGCACAACCAGTCAAAGATCAAAGCTGAGCGAGCGGTCAAACACTGAGTGATTGATCGGGCAGTCGTGCACTGACTGGTCGAAACCTTCACTGACCGCCAGGAGATTCCAAAAAGCGAAAGCAATCATCCACCCTCTATAATTGCAGTATTCGATCCTACAAGTGGTATCAGAGCCAATTGCGATGGAATCAGAGAGTTATGTGAATCGCTCTCCATGCTAGATGGTAAGAATTTTGCTTTTTGGAAGTGTCGTATGCAAGCTTACATTGAGGCTCATGGTAGTGATGTTTAGAATAATGTTTCTCAACCTTATGTGGTTTTTTCTAGTGTTACTATAGAAAATAAAATAAATGTTGGTTTAAATGCTTGAGCTCGTAACTTGCTATTTCAAGGAATTTCTCGTAAAGAATTTGATCGAGTAACTCATATTAATTCCGCTCACTTAATATGAAAAACTCTTTGTGATTGTCATGAAGGAATCACTAAAATTAAGAAAGTGCGCAAGAAAATTTATCAAAAATGGTACTTTGATTTTGTTATGAAGCCTGGTGAATCTATTAATGATCTTTTTGCTCGTTTTGACAAGATATTCAGTAATTTGCATGGAGTTAGTGTTATTCCTGTTGATGGAGATAATGTAACTAAAATTTTGAGATCTTTAGGTTCTGAGTGGTTGATGGTTGTCATGACCATTAATCAAACTGTCAATCTAGATACTCTAACCATGGATGATCTTCATTCTAGATTGAAAATCTATGAGATGGAAGCTTTGCCATCTAAGATTGATAAATCTTCATCTTTAGCTCTTGTGACTAACCCCATGCAGAATGTTTTGTTCAGTGCATTGTCTTATGTTTCCTTATTTGCTTTGTCATCTTTTTCAGGAGAACAATTTGAGTAGCTTCCTGAAGAGGACTTGGTATTAATCTCCTCACGAGTATACAAGACACTCAACAATCTGAGGATAACAAAGCAAAGTGGAGCTCTAGGCCCGATCAGGTACTTTGAGTGTGGTGAGCCAGGCCATATTAGGATGAATTGCCCTAAGCTCAAAGGGAAAGTGATCAAAGAAGAATGGAATTATCATCGTCGACCATCCAAGAATAACACCAATGGTGGAAATTTCTATCGCAAATTTGTTAAAAAAAGTCTTACCAGCTATCGAGCGCCTTGATTTGAGTGATGAGGATTTTGAGAGTTGCGACGATGATAACCACGACAATGATGATGTCAAAGGCAAGAAGAAAAACACTAACGACTTCATGGGTATGTGCTTCATGGCAAGCAATAACAACGACAATGACTACAGTGATCCCGGTGAGGTAAGACCGTCATATGATGAGCCTAAAAATGGTCTAATTAAACTTGCTATTAAATTGAAAAAGACTAAAAATAAACTGAAAGAAAATAATTTTGTTGTCGAAAGCTTGAATTCTGAGATTAATAGACTTAGAGCTTCTTTTCCTGAGGATGATTCTTGTGAGGCTTGTCAAGTCCTATAATCTAAGTTGGAGAGTGCTAGATCAATTAATGCAACAATTTTGGTTCAACTTAAATATATAGCTGATAAATTTGATGAACTAAGAATAGTACATGACTCTTGTGATGAAAAATTTAAACTTACTAATGATAAAATTGGAAAGCTTAAGTTTAACTCTTTTAAAGAATGTTATAAGTGTGATTTGCTATAAGATACACGTAATTCATCTTAGAAATCAATTCAACAAATGCTCTATCATGAAAACCTTAAGAACATGATTCTAGAGAGATTTTCTTTTGTCAAGAAGAATTTGAATAGGATTCTAGACAAGCCAAAAACAAGTGCAAAAATTCATAATCTAGGATTTAATTTTATTGAGCATGCTAAGAACAATCCTCCTAAAGTTGTCAAGTTACTCGAACCAGGGAAATTTGAAGTAAAATCTGAACCAAAATAAATTATCTTGAGATCTACTAGTATTACAAAAGAATTCTCTACCAAACTAGGTGCTGTGAAGTCGATTGATACGACCACTCATCAAGTCAAATATCAATGCATTCATTATGGTAGAGATGGTCATTTAGTTTAATTATGTTTTCGAAAGGCAAAGAAAGAAAAGAAAAATAGGATAAAGAAACATTTTCAACTAGTTGTTTTCCATGTTTCCCGTGGTCGGACCACTGTGGTGGAACTAGGCTCTCGACTAGCTATTGCCCATGGTCAGACCAGACTTTTGACCAGCGTTTTCTACTTGATTAGACTAGTTGGAGGTTAGACAGCTTTACATAGGCGGTCGAATCATTTTTGACCAGAGCTATCAATGTGATCCGACCAATTGGCGGTCAGACCAGCCTTGCTAAGGCAGTTAGACCACCCCGTGGTCGGACCAACGTCTCAATGACAATCTGGTCAAAAGTTATCATATGCTAATCCTTCTTTTAAATCTTTATCAGTGCATGCTTTTACTCCTGTTCATCGAGTATCTTAGTAATGGATACCAAATCCTTATTATCTAACCCAGTACAAAGGTACCGATGATTGTTCGTGCTTTGCAGCCATGTTGCAAGCGGAAGGAGAACATATGGTTAATTGACTTTGGTTGCTCTCGCCATATGACCAAAGATTCATGATGGTTCTCCTCCCTCACTCGTGCCCCGGTAATGAGATGATCGCTTTTGAGGACAACTCTCAAGTATGAGTTCTTGTAAAAGGTACCATGCACGTCAATGACAAGTTCATCTTAAAAGACGTCATTCTCGTCAGTAAGTTAAGCTATAACTTGCTTTCAGTTTCACAGTTGATAGACGATAATCTTGAGATGATCTTTAAAAAGCATTCATGCTGTATTTTAGATTCATTTGGTGATCTTGTATGCAAAATTAGTCGAGTTGGTTGCTTGTTTAAGGGTGACTTCTCATATTTAACATCTTTTGATCTTAGGTGTCTTATTTCATCAGACTCTAAGGACTTGTTCTTCTGGCACAGTAGATTAGGTCATATTGGCTTTGATCATCTTGCTCTCGTCAGTAATATGATTCTAGTTAGAGGAATTCCTAGTCTTAAAGTTAAAAAGTCAATGTATCTAATTTGTTCACCCTATTGACATGATAAGATGGTATCATCATCACATCCTCCACTCACTCTTGTCATGACTGATTCTCCGAGTCAATTATGGCACATGGACACAATAGGTCTTTCTAGGGTTCAGTCTGTTGGAGGTAAATAGTATGTTTTTATTATTATTGGCGATTACTCTATATACTCTTGGGTTTATTTTATGGCATCTAAGGATAAAGCTTTTGGTCATTTTAGAGAGCTAGCTCTTAGACTTGCTAATGAACTTCCAAGAGCACTTAAAGCAATTAGAAGTGATAATGGAACTGAATTCAAGAGCACATCATTTGCTTTTTTGTGTGCTGAAAAGGGTTTAGACAAGCAATTTTCATCAGCTTGTGCACCTCAACAGAACGGTGTTGTCGAACGTAAGAATAGAACTTTGGTTAAGATGAATTGAACAATGTTAGGTGAACATGCTACTCCTAGGAAGTATTGGGCTGAAGTTGTGTCTACTGCTTGCTATATTTCGAATAGAGTATTCTTGCGAGCTAAATTGCATAAAACTTTCTATGAGATTCTTTTTAGTCATTCTCCTAATATTTCTTACTTGAGGGTGTTTGGATATCGATGCTTTATTCTTAAACATGGCAATCTTGGTAAATTTGAATCTAGATCCTCAGATAGTATCTTTCTTAGATATGCAGCTCACACTCAAGGTTATCATGTACTCAACTTAGAAATTAACAAAATTGTTGAGACCTGCGAGGTCACTTTTGGTGAGGCTAGTCATGGTACTTGACCCGATAATGCAGGTATACAAATAACTGATGCACCTGAGAACATCTTCTATGACTCTGATGACAATGAAAGGGAGTTCCTAAGTCACACTATGCCACATGTATCTACACCAAGGGATTCTACAGCCAGTGGCTTTGCTCCTACCTCTCATGAGATAGAAGCCACTATACCTACGACCATTCCTACGATCGCTCATGAGGTAGAGGTTACTACTCCTATGACCACTCCTACACCACTCCACAAGCTCCTCTACATATTCAAAAACATCATCCCCTTGAACAAATGATTGATGAGTTAAGTGAGAGAATTCTTCGCAACAGGTATAACTCCAATGCCTCATATGCTCATTCTGTTTTTGTCTCCTCTTTTAAACCCCAAGATTTAAGTCATGCTTCATCTGATAAGTCTTGGATTAATGCCATGCATGAGAAATTAGAAAACTCTGAGCGTAATAAAGTTTAGACTTTAGTTTCTCCTCCTCATGGTTATAATGTTATAGGAACTAAATGGATTGTAAGAATAAACAAAGTGAAGATGGTGTTATTGTTCGAAATAAGGTTAGACTTGTGGCTCAAGGATTTATCCACATAGAAGGTCTTGACTTTGGTAAAACTTTTACACCTATTGCTCAATTAGAAGTCACTATAATTCTGTTAGCATTTGCTGCATCAAAGACTATATTAAATGAATGTGAAAAGTGCTTATTCTTAATGGCTATATTGAGGGGGAAGTTATATCAAACAATGTAACATCCCAAAAACTGGGATTAGAAAATGGGGGGATTTTGAATTACTTTTGCAATGTATTCCATTTGGATTTGGATTTTTCGATGCTTTTCTGAATTTGGTTAAGGTTCCAGAAATTAAAGAATTTATAAAAGAAAAAGACAAACAATTGTAAACAAGAATCTGAAAAGATGATCCATAAAAGTAAATAGAGAAATTGGATTTAGGGCATAGAATATTATTTCTGGAAAAACAATGGCATGGAAAATAAGGGAAGTAAGTAAAATAAATACCTACTTTAGTTGGAAATATTTTTATTAAGTCCAGAATATTACCAGGAACCTCTGAGAATTTTCCTAGAATTTTTGGAAGCATTTTCATATTTTTCCGGACTTATTGGGATTTTCTGGTAATTTCTAAAAGCAAAACCTAAAATCCAAAAAGAAATCAGAAAATCCACCGCCCTCCGTCCGACACCTGGACGGGTGGGATTGAGCCACGTCGCCAGGCGGATCCCGCCTTCCCCTTACCCCCGCTCGCCGCGTGGACAGCCGCGATTTCCCCTTTCGCGCGCCTCGGCCCATCCGGCCCGTCCGCCTCTGGCATCGCTCTCAGCCGCCCGATCGCCTCGGTCGATCTCCTCCGTTCCCCTCACTTAAACCGCACCGGCCGCCCGATCGACCCTCTCCGCCACGCGGCTTCATCCGCGCCATCGCGCTTTCCTCTCCCCTCTCCCGCTGACCGATGGGCCCGCCCTGTCAGCTTCGTCGTCCCGCTCCCGTTTCTCTCCCGCGCGGGCGCGCTGGCACCACGGGCAGAGCTTTTGCTCCCCGTGGCGCGCATGCACAGCCTCGCCCCCCCTGCGTCACCCCGTTGCCCAGGTGGAAAGCCTGCGCCCTTCCCGTCGCCCTTGACTTGGCGCCACCGCCCCAGGCTTTTCCCCGCTGCGTCGCTTCGCCCGGTCGATCCGCTGCCGTTTCACGCGGGCAAAAGGAGGAGGGAAGCAGCTGCGCAGAGGCAACCACCCCGGGGGCGTAGGCGTGCAGTGGGTCTTCACGGACAGGACCTGCATTAACACCGCCTGCAGCCCTACCTGCCTCCGCCACCAGCTCCGACGCGACCGCACGGGCGCCGCCCGTTGCCAGCTCTCCTCCGCGCAGGTATAAAAGGGCGTAGACCCCCGTTGAGCTCCACACATTGCCATCTTCGTCCTGCAGCAGGTAATCGAGCCCACATCCACTCAAACGCCGGCGAGCCCTCATTGTCCCCAACTCCGGCCACCCGCGCAATCTCTCGACCCGAGCCACCAAAAGCCAGTTCCTTTTGCCCACATCATCTCCGAAGCACCGCGAAGTCGTCCCCGGCCTCGCCCGAGCTTCCCGTAGCCCGTACATCACCGTCACCGAGAACCGCTCCGGGTCGCCGCCACCGCACGCCGCCGACCCATCTCCGGACCTCCTCGGCCCAGGGCAACTGCACCATCGTCTTCACCGCAACTCGAGGAACGCATTTCGCCTCTCCGCCGAACCTCCCCGACACTCCCTCGCCGCCGGCCACCGTCGTCAACGACTCCTCGGCCCGACCCCTCTACAGACCCACCTCAAAAGGATTCATTGCCCTAAAGAGGTAGGCAAAGCCTCCCCGCTCACTTGGCTATCAGCGTTCTCTTCTCCCTCCCAGCTCCCCGGCCGCGCGCGTTCGAGCCTTCGGCTCCGCAGCGCCGGGTTGAGTTTTCTCCATTTTATTTCGGTCTGACAGGTGGACCCCACCTGTCAGCCATTGCATCCCCGAGTCACCGCTGACCGCTGGACCCCACCGGTCAGTGATGCATCTAAGCTCGGACCGTACTGACATGTGGACCCCATGAACAGTAACCGGACCCACATGTCAGTAGCACAGAGAACCGAAAAATAAATAAAAATGGAAATCAAAATGAATCAGGGGCTGACAGTGGGTCCCACATGTCAGAGTTGTAATATTTTTGGATTTGACTGGAACCGAAAACTTTGACTGCTTGTAACTTCTTCATTTTAGCTCCGAATTGAATGAAACAAATTTCTAAATTCGTTTAAATTCAAGATCTATCTAATAGAACCCGAACCATATTTTTTTGAGTTCATTTGGATTTCTGGTGATATTTTATTGATTGGTTGTCTTTCTTTTAATTGGGTATTCCGTACGATTAAATAGCCTACGAGGCTCAAGAGGAAGATATCGAGGCAGCAGCACAAGAAGCACCAGACCACCAAGAAACCAACCCCTGTGACCAAGGCGAGTTAACACCTTGATCATTTTTGATCCTATGATTTGCAAAGTTAATTTCTTTTAAATTATGAACATGCATGCTATTATTTTATGTGTAGAAATATGTTCATTTTGAGATAGTGGTAGTTAGATACCTATTTTAATGCTTGTTAATAAAGATCCATTGCCATGCTTGGACATGTGAACCTTGTCGCCCTAGAAGAATTCATATTATCATATGCTTTACAGTAAGTCCAAATAATTATTCCGCGGCTTAGTATTGCTAGATAAGAACGGGGGTACCTTGCTGCCCCAAAAGCAACACTTGCAAAAATATGATATTGTTTGGGGAACAGTCATGGGTGGAATGACTGTAGTAGGTGGACATATTATTTTCTACCTCTGAAAAATCCCAAACTGCTTAAATACCTGGATGGAATGGTTTGGTGGCTGGAATGTGGTGCGAAGGAATGCACAAAGAAATGTGAAATGTGGTAGAACCATCCAGGTAGCTCTAAGGCCTGAATCTTGTCATGTCAGCCCGTGTAAAACAGTACAACCACAAGTCTGTAAAATACAACTTGGCTAAGTAGACTTATCGAAATCCCGGACTCATCTCACTGGTAGTGGATTGATGGGGTTATGCTATGGCAAGGGGGCCGGAAGGGACACCAGTGAGGGGTGAAGTTTCTCAGTCGTGCTAGCGCAGAGGGGAGGGAAGCCCGTACGCTAGTAGTAGTGAGAAACATCCCGTGCAAACAGATGGGGCCCATCGCAAATGGGAGGTTACCCATAAGGTGAGATGAAAGAAAGGACTAGATACTTCGAAAAGTCACTGTGATGGTCTGCTCGACCACACGTCTAAGGAATCGTGTGGGGCAACGAGTTGATTGTCTCTTGTGGTGAAAGTGTACAAACTCTGCAGAGTCAAAACTATTCGAATAGCCGTGCCCACGGTCATGGGCAGACATGGGAACTTAACTGGATATAGTTCTGTTTTAAAAACGTAGGGAAACTGGAAATGGAAACTGGAAGGGCGAAGGACTGCTCTGGTTTGGAATTGTCCTGGGTGTCGTCCCAGTGGTACGTTAAGCGGCTATAACGCTGAAAGATGCTATATGGCGCAGATGCCATGGAATGGTGGATGGAATCTGTGTCAACTATGAGATCAACTTATCTTATAAACAAAAGTTTTGAGTTCAAAATTGCTAGGTCTCAGGAATTTTCCTATAATTGTATTCAAAAGCACTCTCCGCAAAATAAAATGAGCCCCAGCCATCCTTTGATAGCCATGCATGTATAATTATTGCATTCTGTGTGTTGGCTTGCTGAGCACGGGGTCGGAGTGCTCATTCTCGCTCTTGCGATACAATTCAGAAACAGGAGTTCAAGAACACTACGCCTACGAGGAGGCCCCCGCCAACATCGACGGAAGCAAAGGCGCTAATTAAGGCGTAGGCCTCGGTGGTTAGGCATAGACAAGTAGACCCTAGGCGTTGTGTACATTTATGTTGCCGGGACCCTGGTGGCATATATCGTACACATTACCCTACTGGCCGCTTGCCTGTGGATTTGGGTTTGCTTTTGCTGTGTTTTCCGCTGTGCGTATTTGTAATAATGACATTTGGCCTAGTCGGCCCCTTTTGTAAACCATCACCCGACGCGGTGTATTTCAGTTATGTAATATAATGGATGATTATGCGATGTATGAAATGATTCAGCAATGTACCTGTGTGCACTAACTACTGATCCAGGGATTAGTGCAGTGAAACACAGTAAGATTCGGGTTGAAAAATCCGGGTCTGACAGCGCTGGTATCAGAGCATACGACCGTAGGGTAAAAGCCTTAGGATGGATTAGGATCACAATGTTTACAAAACATATAAAAAGAATTTTGAAAAATATAAGGATACTATCTCTTTTCGTACCCTTCTTAGATCTGTTCTATACCATTGTTCTTTTAAATACTTTGAGAGATACTAACACTAGTAACCTGATTTCCAGATGGCAGGCGCAGGAATTGAAGGACACTGGGACTACATAGCCCATGGTGTCAATGAGGGGGAGTTTGCTACCATTTTGCGCAAGCTCCTACACTACCTGGAGTTCAAGGATCAGCCTATCTACAGGGGATTGAAGGTTACCACCGGAGGAGAAGATTCCTGGGTTATGGAGGTATTCATATACCCCAGGGATGAGCTCGATCCTTCTCACGTGTTCACATCTGAGCACCGGAGAAGTACTCGGGCCGCTGCGATCCAAGACGCTGCTCGTCTAGCCGCTGCGCGGCTATGCGACATATACCGGGCCCCCCTGCGCCATGCCCCATACTGCTACCACCCCACACGCCGAGACGGAGCACAGTACAATGAAGTCACCATGCCGGAGAATGAGGACGACCCGATGCTCACGCATCAGGTTGAGCTCACCAGGGCCATGGGGGTGGCCCACACCGTTGCCTTGGAGGAGATCTCCTCCCTCCGCCAGCAGCTCCTCACCAGGCACGTCTCCATGACGTCTCTCCAGCAGCAGCTCGCCCAATGCGAGCAAGCCTTGGCGGAGGCCAAGGCAGAGGCAGCTACCGCCAGGGCCCAGCCTCCACCGGCCCCTGCACCTGCAGCAGCACCGGTGCCTCCTTCGCCAGGGTCAGGCCCCCGCACCCGACTGACCGCGCGCAAGAGCGCGCGACCTCCAGGGCCACAGGCTGCGTTCCGTCGGACAAGGCCTCCCCCAAGCCGTAGCCCCCCAAGCACTCCATCGGACTACGACCCATCGGAGGGTAGCGGTAGTCGGTCCCGCTCCCGCTCGCCACACTATAGTCCCTCCAACTATGGTGCCTGGTACACGGAGGAGTAGATGGGATCGTGATGTACTTGCAGTAGGTGATGCAAGTACTAAATTCATGTATCGTAGTTGTTGTATCCGTCCTTTATATTCCGTAGTCGCGGACCTATGAACTTTAATTATTATGATGTAATTGTAAGCCCAGCATAAAAGCTGGCTATGTAATTGTTGGAGTGTTTAATGAATGGCTGGATACCGGCCTTATGTTAGAAATTGCCTCGTCATGGTTTTACTGCTTTCTTTTGTGCGGGTTGGCACCCCTTGTTTTCCCTACATATAGAAATAGCACTGAGTATAAAGTTACCACTGCAGATGGCCAGCCGAAGAACTACCAGGGCTCAGACTAATACAAACCCAGCCGAGGTAGACTCAAATCGCGGGGTTCTGCCTGAAGACCAAGGTAGAGCTCAAGACCAGGGAAATGACAACCTTCCAAACCCTCCGGAACACCCTACAATGGCCCAAGTTATGACACAACAAACTCAGATTTTGCAAGCCATATATGCGGGACAGCAAGGAAGCTCAGGAGGGCATAGAGCTGACTTGGGAGATTTCCAGAGGACAAGGCCGATCACATTTACATCGGCAGAAGAACCACTGGAAGCCGAGGACTGGCTTCGAGATATTGAGAGAAAGCTGCGCCTAATTAAATGCGCAGAGGAAGACAAAGTCATGTTCGCTGCACACCAGCTGCAGGGCGCCGCAGCAGCCTGGTGGGAGAATTACTTGGCCGCCAGGGGCCAGGAGGATGCCACCACAGAAACTAGCACAGAGGCAGTTCCTTGGGAGGAATTCAAGACCGCTTTCAAGGCTAACTTCGTTCCAACCGGAGTAATGCGAATGAAGAAGAATGAGTTTCGCACACTCAAGCAGGGGAATAGGTCAATAAATGAGTACCTTACCAAATTCACACAATTGGCCCGATATGCCCCAAAGGATGTGGAGGACGAAGAAGAAAAGATTGACAGATTCTTTGAAGGGATGAACGAGGAGCTACGAGTTCAGCTGATCACTCAAGACTTCACCAGCTTTCATCAACTGGTGAATAAGGCACTGATTCTGGAAAATGAGAGGAAGAACCTGGAGGCCAGCCGCAAGCGAAAGCTATCAGCTCAGCACCCCCAAGGAAGGTTCATCCAGAAGCTCTTGGGTAATTCCTCAACCCCAAGGACTACTCAATCCAGTGCGTCAGCATTTGCTCCTCGACCGGGGGGAACTCCATATCAAGCTCCTCGCACAGGTGGGCAGTACACTGGCACCAACCCAGTGGCCAACATTAAATGTTTTGGTTGTGGAGAAAAAGGACACTATGTCAGCAATTGCCCACAAAAGCAAAACGCCCCCGTGCGTAGTCAAGCTTCAGCACCCAGCAAAGGACATCAGAGTTCACAAGGCAGTAAAAGTGCACCAGCCTCAAACCGCGGCCGAGTCAACCACATCACGGTTGAAGAAGCCCAAGAAGCCGCTGGAGTCCTTATGGGTACGTTCTCTGTTAAAACCATACCAGCACAAGTATTGTTTGATTCAGGAGCTTCCCATTCATTTATATCTAAGGGATATGCCAACAAGTTGGGATTACCAGTATATACTCTAAAGAAGCCAGTAGTTCTTAATTCACCCGCTGGGCCAATTACTACCACCTTAGTGTGTCCTGGGGTAGCAATTACTATGGAAGGGTGGGACTTCTTAGCTGATCTAATAGTTTTACCCTCCCAAACTCTGGACATTATACTGGGAATGGATTGGCTCGCAAAGTATCAAGGGGTCATAAGCTGTGCCACTAGGAAAGTCAATTTGACCAAGTGTCCTGGGTTAACGATAGAAGTGAAGGTGGATCGCCCGTACCGCTGGGGTCGGGAAATCTATTATTGTGAAGATGTGCCATTAGAAAGAATGATTGTGGTACAAGACTACCCTGAAGTATTTCCCGAGGAATTACCAGGCATGCCACCAGACAGAGATTTGGAATTTGTCATCAACCTAAAGCCCGGTGCTGCACCCGTCTCCAAGAGACCATATCGGATGACGGTGGATGAGTTAGAAGAATTAAAGAAGCAACTATATGAGTTGCAGGATAAGGGGTTCATTAGGCCGAGTTCCTCGCCTTGGGGATCTCCAGTATTATTTGTAAAGAAGAAAGATGGCACCACGCGGATGTGTGTGGATTACAGGGCCCTAAATGAAGTAACCATCAAGAACAAATACCCACTCCCCAGGATTGATGATTTATTCGATCAACTTGGTGGAGCCACGGTATTCTCCAAAATAGACCTAAGATCGGGCTATCACCAACTGAAGATTAGGGCTGAAGATATACCTAAGACGGCTTTCACCACTAGATATGGGCTGTATGAGTTTACAGTCATGTCTTTTGGGTTAACCAACGCTCCAGCCTACTTCATGAACCTGATGAACAAGATATTCATGGAGTATTTGGACAAGTTTGTCGTGGTCTTTATTGACGACATCCTTATATACTCCAAAGATGCTGAAGAGCATGCGGAGCATCTGCGCCTGGTGTTGGAAAAGCTAAAGGAGCATCAATTATATGCAAAATTTAGCAAGTGTGAATTCTGGCTTCATGATATTAGTTTCTTGGGACACATAGTGTCAGCTGGAGGAATATCTGTTGATCCCGCCAAAATAGCAGCAGTCATGGAGTGGCAGCAGCCAGCTTCCGTCACTGAAGTGAGGAGCTTCCTTGGATTGGCTGGATACTACCGGAGATTCATAGAAGGATTTTCTCGGATTGCCAGGCCAATGACTCAACTACTCAAGAAGGAGAAGAAGTTTGAATGGACCAAGGCATGTGAAGAGAGCTTCCAAAAGTTGAAAGAGAGATTGACTACCACGCCCGTGTTAACCCTGCCTGATGTGCGCAAGGATTTTGAGGTATACTGTGATGCCTCACATCAAGGGCTTGGATGTGTACTAATGCAGGAAGGCAAGGTAGTGGCATATGCATCTCGGCAGCTCCGCCCTCACGAAGCCAACTACCCTACTCATGACCTGGAATTGGCCTCAGTAGTGCATGCATTGAAGATTTGGAGGCATTATCTGATAGGTAATCACTGTGACATATACACGGACCACCGGAGCCTTAAATATTTCTTCACCCAGTCACACCTCAACTTGAGGCAGAGGAGATGGTTGGAGTTGATTAAGGACTATGACCTGAGCGTCCATTACCACCCAGGGAAGGCTAATGTTGTAGCGGATGCTCTAAGCCGGAAGGCCTATTGCAATAATCTCATGGTCCAGGAACACCAACCCGAGCTATGTAAAGAACTGCAAGCCTTGAACTTGGAGATAGTAGAGAAAGGCACTCTAGCTACCATGGAAATTCAACCAAGTTTAGAGGAGCAGATTATGGTTGCTCAGCAGGAAGATCCAGCTATAATAAAATGGAAAGGGCTGGTAGAAGCAGGGAAGGCTCCTAACATGAAGATTGATCAGGACGGTACTCTGTGGTACGGAAAGCGTATAGTTGTACCTCATCAGAGGAGTCTCAAGGATCTGATATTGAGGGAAGCTCATGGCTCTCCGTACTCCCTGCACCCCGGGAGCACCAAGATGTACCAGGGAATGAAGCAATTCTGCTGGTGGCCCCGTATGAAGAGAGACATAGCTGAACATGTAGCCTGTTGTGATGTGTGTCAGAGAGTGAAAGCGGAACATCAAAGGCCAGCAGGACTACTACAACCATTGAAAATACCCCAGTGGAAGTGGGAAGAAGTCGGGATGGACTTTATCACGGGACTTCCACAAACCAAATCTGGTTATGACTCCGTATGGGTCGTGGTTGATAGGCTGACTAAGGTTGCACATTTCATCCCCGTCAAAACCACGTACAAGGGAGATAAGTTAGCCGAGCTATATATGTCACGCATAGTATGTTTACACGGCGTACCAAAACGGATAGTCTCGGATCGAGGTTCCCAGTTCACCTCACATTTTTGGGCTAGCCTACATGAAGCTCTCGGTACTTACTTGGATTTTAGCACCGCATACCACCCCCAGACAGATGGTCAAACGGAGAGAGTGAATCAGATATTGGAAGATATGCTTCGGGCATGTGCTCTAGATTTTTCTAAGGATTGGGACCGATGCCTACCCTATGCTGAGTTTGCTTATAACAACAGCTATCAGACCAGTCTCCAGATGTCACCCTTCGAAGCCCTGTATGGTCGACCATGTCGAACCCCTCTACATTGGTCAGAAGTAGGGGAAAACTACATTTTCGGACCAGATACTTTAAGACAGGCTGAAGAAAAGGTTTGCCTAATTAGAGATCGACTGCAAGCAGCTCAGTCCAGGCAGAAAAGTTATGCAGACAAGAGAAGAAGGCCATTAAGTTTTGAAGTGGGAGATCATGTTTATCTGAAGGTATCACCCTTGCGAGGAGTTAGACGATTCAAGGTCAAAGGCAAGCTTACCCCGCGGTATGTTGGACCGTTCCCAATTGTGTCTAAAAAGGGGGAAGTTGCCTACCAGCTTGCACTACCTCCGAATCTATCAGACATACACGACGTCTTCCATGTGTCCCAACTGAAGAAGTGTCTACGAGTACCTGAGGATCAAGCTCCGTTGGAGGCAATCGAGGTTGAAGAAGACCTAACCTACAAGGAGCGCCCGATCAAGATCTTGGACACCGTAGAAAAGAAGACGCGTACTCAAACCATTCGCATGTGCAGGGTGCAATGGAGCCATCACTCCAAGAAAGAAGCTACCTGGGAGCGTGAAGACCAGCTACGAAGAGATTACCCCGACTTGTTCACTAGTTAAATCAAATCTCGGGGTCGAGATTTTTGTAAGGGGGGTAGGTTTGTAACATCCCAAAAACTGGGATTAGAAAATGGGGGGATTTTGAATTACTTTTGCAATGTATTCCATTTGGATTTGGATTTTTCGATGCTTTTCTGAATTTGGTTAAGGTTCCAGAAATTAAAGAATTTATAAAAGAAAAAGACAAACAATTGTAAACAAGAATCTGAAAAGATGATCCATAAAAGTAAATAGAGAAATTGGATTTAGGGCATAGAATATTATTTCTGGAAAAACAATGGCATGGAAAATAAGGGAAGTAAGTAAAATAAATACCTACTTTAGTTGGAAATATTTTTATTAAGTCCAGAATATTACCAGGAACCTCTGAGAATTTTCCTAGAATTTTTGGAAGCATTTTCATATTTTTCCGGACTTATTGGGATTTTCTGGTAATTTCTAAAAGCAAAACCTAAAATCCAAAAAGAAATCAGAAAATCCACCGCCCTCCGTCCGACACCTGGACGGGTGGGATTGAGCCACGTCGCCAGGCGGATCCCGCCTTCCCCTTACCCCCGCTCGCCGCGTGGACAGCCGCGATTTCCCCTTTCGCGCGCCTCGGCCCATCCGGCCCGTCCGCCTCTGGCATCGCTCTCAGCCGCCCGATCGCCTCGGTCGATCTCCTCCGTTCCCCTCACTTAAACCGCACCGGCCGCCCGATCGACCCTCTCCGCCACGCGGCTTCATCCGCGCCATCGCGCTTTCCTCTCCCCTCTCCCGCTGACCGATGGGCCCGCCCTGTCAGCTTCGTCGTCCCGCTCCCGTTTCTCTCCCGCGCGGGCGCGCTGGCACCACGGGCAGAGCTTTTGCTCCCCGTGGCGCGCATGCACAGCCTCGCCCCCCCTGCGTCACCCCGTTGCCCAGGTGGAAAGCCTGCGCCCTTCCCGTCGCCCTTGACTTGGCGCCACCGCCCCAGGCTTTTCCCCGCTGCGTCGCTTCGCCCGGTCGATCCGCTGCCGTTTCACGCGGGCAAAAGGAGGAGGGAAGCAGCTGCGCAGAGGCAACCACCCCGGGGGCGTAGGCGTGCAGTGGGTCTTCACGGACAGGACCTGCATTAACACCGCCTGCAGCCCTACCTGCCTCCGCCACCAGCTCCGACGCGACCGCACGGGCGCCGCCCGTTGCCAGCTCTCCTCCGCGCAGGTATAAAAGGGCGTAGACCCCCGTTGAGCTCCACACATTGCCATCTTCGTCCTGCAGCAGGTAATCGAGCCCACATCCACTCAAACGCCGGCGAGCCCTCATTGTCCCCAACTCCGGCCACCCGCGCAATCTCTCGACCCGAGCCACCAAAAGCCAGTTCCTTGTGCCCACATCATCTCCGAAGCACCGCGAAGTCGTCCCCGGCCTCGCCCGAGCTTCCCGTAGCCCGTACATCACCGTCACCGAGAACCGCTCCGGGTCGCCGCCACCGCACGCCGCCGACCCATCTCCGGACCTCCTCGGCCCAGGGCAACTGCACCATCGTCTTCACCGCAACTCGAGGAACGCGTTTCGCCTCTCCGCCGAACCTCCCCGACACTCCCTCGCCGCCGGCCACCGTCGTCAACGACTCCTCGGCCCGACCCCTCTACAGACCCACCTCAAAAGGATTCATTGCCCTAAAGAGGTAGGCAAAGCCTCCCCGCTCACTTGGCTATCAGCGTTCTCTTCTCCCTCCCAGCTCCCCGGCCGCGCGCGTTCGAGCCTTCGGCTCCGCAGCGCCGGGTTGAGTTTTCTCCATTTTATTTCGGTCTGACAGGTGGACCCCACCTGTCAGCCATTGCATCCCCGAGTCACCGCTGACCGCTGGACCCCACCGGTCAGTGATACATCTAAGCTCGGACCGTACTGACATGTGGACCCCATGAACAGTAACCGGACCCACATGTCAGTAGCACAGAGAACCGAAAAATAAATAAAAATGGAAATCAAAATGAATCAGGGGCTGACAGTGGGTCCCACATGTCAGAGTTGTAATATTTTTGGATTTGACTGGAACCGAAAACTTTGACTGCTTGTAACTTCTTCATTTTAGCTCCGAATTGAATGAAACAAATTTCTAAATTCGTTTAAATTCAAGATCTATCTAATAGAACCCGAACCATATTTTTTTGAGTTCATTTGGATTTCTGGTGATATTTTATTGATTGGTTGTCTTTCTTTTAATTGGGTATTCCGTACGATTAAATAGCCTACGAGGCTCAAGAGGAAGATATCGAGGCAGCAGCACAAGAAGCACCAGACCACCAAGAAACCAACCCCTGTGACCAAGGCGAGTTAACACCTTGATCATTTTTGATCCTATGATTTGCAAAGTTAATTTCTTTTAAATTATGAACATGCATGCTATTATTTTATGTGTAGAAATATGTTCATTTTGAGATAGTGGTAGTTAGATACCTATTTTAATGCTTGTTAATAAAGATCCATTGCCATGCTTGGACATGTGAACCTTGTCGCCCTAGAAGAATTCATATTATCATATGCTTTACAGTAAGTCCAAATAATTATTCCGCGGCTTAGTATTGCTAGATAAGAACGGGGGTACCTTGCTGCCCCAAAAGCAACACTTGCAAAAATATGATATTGTTTGGGGAACAGTCATGGGTGGAATGACTGTAGTAGGTGGACATATTATTTTCTACCTCTGAAAAATCCCAAACTGCTTAAATACCTGGATGGAATGGTTTGGTGGCTGGAATGTGGTGCGAAGGAATGCACAAAGAAATGTGAAATGTGGTAGAACCATCCAGGTAGCTCTAAGGCCTGAATCTTGTCATGTCAGCCCGTGTAAAACAGTACAACCACAAGTCTGTAAAATACAACTTGGCTAAGTAGACTTATCGAAATCCCGGACTCATCTCACTGGTAGTGGATTGATGGGGTTATGCTATGGCAAGGGGGCCGGAAGGGACACCAGTGAGGGGTGAAGTTTCTCAGTCGTGCTAGCGCAGAGGGGAGGGAAGCCCGTACGCTAGTAGTAGTGAGAAACATCCCGTGCAAACAGATGGGGCCCATCGCAAATGGGAGGTTACCCATAAGGTGAGATGAAAGAAAGGACTAGATACTTCGAAAAGTCACTGTGATGGTCTGCTCGACCACACGTCTAAGGAATCGTGTGGGGCAACGAGTTGATTGTCTCTTGTGGTGAAAGTGTACAAACTCTGCAGAGTCAAAACTATTCGAATAGCCGTGCCCACGGTCATGGGCAGACATGGGAACTTAACTGGATATAGTTCTGTTTTAAAAACGTAGGGAAACTGGAAATGGAAACTGGAAGGGCGAAGGACTGCTCTGGTTTGGAATTGTCCTGGGTGTCGTCCCAGTGGTACGTTAAGCGGCTATAACGCTGAAAGATGCTATATGGCGCAGATGCCATGGAATGGTGGATGGAATCTGTGTCAACTATGAGATCAACTTATCTTATAAACAAAAGTTTTGAGTTCAAAATTGCTAGGTCTCAGGAATTTTCCTATAATTGTATTCAAAAGCACTCTCCGCAAAATAAAATGAGCCCCAGCCATCCTTTGATAGCCATGCATGTATAATTATTGCATTCTGTGTGTTGGCTTGCTGAGCACGGGGTCGGAGTGCTCATTCTCGCTCTTGCGATACAATTCAGAAACAGGAGTTCAAGAACACTACGCCTACGAGGAGGCCCCCGCCAACATCGACGGAAGCAAAGGCGCTAATTAAGGCGTAGGCCTCGGTGGTTAGGCATAGACAAGTAGACCCTAGGCGTTGTGTACATTTATGTTGCCGGGACCCTGGTGGCATATATCGTACACATTACCCTACTGGCCGCTTGCCTGTGGATTTGGGTTTGCTTTTGCTGTGTTTTCCGCTGTGCGTATTTGTAATAATGACATTTGGCCTAGTCGGCCCCTTTTGTAAACCATCACCCGACGCGGTGTATTTCAGTTATGTAATATAATGGATGATTATGCGATGTATGAAATGATTCAGCAATGTACCTGTGTGCACTAACTACTGATCCAGGGATTAGTGCAGTGAAACACAGTAAGATTCGGGTTGAAAAATCCGGGTCTGACAAACAACCACCTTGTTTTGAGAATCCGAAGTTTCCTGATCATGTTTACAAATTGTCTTAAGCTTTATATGATCTAAAATAAGCACCTAGAGCATGGTATGATAGGCTTAAATCATATCTGCTAAAAAATGACTTTAAATGGGCAAAGTAGATAAAATATTGTTTACTCTCAAGCATGGCAATGAACTTTTACTTGTTTTGATTTATGTGGATGATATCATCTTTGGTGTTCCTTTCATGCTCTTGTTTACAAGTTTTCAGATACTATAAGTAGGGAATTTGAGATGAGTATGATGGGAAAACTCACATTTTTTCCAGGCTTTGAGATCAAGTAATTAAAGTTGGGTATTTTTGTTCATCAAACTAAATACATTAAGGATCTACTTCGACATGGAGCTGTGTTAGATCTTGACGAAGATGGGAGCCTATTGATCAAAAGGAATGCAGAAGTATAAATGGCTCACTTTTGTATCTCACTACTTCGAGGCCAAATATACATTTTGCTGTGTGTTTGTGTGCTTGCTTTCAGGCTTTCTCGTGTGCTGCACATCATCAAGCGGTAAAGCAAATTTTCATGTATCTTTAGTCAATTTTAGAATTTGGCTTATGATACTCTTCCTTCTCATGCCTTACCCTTGGAGCTTATTCAGATCTGGATTTGGGGTTTGTAGAATCGATAGGAAGAGTACTTCTGGTACATGTTACTTTTTAGGCACATCTCTTGTTTCATGGGATTCCAGGAAACAGTTGTCTGTTGCACTTTCCACTACTTAGGTTGAATCTGTAGCTGTTGCTTCTTGTTGTTCACAATTGTTTTGGATGACAGTTACATTTAAGGATTTTGGCTTAGAATTAGATAGTGTTCCACTTTTCTATGACAACACTAGTGCTATTAGTATTGCTAAGAATCCTGTGCAACATTCAAGAACCAAACACATTGATATTCGCTATCATTTTCTTAGAGACTATGTGGAAAAGGGAGATATTGTCTCGAATTTGATTGATTTAGAGTCTCAAGTTGCTAATATTTTCACAAAACCGCTTGATTCTTCTCATTTTTCTCATTTGTAGAGTGAGTTGGATGTGTTGCATCCTATGGGATTGTTCTGAGGGGGAGCCTGTTGTTGTAAAATGTTTCAGAAACTTTGTTTATTATACTTGTCAAATAATACATGAAGTCTAAGTCATTAAAATTAAATGAGTAGTAAAATTGTCTTTATCATATTTATTCATATGTTATGTAGCTTTGATCATGACTAGTTAAAATTATTTTTCTATATTTGAACTAAAATATGACATGGCGGAATACTATAACTAGATTGATTATAGATAGTACTTTCTGATGTTCATTTAAAAACATTAGCTTGATTGTGAGTCTTATTTTAAATCTTGGCTATAAGGCTCGTATATTTCATGTTGCAATCCTTTTTTGTTCGCTAAAGTTGGCATGTTAAAAAAATGATGAGAAAGCGAAGTTGAAAAGATGTATGTTTCAAGCATGCTATGGTTAAACAAAAAGATAAAGCACAATAAATGCATAAATAAAAAGAATTATGCTTCAAACGTGCAACTATCTAAAAGAAGTAAGCTAAGCTACAAGAAGTATGCCATCTTAAAAAGAAGTATGCTACAAGTATGCCATATGCTTAAGAATTGAGTGTGGAGCAATAGCTTGCTATATAAGACTGCTAGCTCACCTAGACTTAAAATTTGCTTCATTTTTAGGCTTTCACTTTTTGCTATGATATGTCATTGTGCTCTTTCTAATTAGTTTGGTCATTGATGAGATGCATGTCATTGATCTAATTTGCTTAATCATGCTAGATTAAGCTAAGACTAGTTTTGACAGTGCTATATGATATATGAATTTTTATGATCTAGAGAGATCTACTCATAAGATGGATTGGTTAATCTATTAATTAAATGCAAAAATGACTTGGATAATCTACAAAGCTTTTGGATATTTACTCTCATTGCTCCTTCTTAGAATTTTCTCACTCTTTAGAGTTCTTGATGGTTACATTGCCAAAGGGAGAGAAATTGGATAGAGTAGGGAGAGAAGTGGGCAAAATTGGAGAAATTTCCTAAAATTGCCTCTCTTGTGTTGAGGGGGAGTTTTATGAGTTTTTGCCGAGTGCTTGGTACTGTGTTTTGTCAAAATTCTTTTCTCTGCAGCTTTGAAACTTTCTTTTTGCAAATATTGCTTTTCTTTCAAAAATTAACTCATTCGAGAGATTTTGAGGAGTTGTTAATGTATTCATCAAGGGGGAGATTGTTAGACCATGTGGAGGTCACGAATACAGTGCTGATGAATAATTGACTTTTGGGTTGCATTTAAATTTGTATTTGTGAAAGTTTCAATCGACCATGATAGATGACAACGGCAGGTCGACCAGGTCAAACGACCATGATTGAATGACCACGGTAGGCTTCGACCATGACAATTCGACCACAGCATTTCGATCCCAGCAAAATAACCACAGGTTAACGACACGGTGGAACAACCTCAGTCCGGAGCTTTTAGAGGAGTTGAAGATGCTGGAGTCAGAGAGCAATCAAAGAGGTCAAAGACCCCAGAGTCAGAGACTCTGGATAAACCGGTTGTAGCTACTGTAAACTAGTCATAGTTACACTAAACTGATCATACCTACAGTGAATCGATGGTAAGCTGTGGGGAACCTATTTGTACAGAACAGTGAACCAGTCGTATGACATAGTGAACTGGCTGTAAGATACAATGGACTATGATCGGTAGTTGGCAGGCTAAAACCAGGATGGTTGGAGCTAAAGTGAACTGGTTGTGAGCTTCAGTGGACCGGTCGGTAGTTACAGTAACCGGTCGGTTGTCGTTGTTACAGTACATGTTCGGTACTCGGTGGTTGTTCTACAGTACTAGGTCGATACTAGGTAATCATTGCTATAGTACCAGATCGGTACTCAGTAGTTGTAGGCTTCAACTAATACGATGCTTGTGATATCCGAGTGTTCTGAGTAGTCGTAATTCCCGAGTACTTGTGATTTTTGAGTACTCGTTAAGCAAGCGGTCTGACCAGCCTATGCATGTTGGTCATACTAGTTGTAATGAATGGTCTGAGATTTATGTCTAGAAAAGAGTGAAAATTATGGGCATGGCTAACCTAGTTGGTGTTGATAGATGAACTAGGGTGTGATATGCATGTGTGGAATAACATCGATCAAGTTGGGAAGAACTTGTGCAAGGGAAAATGTTCTTTGGTCTTTGCATATGCTGGCTGGGCGTGGAGACAGTCATAGTCGGTGACAAGGAAGACCGAGACTAGGATGGGTAAATCTAAGGTCTAGACGGTCGAGGATGTCACGAGACGGTCGGGCTCATACTGGAGCACATGGAGATCAAGGGTGGATGATGCATGGAGAAGCTATGGGATTGCAGTCCTGAAGGCTTTGACATGATGTGGATGACGCGTGGAGAAGCTACAGAAGGTGCGGTCCCAAAGTGAAATAGGAGGTGCTCAATCTTCACGACGTAGGATCATAGATAACTTTGGATTTGCGCAACCTGATGAACCGATGGCACGAACCACTATTAGAACAGTATCCTGCAACAAAAAAATTCACCCGACCACACGCTTGTGATCCCGTCTACCCAACCACACAAGTAGACATGTCGCCGGTCCTGCAAATCACAAGAAAGCATAAGAACAATGGATGTATTCTCAAGAAAATTGCCCAATTCCCAAAGGCAGTGCGTAGCATCAACCTGAGAATAAGCAATATTTGCTATCATGAAAATAATTGTGGTCCCTCCTCAACAAGCAACATATACAAGTTTATATAACCCTTGGGAGTCTGCAAGGTTTCCTACATGGGTTCAACACAATTCCTAAGTTGTTTTAGACTTGAACTCTCACAAAAGGAAACAAAAATAGAATACAAATAAAAATTCATGATGTTTCTAATAATGAAACTCCTTCCATTGCATAGTCCTTGAAATTAGCTTTCCAACGAGCCTGAGAACGCCTCAATCGGACTTCGTATGTCACCGAGACAATACATGATGTTTATTGCCATTATGCGCAAGGTATACGATCAGAATACATGAAATACTATCAGAGATATGGTTAGACTTATCCAAACACCTCCAAGTCAATCAAACGGCTGCAAATGTCTCTAGCCAACCCAACGGCATGATCATTCGGACTGGTCCGAATGTTGTCGCCACTATCGGTTGTCCAAAGTCGATCAAACGGCACACACTGAGCAAACATTCGGACTGGTTCGAATGTCACCGAGACAATCAGGAGGTCTATGAGCGATCGACTGGTGTGAACGTTTGGTCTGGTCTAATAGTCACCGAAGTGATCGGGTGGTCCATGGACGATCAAACGGTTGACTACCAATGAAGCTGTTTGGAAGCAGGTCGAGCGGTCTAGATTTGATCAAACGGTGTGGATAACACCAGAGTGGTTGAACCTAATGACACTTCGACCTGTATTTCTGGATCATCAGCCGATTAAGAAGAAGATTTCTTAGGGATGTCCTTATCATGAAGTCTTCGACATGTGATGAGTTAGGAGTTGTGGAAGGAGTCCACAACTGGAAAAATTTAGAGATTATGTAAAACCCATGTTTGAAAGGGTTTCGGATCTCTTGATTTTTGGAATGGATAGAGTCTATAACATGGAAGTTTTAGAGCTTATGGAAAACTCATGTTTAGAAGGGTTTTGGGTCCCTTGATTTTCGAAAGAGATAGGATTTCATGTCCGTGTTTGATGAGGACACATTTGGGGCATTAGCCTATAAAAGCAAGAAGAGGTTAAGTGTTAACGCAAGGCTATTGGAAGGTTTTTTGCGGAGAGACCTGAGAAGCGGCTTTAGTTTCTGGCTAGGGCTTTTATGGGTACTTGTGAGGGTACTTTGTATCTACAAAAATCCAGCAATAAAGATCATCTTAAATTAATCTGATTCGCGATTTGCTCGAAAAGTGCTGGTGATTGCAGGTGGATTGAAGCTTATGACGACGTGCAAAGGTATTCAAGAGGTTCGACTTCTGGTGTTGAAGATTTCGAGTACGCACAAACCGATCGAAGATCAAAGCTGAGCAAGTGGTCAAACACCTAGCGGTCAAAACTTCCACCGACCACCAGGTGATTCCAAAAAGCGGAGGCAATCATTCACCCCCCTGTGTTTGCAGTATTCGATCCTACAATATTAGATCATAAACATGAATTGCGACACACATTTGATCAATGAAGATAAGAGCAGCTCATACGTTGACGGGCAATAAAAAAAAAGAGAAATACACCAGGAAGATGAAAGGCAGAATCTCAAAATATTGAACATAGCTCGGTCCATCTACCAGGCACAATTGATCAATTTTAACTTTTAATAGAACATCCATCATATTTAAAGATATGCATCCTTCTTCTTGAATGAACCAAAGCAGCAAACCAGCAAAGTGGCTTCATGAATAATACCCTCATTGAACCCACAGCAGTCTGTAGGACCGAATACAACAATTAGAGGGGGTGAATAATTGTTTCCACCTTTTGGAACCTCTTAGTGTTCGATGAAGGTTTCGGTCAATCAACGTTCGACCGCTCGCTCGATCGCTTAGCTGTCGAAAGCTCCTTACCAGTTGTAAACAATGACTACTTCATACTTTGATCTTCTACCGGTTTGCATGTACTCGAAATCTTCAACACTGGGAGCAGAACCTATCGATCACCTGTGCCTTTAAGAAATCAGCACATTCGAGTTGATGTGCTCCAGTCTTTTCTCTTTGCTAATGCTGTTGGCGGCGATCGAGTGGACAACTTGACATGTGAACGAGGAGAGTGAAGTCGACAGAGGAGCGCTATGCACCACACACTATGTACTCGTAACGAGAACGAGTTGAAGACAATGCCTAGAAAACACGCCGCCTATGCCGACTAACTTTTCTGGAATAGATCTGATCTTTATTTCTTAATCACAATCTGTGGCTACAAAGTGCTCTCACGACACTCTTCAAAGCTTTCTACTCAAAAGCCACCAAAATCCATAATATAACACTTAACCTCTTCCAGCTTTTATACGCTAAAGCCCCAAACCGTGTCCTCATCAACACGGACATGAAATCCTATCCAATTCTGAAAATTAAGGAACCCGAAACACTTCCAAACACGGGTTTTTCAAAATCTCTAAACTTTCCAGTTATGGACACCTTCCATAACTCCTTCCAACTCATCATGTGTCGAAACATCTAGGACCGCACCTCCTGTAACTTCTCCACGCATCATCCACCTTTGATCTCCACATGTTCTAGCATGAGCCCGACCACCTTGTGACATCCTCGACCACTTGGACCTCAGATTTCCCCCTCCTAGTCCCGGTCCTCCTCATCACTGACCATGACCGTCTATATGCCCAACCCGCATATACAAAGACCAAAGAACCTTTTCCCTGGCACAGTTCTCTCCAACTTGACCGACATCAGTCTACACACACATAACACACCCTTGTGCATCCATAAACACAAACTAAATCATCAACGACCTCAATATCCATGCTTTCCAAAAATCAACTACAGACCACTCAGCAAGACTAGTCTGACCGCCATGCATTGGTCAGTCACACCACTGGCCCAACATGAGTACTCGAAGATTATGAGTACTTGGGGAACTTGAAAGTCACAAGAATTGTAGCACTCAAAGCATAAACAACCGACCATCAACCAGTCACTATAGCACTGACCTCAACCAGGTACTGTAGCTACAACAATCGACCAGGTACTATAGCTTAGGACTTTCGATAGGTTCATTGTAGCTTACGACCGGTTCATTGTAGCTTATGATCATCGAGCAGGCATGGTCGACTAGCTATGGTTGTTCTGTTGTGGTTGTTCAGCCATGGTTGTTCTACCATGATCGACCTGCCATGGTCGATCTTCCATGGTCAATCTACTGATCGGACCTGCCATGGTCGATCTAACAACTGACTATCATCCGTGGTCAAAGCCTGCTGATCATACCACCCAACACAAAGTGGTCAGATTGATTAGTCTGAGTATTCCAGCAATTCCAGATTTACCATAGTGGACCGAAACTTTTATAAACACAAATTTCAATGTAAACCAAATGTTAATTATTCATCATCACTATATTTCTGACCTATTCACATGGTCCAATAATCTCCTCCTAGATGAATATATTGACAACACCTCAAAATCTCTCTAATGAGATGAGTTTTGAGAGAAAATCAAAATTTACGAAAAGAAAGTCTCAATGCTGCAGAGAAAAGAATTTGGCAAACCGCAACAACAAACTCTTGGCAAAAACTCATAAAACTCCCCCTCAACACAATAGAAGCAAATTTATCAAATTCCTCCAAGTTTCCAAAATCTCTCGAATTCTCTCCTGTTTTCTCCCATTTTTCTCCCCCTTTGGCAATGTAATTATCAAGAACTTCAGAGAAAGAATTATTCGAAGAGGGAGCAATGAGAGTAAATATCTAGAAACTTTGTAGATTATCCATATCACTTTGTATTGAATTAATAAATTAACCAAGCCATCTTTTTGATAGAGCTACCTAGATCATATAAAGTCATATATTACATAGCACTGTCAAAATAAGTTTTTAACATGATTAAGTAATTTAGATTAACGACAAGCATCTCAACAATGATCAAACCAATTATAAAAAGCACAATGAGATATCACAACGAAAAGAGAAACCCTAAAAGTGAATCAAACTTTAAGTCTAGATGAGTTAGCAGTCTCATATAATAACCTATTGCTCCACACTCAATTCTTAAGCATGTGGCATGCTTGTAGCATACTTTTTTTAGACGGTGGCATGCTTGAAGCATACTTCTTTCTATTTGTGTACTTTTTGTACCCTTTCTTTTTGTTTACATATGGCATGTTTGAAGCATACATCTTTTCAACTTTCTCTTTCTTATTGTTTTAATAACATGCCAAACTGAGTGTACATAAAAAGATTGCAATAAGAAACATATGAGCCTCATAGCCAAGATATAAAACAAGATTCACAATCAGGATAATCCTTTTGGATGGACATTGCAAAGTACTATCTATAATCAATTAGTAAAAATATTTTGCCATGTCATATTTTAGTTCTAGCATAGCAAATTAATTAGAACTAGTCATTATCAAAACTACATAGCATATGAATAGATAAGATAAAGATAGCTCTACAACTCATTTGATTTTGATGACTTGGATTTGATGGATTATTTGACAAATATAATAAACAAAGTTTCTGAAATATTTAAATAACAAGTTCCCCTCAGAATAATCCCATAAGATACAACACACCCAAATCACTTCGTAACAGAGCAAAACGTGAAGAATCAAGTAGTTTTGAGAGAATATGAGCAATCTAAAAATTTAACTTAACAAGGTGTAGAATGGCATCACTCTTTCCACATGGTCTCTCAGAAAGTGAAATCTCTTAGAAACCATCAAAGAGAGTGAAGAACTATCAAGTGTTCCAACCAATTAATGACGTAAAAGACCGAAACCTAATCAAGCACATGTTCTCCATCCCGCATTAGCTGTTCTTACATCACAGAAACGTCGGTCTCATAGTACTGGGGTTAATGAAATAAGATCTAGAAATCCAATACTGTGACACACGACGAATAGGAGCAACAACAGGCAAAGGTTTTAGTGTGGAGTTAGCCACTACAAGGTTCCGGTCAGACCACTGTTGAAGTATCGGTTTGACCGTCGAGTGGTATGACCGCCTTAGCATGGATGGTCTGACCGCCATGGCAGGGCCAGTCTGACCACCCGAGACCAGTCTGATCGTGTGTAAAATATCAGTCTAACCAGTCTTGTCACAAAAAATCCTGAACCTACAGAAAATTAATTAGGGAGACCAAAGCGATGATAAAGAGCTTGTACAAACTCCACTCCAAAACAAGAAGTCTTTCTTAGCTTGTCTTTGTTTTCTTTTTTCGCTTTTTGAAAGCAAAATTTAACCAATGACCATCTCTATCACAATGAGCACGTTGCTACATAACTTGATGAGAAGTCATATCTGTTGACTTCACAACACCAACTTTGGTAGAGAGAACTTTTGCTATACCAGCAGATCTAATCACAATTTGTTTTAGTTTAGATTTTACTTGAATTTTTTTAGGTTCAAGAAGCTTAACAAGCTTAGGAAGATTATTCTTGGTATACTCAACAAAATTAAATCCTAGACCACAATTTTTCACACTTATTTTTAACTTGTCTAAGATCATATTGAAATTCTTCTTGCCAAAAGAAAATCTCTTTAAAGTGTCCTTGAGATAATCATTTTCTTTAGCCAATGAGAAACAATATGTGCACTTAACAAATTCATTTGCAATATTCTTAGAAGCACTAGATCGAGCTAATATATCTTTGTTAGTAAAATCATTAAGTTTTCTAGTCAATGCTTCTATTTCATATTAAGCTTAGGACAGTTAGAGCAAGAAAATGTCTCATAGTAAATCATTTATTGAATTGATTCCTAAGATGAATTAAGTCTAGTTTCTAACAATTTACAATTAGAGTAAGATTTAGATTGAGCATTTGAAGATTGAGTATTTGAAAGACTTGACTCTAAACATATAGAAGAACTAAACTTGATCTTTTTAATTTCATAATTAGCAAATTTTAATTTTTCATTACAAGAGTAATGTGCAAATTTTAATTCATCAAATTTATTAGTAAAATCCCTAAATTGAACCAAATTTGATGCATTAATTGATCTAGCAGTCTTGAACTCAAAATATAAAACTTGACAAGATTCACATAATTCATCATTAGGAGTACAAACTATAAGTCTATTAATATCAAAATTCAAGCTTTCAATAGCAAAATTATTTTATTTCAATTTTTTTTGGTATTTTTCAATTCAATTGCAAGTTTAACCAAACTTTTTTCATGCTCATCATGCAATAGTCTTACCTCATCGAAATCACTGTAGTTGTCATCGTTGTTGTTGCTTGCCATGAAGCACATGCCTGTGTAGTCATCATTCTTTTTTTACCAAGACAAAGAACTCGATGCAGCAGCCTCTCTGATGCCATAGTAACCTGCTCTGATACCACTTGTAGGACCAAATACAGCAATCAGAGAGGGGTGAATGATTGTCTTCGCTTTTTAGAATCTCTTAGTGCTCGATGAAAGTTTTGACCGGTCAGCGTTCGACCGCTCGCTCGATCGCTTAACTGTCGAAGGCTCCTTACTAGTCATAAACTAAGACTGCTTCATACTTTGATTTTCAACTGGTTTGCACATACTCAAAATATTCAACACTGGGAGAAAAACCTATCGATCAATTGTGCCTTTGAGAAATCTACGCCTTCGAGTTGACAAGCTCTGGTCTACTCGCCCTACCGATGTGTTGGCAGTGATCGAGTGGATGACTCGGCACATGATTAAGGAAAGTGAAGTCGATGGAGGAACGCTATGTGCCACGCACTATGTGCTCGTAACGAGAATAAGATGAAGACGATGCCCAGAAAAAACATAGCTGGCGCCAACTCTTTTCCGGAATACATCTGATCTTTATTTCTGAATCATGACCTATGGCTACAAAGTGCCATGGTTGACCTACCATGGTCATTCTTCTGTGGTTGATCTATCGATCGAACCTGTCGTGGACGATCTGACCACCAACTACCATCCGTGGTCGAAGCCTGCCAGTCATACCGCCCAATACAGAGCGATCAGACTGCTTAATTTGACTATTCTAGCAATTCTAGATTTACCATAATGTATCGACCGAAACTTTCAAAAACGTAAATCTCAATACAACCCAAATGTCAATTATTCATTATCACTATATTTTTGACCTGTTGTTACGGTCCAACACAGTCCCTCTGCTTTTCCTGTTACTAAATTTACATATACTTCTATTAAATTACAATAATTTTTCTCATAGTTAGAGATGTTTGTAATTAACTTAGCAAAGTTACAGACGATTTTGAAAATATGCTACCTCACGGAATAATACAACAAAGCAACACGAAAAAAAATACAACCGTTATGAAAAAATGCAATCCCTATTGAAAATTTTTTGTTTCCATTTTAAAATGTTTCAAAAGTCTTTTTTTGGAAAGCTTAAAGGGGGAGGCGGCCATGGTGTGTCCACTTGCATTGTTGCACACCACCATAATCTGGATGGATCAAATACTCAAGGGCATTGCTATTGCGCGCTTCTGAGAGAGCATTAGCGCTATCGCGCTACCCCATGGCACCGCCATCTTTGGCTCCACCCTCAACCACCACCCCCGCTTGTCATCTTCTCCACCTCCGGTTCCCCCTTGGCCACTGCCATCAATGGCCGTCGTCGAGCCTGTCTTCCTTCCTTCCAGCATCCCCTTCAACCGCCGCCCTTGCCCCACCACCCACCTCCTTACGGCTCCCAATGCCGCCCCTGACACCATCACTGCCCACCACGTCTCCCCTACCACCACCCACTGACACCTCCTGAGGCCGACGGCACCTCACCGCTGGCATGCCGCTCTAACTGCACTCCCTGCCCACCCTAACTTGTTATCGTCTTCACTATCAAGCCTGCCTCATTCGCCCACCGTCCTCCTCCGAACCCACGGCCGACGGTGCCATCGCCGTCTTAGCCGCATATCGCTGGGCCACCATCTCGCCCATCCCTCTATACTCTAGATCCCTCTATACTCTAGGGCCCCGGTGAACTCATTCCTAACCCTGGTGAACCCTAACCTCTAACGGCGGCTACCATCTCCTAGGAACAGTAGTAGTGGGGTAGCTGTAAGACTAACGCGCGCATAGTCGCGTGTTAGATTTTGCCACTACTCAAATCAATACATCTGTAATGTGCGCTCCAAGTCCGAACATACCCTGGCTAAACTAGGCAGAAGAAGACTACGAAGGCCTGACCAGGCTGTTCAATATCCGAGCGCAACTAGGGCTGTCTCGAGCCCAACGTGGATCTACAGAAGCCCAACCTGACTTATACCCGGCCAGGCTTCTTTTTCTTTTCCTTTCTTTTTGTGATCATGCGCTCATTTAAGTTTCTTCGCACGCTTTATGTGTTTCAGTGTTTGGCGACATCGTGCATACACGCACGCATTGACACACCATTGTCACGCAGGTGCGTACCTACAAACTGCACGTTAATCCCGCATGCACTTCACGGTTCATATCGCCCGAAGGAAATGAACATCAAATTAATAAATCTTTCACCCAACCAGGTTAAGCGGTGGTAATTGAATTCTAGTCATTAGCCAGGCAGACAATATGTCACAAACAAACATATTTCCCTACGAATAACATGAATCATTCAATATAGCTGAATCCATGCGTGCACTCTCAATGATAAATTAACCATGCGTTTCACTGCAACAAATTTATTCGACGTGTTCAACACTACAAATTAAGCTAGCTGCCGGTTGAACGAATACAAGACGATTTATGACGGTAATATTGTTGCGACCAGCCTAACGTTCGTGTGCACGCACACCCTCGCAGGACAACATGCACGCATGAGCACACCATCACTTCGATTCTCCTCTACGGAGCAGGCGAGGATGTCGGCATGCCGCCGTGGTGGATTGGGTCGGGCCCGCCGGGCACCTCCCTCTTCGTGCTGTCTCCGCCGACCTGTCCCGACGGCGGCGCGACAGAACTACGCCGCGTGAACGACGCGAGCCTCGGCCGGCGGCCAGTGAACCCGTGCTGCTGCTGCTGCTCCACATTGCCGCCGCCATGGCGACCTCCTCCTCCATTAACCACCACATCCTCACCTCTCTGCATCATCCTTACCGCTCCCGGCGTCCAAGCGAGATCAGGAGTGCAAACCAAGAGCAGCACCATCGCCGCAATTGCCATCCTTGAAGAAGCCATGCATGAACTACACAACTTGATTTTAATTAGCTGCAAGTCTATGCGTAGCTAACAATTTTTTTGAGATATTTATCGTACAAGCTAGTGTGGTGTGATAGTCAAACGCATGCACTGGCACACCCTTATATACACACAGGTCGGTCCAGATGACGAAGCAGCTAGGAAATCAATCGGTTGGATCGATGTCGACGTTAACAAATCGTAGCTTAAATAATCATCAAATTAAAGTTTTATCGTAGCTCAAATAATCATCGTTAGAGAAGACGGAAAAGGTAGTGGGGGTCGCTTCGGCATCGCAACGACCTGCATCGCGCACTTGGGAACCATGCAGATAAGTCCAGGGCTGGCGGTTAATAGTGGGCATCCTGAAGCATTAGTTTATTGTAGGTAGTGCAGCGCCCTAGTTATCCTGTCGAACGCTTGTTTGCGCATTGACGCCAAAGCTAACATTTAGTGATCGCGAGATATATCTCTATCTCTACTACTTAAAAATATAAATTAGTGATCGTATGGACTTTCTCCCCTCTATTTAGCCACGAGATAGGATCTAGGTCATCCATCTCGTGCACCTCCCCTCCTCTCTCTCACACAATTAAACCGCCTCTCCAAAAATGTGTTCACTTAGCTTGTTCATTCATCTAGCTACGAGAGTTTGTCAAATTCTTCACCTAACTGGCTACAAGAGTTTGTCTGTTCACCACTGCTCCCCTTACATATCGCGCTCCTCCTGTCCACGCACCCTCACGCAAAAAAACCGCTTGCCTCAGGGAAAACACGAAAACCAAAGCACCAACAAATGCCCACTCCATCAGTTCAATAGCACCAACCCTCCCACCATCCCGGTCTCGGCATCTCCCAACTAACTCCCACCCAGGATCTCCTTCCCCTATTCTTCTTTCTTCCCCAATCCCCATTACACCTCTCTCATTCTCTCCTCCACTTCCATGTCCCAACCGTGCGCCACGGTGTGATTGTCATGGTCAGTGAGTGCAGGCGAAGAGGATGACATGAGGAGGTGCAGTGCGAAGCAGAAAAGGAGGTGGCGTCAACCTTGGAGTCATTGAGACGGGTGGCGATGGCGTTGCAGGCATCGAGGTGCATAGTGATGGCATCCGCATCCCCCTCATAGATGAGCATGCGAATGGCATCATCGAGATGAAAATCAGTCGTGGCGGTGGCTCGATGGGAGTTACGAAACCCAAGGGATCTTGATGGGAGTTCAGCAGCGGTGGTGCCATGGACTTCGAGGCAACTAACTAGTGCGAGTCAACACTGTGCGCACAACACTAGAGCTAGAGGTCGATGGCATGTGGCGGCGCAGCCGAACAAGGTGTCTGCAATGTTTTGATTTCACAAGCTGTGGAGAGAGGTCAACAAAAGTGGAGAGATAGGAGATGGAGGATATGGACGGCGGCCTCATCTTAGGGGCAGTGTTGTGCATGCTACTGGTGTTGTTCATGCTGCCGACAACAGGTATCCAGTCGATGGTACCATGTCTCCATCTCTCCACCGATATGTAATGAATAGTATAGCCCTAGTCTCTCCCAGTGCTTGTGCCTAATTCCTTGCTCTGATGGTAGTAGAACATGTGTGCATAAGGGAGTCTTAAACATGAGCATTAGCCTTAACCCCAGATCTAAAACATGAACACCTAGGGCTTTAGGATTTAGAGGGAGGACTTACAGTCGCCGATGAACGCCATGGAGCGAAGACCCGTGCCTGCGTGATGCAGGCGTGAGGTAGAGTCGGTGCGGTGGTCCAGAGGGTCGCCGGCGATGTCCTGTAGCAGCGGCGGCGACGGTCTTCCCGTTGCTAGCAGCGCTTAGGAGATCGGTTCGTTAGGGTTTGTATGGGGTGTTGAACTCTCACGGGAACGACGTCGTGGTGAGAGGCCGGTGCCCCAAAACTTATATATAGCGCTGTTGCAACGGGGGACCGTAACCAAAACGGTTAGGAGCCCCCGATCAGGGCGCGTGAACGTGGGTTTTCCCACGTCTCCCATGTCTCGGCCGTTTGGCCTGAGATCAAAACCCTAACATTCTCCCCCTTGATCGTACGGTTAAACGTCATAAGCCCTCTCTCAACAAAACTTCACACCAAAGTAATGCATCACACCAGTCAATTAAGTACTGCTGGACATCAGTACTTATAGTGCTCCATTCTATATCGATCGGATAACATAATACTTCATGGGAGTTGATTACTTTATATGGTACTCTTATTCCAGGATCACAGGCTCTCCAATAAACCCATGCCGGCAACATGATCACGAAAAATATTGGGTGGTAAGCCTTTTGTGAGCGGATCCGCAAGCATAAATTTAGTTCCAATATGCTCAACCTTAATTGTTTGATCCTGGACTCTATCTTTCACAACATGATACTTTATGTCAATGTGCTTGGCAGCTGCACTTGACTTGTTGTTACTCGAATAGAAAACTGCGGGTTAATTGTCGCAGTACAAAATGAGTGGTCTAGAAATGCTGTCTACCACTCTCAATCCCGGGATAAAGTTCTTAAGCCATACAGCCTGCCCGGTAGCCTCATAACATGCCACAAATTCAGCCTGCATTGTCGACGATGCAGTAAGTGTTTGCTTTACACTTTTCCATGAAATTGCTGCTCCTGCGAGGGTGAAAATATAACCTGATGTGGACTTCTTAGTGTCTTTACACCCCGCAAAATCAGCATCAGAATAACCGACAACCTCAAGGTTATCGCTTTTTCTATATGTGAGCATGTGACTTTTAGTGCCTTGCATATAGCGTAGGACTTTTTTAACGGCTTTCCAGTGGTCCGATCCTGGATTTGACTGATATCTGCCAAGCATCCCGGTAACAAAAGCTAAATCAGGGCGCGTACATACTTAAGCATACATAATACTTCCGACAGCAGAAGCGTAAGGTATAGCCTTCATCTGATCAGATTCAAAGTCATTCTTTGGGCATTGAAATTTCCCAAACTTATCACCCTTAACAATAGGAGCAGGCGAGGCAGAGCATTTATGCATATTGTATCTCTTTAGTACTCTGTCAATGTATGCCTTTTGTGATAAACCTAATGTTCCTTTGGACCTATCTCGGTGAATTTCAATACCAAGAACATAAGATGCTTCACCGAGATCCTTCATATCAAAATTGGACGAGAGAAATCTTTTAGTTTCCCGCAGCATGTCCACACTGCTGCTGGCCAATAATATATCGTCCACATAAAGAATTAAGAAGGTGTAATTACTCCCCCTGAACTTAACATATGTACAATTATCAACATCATTCTCCTTAAATCCAAATTTCCTTATGAGTTCATCAAACTTAAGGTACCATTGCCTAGAAGCTTGCTTCAGGCCATATATGGATTTCCTTAGCTTGCATCCTAAATGTTCCTCGCCTTCCACAACAAAACCTTCCGGTTGTGTCATGTAAACGTCTTCATACAAGTCTCCATTCAGGAATGCAGTCTTAACGTCCATTTGGTGCAACTCTAAATCGAAATGTGCTGTGAGCGCCATTATTATTCTAAATGAATCTTTAGTTGAGACAGGAGAAAAGGTTTCATTATAGTCAATGCCTTCTCTTTGCGTAAACCCTTTTGCTACAAGTCTCGCCTTAAACCTTTCGATATTCCCTTTGGAGTCACGCTTGGTCTTGTAGACCCATTTGCAGCCTACTGTTTTGGCTCCATTAGGAATTTCCACTAAGTCCCATACGTCATTAGCGCCCATAGACTCAATCTCATCTTTCATGGCATCTAGCCATTTAGATGAATCCTTATTCTTCATTGCTTCCTTATAAGAGCTAGGATCATCTGCCTTTCCAAGATCATCCTCATTCAAGTAAACCTCATAATCACTTGGGATAGCAGATCTCCTCACTCGTTGTGATCTCCTGACAGGTTCATTAGTAGGCTCATCAAGTTGTTCATTAATTGTCACAGAGGGCTGTGAAGGCTCAGCATTAGGTATTGCACTTGTATTTTCAGAGCCCTCAACAGAAGGAGTAGCCACAGAATTAACTGGAGATGCAACAGGAGTTGCAACTACAGGATCAACTATGTGCACAACCACTTGAGGCACAGGAAAATCAGTCTGTCGGATTAGCGGTGAAGCAACATAAATCCGTTTCTCCTCAAGATCAATTTTCCTGGGCTCCAAGTCCCCACTGATGCCATCATTTTCCAAGAACACAGCGTGTCTTGTTTCTACAAATTTTGTGGTACGATCTGGACAATAGAATCGGTACCCTTTAGACCTGTCAGCGTAGCCAATAAAATGGCAACTCACAGTCTTGGGATCTAATTTCCCAATATGTGGGTTAAATATTTTAGCTTCAGCTGCACAACCCCACACATGGAGGTAGTTCAAACTAGGTTTTCTCCCAGTCCATAATTCATAAGGTGTTTTAGGCACCGATTTACTAGGAACCCGATTGAGTATATGTGCAGCGGTCTTTAATGCTTCCATCCATAACTTTACAGGCAAAGTGGAGTAGCTCAACATACTTCGAACCATGTCCATAAGTGTGCGGTTTCTTCTTTCTGCAACTCCATTTTGCTGGGGATCACCAGGCATTGAATACTGGGCGACTATACCATTTTCTTGTAGAAACCTGGCAAAAGGACCAGGAATCTGCCCATAAGTTGCGTGTCGCCCATAATACTCTCCCCCACGATCCGAGCGCACTACTTTAATCTTTAGATTGTGCTGATTTTCAACTTCAGCCTTAAATATCTTAAATTTATAAAGTGCCTCCGATCTCTCTTTAATAGGATAGATATAGCCATAACGTGAGTAATCATCAGTGAACGTAATAAAAGAATCATAACCATCCACTGATGTCACAGGGAAAGGACCACATATGTCAGTATGAATTAATTCCAAAATTCCTGTGCTTCGAGTAGCACCTTTCTTTATTTGCTTTACATACTTGCCTTTGATACAATCGAGGCAATGATCATTCGAATCATTAAAGTCTAAAGGGTGGAGAATTTCATCTTTAATGAGACGTTCAATTCTCCCCCTCGAAATGTGGCCTAAACGACAGTGCCACAATTTCGACGAAGTTTCATCAATTCGCTTACGCTTTTTATTCTCATCACATACATTCATGGATATAGGAGAATCTTGCAGGGATAACATATAAAGCTTGTCGTGTCGGATGGCACGACCAACATTATCATTATTGAAATAAATCAAACACATTCCGTGTCCAAAATTACAAGAATATCCATCATTATCTAATAATGAAATGGAAATTAAGTTTCTTCTCATCGAGGGAACATAAAGAACATCATTAAGTTTCATTACAAAACCATTATTCAAAACTAAAGAAACCGATCCAATAGCTTGAATTTCGGCTTCCATCCCATTAGCCACTCTAAGGCTTCTTTCCCCTCTGAGACTTCTCAATATATGGAATCCCTGCAAGGAATTCGTAACGTGCACAGTGGCACCAGAATCAATCCACCAAGAATTTATAGGAAAATCAGCATAAAATACTTCATCAACAAAAGTGATTTCATAAGTACCTTTCTTGGCGAGCCATTTCAGCCATCCAGGACAATCATCTTTGAAATGGTCCTTCGACTGACAAAAGTAACATTCACCACTTTTCTTCTGTTCATTTGAGCTCCCAGGTCCTGAAGAGTTTTTAGGCGCCTTAGGATGCTGTGGGTGCTGTGGCTTCTGTGATTTCTGATAAGGGGAGTAGGTTTGTTCCTTCTTTCCCTTTCCTTTGTAGCCACCTCTATTTCTAGAGGGACCAGCCTTATTTGAGGAGCCGACTTGATTCACAAAATCAGTAGCCCCCTCAGCCTTGAGCCTCTCTTCCTCCTGTGAAACATTAGCGATCAACTCGCTCATGGTCCACTTGTCCTTAATGGTGTTGTAGTTCACCTTGAAAGCTTCAAATTGCTTGGGAAGAGACATCATAATGTAATGGACAACAAAACCATCAGAAATAGCCATGTCCATTGTCTTAAGTCTGGCAGCAATATTGATTATGGTCATAATGTGCTCACGAACATTTCCAGTACCATTGTACTTAGTGTTCATGAGCCTGTGCATCAGTGTGGTAGCATAAACTTTAGAGGACCCTTTAAAGTGATCCTCGATAGAGGACAAATAGTCCTTTACCCTTTCCTTTTCAGGGATTGCTCCCCTTATTGCCTCACTGATGGAGTTTTTCATCACAGCAAGTGAAACACGGTTAGATCGCTCCCACTTCTCAGCATTAGCTTTATATTCCTTCATTTTATCATCATAATTGTCCTCCCCTTCAGTAGGAGCGACAGGCTCATCGAATCTGAACGCGTAGTCCAGATCCAAGAGCTGAAAAGTCGTCATAAGTGTAAACTTCCATTTCTGGAAGTTACTACCATTAAGTGGCTCAATAGCATTTACATGAGCGGAAACAGAAGCAGCTGAAAAAATTTAAAATTTACATTCGGAAAGTGCATAATTAATTTGCATGAAAATTAATCTTACGTTGGTATGATTAACAACATGCTCATAAGAATTTTTCGCATCACCGTTGGGCAGAAACGAAAAATTTAACATAATTTATCGCATGCAATTACAATTAACGTTGGCCAAAGAGTAATAGCATGGCGAAAAATAAACATAATTGATTACATGCAATTACAATTAATGTTGGTCAAAAGTAATAGCATGTAAAAATTAAATACAGCCCTCCAATTGAATTTCCCGTTGGTTCCATTCAATTAGGGGCAGAACATTACGCAGCGGAAAAGAGCATAATATTTTTTCAGCAGCTTGGCAACATTATCCGTCAATAATTTCATAAGAGACATCATTAATTAAACATGAGATGAAACATAAATACATGAAATATATATACTAGAATATATAAAATTATGCGCTGCTGGGCCTAAAATAAAAACCCTGCACGAAAAAAAAAATCCCGCACGGCGCGGCCCACAAAGATGTATGCGGCCTAACTTCACGCGCTGGCGCGCGGTGGCTTAACCTCATGCGCGCAGGCCGAAACGCGCGCGCGGCCCACATTCCCGCACGGCCCAGCAGCAGCCTCGGCCGGCCCAACTGGCCCCGCGGCCCAATTCATGCCCCCGGCCTCATCACAGCCATCCACCTGATCGGACGGCTCGGGGCGGCTGAAGCCTGAACAAAACCGCCGCCCCCTTGAAACCCTACCCCCATTCCGCCGATTCCTCAGGCGCAAAACCCGGACGGGCGACGGCGTTCTCGCGGAGAGGAGCGGCACGGCAGCGGTGCCCGCGCGCTCGACCGGCGGCGGCCCCGTGCGGAGCAACGGCGCGCCGGACACGGCGAGGCGGGGCAGCGGCTTCCGAAGCAGCGCAGCGGTGGCCCCGAAGCGGCGGCAGCGCGCCCGGAGCAGCACCGGCGACGGCCCCGCGCGCAATGGCGGCGCGGCGGCAGCGACCTCATGGAGCGGCAACGCCGGCAGCGGCCGCGCCCGGAAAAGTAAGCCCTTCCTTTTTTTTTGGCTCTTGATTTGGGGATTTAGGGGAGCAGACAATGGGATTTACATTAGAATTTCCATTAGGGTTTTTCTCAATCCCAAAGATTGAATTCATCTCCTTCTAGATTGCTACCCGAGCCAAATAATCCTTAGATCCAAAAAACCAGTTATCGGGAGATGCAAACTAGGGTTCATGATGAGCTAGGGGTGCTCTGATACCAAATGTGTGCATAAGGGAGTCTTAAACATGAGCATTAGCCTTAACCCCAGATCTAAAACATGAACACCTAGGGCTTTAGGATTTAGAGGGAGGACTTACGGTCGCCGATGAACGCCATGGAGCGAAGACCCGTGCCTGCGTGATGCAGGCGTGAGGTAGAGTCGGTGCGGTGGTCCAGAGGGTCGCCGGCGATGTCCTGTAGCAGCGGCGGCGACGGTCTTCCCATTGCTAGCAGCGCTTAGGAGATCGGTTCTTTAGGGTTTGTATGGGGTGTTGAACTCTCACGGGAACGACGTCGTGGTGAAAGGCCGGTGCCCCAAAACTTATATATAGCGCTGTTGCAACGGGGGACCGTAACCAAAACGGTGAGGAGCCCCCGATTAGGGCGCGTGAACGTGGGTTTTCCCACGTCTCCCACGTCTCGGCCGTTTGGCCTGAGATCAAAACCCTAACAGAACAATGAAATCCCATGCCTTTTCCTTCGATTGCATCATGCTTATCTTAGCTCTAGCTTTGTTCTAAGAAATTTAGGTTGTACAGTTGGCAAGAACTATCAGCAAGTGATGAGGAAAGCCTGGAGAATTAGTATGTCCTCAAATCCTCCAAGAAGGAGAAGAAAATGCAAGAGTGAGGGAGCTAAATTTAGTTGTATTTTCATTTAGTCAAGTTCTTGAACTAGGAACATTACAATGTTTTACTAAATTGGTATCCAGTCAAATTTTTAAGATGCCTCTCACAAAAAAGAAAAGAATTTTTTAAACTGAAACTTCAGCTACATGAGCTATATTTTGTTTATATCGTACTCTGGTGTGTCACAATATGCATGCAAGTCCCAACATTAATTACGTACAAACTTAGTATGATAGACTTATTGAAAAGAGGGGGCTCATTGCATATTTCATGGCAGTACTCCATGTTCTTGCTTTCCTAATTCACATGCGCGGTTGCCAATCTCAGGATAGAATGTGGAATAGAAGTGCATTTCACATTTTATTTATTTTCTTGGTTGTATTGAAATATATTAAATAACAAAATTTTGACATAGAAGAAATTGTATATCTGAAAGCTGAAGGAGCCACGAGGCAGTCAAGCAAGTGTCTTATATATACTTTTGCTCTTATGGCTATGTAACTTGATGTTTATTTATTCAAATAAATGGAAAGGTTTTGTTGCCAAAGTTAACAAACCAAATAATTTTAATCTCCTTTTGATGAAATATGACATGTCACTATCCAGGAAAGTAAATTTGTGCCTTTTCTCCTTAAATTTTGATGCCTACCATTGCATGCCTTAAGTCAAGAATTTCTTTTGAAAAGTTATATCAATGATACACTTTGTCTCCCTATTTGGCTGCAACAAAACTCATCCTTGTATGATTTTCTTCACTCTTGTATGTAGTTTTAACACAAATTCTTGATGGAAGGATAATTGAACTTGAGGTGTGGCTACATGGGAGAAGAATGCAAAGTTATTATTATGGTAATTAGAGTGGCAGCGGTGATGATACCAATGTTTCCATGCTATGTTATTGTTATGGTATAACATAGCATCTTACTTTGCTATAGAACATAGATAATATGTGGTGCAAAGTTTTGGTTTATAATCAAAAGCAGTACTTATGTGCATCTAAATCTTACAAAAAACTTTCGAACATGCTGGCCTTCTCATTGCAAAACTAGAAATAATTTAGTCTGAGTTAGTTAGAAAGTGTGGCCAATTTGTATGCTTTGGATGAAATGATCTGAGTATTCGAGCATATTGTATGCTTTAGACATTGTGTGCATTGCACAAAATTTTTTGAAAGTGCAAAGAATTTTTGTTGCAACGCACGGGCACATTACTAATATATCATAAATGCACAATATTAGATACCTAGCTACATTGACTGAGGTAGCATATACCTTATATCATCTCTGACTAGCTAATTAATCTTGATTCTTGAAGATGGTTATGGTTGTAGTGGGTGTTAGTTAGCAGCTGTATATAATATTTTTTTGATACATACGACTCTTCTAAAATCATTTATACTTTGAATTTTCCATGTAATTGTGTGGCTAGATACTACAATCCATATGTTTACCTTGAAAAATTGAGTTTTACTTGTTATACAGCTTTTGTACTTATGATAAAAATATAATTGTGTACTCTATACAACTGTAAAAATCTATAGCTATTATATTTAATTTATATCTAATTAATCTGCACCATTATAATCTAGACACATCAGAGTGATGGTGTACATATTTTTCTCTTTCCACCGATTTCCTTCAGAGCAAACATGGCGGCTTCAATTTTCAACGTAATTGCATATCTAGATACTACAAATCAGGGGCGGATCTACCAATATGGCATGCTATGGCAACTGCCATAGCAACCGATTGGCGCTAATACCCCCTACACCCATGTCTCAGGTGATTTTGTACCACCGGCGGCGGCCATGGATGGCTCCAGAGGCTTGCTCGGTGGCTGGAACACGTGAAAGGAGGAAGAAGAAGATGAGGCGCGCAACTGGGCTTTGATGGCCCATGAGGAAAGAGGCCTACTCGTGACCCATCAAAGCTTTCTAGCTCTAGGGTTGGCACCCTCCTGCCTCCTTGCGCTCGGCCTTGGCGGCGGCTGGGATCCCTTCCGCGCGCGCGACCAGGGGAGGGACTCGGCAGCGCGGCCGCTGCGGCAGGGGCTCCTCTGGCGCTCTGGCGCTCCACCTCCACGGGCTCGGGCGCTCGGCGGCTCGGCCTCGGCGCCTCCACCTCCACGGCTCGGGCGCTCAGCAGTTGGCGCCTCGGGCGGCGGCAGCGCGGCCGGCGACTCGGCGGTCGGGCGGGGGGCTGGGCGGCGCCGACGCGATGACAGGCGGCGCCGGTGACAAAGTGGTGGCCGGTGGCGGCGAGAATACAGAGGGGGGAGCGGCGCAGCCGGCGCTGGCGTCGCCGGCACAAGAAGTTGCGGCCAGTGGCTCCGGCTCCGGTCGCTAGTTCACTAGTTTGTTTTCAAGGACTCCGCCATAGCAAGATTTTTAGGCTGGATCCGCCACTGCTACAAATCACTATTCTTTTATTTGAAAATAGACTTGTATGTGCTATACAAATTTAATGCTTATTATTGAAAATAGAGTTATGTGTCTTATACAGCCGTAATAGTTATAATATATATCTGAGTAATATCGTCTGTTATAATTTGGACACACCAAAATAAGCAGTGTAGATATTTCTTTTTGTTCTCTAATTAATTTGGGAATTTCTAGCCTTCGCGAGCGAACATGTTGGTTTTTTCAAATATTTTAATAATAACAGAAATAGACATATAGACTCGAGAAGTAGGTCCCAAAGCTTGAATTTCCGTTGAGCCACATCATCACAGAATGTTTTAGCCGTTGGATCCGGCTAAAGACAAACCATGGCAATCCATGTTTGCATAAGAGTGAAGTACAGCCCAACCTACATCACCACATGCATTTTAGACGTTGAATCTGATTTACAAGTAAATCGCCACCATCCTTTTTTGTTTAAGCACTCCCAGTCTTCTTACAACGCCGCATGGAAATCATGCTAGCTCCGCAAGTTTGAATCAATGATCCGAACTATAGTTTTTCTCGGAACTGCTAAAAATATGTCAAATGAAAATTTTGGTGAAATCAATCGAATTCTCATCTTGCAATTTGTTTGGAGATTCATGCTCCAATAGATGGGATTGTCGTCTTCTTCGGTGGCGGTGGCAGCGAGTTAGGGCGGGGGTCGTCGAATTAGGGTTTGGGTTCATCGGGGCTGGCTCTAGAGGGAGGGGGCGACGGTGTCATCTTGGCGGTGGGCGGCGACAGCGATGGTTTGATGAGGTTGCAGTGGCTATGGTCGGAGGAGGGTGATGGGTGGACGGGAGCCATGATAATCGACTAGCAATTAGGAGGCGGCGAAGGTAGTGGCGGATCCGATGGTAGAAACTGCTGGAGTGGGGTATAAGGGGGTAGCGGGCAGCATCGGCAGAGGAAGAGGAGGCGGCGCCGAGGGATAGTGGTAGCAGCGGCTGGGAGTGAGATTGAGGAGTTAAGGTTTAGGGTGAGTGTGTTCTTGTATAGGGTGGGTAAATGATGATTTGGATCATTGATTGTTCGTCCGATGGTTAGAAAAATGTTGCTTTTAGGTAAAGAAACAGTCATGTGATATATAGGCATTTTTTTAAGGGAATCCAAACTATAGTTGAGAACCACTTATATGTACAACATATACGACAGGACAGTATGTACTGTAGTTTGTAGTCGATCGACATTAATTGTAATTTGTACGTAGATGCATGGTGGTGGGGTTCTGATGTTTCTATGGGTTCGGTTTTGGTGGGGTCAATCATATCCATTCAGGTTCTTTGCATGCATGATGCGACGTCTACGTGGTATGTTGATAAGACGACGTGGAAGAGCTCTGTTCTCTCGTCATCATTTGTGCCAAAGAGGTTTTTATCTTAAGCCTATCTACAGAGAAATGTGTTGATCCTGTATGGAGAGGATCAACATGGACGGCCGGACTGGCCTTTATGAATATTCCAAAGGCCGAATCCAGCGCCCGTATCAAATTGGATAGTTCAATCCCATGCAACGTTCCACTAACAGCAAAAAGCAAGCAAGCTAGTAGCATTTGTCTTACATTATACCGAGATTTATCCTTCACGAGAAAAACAAAACAACAGCTTTTGCCACCTTGCAGCACACAAATATCAAAGCATGGGCCACATGTAGTAACTCCCTTTTTTTTCTTGCTCTTCCCTTCGTTGTGTCCTAGCGTAGGACTGAATGGCAATAGAGGGAATAGTGCCTTATATAAATTTTCCACAAGTATTTTGAAACTCTTCACTTCAGTACCTACAGAACTACGATTAGAGTTGAAAGCTTAGATCAAAGCTACAATCTTAAGAACCAAGGAGAGAAAATCTTTAGAGCCAGAGTGGTATGACTAGCTACTAAGGTGCAGTCTGACCAACAGTGCCCTAGCGGTCTCAAGAGCACACAATTTGGATTAAAATAAAAAATCCTTATGTGGTACTGCCAATGACGAGGTAATCACACTTGATATAGAGGTAAACAGTAAGGCTCGAAATTTCTTAATTCAAAGGCTTAGTCGATTTGAGTTTGAACGTATCGCTTACTTGAGGTCTGCTTATGAGATCTAGAAGACCCTCACTGATTACCATACGGGCTCTACCACGATCAAGAAAGTGTGACAGAGCCAACTGAAAAAAGTGCACTCAAAGATCAAACAAAAGCCTGGTTTTGGATGAGTTGTGGGGATGCTTTTTCAAGATCATTCATGATTTGTGAGTCATTGGTTTGTGTTTTGAGTCTGAGAATGCACGCCAGCTATTGAGTGCACTTGATGTGAGTGTTTGGGGATGAAGATCACTTTCATTAATGACAACATAGTGAGTAAGCTTACTATGGATAAACTCTACTTGAGGTTGAAAACGTATGAGATGGACTTCATCTTATGTCTCTCCAAGACAGAGTCGATGGAACTTATGGTTGACCTTCTGATTTCTTGGATTTTGGCTCATCTTGAATTTTCTTGTTCGCCTTGCACTCATTGAGTGATGAGCAGCTAGAGAGGCTGCCTGAGGATAATTTAGCCCTTCTATCCATAACATTCACTAGAGCCTACAACAAGGTGAGGAACAAGAGGAGAGATGGCTTTGCCACTTGCTTTGAGTGTGGTGAGCCAAACCACATTTGGACCAAGTGTCCCAAGCTGAAGGGCAATGAGGAGAAGGACATTCAGAGGCATCCTCAAGCTCGAGACGTGAAGGCCAACAAGCACCACTACCGCAAGTTCATTAACTGGGTCCTTGTCGCTCTTGAGAAACGTCGATATGAGTGATGTGGACTCAGGAATGGAGGATGATGAGGATGACTCCTATGGCAAGAAGAAGGCCTAAGACTTCACCGGTATGCGCTTCATTGTGAAGGGTAGCAAAGATGTTGACTCCTTCTTTGATGAGCCCTACAGTGACCCCGAAGAGATACGCCTGTCCTACAAAGCGATGAAACATGCTCTTGTTGCTACTGAACAACATCTAAAGAAACAAGCTAAAATGATTTGGAATTAGGATAGTATGGTTGACAGCTTGAACCTAGAGGTTGTTAGGCTCAATCAATTAATCTTAATGGTAATTTTGAATCTTGCTTGTCCTTGTATGATAAAATAGTTAATCTAAAAATTGCTCATTCCTCTATTGCTAACCAACTTAAAGATGCTCTAGACGAACTAGAATCTCTGCTTTTAAGTAGTGATCATGATTTCTTAGATGCTATTGCTTTAGATATGATTCCTTTATATGTTATTTCTTGATCATGCTCAAATTGTGCTTTGCTTGAAATGAAATTGGGTAGTGCTACTAAGAAATTTTATAATTTAATCTTGATCATACTTACTCTTATTATGAGGATAGCAACATTAAAATGAAATAAATGATTGAAATATTTCTTCATTCTAGGACTGAATCGTATGAAAATTATCTTAAACTCACAATTAAGATTGATGCTCTTAACAAGACACTAAAGGAGAAATCTAAAATTGAAAAATCCATGTCCATGATTGTATCTAAGAAGGTAATTTATTTTATTTCTTGTGCATGTTGTGCTGAAATTGGGACTGATATATATGAGATGCATGAGGCTTTTAGAGTCAAGTATAAGGAGTAGTGGCTAGAGTTAGAAATTCACCTTGAGGCTTTAAAGCTTAAGGTAGCTGTCCATAAAAAGATATGCTAGGGCAACCAAAATAAATGAGTGTGCCACATGTAAGAACCTAGCCCAAGAGAATGACTACCTTAAAAAGATCCTTGAGAGATCTTTTTAGTGGGTAGAAGAATGTCAACATGATCATGGACCAATCTAGGGTGAGTATGAAAAAGAGAGGCTTAGGATTTAATTCCCAAGAGTATTCTAAGAATCACCCACCTAAGGTTGTGAGAGTTGCCGAGAGTGGTAAGTTTGAGGTAAAACCCTTGAGCGATCTAACACAGTCTTTAGATCTGTAGATTTTGCCCAAACCCCTTCTAGCAAGACTGGTGCTTCTATTTTGTCGGCCCTAGATTTCCAAATCCGAACCCTCTATGTGTTGCCACACTAATCCTAGATCAAAATTATTGCACACAATCAAACAATAATTATTACATAACTAGCAATACTTTATTGCAATAATAAATAGTATCGGCCTTATGGCCACTTGTTATAAATGAGGTTACAAGACCTCACAGCCTCACAAACTCAAAGCAAAAGCAAATAAAACAAACTGCTAAGATAGCCTAGGCAGTTGACTGGGGAAGCGTAACTTAGAATTGCAAGAATCCTTCATCGAAGCCACACGCGAAGTGGTCATAGTCTCCTTTTGTGTCTTCATTTTCCTCTGAGATGTTTTTGTAGATAGCAAGGTGAGTACATAATGTACTCTGCAAGTCTTGGGAAATGCAATTATATGCAAGGCTTAACAAAGGAAGGTTAATATTATTCTTTTGCACAAAGCTACATTTTTAGTTCAATTACCATTATAGAATTTCCAAAGTATCAATTTAACAAAGTAATTGCAGTAAATAAAACTAGATAATTTCTAGTGAAGAATCTAGCTGCCAACACTAGTATTAAGGCTCAAGGTTCAATGAATCTGGTTTTGTCTACCTGACTAACGCTATCTACTAGAGTGAACTCCTGAGAGCTTTAACCACTCCCAGACTTCCCAAAAGCTTATTTAAATCAAAATGATAAATCTACCATGTAAAAGCGCACATTGCCCATCCTTAACCATGGGCACATCTATTCGGATAATTTTACACTCTACAGAGGCTGTACTACTTTACCCACAAGATATGATCACCTCATTTTGCCACTAGATTTACACACTTTGTTTAGTGTGCGGTAGCGAGATCATGACAAGGTCTTTACAATGCACTGACCCAACTATAATCCACCCGCTAAGGTTTCACTGCTGAATGGGTTCAATCTGTCCAAGTCAGAAGCCCCCTCTTGCGCCTTGTGACAATGCCACTATCTAACACCCCACATTTTGTTATCTAGTGGAATCTAAGTTAAGGCATTGCAAATTAATTGGCCAGGTCATACCCATTTAGACTTGTAGTTGTACGGTAGTGTTCAATTTGGACAATTGCAAGCGTCGGTTCTTAATTGACCAGGGCGACACTTTCACGATACAAGTTCTCGTGCTCAATCTACACCAATCCAATCTTACCATCTACCCAAGTCTGAAATAGGTTTTCACCATTTTATTTTATTTTTGTAAATCAACGGTAATATCTATTGCCAAACACTTGATAAAAATAATTGTTTAGAGATTTGATAACATTATTCCTACCCAAAGGCTAATGACTGAATAGCTTGTCTAAGCAGTTCTATTATTTTAAAATTATCAAACAATAATACAATCTTAATATTGAGACAAGGATGTTCTAAGGCAACAATGGTACATGGATATCAACATTAAATGAGGGAATAACAATGTTGGATTAACTTGTAACCTTAAGACAAGTTATTGTTTTATGTAAAATAGCAATGCATTTAAATTTGAAATAGTAAAATAACTTTGATAAAACAAGGTTCAATATGATCAAGGAAGACTTACCTTTTGTGGCTGGGGTTTTTTCTTGCTAGTCAGCAAGATTTTCGACGACGTCGGGCTCTACACATAAAATGAGAAAGCACAAATAAATAAATACAAATAAACTTAAAAAATATTTAATATGTACTAAAAGGTATATTAGAATTTTATATGAATTTAGAAACTTGAATCACTGGATTTAGAGTTCGGACGACGGAGAACGAGCAATCGAAAATCAGTCGGAAAGGAAAATGCTGAAAAAGAAAAAAATGAGAGAATATTCCTTGCCATTTTTTGCTGGATTTTTTTGAAATTAATGGGGAGCATGGCAGCTAGGGCCATCCTGTCATTGGCTCAAGGAAGAACCAAGTGAATGGAAAACAGAGGAGACTTTTAGCTGGAAGCAGAGCACGCATGGGAGGCTTCTGGTGTGTTGCTCACCGGTGAGGGCATTACTTCAAAAAGACTAATACTAGACACCTCATCATACATGATTGACCAAAACTATTAGTATTAAATATAATTATAGATGGTTTTGATTTAGCGACCCTCTATGTTATTGCCTGTGCTAAAAACCATATGTGAAGAGAAAATATCACAAACGGTTTATGTTGAGCATCATCTGTGAAGTATCACAAATAGTTCTTAACAAGAACCGTCTGTGATATTACTAAATATCATAGACAATTTTTAAAACCATCTGTGATACTTCATAGATGGTTTGTATTAAAACTCATCTAGGATAATTAAGTTATCACAGACGGTTTGTATTAAAAACCGTATATGATAATTTCACTTATTACAGACCCAACCCTCACATATCTGTCTTAAATTCCAGATCTATTCTTATTGGTGTAAGATCGAGGAGGTCTACTAGAGGGGGATGAATAGATGGTTTTAAAATTCCTTTGGCTAAAGCCAAGTTTATAATGCGGAAGCGTAAATCAATTTGGATTAGCACAAATAAGGCCTAATTCAAGTAGGTTCACCTAAGTGCACCAACAACATAAATATATGTTAAATATTTGTAATTCTATGATAACAAGCAACCAATTTAATTTTCTGGATGTAAATTCCTTGAATGTAAATTCAGCACAAAAGAACAAACCACAATTGACACGGTTTCTTTTTACTGTGGTGTTCGGATACTTGCTGGTCTCTCCTAGTCCACATTGAGATAAGTCCAAATGAATTGGGCCGGCTCCACGAATTAAGCCAAACCCCCTCAATTCCACTAGTGGTAGCTCTTTCCCACTCCTGGTAGGTGAGCTCCAACCTTCAGAACACGCCGGGTCTTCTCACAACCTTTTTTGAGAAGATCACCGTGCATGATACCTCCAACGTTGCCTAGCAGTCGGCAACCTCCAAGAGTAACAGGTCAAGCCCCTTGCTTGACTCTCACCACATGCAATGAATGAAAAAGCTCAAGTGGATACAAAATCCACTTCTAGATGCAACACATGCAATCTAGAGCCTTTCTCCTTACTCACAAGGTGTAACATATGCACAATTGAAAGGAGAATCTCACATTAGCTCAAAGGAATGAAATGGAGTCAAGCAATTTGCTCTCTAACCGGCCACAAGGGGGCATTTATAGCCATACAATGAAACTAGTCGTTGGAGATAAAAAAATAGGACAACTGGTAGTACCGCTAGCAAATAATCGGTACTACCACTCCCCTTGTAACGGTTAGAAAACTAGCTGTTACATAGCAATTTCGGTACTACTGCCAACCATGGCCTAGTACTACAGCGGAGTGGTAGTACCGCTCCACACTGGGGAACTACTATTTTCTAGGGTAGGAGAATACTCCTTAAAAGGTGTCACTCTGGAAAAAATATACCGACAACTAATGCTCGGTAGTACCACAACTCCGGTCATACCATACCACATAGGCCAGTAATACCGCATGCGGGTCAGACTGCTCACACAGAGCCAATATGTCCGCCATGGTCATACCAGTGTTCGACCACACTGGTTTTCGACCAGGTCAGTTTTCGATCACACAAGTCTTTGACCACACTGATCTTTGACCACACGAGTCTTCAATCACACTGGTCTTCAACCACGTATTTTAGCCTTTTAAGCAAGATATTTGATTTTTGACCAAATGGGCGCTTTTGAATAACTAATTTTCCATATCATTAGTTGTTTTACTTCAAGAATACCAAATGAAGCAAATGCGAATTAAACACATACACTCCCAAGATCCATAATACATTGTTGGGCAAATAGGTAAAATAGTTTTCCCCAATATTAATACTTTAGCCCTTCAGCCGATCCAACGCCGCCCCGCCTCTCGGCGCTGCCTCGCCTCCCGGCCCGCCCCGCCCCATCTCGGTGCCGCCCTGCCTCCCGGCCAACGCTGCCCGGCTCCCAGCCCACCCCCTCCCAGTGGCCGGTGCCGCCTCGCCTCCCGGCCAGTGCAGCTTGGCTCCCAGCCTGCCCCCCTCTAGCCCTCCCGACGTCGCCTTGCCTCGGCACCTCCCAGCCAGCACCACTTGGCTCCTGGCCAGCACCACCCGCCTACCCCGGTGCGGCGTCGCCCCTCCTCGGCTCCTCCTGGCCTGCGCTGCCCACCTCTCAGCCAGGCGGCCAGCGCCAGCATCGCCCCCCTCCCACTTGGCTCCTGCCTACTAGTCTATAGTCTACGACGCATCGGCTCTCGCCTCCCAGGCCCCGGCTACACACTCCCAGTCTCCCAAAGGCCAGAGAATACTAGAGGCAAAGTCCCACTGTCACAGGCTGCTAGGCTTCACTCTTCAGTGGTAGGTAAACTGGTAATTGATAAAGGATGTGAAATACTGAAATGTGATGATTGATTGATTCTAGCTAAAATACTGAAATGTGATGATTGATTGATTCTAGCTGAAATACTGAAATGTGATGATTGATTGATTCTAGTTGAAATACTGAAACGTGATGGTTGATTGATCCTAGCTGATATACTGAAATATGATGATTGATTGATACTAGCTGAAATACTGAAATATGATGATTGATTGATCCTAGCTGAAATATTGAAATGTGATGATTGATTGATCCTAGTTGAAATAATAAAATGTGATGCTTGATTGATCCTAGCTGAAATACTAAAATGTGACGCTTGATTGATTCTAGCTAAAATACTAAAATGTGATGATTGATTGATTCTAGCTGATATACTAAAATGTGATGATTGATTAATCCTAGATGTTCTTGTATTCTAGCTCTTGAAAAAATATTAGTGTTTTATGCCTTGAAAAAACATCTGAATTTTTGCTGTAGGAAACTAGGAGTTATTAGTCAATACAAAATGAAGCAGGCGAAGACATTGTCATCTTATTTTTCAACAGAAGCACAATCCCACGAAACACCAGAAACATGAGCTAGTAACACGCATCAAAATAATCCTCATGTTGTACTCAACACGGATGATATTGTTGCTGATCCTGGGCTTCGGAAACCAATTGAAGATTTAGATGTGGATATCAGAGATGCTACTAGAAGAGAGTATTTACAAATAGGCCCATGCCAACCAATTGGTTATAAATTTCCACATAAAGAATATGTGAACCAGAGGAGGAGCTTTCAACAATCATGGTTCGCAAGGTATAATTGGTTCGAATATAGTGTTGCTAAAGATGCAGCATTTTGTTTTTATTGTTTCCTCTTTAAGCAGCCTAGAGCTGAGAATTATGGTATTGAATCATTCACAAGGGTAGGGTCCGCTAATTGGAAGAATGCAATTAAAAGTTTTGATGAACATGTTGGTAAAGTCTGTAGTTATCACAACAAATCAAGAAAGCATTGCGAGGCTTTCAAAAATCAAAGACGGGGTGTAGATTATGTGATGGCCATTGCCACGAAAAAAAATGAGAAAGAATATAGATCACGTCTTACTATTATGTTAGGCATTGCAAGATTTCTTTTATTGCAAGCTCTTGCTTTTCGTGGACATGATGAGTCCCCTAGCTCAAACAATAGGGGGAACTTTCTAGAAATGGTGAAATGGTATAAAGAGAAGGATAAGAAGGTTGCAAAATTGCATGACAACGCTCCTGCTAACCATTTATTGACTTCACCACAAATACAAAAATAGTTGTGCAAAGCTTGTGCAGAGGAGACCACTAAAGTCATTATTGATGATATTGAGGATAGATAGTTTGCCATACTTGTTGACGAGGCCTGTGATACATCTATCAAAGAGCAAATGGCTGTGGTTTTGAAGTTAGTTTGTTAGTATTTTTATATCTTAGTAAGTCTAATATATATTAACTATGCTTTTCTTACCCTATGCAGATACGTCAATAACAAAGGCCAGGTGATAGAGAGGTTTCTCAGGGTTGAGCATGTTTCTGACACGACATCATCTTCATTAAAACTAGCATTGGATGGTATGTTATTGCTTCATGGTTTATCAATCTCTAGATTGCGAGGGCAAGGATATGATGGAGCATCAAACATGAGAGGACAATAACTGAAAGATCGACCCAGTTATTGATGTGCATTGCTTGTCTTGATCCAAATAATTCTTTTGCCAACTTTAATGAAGACAAATTAATTGAACTTGCTAGGATGTATTGTGATGACTTCTCCGAATATGATTGTGTAGTTCTTAAGGATCAGCTTGGTACATTTATTGCTGATGTGAGAGGCGATCTAGATTTTGCAGATTGTACTTACTTAGGAAATCTTGCTGTGAAGATGGTTCAGGCTGATAGACACACAGTTTTTCCATTGGTATATCGTCTTATTGAATTGGCTTTGATTTTATCGGTGGCAACAACAACTGTAGAAAGAGCCTTTTCGGTTATGAAGATTATTAAGATTGATTTATGGAATAAAATGAATGATGAGTGGATGAATCATACTATGGCATGCTATATTGAACGAGACATATTTGCAAACATTAATGATGACAAGATTTTAGAGCATTTTCAAGGGATGAGGTCACGTAAGAAACAACTATCTCGTGCTAGTGGTAAGTTAGTTTCTTATAAATGTAAATCATACACATGTTTGATTTACTCTCATATGTTGTCTTTATAGGTTCTGGTTCATGTCCAACTATCAATGAAGAAATGACAGGATAAGATAGAGAGCAAATCTTCGTAATTTAGGTACTCAAATTGTATCTCTATTATGTTACATTTTTATATTTTGATATCATGCCATGCTTTTCTTATTATGCTTTATGTTTACTTGTTTAGTATTGAACTCAAGTTTCATATCAGTAATGCAATTTGCCAATTATGATATACTTTCGTTAGATCATGGTATGGGTACAAATTGGTGTTAGTTTTAGGTTGTTAGAGTTCAGCCCGGGGCGTAGCCAAATCCTGGTTCCGCCACTGCATGACACCAAGTGTGATTGATTCTGTTTGTAAAAACTTGATACCACTTGTATGATCAACTAGTATCCCATAAGGTCCATTTGGGCACTTGGTCTTCTCTCGAAGGATTGAAATATACTTGTGTATACCAATTTTAAATTCATCTTGAATAAATAAGGTATCACTTATAGTTCACTTGTAAACCACTTGAAATAACCTTAGATATCTTTAATGATTTCCACTTAATATGATTTGAAGGGGATACCACTTGCAAGAAGAGGGCGATATCATTTGAGAAGATACCATATATGAGAGATATCACATAGGATAAAACTTGATTAAGAAAAGATTTTACTTGGCAAGAGAGAAAATTAGATATCACTTTGAAAGAAAAAAGATATCACTTGTAAAGACAAGGATGGAACTCATGCCAAGGTCAAGATGATCAAAAGTCTACCACTTTTAGAGAGAATTCCATTTTATGAAAAAAGTATCAAAAAGTAACAAACTAACAGTAAAATGGCATATGGAGTTAAGAAATACCTGAGAGTAGCTAGCAAGGATAATAAAGATCACCTTGAGTTTGAGGAGCAAACGGAATGGCTAAGAGAATTGGATATCAATAAATTTTGAATCAAATCATCCATTTTTAAAAAATTCGATAGTACCACTAAAAGATGTGTGGTCATACCGTTCAGCGAAAGTACCACTTAGAAACTTGTGGTAATACCGGACTTCAACCGAAAGCATGCAAAGGATTGAAATTTAGACGAGAGAAAAGATATAATGTTGTAACTTGCTCCAAAGTTTTTCAGAAGAAAAACATAAACCACTTGTCAAGCATTTATAACTATATGCAAAGATTTAAAATCTTTTAAATATAGTTTTTAAGAATTTCAGCTTTTATTTTTCAAAAAGAAACTCATTTTCAACGAAATCTTCAAGATTGCCAAAATGAGTGAGGGTAATTTTAGCATTCATTTGTATGTATGAGTTTGTAATACCCTTATGAGCCAATATATATCAATAATTTTGGCACAAATGGCAAAACTCATTTAAATGCTAGATTGTGACCACTTAGGTCAACTTGAGATTTTAGATGAGTTATAAAACCAAGTAACTTTTGATTGGTTGGCTTTTTGGAAAACTTTTGAATACCAACAATGTTTGAAATAGCCAACTCTAGGTTTTTGGTATTGAACAGTTTTCAAATTCCTTTTAGAATTAATTTTAGGTTTTCAACTCTAGCCAAAACAAGATACTAGATTGCTAGTTTTAGGTTAGAAACTCAATTATACTTAAAATAAGTTTTTATAAAACTAAAACCATTGGAAAACCTTCGAAATGCATTTTTATACATTTTCAACTAGTTTATCAAAGACATACTAATAATTTCAAAATTTTGATTTTTGGCTAAATGGCTCAAATATGAGAATCAATGCTAGCAATTATCAATTTGCGCACACTTAGGGATGTGATATACACGATTATAATTTAGTACTCCCCCTCTATGTGTCACTACCATTTTGCTTATGATTACAATAATGAAATTTTAGAACAAAAGCAAGAGCCCCATTTTAAAATATGTTCATGTAATGCAACCTACACAAGGTTAGGGGCTAAATATTTCGATGTAAATACTTGTTACCGAGATGGCATTAGTTCATGATATGGCAAGATCATCCCCAATCTTGGCTCCTACTTTGCACATGGTTAAATTCACCTCTTCATGAATGAGCCAAGCTTCCGATGCCTCTCCGTAATAGCTCAGCTGTTTATTTCAAAATTCTAAGTAAAAAAATCAAAATTAATTTAACTTAAAATAAAATAAGTGTTCTTTGGTTGCTTAAATTTTAGAGATTTTATTTTGTCTGTTTTTAGCTTTAAAAAAGATTTTGTTCAAAGTAATTTAACTAAAACATACAATTTTTATTAAATAAAAGGTATTTGTAAATTTGTATAAAAAATACTATTTCAAATTAAGTATTTTAAAGAATTTGGCTTTTATTTGGATTTTTTGTGAATTTTTGGGATTTATTTGGAGTTATGTGGATTTTATTTCAAAACTTAGAGTAAGAAAATTTACTTTAAATATTTTATTAAATCTAAAAAGAGTTTATTTTGCTTTCTAAGCTTCCATGAAATTATAGTAAATTTTGAGAATTTTTTGGATTTAAAAATCAATTTTAAAAGTCAAAAAGGTATTTTGTAAAATTTTTAAAGGCCAATTTAAATTAAAAATATTTTTTTCTAAGTCTAAAATAGCTCCAAGAATTTTCTATGAATTTTATAGAATGTTTAGACTTTATATACTATTTTCTAATTATTTATAAAATTTCCAAGTATTTTTGAAAATTTTAAATTGACATGTGTCACGCCCGGATTAAATCCACCCGCCCTTGATCTTATGTTGGCCGTCCACCACCACTTAAACCCTTCAGCAGCTAAGATCTCCTCTCCGGCCACGTGCCCTCCATCCAGCCGTCCGCCTCTTCCTCTCCCCTCTTTCTCTCACAGACGTGCGGGCCCCACCTGTCAGGGCTTTCTTCCACCTCCCCGTTCTTCTTCCTCTCTCTCTCTCTTCTCTCGCCGCTGCCGCCATTGCCGCCCCACTAAGCTCCGTTTTTCAGTCCATTCTCGCCTCCCAAGTCGCCGCCTCGGTCTTCCCCCTTGTCGTCGCACCCCGCCGACCATTAATGGCTATTCCCCGCTCGCATTCAGACCCGGCCGAACCGGTTTCCCCGTGAACTCCAGCGAGCTGCGCCGCCTCCCTCCCCCTATAAACCCCCTCGAGAGCACCTTTCCGCACCGCCTCTCCACGAACTCTCTCCTCCCCTCCTTGGCCGAAGCTCTCACCCACCAGAGCCTCGCCATCCCCGAGCGCCACCGCCGCCGCTGGTCACCTCCGGTCTTCCCCGAGCTCGGTGCCGGGTAGGGTCCAACTCACCACCGCCTCCTCTCCCTCCTCCGCCCCTCGCCGGCCGCCACCGAGTGCCGAAGCTCCGGCGAGCTCGCGGCTTTCGAGCACCTCCAGCCGGCCCGTGCCACGTCAGCGGCGGGTGGCGTGGCCGCCACATGACAGTCGACATGGGCGCCGCGTGGGAGCCACGCCAGCCCTAATCTCCCACGTCAACTGGAGTGCCAACTCGGCCTCCATCTTGATCTGTGGACCCGGTCCATGGTAGGCCGGGCCCACCTGTCAAAATTCAAAAATCAGCTGACGTCAACATTGCGTCATAAAATATATTTTTCTTCAGAAAAATAATTCAACCGAATATTAATTCCCTGCTAATGTCATAAATAACTTTTTCAGTACAAAAATAATTCCCAAAAATCAGCCTTTTTATTCTCTCTCGTTTTAAACTTACAGAAGCCCGTATTTCCTCATTTTAACTCCGATTGGACCTATTCAAATTCCTAAATTCTTATAAAATCCTAAACTACCCAAATTATTTTTCAATTTTTGAATTTTATTTGAATTTTTTTGTTTGGTTCTTCGTGCGTAGATTACGACGATCTTGGAGAGCACGACTTCGACGACTCGCACGAGGACCTTGAGCAAGGCAAGTTACAGCCTTGACCGTGTTAAACCCACTAGTTTAAATTATTTATGTTGGTTTTTAAATTATTATGCATGCGTAGTTTTATTGAAGTCTAGTTTAAATTCAGTTTTGAACTCTAGTTATGCCTAAATCCTTCAGACAGCCAAATTTCACATTGAATACCATTATACCTTATCAACCTAGATAAAACCTAGTTAGTACATTAGTATTAACTAGAAATTTTGTAGAAATGCTTAGTCATGCTTAGAATAATTATGAGTTGAGATAATCTTTCACATAAAATGATAAACTTTTGAGGTGAATTCTTGACTTTGGTTAGTCAAGAATGTTTATGAAATTATTTCTAAATGAAATATAAAACTTGGTTTGGACTTAGGCATTGGTATGGTGGTGGGTGCTTGCTGGTACGCATTGTACTTTGAAAACTCAATGTCGATTGCCAAGCACAAGGGGTTTGTGGTTAGGCCTAAGCAGGGGCAGACCCACAGGGTATGCCGAGTGGGCCACGGCATACCCTAGGGCCCCAGTACCGGCGCCAATCAAGCGTCGCCTCAACTCCCTCAAGCGCCGCCTCGACGCGCTCCATGGTGACTCCGTCTGCGACCTCGAGACCTCCCACTCCCGCATCTCCAAGCGCTTCAAGGTGATCTCCACTCCACGATGATCTCTTCGCCAATCGCCATCCTTACGTTAGTCGCTTCCCCGGGCGCACCGTGTGATCTGATCTGCTTCCGTGTGCTCTGTTCAGATGCAGACGCAGAGCTGCCTGCAGCTGGCAGATGAGGCGGACAAGGAGCACAAGAAGATGTCTGACAAGGTCGCCGAGTGCACCGAAGCGATGAAGGTACCCCCAATACCATTCGTAGGGTTTGATGTTCCTGTTCATCATCGCTTTGTTCACTTGTTGGGTTGGATTCTGAATTTCTGATGCTTCCTATGAATCCCAGACATCATACAAGAAGTTCGTGGCAGAGGTGCAGTCATCTACATCTCGTGGAACTTTATAGAGGAGATATTCTCTGAATTTTGGTTCAATTCCATATGTTGCTCAAGCCACTTAGGCACTGCATTGTGTTCTAACTTGTTGGTGATGGTCACTTGGTCAGTGTGCAAAGTGACTGTCCCTGAGATGGTAAAGTCGGCGGAGAGAGCTATTGATGGCTTGCGCGGTCGCTACAACATACCGGCTACACCAGCTTAGTTTGCAGTTCTGGCTGTATGTGCTACCCTCACTGAGTAGGTAATAATTTCTGGGCATGAACTGATTGCCTATGCACTGTATCTTTTGCACATCTATGTTTCTTCATCACTCCATGACTGTTGTGTGTTGACTGGAGTGGTGTGCACAGGGCATATATGATTTTGTGTCTATAGGTAATTTCTAGTGTCGGATCATCCCTTTAGGGTGGTGTTGTCATGTCATCATTGTATTATTTGTCTGATTCATCCAACCTCCAGTTCCTCACCATCTCCCACACCAGTCTCTGGCCCCATCCCGGAGTCCCTGGTTTGAATCCCGGAGATTAAAAATTGATTTTAGAGAGAGATAACAAGTGCTCATCAGAAAAAATTGATAAGTAGTATTGTAAGTCTTTTTTATGTATATTTGAGACTATTAGTATGGTGTTTGAACTATTTATATTGTAATTGGTGCAAGTTTCTAACTTAATCCTTGAATTTAAGACTTATTATATTATTTAGTGCCTGTATACCGAATTACGGTGCAAATTTTACAATTATTTACCGAATTGGCAAATGGTTTTACCGAATTGCATATGAAAATTTTGGTGCGGCATACCCTTTGGTAAAATCCTGGGTCCGCCACTGGGCCTAAGTCAGTTAAGGACTAGTTTGTGAGCTACTGTTGCAAAGCCCTATCATACTACCACAAGTGTAGTATGGGATAGACCTGGCCGAATAATTTGTGAAGTTCCAACTTGATCTCACTATAGGCTGAATGTGAGCGTGGCGCAGGCCGCGAGAAGTCTCACATGGCACAAGAGGGGGCTCCAACATGTGGATTCATGTTGTGGTGAAACCTTAGTGGCGACGTAATATAGGTGACAACGGAACATTGTAAATGTTGTGTCATGATCTCCTCGCCGCACACCTAAGGAAGTGTGTTAATCCGGTGGCAATACGGGATGATCATGTCTTGTGGGTAAAACTGTACAACCTCTGCAGAGTGTATAATCTATCCTGGATAGCCGTGCGCATGGTCATGGGCAAGCTGAGTAAAGTTTTTCATGGATTAGACTTTATTTTTTCAAAATGATTTATAAAAAACTTATGGATGGATGGAATCCATGAGAGATTGAAAACCATATGGATGGATGGAATTCATATGAGATATTTTTGAGAAAAGATTGTCCAGGTGGGATGCCCGCGGATAGGTTAGTATTTGGTTGGAGCTTGCACTAACGATAATATTTCAGTTAAAAAGATTGTTTTTACATAACATATCAAATTCAGCTTTTGTACTTACTTTATGATATTTACTCCAATTGTTGCCTTTTATGCAAATTAACCATACTATGCCTTCCTTTGTTAACCCTTATGCATGCATTAGTTCTGTTAAATTCCTGGTGTAACTTGTGGAGTATTTTTTGTACTCACGTTGCTCAATCTAACTTCTTTCCAAAGAAAGCCTTCGATGACTTCGGTGAGGATTGCAACGAGTAGGCCACGTCTTATCTTCCGCTGTCTTATTTTGCTGTTATTGTAAACTTTGGCCATTAGGCTCATATTAGTTAAATAAAGTTTGTTATTACACATGATATTTGTCTTTGTTACCCTTGTGTGCACTAGCTTTTCCTAGGATAGTGCGATTTACACAGAGAGTTCCGGAGTTGTTGCTCTGGGATCCGACACTCTCCAAGTACCTATTAAGCATTTATGCGCATTTTGGTACCTAAAACTTGGTTGGGTCCATGAATGTTAGTCACAATGGGTTTGGACAGCCAATTGGCTCTAACAATAAATTTTTGTGAACTAACATTTGTAACAAACACATTTCCATTTCTATCCTTTTTAAACAATAATGTTTATTGTAGAGAGATAGCTTAGGAATGATTTCTTTGGGATAATCCTTACTAAAATGTCCCTTTTCTTGGCAATTATAACAAGTTTGCATCTTGTTCCATTCTTTGTCTTTGTTTTTTTTTTGCTTATTGTCAGTTTTCCTCATTTTTTATGACTTCGTCTTGTCATCCAACTTGTTGGGGGCACGCCGAGATGAAGCGACCCTTCTTGATGCATACAAAGCACTTGATATTCTTTGTGTGTCTTGGATTATGCGTTGTCTTGCTATTCTCTTTCTTGTTGGAGATGAAGCCAATACTTCTCTTGTCATTTAATTTTCTTTGATTGCTCAAAAGTTTGTCAAGAGAGTCATTTCCTTTGTAGCATTTCTCCAGGTTATTTTCTAATTTTGGGACTTGGGACTTGAGCTCATTATTTTTCTCTACAATATTAGTCTCAACAAGCATAAAGGAAGTAGAAACATCTAATTGAGAGCAACAAGACATGTTATGCAAATCATCACAAGAGGTGGATATGCTAAGCATAGATGTCATGCAAGAGTTAGAAGCTACACATGGCATATCATCTGAAAAATCACATGAAATGTCTATATCCTCCTTAAGCTTAGAATATTCTTGAGAAGGAGGATCGCTTGTTCTTCTTTTAGTACATCATAATCATTTTGAAGAGATTCATGCTCTTTCTTCAAAATCTTATACTTAGCCTTCTCCTTCCCAACATATTAATTAAGCTCTTCTAGCATATCCATCAACTCAACATATGTAGGCTCAGCATTATCATTTACCTTCTTATTACCTTTTGGCATGAAGCATTGAATTGATGTGAAGGGATTTGTGGATTCTTCATGTCAAAGTTAAAGGTTGAGCATTCTTGTCTTGACATCCACTCTTGTATGCAATCCTCATCGGTTGAGGTGAACATTTCATAATCACCTTGAATTTTAGTTCACATCTCATGAGCGCTCTTGAGGTTGCATATAATATTGAACACCTCTGCACTCAAGCACTAAATAGAGCATTAATTGCTTGAGCATTGAGATGTGAGCATTTCTCTTCCTCAATTATTGGAGCAAGAGGATCCAATAGAAGAGAAAAGCTCACATCTATAATGAGAGACCATGTGGAGGTCATCTCATGTGTGTGATGAGTAATTGACATCGGTTTAGGAGAGTCGAGTTTGATTTGGTTGGTTCGGACCATGTCGTTGCATGGTGCAACGGACTCGGTCGGACTTGGTCAAACCTGGTCAAAGGGTTTAGATTGCATATTATGTCGACTTGTCAGGTTTGGGCTATTTCATTAATGCATTTATGCTTACATGTATCGAGCGGTGCTATTTGATGTGTTTCTTGTCTGTGTTGGCTGCAGGACGTCGGGCGGAGTCGTGGCGAGACACGAGGTGACCGGACTAGACACGGGCGGTGTCGAGGTCAGAACGGTCGAGATGTGTCGAAGACGGCGTGAACTCGAGGTGGTTGCGAGTCGTGGACGACAAGGAGCGTGGAAGCTTCCAGAAGGTGCAGGAGGGGCGAAATGGTAATTTCGCGAGGCTGCAAAAGCGAGAGCGAGCTCCGTTCGGGTTTAGCGGGCGTAACGGGTTGGAGACCCGTTAGCCAAGGGCTATAAATAGAGGTTGGTGGCTGCATGCCCACTCATGCATTCTAGGGTTTGAGAGGTTGGTAGAGTGTTGCTTTAGTCAAAATGAGCTTTAGAGAGTTGTTTTGGCTTTAGGCTTTAGTGGTGAGAGTGGTTGGAGATGGACAGAGGGTTGTCTCCATCGTAGCTTTCTCTGTGTGTTCATCCCCTCCTCCAAGCATGTTTGGGTGTGTGTTCTTGAGTTGGGAGAGGGAGAGGATGGATTGAGAGTCTTGTAATCATTCCTCTTGTATCAATCATGTATCTCCTTTCCTCTTTATCAATATGAGGTGGTGGTATTTGAGTCTTATTGCCCTCTGTTGCTTATTTCCTTCGATGCTCTCCATGTGTGATTTTGAGTTTTTGAGTTTTTGCTCGGTTCTTGCTGGGGAGTGGCAAAATGGGTTGCTCTGTGATGGGTTGATGTCTTTAGACCATTTGGTCAGGTTCCCCCAAGAGCAAATATATTCTAATCTCAAATTTTCCCTGTTAGCCTCCTCTGTTCATATTACCTGTTCTAGGGTTTTGATGAACTTCTTGTTTCCTTTCATGAGATAGGCTAATATTTGGGGTTTTGAGTCCTAAGGGTATTGCTAATATATTCCCAAAGTCTCTTGGCCAAAGAATCAAATTTGAGATGACAGTTTGATTTTTGGTGTTGCTCTGTGCCTAAGCCTTCAGTTTCTAGGGTTTTGAAGCATTTCTTGATTCCCTTCTTGAGATGGCTTAATTCTTGGCTTGCAGAGTCCATTAGCTATTGCTAACCTATCTGCAAAATTTCATTGCCAAAGGATCAAGGATTCGATGGGAATTTGAGTTTTTGGTTCAGGTTGTGCAAGATTTCAGATTTTTACCCAAAACTGAAATTCATGGTCCTGAGTGGGATTTCGTTGGTTTTCTAGTCTCCCCTGTCTATTTGAGTTGTTGTCCTGCCTTTCTAGGCTGAGAAAACCAAAGGGAAGCTGCTAATTTTCTTGCTGTGAGAAGTTGTGAAGTTGCTCGGAATTTTCAGCTCACTGCTGTCTGAATTTTGCGAAGAGCGGTCAGACCGGCTATTACCCAGCGGTCAGACCGGCCCTAGGGTTTTGTTGCAGGTTTTTTCTTGGGTGCTTTCTCTCTGTTCTTTTCCCTTGGTTGATTTCTCCAGATTTCCAAAGAGCTTGAGGATGTCTCTTCATAGCTTTGCTTCGTAGCTATAGAAGAAGATTTTGTCATAGGTACTTGAGGGGGACGAATTTTTAGTAGTTGACATTCACCCCCCCTCTGTCGCCATTTCGGTCCAACAATTGGTATCAGAGCCGGTTAGCTCTTTTTAAAAGATCTTAACCGGTCTCTAGAGCCATGGCGACGGACAAGTACTCAACCAAGCCCCCGGTCTTCGATGGGATCAACTTGAATTAAAACTTGTCATGCTAGCACTTGACTTTAGTCTATCTTTAGCTATCCTTGTATGATACATGCCGTGTCAAATAGGTTGAGTTGAGTCTTGAATCTAGGTGTCAAATAGCGAATTAAGCCAAATACCTCAATTCCACTAGTTGTAACTCTTTTCCGCTCTGGTTAGCCGATCTCCAACCTTCACAACACATCAGGTCTTCTTACAATCTTCTTTGAGAAGATCACCGTGCATGACACCTCCAACACCGTCTAGGAATCGATAACCTCCAAGAGTAATAAGTCAAACCTCTTGCTTGACTCTCACCACATGCAATGAATGCAAAAGGTCAAGTGGATACAAAATCCACATCTAGATACAACACATGTAATCTAGAGCATTTCTCCTTGCTGAGAAGGTGCAACACGTGCACAATTGAAAGGGGAACCTCATACGAGCTCAGAGGAATGAAATGGAGTCAAGCAACCTTCTCTGCAACTAGCCACAAGGGGTATTTATACCCCCACATAACAACAGGACAACCGGTAGTACCGCCGACAAACGGCCGGTACTACCGCTCCCCTTGTAACAGTTAGAAAACTAGTTGTTACACCGCAATTTCAATACTACCGCCAACCATGGTCCGGTACTATTGCTTTGTGGTAGCACCTCACACTATGAAACTACCATTTTCCAAGAGAGAAGACTCATAAAAAGGTGTGTTTCTAAAAAAATGTGCTAGCAACTAATGCCCGGTAGTACCGCAACTCTAGTCGTACCGCACCACACAGGCTGGTACAACCACATGCTGGTCGAACCGACCACCATGGTCATACCTGTCTTTGACCACACAGGTCTTCGACCGTACCGGTTTTCGACCGCACTAGTCTTCGACCACATCGGTCTTCAGCTACATCGGTCTTTGACCACATCAGTCTTCGACCACTGACATGGTAGTACCATGCGTTGAATGTCGGTAATTCCGCCTAGTGGTAGTTTCACAATTCTCATAGCAGCAGTTCTATTTTTTAATAAAGTGCATATACTTCAGTAAATTTTGTAAAACACATTTGCAAATTATAGTATCATACATGCAAGGATCAACCATGATTTTCAACAAATTACAAAACACATTTGCACACTTTTAGAATTATGACACAAGATATAAGTACATGGACTTAACACATTTGCAAAATGTATTTGTAAACTTAAGTCACGTGCTAAAAGGATTGTACATGAAATTTAACCATTTGCAAAACACATTCGCAAATATAAACCTCATGCCACAAGGATTAGGAAACATAGACTTCAAATACTTGCAAAACATATTTGCGATGTATAGTCCTAAGCTACGAGGATTTAACACATGAGTCTCAACTATTGGTAAAACACATTCGCAAATATAAGCATCATGCTATGGAGAGCTAGAGCAAGTGAGATTGAGAGACCATGTGGTCGTGACCCCATGAGAGTGATGAGTAATTGACAAGGGTTTAGGTTAGTCGAGTTTGGTTTGGGTGGTTTGGACCATGTCGTTGCGTGGTGCAACGGTTTCGGTCGGTTTGGTCAAACTTGGTCGTATGGGTTTAGGATGCATATTCTAATGTTTCGACAGGTTTGGACTTCGTCATGCGTGAGTATGATGTGTTTGTGCTATTTACGCTTTCATGTATCGAGCGGTGCTATTTGACGTGTTTCTTGTCTGTGTGGCTGCAGGACATCGAGTGGAGTCGTGGCGAGACACGGAGGACCGGACTAGGCGCAGGTGGCGCTGAGGTCAGAACGGTCGAGATGTGTCGAAGACGACGTGGACTCGAGGTGGAGTCGTGGCGAGGCACGGTGGACCGGACTAGGCGCAGGTGGCGCTGAGGTCAGAACGGTCTAGGTGTGCTGAAGACGGCGAAGCCGCGTGGCTTGCAGGACAAGGAGCGCGGAAGCTTCCCGGAAGGTGCAGGGGGGCGAATCGGGAAATTCGCAAGGCTGCACAAGCGGGAGCAGGCTCCGTTGGATTTAGCCGGCGTAACGGGTTGGAGACCCGTTAGCCATGGGCTATAAAAGGAGAGGAAGGGTTGCATGCCTCCTCATGGATTGAAGAGAGAGTTAGGGTTTAGTGAGTCAAAAGAGGCTTTGGAGGTGGTTTCTCCTTTGCTCTTTAGTGGTTGAGAGTGGGTGTGTGAGACAGAGGTTGTCTCCTTCGTTACTCTCTGTGTGTGTGTTCCTCCCAAGAACCATGTAGTTCTTGGTGTTCTTGAGGATTGAGAGGGAGAGGTTGGTTTGAGAGTCATGTAATCATTCCTCCGAATGTCCATGCGTATGGGTACGTAGTTCTTTGTACCTTTTATTTAATTGGAATGAAAATCTGAAGTTTATATCTCCTCCCGTGCTCTCTGTTCTTCGTTCTTCCTTTTAAACAAATTCTTGATTTTCTGTGTTTTGAGTTCGTGTTTGCTGGGAAGGCCCAAAATGGGTTGCTCTTTGATGGGATAGTGCCTCAAGGTCATTTGATCAAGTTTCCCTAGAGCTAACCCCTTTTAATCTCAGATTTGGCATTTTGGGTTGCTCTGTTCTTCTTTTGCCCTTCTAGGGTTTTTGAGCATTTCTTGTTTCCCTTTGCAAGTTGGGCTGAGATTTGGCATGGAGAGTCCTATGGCTATTGCTAACATTTCTGCAAAATCTCTTGGCCATAGGATCAAAGGTTTGGAAGAAATTTGATTTTTGGCTCGGGTCGTGCAAGAATTCAGATTTTTATTCCATAATCTGAAATTCCTATTTCTCGGTTTGTTTCTCTTGTTTCTCAGGGTCCCCTTACTATTTGGTACGTTGCAGTAAGGCTTTGGATCAAAGAGATTGAGAGCAATCCCTCATTTTAGCTAAAAATCCGAAGTTCCATTTCTTTCAGCCTGAAACCCTGCTGTGTGCCTGTTGTGCGGTACTACCGCCCGAGCTGCGGTACTACCGCTCCAGCGATACTACCGCTTGGTTCACTCCGGTACTACCGCGAGCAGCAGATTTCTGAGCTTCAGCGTTTATGTTTTCTTGCTTGTACGGTACTAATCCCGGAACTGCCGCTCCAGCGGTACTACCGCAGATATCACGCCGGTACTACCGCTAATATCACTCCGGTACTACCACCTGAAGGCAGATTTTTCCCGGTTTGATTTATCTTGTTCGCTGCTCTCTGGTTTTGTGTCTTTTATGCTGTTGGGTTTTCTTGTGAGCTCTGGTCTTCTACCTTCATAGCTTCCATAGCTGTTAGAGAAGAAGATACTTGTTGGGGATGATTTTTAAAAATCGACATTCACCCCCCCCTCTGTCGCCATTTCGGTCCTACAGAGATTGAGCTATTAACACATGATGAGATTCAAGCTACTAGACATGACCCCTCTTAATAGTACGGTAACATATACTAGCAATTTGGTCTTTCAACTAAGCACCAAGACTGGTAAAAGACTAGAAACATGTTCTTAGCCCTACCTAATCATATCTTTACCTTGAGCATGCTCTTAAGCTTGGTCTGGGTCATCGTCTTGATATGTATCAACTCATAATACATCTTTCACTTGAACTCTATCAATACATGATGGGTCTTCACTTGATTTGATGATCAATACATGATCATCTCCTCTTGGACAAGCATCAACTTATGATGTATACTCTTCTTGAAGTGTCGCTCTCAGATTGAATCACTCTCTCTCCACGATTTAATCCTAGCCATACAAAGTCACTTACCCCTTCATAACCATCCAAGAGCCATGAAACATCCACTTGCCACGTGTCGCAAATCCGACGGCCCGTACCCCTTCACTTCCTCTCTCTCCCTATGACATATGGACCCCACATGTCATATGTTTCTTCAACCTCTCCTTCTTCCTCCCCTAACTCTCTCTCTCCTCCACCATGAGAGCCAAATTAAAGCTTTGAAATCCCGCCGTTTCTCACTCTTAACTCCCGATTAAAGCGTGGAAACGAAAGCCCTAATCACCCCCATCAATCTCCCGGCCGTTTCCCATCCTTTAAACCTCTCAAAAACGAAATCCCTTCCTCTCCCTTCTCTTTCTATAAAAGGGCCTCCCCACCACCATTCTCTCCCCTCCCCCTCCTTTCGGCCGGCTCCCACCTCCCACCTCTCCCGTCGCCGTGCGCCGCCAACCGGCCGCCTCTGCCGCCGCCCGGCCACCTCCCTCCGGCCGCCCCCATCCCAACTGCTGCCACCACCGCCTCCCGCCGCCGTCGGCCGCCCCGGGCATCCCCGCCGCTGCCAGTAAGCAGCGCCGCCGCCCCATCCACCCCGCCGCCGGTCGCCGGTGAGCTCGCCAGCCGCGCGCGCCCCCGTGTGTCCCCTCCATGTTTCCTTCTCTAACCATGTTCATCCCTATTTATTTTGTCTTGTTGTTATTCTTTTGTCAAGAAATATCAAATGCCCACTTGGCTAGGGGAGTCAAGCTAGTGCATGCATGCATGAGGTTGTGAGTTCAATTCCTGGGCAAAGCAATTTCGGTTGGGGCTTTGGCCAAAATTTTTGTTAGTCAATGACAAGTGGGATCCACTTGTCATAAATTAATAAAATAAAATTTGGCACCCAATGACAGCCGGGCCCCACACGTCATACCCTCAAATATACCCCAAAAATCAGCCAAAAATAAGATTCCAGAGAATATTCTCTCGTTTTGCATTTTCTGGAATTTCCAATCCATCCAAACTTCCAATTACTCGTTCTCCGTCGTCCGAACTCCGAATCCAGTTATTCAAATTTCTAAATTTATATAAAATCATATTATATCTTCCAGTATATATTTTATAATTTTTGGATTTTAGTTTTATTTTATTTGAATTTATTTGTTTGGTTCTTCGCGCGTAGATTTCGACGAATTCGGAGAGAACGACGCCAACGATTCGCACCAGGTCTTCGAGCAAGGCAAGTTACACCTTTGATCATGTTGAACCTAATATTTTAAATTAATTATGTTGTTTTTAAATTATTATTGCATGCGTAATTTTATTCAAGTTAGTTTAAATTCAGTTTTGAACTCTAGTTACACCCAAATTCTTTAGACATCCAAATTTGATATTGCTTACCATTATACCTTGTCAACCCTAGATAAAACCTAGTTAGTACATTAGCACTAACTAGGAATTTTGTAGAAATGCTTAGCCATGCTTATACTGATTATGGTTTGGGATGATCTTTCACATAAAATGATGAACTTTAAAACTGAATTCTTGACTTTGGTGGGTCAAGAATGTTTATGAAATTATTTCATAATAAAATATAAAACTGGTTTAGACTTAGGCAATGGTATGGTGGTGGGTGCTTGCTGGCATGCATCGTAGTTTGGTGACTCGATGTTGATTGCTAGGCACAAGGGGTTAGTGGTTAGGCCTAAGTCAAGTTAAGGACCGGTCTGTGGGCTACTATTGCAAAGCCCTTTCGTATTACCACAAGTCTGGTATGGGACAGACCTGGCCAAATAATTTGTGAAGTTCCAACATGATCTCGCTATAGGCTGAATGTGAGCGCGGCGTAGGCCGTGAGAAGTCTCACACGGCACAAGAGGGGGCTCCAACATGTGGATTCATGTTATGGTGAAACCTTAGTGGCGGTGTGATTATGTTGACAACGGATCATTGTAAAGGCCTTGTCATGATCTCCTCGCCGCACACCTAAGGAAGTGTGTAACTCGCGTGGCAAACCGGGATGGTCATGTTGGGTAAAGCTGTACAACCTCTGCAGAGTGTATAACCTATCCTGGATAGCCGTGCCCACGGTCATGGGCATGCTGATTGAAGTTTTTCACGGATTAGACTTTGGCTTTCAAAATGGTTTGCAAAACCTTGTGGATGGATGGAATCCATGAGATATTTAAAAAGTATATGGATGGATGGAATCCATATGGGATCTTTTGGAAAGATGGTCCGGGTGGGATGCCCGTGGTTAGGTTAGTGTGGGGGATGGACCTGCTCTAACGGTATCTATTTTTCTTACAACATTGTTTTACTTAATGTATCAAATTCAGCTTTTGCACTTACTTATGATATTTACTCCAATGAACGCCTTTTATGCAAATTAACCATATTATGCCATCCTTTGATACTCCATATGCATGCATCAATTCTGTTAATCTCCTGGTGTAACTTGTGGAGTACTTTTTGTACTCATGTTGCTCTATATAACTCTTTTCCAGAGGAAGCTTTCGACGACTTCGGTGAGGATTGTGACTAGGCCACGTCTTACAGTCAATTCGCCTTGTGGGAAGGATGGATGGGCTGCCACTATCTTTATGTTTCCGCTGTTTTCTTTCAGTCTTATGCTATTATTGTAAACTTTGGCCATCAGGCTCATATTAGTTAAATAAAGTTTGTCATTACGCATGATATTTGTCTTTGTGATACTGTGTGCACTAGCTTTTCCTAGGATAGTGCGATTAACACAGAGGGTTCTGGAGTTGCTGCTCCGGGTCCCGACAATATATGAATTTGTATTTATGTATATGAGAATGCATTTCGAATATTTATCACAGATGGTTCTACTTTAGAACACTCTGCGATGTGTATTTATCGCATACGGTTCTACTTTAGAATCATCTGTGATGTGTATTATCATGGATGGTTCTAAACTCTAACCGTCTGTGATGTGTGTTTATCACCGATGGTTCTAATTTAGAACCCTATGTGATGTCCAACCTATTTATATTTGGACTCTAGGGTTTGCCTGCCCCTCACTCAAACACTTAATATTTTCTAATTCTCCTGAGCACGAGCTGCCGCCTCCTCCCTCGAGCCCGCTGCCTCCTCCCTAAGCACACCACCTCCTCCCTGGCGCGCCTCCTCCCCGAGTACACCTTATGTAACTCTTCTTTCCCGTTTATGATATAGCAATGAATAATGTATCATTATGGTTGCTAATTATCCCTTTTGCTCTATTGTTGCTTTGTCAATACACACCCCGAGGATGAATGCCTGGGCTTAAGTTTCAATTATACCCTTTTGATGTCAATATCCCGAAGATGAATTGCTAATGCTCTTAAGCATCAATTATGTAAATAAAAGATAAGTCATATTTCAGTTTTCTTTAGTCCAAACAGGAATAAAAGCAATTATATAATAATCATTGAATCTGATGGTACTTATATTCACACTATGGTTTTATTAAATCTTACATGTTGTTAACAAGAAAATAGATTAGATTATTCACATATGGAGGTGTTTAGATTGAGAAATCGGTACACTAAGTCCTTCCTCATTAACAGTGCTTATAGGGAAAATGAGGAATGGAGTAAAAATGAGTTATGCCATCACCTCATGATAAGTGCACATATTATCTATTTTCAATATATTATTCTGTTGAAACAGTGAATTCTTGTACTATTAATTTCTTGATTTTCTATCAAAAGAAGGTATTGGATTGTCAATAGTATTGTTCTTGACTAAATGTAGAGAATCTTCATGAAAGCTCAAAGTTCGATTTATAGTTATCATATTTAATTAGTGAAAAAATTGACAAATATTGGCAAGGCCAAGATTTTATATGTGCAACTCTGCATCTGAGAGCAAGACAACACACTTTAAATCTGAGCTCTATGCTTATTGATGAAAATGTTATGAAATATTTGTAGGATAACCACGTTGCCAACTTGCTGTGCGCCAGCTTTGACACTCCAACATGTGATTCTCCTGGTTGTCGGTGATGCTAGCCAGGCATTGGTGCGGTGTGCCGATAGCGAAGGGAGGATGTGCTAGGTGATGGGCGCGGGAAGGAGCGACCGAGGCTCAATCACGCAGGAAGATCAGCAACACATGGAGATGGGAAGACTTAGCATAAGGTGGAAAGAGCTAGCGCAACTAGCGGCAGCGCCAGGGAAAAGAAGAATTTGGCTAGGGTTTTTGGTGTTTCTCTAAAAATCCAAACATCCCATTTTCTTGTATCCCTTTTTGCTAATTATGTACAAGTCCTCAAGATGGTATTTTTATAATATTACAGTAGCACGGCTTAAGATCTAGTAGATGGCTAAGAAAGCCAAAAGTATGAAAAATGCTTGAAGCTTAAGAGGCAGTCGTGGATGCCTCATAATCTAGGACTTGATTTGCTAAGATAAAACTAAATAAATTTCAGCAAGTGCAACATGTGATAATTATGCTCAATTTCAAATGCTTGAACAAAATGATTCAATGTTGAACTTGTAGCACTCTAAATTGACTTAATTGTAGTATTTTGATTCCATTTAGCTTATTGACATGACTTGGCTTCTTTTTTGGATACCTTTGGCTAAACTATGATCTTGAGCAAATTCACAACTTAAAAATCTATTTAAATTCGGATTATTGCTCATTTGGCTTTAACTGTGCTATATGTGGTTTTCCATGATCTAGATTAGCTCCTTCACTTAATATGGCTTTGTATAATACCTGTAGAGTTATTTTGGATAATTTTCATGACTCCTAATACTAAATAAATAAATAAAATTTAGGCCATTTTATTTTAATTAATACTCTATCTTCTTCTATACATCTTGATGACCCCATTGTCAAAAGTGAGAAAGATTGGTAAAAATGCATACATAGAGCATGATTTGGAGTTGTGTAAAACCTTGCTAAGTTGGAATTTTAATATCTTGCTATGATTCTCTTGATTTTTTTCTCACCATGACCAAGGTCAAATTGAACAATTATTCGTTCATATAGACCTAGAGTGAGATTTCTTGACTTATTTGGTGAGTTTGAAGCTTTTTGTGGAAAACCTGCCATTTTCAGCACTTCAATTAATCTCTACCTCAAATAGTCACTTCAGCTCTTTGCATTATTATTTTGACCATTTGGAGTTTTATTTGCATTTTTTCCTCTCAATTGTCTAAAATCACCTCTAAATTGTATTTTTGAGAAATTGCCAATGACCTCATCAAGGAAAGATTGATGGACCATGTGAGAGGGTCCTGGTTTATGTTGTGATAAACTATTGCAATTTGGGAAGGTCAAAAATTTGGAATTGCAAATTTGGCAATTTTCTAGAATTGCATTGAGGTTAGTCGGTCAAACCGGTCATGATTTTCGGTCTGACCAGGGTATGCTAGCAGTCTGACCGAGTGTGAATTCCAGTCAGGCCAGCTATGAGTGTTTTATCTTGGCTAGGTTCTATGATTTGAGGTTTTGAATCATGGAAAGAGTTTGATGACCTATGTCAGGGTTTATAGGTTGTATGAGTCATGTTACTGCTAACGTGGGTCAAGTTGTGAAGAACTTATGCCAAAAAATGATTTATTTATCTTGGATGTGCAAGGTCACTTGGAATCAACTGTGCTCAATAGGAAGGATTGAGGCTACTTTCATAGAGTAGCTGAGGCCCAAAATGATCGAGGATGCTATGTGAGATGGTTGGGCTCAAACATGGTATGAGAAAGGCGGAAAATGTTGAAGAGAATTTCGAATGATGAGATTGCACCATATGGCTTGGTTGGTCCAATGAGGTGTGACCCAGTGGAATCAGAACAGGAGAGACTTGATTATGCATGGCAAGCCAGTGATGCACAAGCACGTAGTAAGCATAGTGATTGCTTATAATGGATGGAGAAGACCAGGTCAATGGAAGGGTATTTTATAGTTTGACCACAATACCAAAAACGGCCTTAGAAGAAAACCACGGCGTGAGTGGAGGTTGGGAAAGCAATTTAGGTCATGGAGAAACTGGTATCAAGTTGGATCAAAGCTTAAGACTTAGTGGATTAAAACTTATGCATTTTGAAGAAGCATGCATACGTGAATTTTGTGAGTTAAAACCCATGTGTGTAGGGTTAATGGATATCTATTAAATGTTCGATGTGGCTGGCTAACCTATCTATGTAACAGGTTGGGATAGAGACTTGTAGCTAACCATTCAACCATTCTCTCTTGAGACCAAGTGTATACAAAATGAAAATAGGGCAGAAATTGCTAGTATCCTAAAGAACATCCCTGAGCTTAGTCATGTTTTCATAATTTTGAATTAGCTTATGTCAGGAGGGAGGCAAATTGTGTGGCATATTTATGTGCTAAGCAAGCATCTCCAGGTTATAACCGGTGTATGTGGTCAAATAGTACACCAGATTTTCTGACGTTTATTGAAATCCTGTTTCATAAGTACTAATAAAGCTTTTGGTTGAGTCAAGAAAAAAATCGATCATACACTGTGATCCTTGGACCATTGATGTGTTACAAGGCCAATGCACCATAGCCACTAGGGATAAAACGGAACGGAAATATCCCGTACCGAACCGCATCGTTTTCTACATTTGACCCGATCGAATTCGTATTTTCGGACAAATTCGAATTCGGTTCGAAATACGGAATACCAAATTCAAAAACGGAGCGGAAACGGTTTAGGCGTTTTCCGACCGTTTTCTACTTTTCTACATTTTATTCGGAATATACCGTATTGTAAATACGGTTTAAACCGAATTTGGCCCACTAGAAGTCCCATTAGATTAGAGCCCAATTCACACAGCCCAATTCACCAAAATTTCCCCATCTCCTTCAGTCCTTCTAAAGCCGCCGCCGCCGCCTGGGGAGATCGAGCCCGGCTTCTTCTCCCAATCTCCCTTCGCCCCCCTTTGCTTCTCCATGTCCCTTCTCCTCCACGTCCGGCCGCCGGCGAGTGCCGGGCCGCAGCTCACCGGTACGCCTCTGCCGCTCCCCACCGCACCTCCATCGCCACGCCTTCTCACCTCGCTGCTCCAAATCCTTCGGGCCGCCTCCACTCTCCACCGCCGCAGCCCCTTCTTCGCGACGCCGCCGCCCTCAACCGTGCGCCGCCATCTCTTCCACCTCCGGCGGCCACCTCTTCTTTACCCGCGCCACCACTTCCGCCCTGCGCCACCGCCGGCCGCCGCCTCTCGTCTTCCCTTGCCTTCCCCTTGCTTCTAACCCTAGCCCCCATTTGCTCTCTCCTCTCTTCTCTGGCTCCGGCCACCCCTTCTCCACCTATCTCAGCCCGCCGCTCCTCCATCCTCAGATCCACCGCGCCACCCCTCTTCTCCATCCGCACCACCACCTCTCCTCCTGCTCTCCCTCCGTCGCGCCTCCCTCTTCGCCCGCGTGCCATCCCGGCGGCCTCCCTCTTTGCAAAAAATGTTGGATTGATGTGTTCTGTTTAGGGTAGTTAGATTCGATATTTTCTGTAGTTTGTGGTGAATTCATCAGTAGTTATTGCAATTTTGATAAACCTGTTGATCATGCTGAATGGCTTTAATTTTCAAGAAGGATTGTATGAAAGCTTTTTGGTTGTGGAGGCGATCAAGATTGTCATAGATAATCAGTCTAGAGTTGAATGGCCTTCTCATCCTGTTGGTATTTTAGTGTACAATAATCCAGCTTGAAATTCAATAGATGTTCTGCAAGCTGTTAATTGCTTGTTTTAGACTTGTATTGTATTTGTGTCGGCTATTGTGTTAAACTGTTAATACTTAAGACCAAGGGTCATGCACTTGTTAATTATTATATGCACTTGAACTTGATCATGCACTTGGTAATTGTTATGTACTTGGTTTGTTATGCACTTGGTCCTACAGGTCGGTATTCCGTATTGAATTTTCGTATACCGACCATGTTCGACATAATTCCGCTCGAATTGGTTCGTTTTCGAAATTCTCGATATTCCGTAAGTTCGCGTTCGTTTTCGTGTCCGGCTTTACCGCTTTCACTTTCATTTTCGTATTCAAATGTACAAGTAGAAAACGGTTGAGGAGTTTTCCGACCGTTTCCGACCGTTTTCATCCCTAATAGCCACTAACCATGGGTGGTTGTAGTGAGCAATAGCATGGGGGTGTTGGATTGAAGAAGGCAACATACAGTACCAAGGCCATGGTTGGGGTGGCAACAAGGAGGCAGTGGTGAAGGATCGTTGAGGCAATGTGCCATGGGCACCACCAACTACAAAAAGATTGCTATTGTAGGACCAAGAAGGTGATTAAAGGGGGGGTCAAATAGGAGCTGCACAATATGAGTTTTTGTTAATCTTTTCCCAAAGAAGCAAAACAAAACTCTTCATTCTAATTGCAATGAGAAGCTATAAAGATCAGAGACTGAGTACCAACAAGAAAAACTCTAAGAAAAACCAAGCTAAACAGGACCTTTACCCTTCTAGCTGGTCAGACTACCAACTAGAGGCTGGTCTAACAACTACAAGGCTGGTTTGACCACAACAGGGATGGTCTGACCTCTCCCTCCAGAGTAGAGCTGGAAAACAACACGATTTTAAATCAAGAAATGACAAAACTTTTGATCTGCATTACCAAATGACCTGAAGCTTGGTACGCACCTTCTCTAGGATATCAAGAACCTATTCCAATCATTGATTATAAAGATAAATACAAAAGTTCCTACTTTTATCCAAAACAAGGAAGGTTGCACTAAAATTAGGCAAAAGAGAGAAACCTCGATATGCTTTTGCTCATAAGTCCTTGATGATCTAGATGACCTTGGATGGGTTTCCATATGTCATAGAAAGCTAGATCACGTCACGAACTCAAGTTAAAACACCCATATGATCAAAACCCCACAATCACCCTTTCTTGAGTCAAAACTGGCCAATCCTAAGAACTTTTAAATAACAAGTGCCTAGATGGAGGAGATATGGCCTCCAAGAGACATGTCCATCAGTTACATGTCTTTAGCACAAAGCAAGATCAAGAGGAGAGAAGGAAACACCAAAAACCAAGTCAAATCAAGATTTCAACATTTGAGCACAAGAGGAAAAGACTTTGATGAATTTTGATCTCTATTGATACTTAGAGATGAATGTTTACAACCACCTCTTAGCTATACACAAAGCCTAAGAATGACAAAAAGCCCAACCACAAGAGCCTCTCATATTTCCCACAAATTTTCTGTAAGAACCCTAACTCACTTGCACCAACCACACCATTCAATGAACCATTGTTCGAACCTTCCTTTCAACATCCCTTGTCTTCCCTGTGCCTTGCTTGAGCCCAACCATCCTGCTTGGTTTTCTTGACCGTACCTCAGCTCATCCCTGAGCCTTCTACTAGTCCACTCCATTGACCATGGCTGCCTCTAAGATTCCTTGTATATCAAAGACTAAGAAATTATTTTCAAGTATAAGTTCTTCACAAACTTAACCCATGTTAGTCCAAACATGCTTTATGCACTATGAATGCACCCAAGCAGTGGCACCCATATCGTGCACACACTCAACCAACTCACGCTCCAAACTTCTAGGATCGGTCTGTCCACCAACCACAAGCTGGTTAGACCACCTAACACTTCTCCTGATAATAGGACAACAGTCTGACCACTTGTGCACAGCGGTCAGACCGCCTTTGTAGGCTGATCTGAGGCATACAACAACTCCAAAACAAATGATTCCCAAAACCAATTTCAATCTTCAATAACACTTGCACAACAAAGTAAAATACTCACCATACACCATAAGGTGATCTCCATATAGTCTCACAATCTCCCCCTTAATGAGATTTTGAAAAATACCCAAAAGACAAGAATTTCAATTTGTTTTTGAAAAGAAAAGAAAAGCAAGAAGTTGCAAAAATCATATATAGTCCATTTTAAAGAGAAAGACGAGAGTATGACCATGTTGGCAAAATGTGGAACATAGCTAAAACCAAAAAAAGAATAAGTTTTCCACAAAAGCTCTAATCTACACCAAAAGCTTCTCAAAAGTCAAAATCTTGCTCATGGTGCAAGAAAAAGAGCAATTGTTCAATATGACCATTTTCGTAACAAGAAAAAGAACTAAAAGAGCAAAAAGAGAACAAATGCAATACAAATGAGATTATCTAATGACTCAAAATACATTTTCTCTTTTAATGGCTCATTTTGCTTTTTTCAACCTCACAATGCTCATTCACATTTTTAGCTCATTACCATTTGAATGAGCATTCTCCCCTTTTTAAGACCATTCTCAATATTTTTCCCTTTTTGACTAAATCAAAATTTTACCATAATCATTCTCCCCTTTTGGCAAAATAGTCATTAAGAGTTAAGGGGCTATGCAAACTCACTAGAATTCAATCTTTCTAATCCTCCCCTTAAATGATGCATGCTAAAAAGAAAAGCACAAGGGAGAAAAAAAGAGTATGTATGTGTTGTGGTTACAGACCAAACAGCGAGAGAGAGGTATGGTAGTGGAGAGTTAGGTGAGCAATGCTTAGGGTTTCCCCCATGGCCTGGATGGTATATATATAGTTACATGGGGAGTGCTTTACAATTATACCCTTATGCTCTAGTATCCCTCGCAGGGGCATTTATGTCATCATACATATCTCATTTTGGGCCTTACAACCTTCTAGCAGGCCTGCTGGGCTTAGGTGGGGGCCACCCCTACAACAGGAGCCTCTCATGGTGAAGGGCTTCACGGGCGAAAGCCATGTTGCCGAGCCACTTGGCCCCCTCCGTCCCTGTGGCCTGTGTCCTTCAATGATCTTGGACAGAACCGTTGCTTGCCGGTGTAGTCTAGCTCCGCACTGAGGATATGGAATCGGGCTGGTTATCAAAGCCGTCTTTGACCTTGGAGTTCTTTAGCCGTGGAGTCAAAGATGCTGGCGGAGTCGTTTGGCCGTGGAGTCGAGGATGCCTGGCGGAGTCGCCTTTAAGAGTCGAGAGTGGGGCAAAGACGGGCTCCTTCAGCAGACGCATCGCCAATGCGCGGGGAGGCCCACCCGCGCGTGTACCCAGGGGCTTTTCGACCCGCGCTTCTCGAGGCGTCGGGACACATGTCGGAGTTTGATTGGGGTGTCGCGTGCTGTCAGGGGCCGCCTCGGGGGAGGCGCGTGCGTGCACGCGCGGTCGGGTGATGGGTGTCGTACGCGTCTTCCCAAGGGCGCGAGACACGTGGCCTGTCAGGACGGGGCACCATTCCTCCATGTGATGGCAAGATTTGACCTATTCTCACAAGTAGGCCTTCTTGAGTTCATCTGCGTTCTTTGATCGCATCAACTGGCTCTACTACCAGAGAATGTTGATGGACTGAAGGAGGCCTATTTATGAGAACAAGTCAAAACTTGTGAATCATCCGTTGCGTTCCCCGATTGTGGGGAGCGCAGACGATCGCACCTCCGCCGGTTGGGGTAGTGAGGTTGTCTCACAGACTTCGAGGCCAAGGTAGCTATCGGTGCTGCTCCCTGGTTCGATCAGAGCTGACTCCGGAGTCTTCACGCGGGCCTGAGATCGGAGGGTCACCATGGCCGGTGTCTGCACGCCTCTAGACTCCGCCTGCCAGGGGTGGCTCTTGAAGACAAAACCAGACCTGCACCTGACCAAATTCCGCGGGCGTTATCTGTGAACTGTTAAGCACGTAAGGATATTGAGAATGTTAGGATCAGGATGCAAAACTGTCCCCCGTGCACGAGGCTGAGTCGGAGGCCCAGCCGGACCCCATAAATATGGGCCAGAGTAGATGTCGTAGTCGACCCGCGTGAGCGAAGTCGAGGTGGTCTTCGAGCTCGCCATGTAGACTTGTGATGGCGTAGCGAGGTGCCTTTTTGCGGGGACGGAGCCGAAGTCGGAGCCGGAGTCGACCTGCGGAGGCGGGAACCACGCCGAGGTTGCAGACAAGGTTGACTGGTCAATGGCCTACCGATGTCGCATTGCTGGCCCCAAGAATTGTGCCAACACACAGCAGAGGATATGCCACGTCGTGCGACCTGCATTCACTCCCGAGGTTGCAGACGCGTGGCGGAACGCGACTAGCATGTCGTGTGCTATCAGGCCATCGCACGACCGCGGACGTGCGTCCGTTTCTGACAAGGCACAACGCGCGTGGGCGTCTGTGCCGCTTCGGCTTCAATCGTGGGGACGCGAGCAATTCGTCTCCCGCCGGTTACACTTATCGACGGTGCGGGAGATAAAGGGGCTTTAAATACCCCCTGTGGCACCACGTCTGCGCTCTCCTCCTCACGCCTTCTGGTCCCTTTTCCTACACCCTGCACTCTTGCCTTCTTTGCCACCACGCTGCCCCTGTCATCGTCTAGCTCTGTGAGAACGACGGCACACAGCGAAGAACGTGCTCAGTAGGCCGTCTCGCTCGAGGTGGAGTACACGCTCGAGGGGTGCGATTCATCGCTGGTAGGCAAATGGTGGGTAGCGACAGAGAAAATGAAAGCTCCGTGCTCCCGCGTGTTGGGCCCAACGCTCGTGACGGAGGAGACGATCCGCACCCTGCTGCGCGAAGGGAAGCTGTCGGACCGCCGGGAGGTGCGACTGCCCGCTAGTGACGAGACAGAACCACACCCTGAGAAGTCAGAGGCGATCATCTTCATTGCTTACTTTGAAGCCGGGGAGCGGGAACAGGCTCTGGGCGATGCCTCGCTGGCGGCATGGGACGCTATGTTGGCTTTGGAAGGCGCCCTTGAAGATCTTGTCGCTGAAGTGCCGCCTCGCTCCTTCAGGCTCGAAGAGCTGTCGCGGACGCTTCGTCGGATCGGGGATGCGTCCAACCTTGCTCGCAACGCCGCGGCGTCGTTTGGCAACCACTTCTCCTACATGACCTCATGCCTGGCGTGTGCGCTTCTCCGGCACCGGGGCTGCCGACATGTCGACGAGCTGGCTGACCCCCAACTGGAGATGCCGGCCGGGGCCGGGGTGATGTCCAGCGCCGTGCACGCTGTTTGCCCCGCTGTCCGGGTTTTCCATGAGCGGATTTGGGAGTACATTGGGGAGGCCACGGCCAAGGTAGAGCTACGGCAGACCATGTACGGCGAGGGGAACCTCGGCCAATGGCTGGATGAAGTCCCACGGCGCGACGAAGGTGGTGCCGATGCCTCGGGGCGTGGCGCGAACCCACAGGTGTGACACCGGGGTTCTCATGTGTTGGTGTGCATTGTATTGCACGCGCCCCCTCTTATGAAAAAAGTGGAAATTGCCCCCATGTTCTGACCGGTGTATCCCTATGCTCCGAGCAGCTGCCAACTAGGGACCGGTTGCTAGTCTCCGACGTCATAACCCGACGCCCGTCTTTGGCACTGGCGGTGGGCTGAGGCATCGCTGGACTTCTAGGCGAATCGAACTTCGACAGGCGAGGCTCCGGCGCGAGGGGTGTCAAGGCGAAGCCAGACGAGTAATGTTCCCGGATGCCCGGGGACGCTTATGCATTAGATCTTAGGGGTGTTGATCGGCAGACGCCTTTATAAACGTTCTTATATGAACATAATAAACACTAGCCGAAATACTTGCCCCCGTCCCCTTTTCTTGGCCGCGCTCTTTTGTGGTTCCTTCGTAAGATTTGGCCCTCCGTCCTCGCGCTAAGTGTAACATCCCAAATTTTTGCTAAAACAAAAAAAATATAATAAATAATAGAAATGCAATAAAATAAAATTTAAATTAAAATAAGTATTTCTGTGCCTAAAGTTTAAAGTTGGATTTGCCCTGGATTTCTGTTTTTGAAAAAGCTGGATTCGAAAAGCATTTTCAGGAAAACCTAAAAATATTATTAAATAAAAAGATATATTGATTTTCTATAAAAATCCTAATTCAAATTAGTCATTTGGAGTTATTTGGATTTTATTTGGTTTCCTGGATTTTCTGGAGTTTAAAAATGTATTTTAGAAATTAAAAAGTATTTTAAAGTATAAAAATATAATACCAACATTAGTTGGAAATATTTATTAAGTCCAAAATGTCACCAGGAGCTTCTGTGAATTTTTCTGGAATTTTTGGAAGTTATTTGGTATTTTTCTGAGGCTTAATGGAATTTCTAGGCTTTTCTGAAAATCGAAAATCAATTTCCAAAAATTAATTCCCTCTTCCCCTCCCTCTGGCCGCCACGTGGACGGCCAGATCCTCTCCACGCCGCCGCCATCCGGCCGTCGTCTCCTCCCACCTTCCTCCCCTCCCCTCGCGCCACGTGTGCGCTCGAGATTGCGCCACGTCGCGCCCCGGCCCGATCCACCCCTCCGTCCGCGCTCACTCCCGTGGCCGCCCGATCGCCATCCAACCGCCCGCACCTCTCCTCTTCCTTTCTCTCGCTGCCCCGCGGACCCCAGCCGACAGCGCCTCCTCTCCGCCCCTCTCGCTGCGCGTGGGCCCGGCCGGTCAGGGCCGTCTCCCCCGCGCCTCTTCTTCCACCTCGCGCCGCCGCCGCCTCCTCCGCCCTTCCCGCGTCAGCGCCGCCCCCACGTCGCCTCCTCGCGTGCGCCGCCCCCTCCCGCACGACCCGCGCCCACGCGCCCACCTTCCCCCGCCTTCTCCGCGCCCATCTCCCCCAATCCTCCCGCAACCGCCGCCATGACCCCGTCGCGCCGGCGAGAAATGCGCGCCGACTCCGCCCCCGTACGCCCCTATAAATACCACCCCCGAGGCCGCCTCACTCCGCCCCACATCCCCCTCCACTCCCCTCGCCCTCCCGGCCGCTCCATCGCCCCCGCGCCGTGCGCATTTGCCCCCGCCGCCGTCGCCAACGTCGGCGAGCGATTGCCGCCGGCCCGGGCCGTGTCGCGCCTCGCCGTCCCCGCCACTGCCTTCGCCGCGCCCTCGCGCACCTCGGAGACCCCGCGGCCGAGCCCCTCCACCGCTAGAGCGCCGCCGCGCCGTGAGGCCCGAGCCACCGCCGCCTCTCTTCGCCGCCGACCACCTCCCGGCCGCCCTCGGTAACCGCCGCCCCTACCCCCGCGTTCCCCTCGGCCTCCTCTCTCCTTTCCGACCATCGCCGGCCGCCGCCGTCCACCGGAGCTCCGGCGAGGCTCGCCTCCCGTGCGCTCTCCGGCCGGCTCGCCCACGTCAGCGCCACGTTCCCCGCCACCTCGGTGCCACCTCACCCCGCCCGTGCCCAGTCAGCGCCCGACCTCTCCCGTGCCACCTCAGCAGCCCTCCACTTCCGTGGACTTGGTCCATAGACCAGGGCCCACTGTCAGCCGGTGCCCCTCGGGCTGACGTCATGCTGGCGCAGTAAAAATCCTTTCCCGTTGGAAAATAATTCGTCCAAAAAGAAAATCTCTGCTGACGCAATAATTCAGGTTTTTCTTCAGGAAAATAATTCCCAAAATCCTCCTTTTCCATTTTCTCTGAATTTAATCTTCCCGGAGCCCGTTCTCCCTCGTTCTAACTCCGTTTTGGCCCATTCAAATTTCTAAATTCATAAAAAATTCCCCTCTATCCATTTTTAGCCTCAATTCAAATATTTGAAGTCAATTTGAATTTAATTTGAATTTATTTGAATTTGGTGGGTTGTTTTGACGTGTAGACTTCGACGATTCGGGAAATTTCTTCGACAAAGATTCAAGTCAATTTGAAGAGCAAGGCAAGTCACCCTCCTTGATCATGTTGATCCCAGATTTTCAAATAAAATTATGTTGATTTAAATTATATTGCATGCATATGTTTATTCAACGTATTTCAATTCAGTTTTAAATTTAGTTATTGCCTACTTGTTAATTCCTCCATTGTTATTGAATCCCTTATAATTTGTCACCCTAGATTCAAACTCTAGTTAATACATTAGTGTTGGCTAGAGAGTTTAATCAAATGCTTAGCCCTGCTTAATCGTATAATTTTGTTTTGGGATATCTTTCACATAAAATGATAACCCTGTTTACATAAAATGATATGAACTCTTGACTTTGGTGAGTCAAGGAGGATTATGAAATATTTTGAAAACAAATATAAAACTGGTTTAGACTTAGGCAATTGGTTAGAGTGGTGGGTGCAGGCATGCCCTGTTGGTTGGAGCCGCAGTGGTTGATTGTCGTGCACGGGGGTATGTGGTTGGGCCTGAGTCAATTAAGGACCGGTCTGTGAGCTACTGTTGCAAAGCCCTAATCGTACTACCACATGGCTGGTATGGGACAGCCCTGGCTGAATAATTTGTGAAGTCCCAATCTGAGTCGAGCCGTAGGTTGAAAGTGAGCGTGGTTGGTGCCATGTGAAGTCTCACTTGGGCGAGCGTGGTTAAGCCATGAGAAGTCTCGTCTAGGCTCAAGAGGGGGTCCCGGTCTGGTGGATTCCTTACTGGGGTGAAACCTTAGAGTTGGCTCGACCAGGTTGAAGGCTTTGCATTGTAAAGGCCTTGTCATGACTCCTCGCCGCACACCAAAGGAAGTGTGTAAACCGGTGGCAATATGGGATGATCGTGTCTTGTGGGTAAAGCTGTACAACCTCTGCAGAGTGTATAATCTATCCTGGATAGCCGTGCCCACGGTCATGGGCATGCTGAGTAAAAGTTTTTCATGGATTAGATTTTGTTTTTCAAAATATTTTCGAAAACCTTGTGGATGGATGGAATCCACGAGAGATGAAAACCTTGCGGATGGATGGAATCCGTGAGAGATTGAAATCTGGTGAATGGATGGAATTCATCAGAGTTGCGCAGTGAAAGCGTGTGGATGGATGGAATCCATACGTGAGCTTTTGAAAAGATGGTCCGGGTGGGATGCCCGTGGATAGGTTGGTGTATGGTCGGAGCCTGCACTGACGGTTTTAATTTCTATTACAAGTATTGTTTTTACGTACTGTATTAAATTCAGCAATTTCAATCTACTTATTGTATTTCTTAAATGCTGTTTTATGCAAACTAACCCTATAAGCCTTCCATTGAAGCCTTTATCATTATGTTGCATTTTCCCGGGTGATTTGCGGAGTACAAGTTTGTACTCACGTTGCTTTTTCCACACAGAGGAAGATGATGTCAACTACGGTGAAGATCTGGACGAATAGGCCGCGTCTTACTATCGTTTGCCTGTGGGCAGGCTTGGGCTTCGCTATTTATCAGTTTGCTTCCGTAGTTATTTCCTTTATTTATTTTGCCAATGAGCATTGATGTAAGACTTGGCCATAAGGCCGTACCCCTTTTATTTAATATAATCAGTCATTTGTGCTTGGTATTTATCTTTGTTGTGACTGTGTGCACTAGCTGATCCTGGACTAGTGCGATTTACACAGAGGATCCAGGAGTCGTTGCTCCGGGTTCCGACACTAAGTAGCCAAGCTGGGTGCTTCGAGCGCTCCATCCTCCAGTGGCCAAATTGGTAATGGCAGAGCTGGCGCCTAGTTGGAGTAGATGCGCGAGTGCTCCATCCCCTACCCTTCGAAGCGGTCGCAGCGGAGCTGGCGCCTAGTCGAAGTAGACGCGCGAGCGCTCCGTGCCCTATCCTTCGAAGTGGTGGCAGCGGAGCTGGCGCCTAGTCAAAGTAGATGCACGAGCGGTCCGTACCCTACCCTTCGAAGTGGTGGCAGCGAACCTGGCGCCTAGTCGAAGTAGACACGCGAGCGCTTCATCTCCTATCCTTCGAAGCGGTGGCAGCGGAGCTGGCACCTAGTCAAAGTAGATGCGCGAGCGCTCCGTCCCCTACCTTCGAAGCGGTGGCAGCGGAGCTGGCGCCTAGGCGAAGTAGACACGCGAGTGCTGCGTCCCCTACCCTTCGAAGCGGTGGCAGCGGAGCTGGCGCCTAGTCGAAGTAGACGCGCGAGCGCTTCGTCCCCCACCCTTCGAAGCGGTGGTAGCGGAGCTGGCGTCTAGCCAAAGTAGACGCGCGAGCGCTCCGTCCCCTACCCTTCAAAGCGGTGGCAACGAGGCTGGCACCTAGTCGAAATAGACGCACGAGTGCTCTATCCTCCACCCTTCAAAGCGGTGGCAGCGGGACTGGCACCCAGTCGAAGTAGACGTGGGAGCGGTCCGTCCCCTACCCTTCGAAGCCTGATTCGCGGGCAGAAGCACTTCCCAGCGCTGACGACTTCCATACTTTCTACCATGGGGCACGCGCGGGGACAACATCCGCGTGTCTTGTTTGCGCTCCATGGGGTGCGCGCGGGGGCCAGCCTCTGCTGCGCCTTATCTACACCCCGTAGAATGCGCGCGGAGGAGGCAAGCCTCTGCTGCGTCTCCTTTACGCCCCGTAGAGTGCACTACAGGGGCAAGCCTCTACTGAATCTTATTTATACTCCGTAGAGTACGCGGGAACTTCAACCACGTCTTATTTATACTCCGGACATTCGCGTCTTGTTTATACTTGGTAGAGTGTGCAGGGACAATATCCGCATCTTATTTATACTCCGTAGAGTGCGTGGGAACTTCAACCACGTCTTATTTATACTCCGGAGAGTACGCGCAGAGACAACACCCACGCGTGCGCGGGAACATCCGCGTCTTGTTTATACTCGGTAGAGTGCGCAAGGACAACATCCGCGTCTTATTTATACTCCATAGAGTGCGCGCGGAGGCGGACCTCGACGCTGCGTCTTATTTATACTCCGTAGAGTGCGCGCGGAGGCAGACCTCGACGCTGCGTCTTATTTATACTCCATAGAGTGCGCGCGGAGGCGGACCTCGACGCTACATCTTATTTATACTCTGTAGAGTGCGCGCGAAGGCGTCCCCCCACGCATCTTTGTTTATACTCACGAAGAGTGCATGCGCGAACACGTGTTTTTGTTTATACTCACGGAGAGTGCGCGCGCGAACGAGTGTCTTTGTTTATCCTCACAGAGAGTGCGCGCGCGAACGCGTGTCTTTGTTTATACTCACAGAGAGTGCGCGCGCGAACGCGTGTCTTTTTTTATACTCACGGAGAGTGCGCGCGGAGACGAGCCTCCGCGCGTCTTAACAGGGAATAAGAGCAGTTTTGCAAATGGTGAACTTTATTGAATTCCCGTTTGCGCGGGTGAGTGATTACAAGACAGAGTACTAACCACTAGTCGCTCGAGGGCGGGAGTAGCAACGACTGCCACTGTCGTGGCGGCAAGATAGGGCACGCTGGGAGCCTCTACTGTTGGAACGACCCACGTGGGAGCTCGGCAGGGTGCTTCGTGGAAGCCTCCGAGAGCCCTTGAGCTGTCGCGCTCACTCTAAAAATCCCGTTGAACCTCGCAGCGTGGGCCTCGGGTACTGAATTCTATGCGCCGGGCCATATCCTGATCGCCGTGGGCGGTGATGATACCCCGCGGGCCCGGGAGCTTCATGCATAAGAAGCCGTGGTGTGGGACTGCCCCGAAGGAATTGAGGGTTGGTTGCCCCAATATGGCGTTGTAAGGGTACGGGATATCGACGACGTCGAAGGTAACGTCTTCACTCCTCATGTTGTCGTCCCGGCCAAAAGAGACCTGTAGGTATATCTGGCCCAGTGCCCTCAGGGGCTGACCTCCGAAGCCTTGTAGCGGAATTCTCGAGAGGCCCAAGCGACTTCGGGGGATCCCCAACTGGTCAAAGGCCGCTGCAAACAAAATGTTCGCGGAACTTCCCCCATCGATTAGGACGCGCTTGACATCGCATCCTGCGATGGCGACCTGGATGACCAGGGGATCTTGGTGGGGGAACTCCACGCCCTCGGCGTCAGCGGGCGTGAAGGTAATTTCATGCTGCGTCCAGTTTGACGGTGCCTGCGTCGGGTATGACGCCGCATGGTGTAGCCTCCACGCGTAGGCCTTTCGCTGCCGCGCCGAGGCGAACTCTAGCGAGGATCCCCCGGAGGTGACGTTTATAACCCTGCGCTGGGCTCCCTCCGGGGCTTGGATCCGTAGGGGGCCCTCCTGAGGTTGCTGCACGTGGGGCTTGAATCCGCAGGGGGCCCTCCTGAGGCTGCAACCCCTGATCCTGGATCCGCATGGGGCCCTCCAAGGGTTGCTGGACGTGGGCCACGATGGGCGGCCGCACCTCGAGGTTTCTATCCCTGGCGACGCTCTGTCGAAGTGCCACGATGGTGGTGCATGCGTGCGTGTCATGGCTGCCTCGATCATGTACCTCGCACCACTGGCCGTGGTGTTGGTCGTCGTATTCCACGCGGGTCCTATCATCGCGACCCCGACCACGCCCCCGGCCCCGGCGAGCCCTGCCACCGCGGCCAACGGGGGCGTTGTCTTCGGAGTCGCCCTCAATGTTGAAGACTTAGCGGGCTCTCCTAGACTTTTGTTGGCCGCGCTTAGGCTTGTCGCCCAACGAGTCCTTGTGCTGGGCGTCCTTACGCTTGGGGGCATCCCTCGATGGCTCCTGCTTGCGTTTACCCTTCGGTGAGTCTCCGTTCTTCGTCGTGCCCTTCGCCTGATTGGTGTTGGAGTCATCACCTTGGCACCGCCACGCGTCTTCTTCCGCTCTGGCGTACTCTTCCATCTTGTCGAAGAGCTTGGCCACTGTCTTGATTGGTTTTCGCGCGTTGTATTCAGCCAGCGGCCCCGGGCGAAGGCCCTGTACCGCTGCGTTGATGATGGTTGTCTCGTTGACATCCTTGACCTGGCAGCGGACCTTTGCGAAGCGCTTGAAGTATTCCCGGAGCTTCTCCGAGGGTTTTTTCTTGACAGCGAAGAGCTGATCCGCGTTGATGCGCTTGACGTAGTTCCCCTGGAAGTTGTTGTAGAGGCGGTCGCGGATCTGTTCCCATGCGTAGATGGAGTTTGGCTCTATGGTGAAAAAGCAAGAGATCGTCACTCCCTGCAACGCGAGGGGGGAGCCCTTTTGCTTTCGTGGTGTCGTCCCTGCCTGCAGCCTCGATGGCGGTCTCGTACACGCGCACGAACTCCCGAGGGTCCGTGTCACCGTTGTATGGTTCGATGGCGCTGGGGAACTTGAAGTCCTCCGGCCATGCCGACTGCTGCAAGCCCGCAGAGAGTGGGGACTCTGGTTCCACGCGTCGCAGCGGGACACGGCTGGAGGTGGGGGCGTCGCGGTTATCCGCCCGTTCTGGCGTGGGCTCCGGCGCAACCACCGGTGGGATCTGCTGACTCTGAGCCTCTTGCATATCCCACACGGCTCCCTGGAGATCCACTAACTCCCGTTGGAGCGTGCCGATGGCTGTCAGCAGGGCGTTCTCCACTGTTGGTGTAGCCAGGGCAATCGGCGCACCTGGTCGCACTGCCGGGACAGCAGCAACCACAACCTGCGTTCCTGGGTTGCCCGATGTGCCGGCGCGGTAGACTCCGGAGTCGGTGACGAGGCCCGCGTTGCCGCCAGAACCGCTCGCCGCTCCTGCACCGGGTGTAGGGACGGTGACCGTGCCAACATGGGTGCCAGCATTACCGCCCCCGACTACCCGGTCGGTGCTGCCGGTGTCGACCGTCATGCCAACGGCGGAGTCGAACGTCGCTTGCAGGGTGGGGTCGACCGTTGCGCCGGCGGTGGGGTCGATCGTCGCGCCATGAGCATCGGTGTTTGTGGCTACCGCACCCGCGCCGTCGTCCACACTCACGATTGCTGACACCGAAGCTCTGGTGTTAACGCGGGACTCCGTCATGCCCCCTTCTTCTTCTTCACCGCCGATGATGAAGCTTTTTTCAATGCCATCCTTCTTCCGATCTTGAGGCTTGCTCTTGTCCTCCCCACGGACGGCACCACCTGGTGTGGTTACAGACTAAACAGAGAGAGAGAGGTATGGTAGTGGAGAGTTAGGTGAGCAATGCTTAGGGTTTCCCCCGTGGCGTGGATGGTATATATATAGTTACATGGGGAGTGCTTTACAATTATTCCCTTATGCTCTAGTATCCCTCGTAGAGGCATTTATGTCATCATACATGTCCTATTTTGGGCCTTACAACCTTTTAACAGGTCTGCTGGGCTTAGGTGGGGGCCACCCCTACAACAATATGCATGAATGACAATGTATAACCTAAAAGAATTTAAAAATTATTCCAAGTGAGGTTCAAATTAGAAAGATATCACTTGAAACTATAAAATGTATACAAAGCTATCTAGATGATGATGCAGATATAACTAATCTAGGCAAGGTTGCACAATTTAAACCATTCAAATTAATTTCAAGATAAGTAAGACTTCAAAATTGAAAATTTTATCTAAATGTATCAAAAATGAGCTAAGCTATGTTAAGAATGCTAAATAGAATCAAGAAGTTATAACTAAGTCAAAGTGTTAAAGTTCAATTTTAACCAATTATGCTTAATAACTTGATTAAAGCCAAACTTGAGATTTTAAAGATCATTTTAAAGTCTTATCATTGCAAAGTAAGTTTTGGATTAGGAGCCATCCACAACTACCTCGTAAACTTCAATCATTGATTATAATTGTATAGTCTATCTCAATAAAGCAAACCCTAGACTATGCTCCATCTATAACTGTCTCCTATGCTTCAACCAATTCGAATTAATTATATTTTTATTGATCTCAAGGCATTGTCGACCATCTCAAGCATTACACTTAAAAGATTGGTTTTGATTATATAAAACTCCCAATGAGTTCATACAAAATATAATGGTAAACTATCTCACGAAGAAGAATTGTTGAGATTCATCATTAGGCACAAATGATATCATTCATTCAAGTTAGACACTAATTTATTGAGCAATGACATGATTCATAAAAGAACTAGTATAACAGTAAATAAAGCTTAATTTAGACTCAAGATTTAATAGAATATTTTTGACATGACATATATCATAAAAGTATCATTAGAGAGTAAACTAGTCAAAAAATCCACTATTGTAAATTAAAAGATACCAATTGTAAAAATTAACACCACCATAAATGGTATTTTTAATGACCAAAGATCGAAGACACAGAGTTAAGCTACTAATCAAAATTTATCAGATACTTGTAAAAAATCATTAGTTATTGTTATTACGTATGTTCTTTCACAAGATTTTCCTCTGCAGAAACACGCATGGGAGCCATCAGTTACGTATCCCAGAGGACTTAAATAAAACCATCCCCCATGATAATTTCTAATGATCCAACAAATGATGGAAGAAATATTGGAGCAAACAGCTCAAGACAATTTAGGGAGAGACTCAAGCAGGCTAGTGCTTCATACCATTGAGACTGCATCAAAGATCGGTGGTGATCAGTTGGGCTTAAAAGCTCATGGCTTATGGCTGAAAACACTGTAGCTGGCTGAAAAAAACACTGTAGATGACAGAGGCTTATTTAGCATAATTAAATTTAAAAAATTTAAAAATATAAAAAATATGTTAGCCCAATATGTATAATACAAACGAATACGGAAAAAAAAGAACCGGCAAAAAAGCTCAACGAAAAGCCAAAAGTTCAGAAAAAGACGAAATTTATGAATAGTGAAAAATAAACCAGAAGCTCAAGCCGAACCGATCAAGGCAGCAACTGAATGCAAGTTGCACTTTCTCCTGCCATTCTGTACTAGGACGCATACAGTGTCAATGCCAGACAAACCGCGGGCGGATCATAAATCCAGAGCTAAGCACAGGCAACGGAAGATGTTGATAATCTACTTCAGTAGGACTAGTACTACAATCGCAGTCGCATAGATGAGAAATGAGTTTTCCAGTTTCACTGTTTACATACTAATCAGAAGGCTGGAAGCCCGCTATAAGGCTACATGCCAATTTCGGCGAAATTTCACCGAAATTTCGTACATTTCGTTACCCTCCAAAACATATACAATTCAGTCAAATTTTGGCTGAATTTATCTCTATTTGAATTTTGTCCAAATTGTCTAATTTTTGGTTAAATTTTGTCAGCATCCAAATGGCATTTGAAATTTCATCCGAATTTTTGAACAAAATTCTAAAATTTCGTTAATTTCGGTTATTTCGCTAGGCAGCGAAAGATTTCACAATCCACCCTGCTACATACAACCTTGAGGGCCGACGGTCAAGTAAAGGGTTAGCTTAGTGCTTGCAATGCAGAACACCAAACAGGCCTGAAGATGCCCGATAAACAGACCTCCAAACATTATAATTTCGCAAAATTGAGTTATTGGATGTTCCAGTTCCAACTCACTATGCCACAACTTTGTCAAGGAGAAACCAATCAAACCCAATCCATATCATTTCACATCTTTTTTGCTCTCAACAACAAATTTCCTATCATCAAGAACACAGAAAAGAGGAAACCAACCAACCAATCGAATCGAATCCAATGAATCATTGGACAATGAAATGAGAAGAATAAAAAGAATGAATCACATCAATCCCATCCCCTGTACAATCCACATCTATCTAAACTCCTTCCGGAGCGAGTATCTGCCCACCTTCGCCGCGGCACCACCAGCAAACCCATGTCGCGCCGCCGCCGCCGCCTTCGCCACCTCCGCGTCCGACCCCTCCCGCAGCTGCTGCTGTAGAGCCTCCCACTCAGCAGCCACACCCACAGGATCCACAACGAAGAGGTTGGTAACGTCCCGAAGCGGCACCCGCCTCCGCGCCATGCCCAGCCGCTTCAGCCTGCACTTCTTGACGGCAACGCCAAGACGACGTTCGACGAAGATGGCGGCCGCCGCAGTCGGAGCCGTCGCAGGCGGCTGGTTCTCCTTGTCGCCGCAGTCAACCGCCATCTTGGGTACGACTTACGAGCTACCGCACTTGGATTGGGGCTCGGTGGTAGTGGTACTAGACGGCGAGGTGGCTCGGCTGGAGCTGGGAAGGTGAGGGGAGGGGAGAATCCATGGGTATTTGTAACGGAGGTGGGAGGGAGGAGAGGGAGACTGCAAGATTTGAGTTTTCGGCGGGGGAGGGGGGATTTGAGGTGGAGAGAGGAGTGGAGGGAGCGGACGGGATCGGTGGGTTTCACCATTTTGGTTCGAAGCGCCGGCGAATCTCGGGAATTTTCGCGAAAATTTGGAGGAAAATTGGGATTTGGGGCGGGGAGGGGAGGGAAGAGGGAGGCGGTGGGGCGCCGAAGCTTCTCCGCGTGGAGGGAGATTCGAATTTTACTCTGTTTCTGAAGGGGTGGTCGGTGCGCCAGTTGAGTGCGGGTTCATTTTGTGACGCCAAAATAGGGGAGATTTGATGATTTGCCTTATCTTTTTTTGAGGGTGATTGGTTGGGTTTCAGTTTTTAGCTTCCGGTTTATTTTTCACTATTCATAAATTTCGTCTTTTTCTGAACTTTTGGCTTTTTGTTAAGCTTTTTTGCCGGTTCTTTTTTCCCGTATTTGTTTGTATTATATGTAATGGGCTAACATATTTTTTATATTTTTTAATTTTTTTAAATTTAATTATGCTAAATAAGCCTCTGTCAGCTACAGTGTTTTTTTCATCCATCTACAGTGCTTTTCAGGTATAAGCCACAAAAAATAAGCCCAAATGATCACCATTTTACCATTTGATAAAATATCTCGTGATGTCTCACTGACATGCATCCACATATCAGTGAGATATCACTTGCCATTTCTATGGAAGATGGAGCAAATTATCAATTCTTCCCCAAAATAGGCAAGGCGGCCGCTGTTGGCTTGGAAACTAGTGTGAAACAGAATACGGTGGCCAGATGGACAAAGATACTGCCAAACGATTATTCCAATGACAGACGGTTAATCGGAATTATACGAACAATATATGTTGGCGATAATATATATGTATATGTATGGATGTATATTATAATATTAGTATCATATATATTTGAACTCATACTATTTTCAAATTATCGAGCATACATGCACCGCTCTTCAACTTTACTGTGATTCAACCAGAACAAACCAAATTCGATCGGTTTAGCGGCTCAATTTCCTAGGAAAGTAGCCTCCGCAATCTGAGAGCATCTGCAATGGGTCTATAGCAGCTCTCTACAAGAGAGTCCATGTCATCAACTGTCCTACGTGGAAGATATTAAATGAAGAAAGAGAACGCAGCTCTCTACAGCTCTAGAGATAGTCTATAGTGCCAAACGAGGCAGCCTCCATAAATTCTGTGTGTGCATGTAAGCATCAAATAGCTATCCTTATAGATAGTTCTTTAGAATGCTAACTTTAGTGTGTACTATATAGATGATGTGGAAGTCTTATAGTTAGTTACTAGCTATAACCATTGCAGATGCTCTGATAAGCGTTTTTGGCCTACTTATTTCTAGCTTATGACTTTCTTCAGACAAACAAATAGGACGATTTCTCCATCACTGTTTCGAAGCGATCTATCGAAACAGTCTTTTTGAAGCGACTTATCAGTATTTGGTTCGTTTACACAAGTACCATGTTAAGACCAAAAATCACAAATCACAACCTAAAAGAACTTACCCTTTGCTTCTCAAGGGGTGGTCGGTGCACCAGTGGAGCGCACGTCCGTTTTGTGATGCCAAAATAGTTTTTAGCTTGGTAACTAGTGTGAGACGGAATACGGTGGCTAGATGGACAAAGATACTGCCAAACGACTATTCGATGTACGGACAATTAATCAGAATTATACGAACAATTATATGTTCAAGATAATATATATATAGGACGAGTGTTTCATGCACCTTGGTGTCTAGGCACCCATATCAATACCCGTTGATTTGCTTTGAGATTCGCAACGTTTGATGTGGGTATCTTCATATACCCATAAAAAAGTATATTTCAGATGTCAAACTCTGAAAAAAATTAAATTCAACTTCAGTTTAATTAGTTTGAACTATTTTTATGGTATATACTCACTGTAGTCGCATTGAACTCAAAAGTAGTTCAAACTAGTTTGAACTGAGTTCAAAACTTACTTACCATAAATATATCAAGGGTATAAAATATTTCCATACCCAAACTCAAAAAAATTATCAATCATACACGTGTATCGGACGGTTCTTGATGTGGGTGCCTAAACACCCAGGTGCCTTATGTAATTTTCATATATATATATATATATATATATATATATATATATATATATATATATATATATATATATATATATATATATATATATATATATATATGGAAAATCTTTCGCATTACTAGGAACACGATAGTCTTACTACGCCTAGTCTTTCCCTCGTTCGTGCGTCTTGTGAGGGCAGCAGCTCGGGCGTTAATTTAACGCTCCCTCATATGCAGGCCCCACAACACCTAGTCCTCTCACCTTTCCCCACACACTCCAACTCTCACGAGCTCACTCCCCAAATCCATATGCTACAGCCACCGAGTGCCAAGTCTCCACCGCTGAGGAGCCGTACGCATGGCGCCATGGCTATCCCGTCAACTCCACTCTCTCCTCTAACTTTGCTCTCTCCAGATCCAGCTGCTGCTGCCGTCAGTGAGCCCCACCCATGGCACCATCGACAACTATGTCGACGAGTACTCCTAAATCCTCCATGGCGGGCCCTAGGACGGCTGCGCCCTCTGGCTCAGCCTCAAATTCTACAAGCTCAAGACGGCATGGGATCGGCATGAGATCACCACCAAGATCGCAGAGCTCAAGAGTCATGCTCACATGTGGGCGAATGCCGCCAGAGCTATGGTGTGTGCATGCCTTTCCCTTTGGTCTCATGGGCGGCTCCTCTAATCCTCATAGGTCTAACGCGGATGCCTCTGGGTATTCCCATCACAAGCACCAGCATTCTATGATTCAATTTGTCAGCATGGAGAAAGAAATAGCTGACCTCAGTAGTAAGATATCCGTGGACAACAAGTCGCTGAACTGAAGGTTCTCTGCATAATGGGGTTTGGTGGTATGGGCAAGACCACCCTTGCCATGGAAGTGTGTCGTAGGTTAGTGTCGTGCCACCATCGGTGTGTCCCAAAGGTACAATCTACCGACTCTCCTTAGAAGCATACTCAAAATAGGTGATGCAAGAGGTTCCTGAGCAAGAGCACAAAAGTAGGGGTCCTGGAAATCCACTTAAGGTATATAGGGATAGAATGAGGGAACCCTCATATTAAAGTTGAAGGAGTACTCGGATTCTCAAACTCACTCCGCAAATTTTGGAGTCACACTTCCTCACATGATCGACGCCCTCATACATCGTCAGCAGCGTCCCCCACGCCTCCCATGTCGTCTCCTTGCTGATGAGTTGATGCATCATCGCATCTGGCACCGCCTAGTAGATGATGGCCAAAGCCGCCTGATCCACCTTGCCGTCCACCTCCTTATCCTTTCCCTTTGGATCAAATGCACCCCAGACTTCCTGAGCGCGCATGTTTGCCTTCATCTTTATTGCCCACACTAGGTAATTGTCAGTAGTCAGGAGAGGGTACTAGAGGGAGATTAGCCCACCATGGGCCTTCACCTTATCACCCATGATCTTCAAAAATTACCGAAATCAATAGGCTCTGATACCAATTGTTGCAATTTCTAGTCCTCTACTCGGACGTGACCTGCCTGGTCCAACGACTCTGCTCGCTTGTTACTGTACACGAAAGGCAACACGAGCAACGCCTCTGCTCTCTACCGTCTTCTCGTGGCACGCCCACCGTGTGACGCACCTATCTGGTGCCTTGGGATCCTGTTAGAGAAACACGAAGTAGACAAGACAACAAACAATTGAGAGCAGCGCACACCATGTGATAGCCTTTTCCTCTTCGCTTTATTTCTTATCTCTAACTTGTGTGGCTTACATATATATGTTCATACACTATCGACGACCTGGACATGGACACAGACTTCAGAACCAAAACTCACATGAAAACAACTCTAACTAGACTAGACTTCTATGAATGCGGCATGCATGCGTACACGTGTACAACTCAAATACATCTAAAAAATGTAACACTGAACTTATAAACATGTATCTAAAAAATCATAGATAGACAAAAGAATTCTTAGTATAATCAATCACTACAGTAACAACACACACACGGAAGAGCTATACTGTAGTTGACTATTTTCCTTTGTCAAAACAGTCGATTTTTGAGCCATTTGATTTACTTTGAGATTGTTACTTCGATGCTGTGATGATTCGAGTGTGCAAGTGTCTGTCGATTGAAAATTCCCACCCATTTTCTTCAGACCCGTTATGGTGTCCGACCTTTGCTTATTTTGAATTTTTATTTTCTCAATTTGTGTGGCTCTTGGAGGCAACCCTTATGCCAGTCCCTAGGGGAGGAGAGGTGTCAGAGACTCGGAGCACACGACGTCGTCACCCAGTTGGAGCGGAGATCTCATCGCCGGTGTCTTCTCCATCGAGTTTTGCCTCTCTCTCTCTCTCTACTTTCCTCTCTCTATACTTAGTTATCCCAAATTGATTTCTCCTGGTAGGGGTTGAGGAGGCGGACTGCTCTATGTCAACAGGAAGGACATGAATCCACGCTGTTGTAACTTGATTTTAACCGAGAGTTTGTTGGATTCGTGCATTTGAGGTGGAGTGGATTTTTTGTTGTTCATCTCGATCTGCAGATCAAATTTGTTGTTGGCCCTTCTCTCTAGTGGTTTATTTTTGCGGTTTTGGTGGTGGGTGATTCTTCCTAGAAGGTAGGGGAGGGTGGTATAGAGAGAGCTATACCAAATCCATGCTATCTAGAAGGTTGAGCTTGATCTGTAGATCAAAATTTTGCCCCAATCTGTGGTATAGATAGAGGGAAAGGGTTAGGGGAGCTGGAAGGGGAAGGAGGGAGGGAGTTAGGGAGTGATGTAGAGAGATGGTTCCATGGCTCTAGGATGTTGCTGCTGCTGTTTTAAGGTTTTTTTCTTTGCTGTTGTTGCTGTTGTAATGCCAAGTTGATTTGTTGGTTGTGTATGCATTAGAGAATGATTATACAACATGTTACTATTACTTGTATAGCTAATCACTTATTAAAGTAGGGATGTTTTCTTTTTCCAGAAAAATGTCACTATATTTTCACTACATGTTACTATTCTTTGTATAGCTAATCATTGTTTTAGTCACGGGTTTCTGACAGTGATGCTGATAAGACCATGAATGATATGATTAAATTTCCATAGTTGTTTTGTTTTACCTTTTTGAACGTTTTCTTTACTGTGTCTGATCTGCGTGCGCTTCCACTTTTAGTTGGTGGAAAAAGTTTGCACTTGATCTTGTGCTTCTTTTCGCCCTCCACAAATTCTGTCGTGATGTTCTTTGAATAAATTCTTGTGTTCTTGCTGGATGCTCAATCCATGCCACACAGTTGTTGTCTTTGTGCTACAGGGATTGTGGAAGTGTCAGACTGTTAAGTCTTATAAAGGGTGATTACCCCGTGCGCTTATATTGTGTATAATGTAGCAGCCTCAATGGCCAATCCAGTAACAGTTTTATCAAGCATTTTGAGCTTTCTTTTTTTGTAGAAATTTGAGTGAAATATTTTTATGCTTGGGTTGAGAAAAAAGATATTAGTTCAATTTTGCATTACATTCAGTTATGTTGGATAATCACTTTGTCGATTGTTTTCTGATTGAAACTGATCACATGGTATTTCTCTAGACACCATACCTTCATGTGTCTATCTAGGTGTGAGCCCTGCCATGTTTTGTGGATCCAAAATCTTCAGTAATATCGAATTGACTAGTCTTAGTGATCACTTATTAGGTGAATAGATGTTGACAAGAACAATTTTGGTTGCAAGATTGAAACTTCTTGCCTAAATCCCAAAGTTTTGATCAATGCAGAGTAGAATTTGTGTTGTCCATTCTTCTTGTCTGTGTCATTGAGTGTGTTCCCAGTTCACTGAATCCAATGACCCGACCTACCTAACAGGCATAGAGACAGAGCTATAGTTGCTATGTCTTTTGCAGTTGGACATGAGATAGCCAAGTCCCAGGCATTTTGTTGTGTAAATAAGTTTTTCCAACTAATTGCTGGCTATAAGATCTGATCAACCTCATTGTCACTTGTTTCTGAAATATGCCAATATACATGTTTTATGTACCTATTTTGTCTTGAGAAAGCTGGGATTATGGAAGCAAACTATTTATTTGTCACTGTGCTACTTATGTTAATATTACTCATCTTAAATGATATTTTTGCGCAAGCATCTGTACATGTATACCGAATATTTATTAAGTATACTATTGCTAATGTTTCCTTGTGATAGCAACACTCATTCTTTCATTTTTCAAATCACTTATTGAAGTAGAGATGTTTTCCTTTTCCAGAAAAAATGTCACTATCTTTCACTACATGTTACTATTCTTTGGATAGCTAATCATTGTTAGTCCCAGCCTTTCGACATTGATGCTAATAAGACCATGAATGATATGATTAAATTGCTGTAGTTGTTTTGTTCTACTTTTCTGAATTTTTCTTTACTATTATAGCTCAATGCAGAGTGTATATACAAGTTGTTTTGTAAGCTTCTGTGGACTTTTTCTTAACAAGCTTAACTTATTTTTTAGGGTAAGTATCCCTATTGGTTTTGTAATCTTAGAAGGATAGTCAGGTTTTGTTAGATTAAATTTTCGTAGTTTTGTTTGCTTTTCTGAACTATTCCTTACTATCATAGCTTAAATGCAGAGTATCACCATTAGCTCAATGCCTCAATGCATAGTATATATACAAATACAATAATAAAAGTTGCATAATGCAAATTCCAAACAGTAATGTATACCCCTATGATTTTTGTTGTTATTGTAAGGTGACTTCCAATAGGTTGGACATCAAATTTAGTTGCACGAACATCTCCAATGGGTTTTGTTATACATTTCTATGTGTTCAACCTTCTATGGCAACAAGTTTATTGTAACCACAAGGCAAAGTTGTTTTGTGTGATAGCACCATAAGAATTCAGGCATATTCATTTGTGATACACTATATGAACTATATATTTTGCTTTCAGATGTACTATACAAAACTATATACTGCTTGTATATATGGTTTTTAATGCTGTCTATAATATCTAGGTTATCTGTTTTTTTAAGAATCAGTTGTCTATAATAATTTTTACAGTGGAAGTTTTGTTAGTACCACCAATCCTAAAGGTTTAGTCATCTTACAACTATAGTTTTGTATGGTCTGCTGATACTCAACTTATTGTTTTGTTTGTATCACTAATACTGCCTCCAGGTAGCACATTTAACCTTCATGTTTTGTTTGCTCTTAAAATCTTAAGGTAACAATGCATGTTTTGTTAGCCTCATTGGGTTGTATACTTTTACGGTTAAAAAAGTTTTATATAAACCTATAGTATCATTTAACCTGCATGTTTTGTTAGCTCATAAAATCTTAATGTAAAGTCTCAAACAATAGGAATTTTGCAAATTCTGAAATTTATCATAGTTCTCGTTAGGGGACGTGGAAGGAGTAAAAATCAGGTACATGTTACTGCAACGTTTAGCAAGTTTCAGTCAATGAGGGCGTGGGGTGGACTAGTTGATGGGGATGGAACAATGGGAGTCATAATTCTCCTTTTCCAGGTTCGATGGATTATTTAGGTTCTTTGCTATGTCCCCGATAGTGTGTTGTGAATTTGTTCTCTGTTCGGATATCGTCCAGTCCTACTTCTGGAATTAGTTTGGTTGGCCTACTTGCACGGAAATGGTATTGGTAGTTTCCGAAACGAGTTTGGTATACTTTTTAGCTGTTTTGGATGTACAGAAATGCAATTGGTTTGTACGTAAGTTTTTTGTTCTATTTTTGTTCCCGTCTAGGGCCGTTGCGCATGTAAATTATCATAAAAAGAAGGGATAATTCCTCATATATCACGCGAAAGAATGACTCATTTGGTTTATGCCGAAATTGTTGTTCTGAAGGTGCATGCTGTGGTTCTTCATTGGGTATTTTTCTGGAGTTGAGCTTTTCCTAATGAGAAGATTGGCCTTCCTTTTCATTATGGAGTGGATTTTCAGATCATTTTCAGTTCTGTGTTAACAAAACGGCCCATCAACAAATACCATGATGGAAAACAAGCCACGAACAAAACTCACATCTGCAGTAACAGGTTTAGGGGATGCTGATCCGGTAGTGGATTTTTAAAACGAGGCCTAATAAGAATCGAGCGCCCGTTAAGTATTCTGATGCTGGGTTTGTACTGCATAATCTTGTATGTTCATTTTTCTAATATATATGCATGTGTGTGTCCAAATTTAAATGTGTAGTTTTCTGATGGTCCTGATAATATATTTACAGTCTTACCAAATTTACTTTGATACCTAAAGGTTGTGATTTTATCTGTAATTAAGGCCTGCCGGATTAAGGCTTGGATGTTGCATTTTCCAAGAATTTCTAGCATGTTCTCTTTTTTTTTTCTTAGCACATGCAGTAAATAGCTGGTTGTAGCATTCGAGAAGAACACTCAAATGTCCTACTTGCACCACTTCAGAACAGAATGGTCTCTGTTCGTGTAATATGACATTAGGCCTTAACCAGATGAGCATGCGACAGCAGGTCGGGACTCGGGAGCAAGATCAAACTCGACGCATTTTGCATGCCAAGATGACCATGTGTCTATGAGTTTTCCCTAAATTAACGGGGGGTTAGTACTTGAATCGATGTCCACAATTTGGCGCCAGGATACATAGAAAACCTTGCCCATGTTATCAGTAGTGGGAGGTGCACGAACTGGATGAGGATCAAATAGGGTATTGCACCTGGTTTAGGCAATCCGATCGACAATGGATGGGTGGGTTCAGCTGCGCCTAATGCCTTTTGATTATAGTTGGTAGCTTTGTCACTAGTGTGAGTGCTTATGCAAATGAATCGAATACTAATCAGTCACTTCGAAAAGTCCATCCTGATAAACCATTTAAAAAAACGATGGAGAAAACATCCTGCTTATTTGTTTGGGGAAGAAGTACTACTCACAAACACTCATAGGATCCTTTTGCTAAAGCACTTTAATAACAAAGAGTAAATTATATTTCTCACAAGTAACTTGTCTCTTACTTCACTTTATACCAGAGTTAATATATATTTTTGTTTTGCACTAGGATGAATCAAATAAAATTTTACTTTGCACTAGCCAATTAATTTCAATCCCAAATAAAGCAATTAAATTAAAGGAACAGAGCAATCATAATTATAGATACCGATTTGTCATTATGTAGAACTGGTTTGAGCCAAACAAGGTTGGCCTAGTGCAAAGTAAAATTTTATTTAGTTCACCTTGGTGCAAAGTGAAACAAGCGTTAACCTTGATACAAAATAAAACAAATAATAAGTTACCTTATCCAGAGTGTAATTTACTTAAAAAAGATTCCAAGATAGAACAGTACTTGAATCGCTTCTTGGGCAAACAGAATAACAAATTAAAGCTCGTGGCTTATGGCTGAAAACACTGTAGCTGGCTGAAAAAAGCACTGTAGCTGACAGAGGCTTATTTAGCATAATTAAATTTAAAAAAATTTAAAAATAAAAAAATATGTTAGCCCATTACGTATAATACAAACAAATACGGGGAAAAAAAGAACCGGCAAAAAAGCTCAACAAAAAGCCAAAAGTTCAGAAAAAAGACGAAACTTATGAATAGTGAAAAATAAGCCAGAAGCCAAAGCCGAGTTGATCAGGGCCGCATGCTTCTCCGTTGCTCATTGCCATGGAACCGTACTTGTCAACTGCCAATCCTCACCTCCTTCACATGATGCGAAAGATCATGGAGACTGTTGGAAAACCTGATCCTAGATCTACAAGCCTAAATAGGGGTCTCAATTATCATTATTTATATCTTGTCGAAAGAGAAAGTAATAAAGAGAGACATGAGTTCTTCTCCTATCTCTATGTTCAATCTTGTATTTTTCTGGTATTACTCTGCGATTGATCCATCTCCTTTGCACAGGAGGAATTGATTGGATTGGACTCGCCAGTGACAATTCCTCAACACGTTATCAGCGCGATCGCTCCAGTGGATCGAAAGGTAATCATTTGTAGATTAATTTGTTTATCTAGATCACTTTAAATTCCTCAAAATTTTCACGTATTGTAGTAGCAGCGCTGTTGCCCATCCCACGTACTGTAGCAGCAGCGATGTTGCCTATTAGGACGAAGCCATCAACATCACCCTGAAATGAAGAGAAATACGAATGATTAGCACAGATATGTCCAGTTGCACCTGTATCAATCCACCAATCAATTGATGAATTAGTCGTAAAGGCATGAGGTACATACTCTTGTGCTATAGCCATATTAGTTTCTGTCTTACTCTTGTGTTGATCTGGAGATGGTCCCATGCCTTTATGGTCACGGCACTTGCTAGCCTTATGGCCTTCCTTGTCACACACATAATAGGTAAAGATCACCTTCTTCTTCTTCATTAGCTGGGGCTTAGGCTTGTTCTAAGGATGTTTCTTGACTTTCTTCCCATTGCTCTTAAAGTTCTTGACTTTCACCTGGTGGGCTTAGACATGGGACTTCTCATCACTGCTAGCCCTGGCACGCTCCTCCATGTTAATAGTGGCTGACAATTCATTGATTGTCATGTGCTCCTTAACGTGTCTACGAGCGGTCACAAAGTCTCGTCACGAAGGTCGTAACTTGGCCAATATAACATTTACTTGAAAGCTCTCTGACAGGAGATAGTTGTACTGATTTAAATCATGTACATAGAGCTGTAGCTCATGAAGCTGCTCCATCGCTAACCGTCCTTCTAATATCTTGTAATTCAAGTAATTTACAGTAATGAAAGACTCATTCCCATTATACCCTTTTGAATATTTTTCATTCAGCTCATCCCACAGATTTTGGGCCTCCGTAAAGTTGATATAGACATTGAAAAGCCGGTTTGACAGAAAGACCAACAACCTAGCGAAAACTGAATGGTTTGCATCCTCCCAATAAGTTTTATTCTCGCCTTCCAAAGGAAGCACTGGGGATTTGAAATGACCCAAAATAATTTTAGGTCAATCAACCACAGTTTTGTCTTGGCTTGCCAACGCTTAAAATTAGCATGTCAAATACTTCCGGTTTAACGAAGTCAGAGAATGAAGCCATTTCAACAAGTATTGGTTTTCTGGAATGTTGAAAATTGAGCGGTTTTAGCAATTTACCCAGATTAACTCCGAATTTAAGCATATACAATAAAGCATATATCCAGAAACATGAAAATGACATGAAGACTAAGCAATTATCTCTCAACACAGATAATGAATTCAAGCTATTTAACCAGGACTGTATGCTAAATTGAGTAAGAAGGTGGACAATTATAATTAGCGTAATGCACAAAATATATTGTGTTATATTGCTCTCTGGTGAGAAGTAGCTCAAGTTCTAAATACTTGGTCTTCTCAACTCTAGTCAATAGATCAACTTATATTCTTCTAGTTTGTCAATCTGAACATTACCTCATACTAGTGATAGATTCAATTTCATATTCTAATCAACACATATAACATAAATGAGCAACTGTAGTTTTAATCTATTGTCGGTAACATTCTGAACAGAGATAGATATATGCTTACTACTGATACAACAGAATTTAGACTATGACAAGAATAGAAGTGCAGAGAATAAACACTAAACCAAAGTGTAATTAGGAAACCAAACTAGTATAATATTCCTATATAGTTACTGTGATCTCATATATGACTAGATTCCTCATTGAGAAATCTCAAGAGCCCACAATCTACCATGCAATAGTCCTCCCAGTGCCAGTACAAATCACCAATTTTAGAGAAAATAACAGAAAATACTAGCATGGCTAACTAATGCACAATAGAAATTTATAGAATGTAAAAGCTTACTAGGCAGTGGTAGTCCAAGCCACTAAGACGGCCGACAGGGGCAAGGCTCGTCACAAAAACGACGTCCCAGAAAACCAATCATGATGTATGCCTCGATATCACCAGAGAGATTAACAGAGATACAATGCCCAGCTTCACAAATCAGTACTCACCAAATGGTGAAGTTGAGATTCAAGTGTTTCCGCACAAAGCCAACGCAATCCCTAATCAGATGAAGCAATGATAGCTTTTGACCACAGCTGCTTACGAATGCGTTAGATCGACCATGGCAGATCAACCATGTTAGATCGACTACAACAGATCAACCATGGCTAATCAACCATAGTAAATTGACCACGGCAGAATGACTATGACAGAACGACCATGGCAGGTCAATTCTGGCAGTTCGATCATGGCAGAACGATCAAGGCTGACCACACCTCAGAGAATCAGCAGAGTCCCACCAGCGTGGAAATCACTGAGACTCCAGTGAGTTTGCTGAGCAAACCGCATAGGAGACCAAAGAAATCACTACGCTTGCTCTCAGATATGAGTATGCCCTCTTGACTACTCTCTTACGAGAACTCTCCCATGGCTCGATATAAAGAGGAATGAGAGAGATCCGAGATCAAAGGAGAGGGAGATGGTGCCATCACAATCGTCGGATCGAGTCCAGCGCAAGGAGAGGAAAGGATCAAACTGATCCCCTTCTCTCGGGTGTGTTTGGTTAACCGACCATATGCCCCTCATCTCTTTTCCAGGTGGGCTTATCACCAAAATTTCTTGTCCTGTTTTTTCTTTTTTATTTTAGAAATAAAGGAAATTTCCATATCACCCAACACTCCCATGCCCCAACACCACGACGGGCAGCCATGTAATGGGGCCAACAGAGCGATAAATACTCCACCGAAACACACAAATTGATGGCCATGTTCTCAAGGCTTTCGGTGGGATGCGCGGGTTGTGAGGAGATGGTCCATGAGGATGAAGGCTGCTTCTGGTACGGCTACACGGCGGTTGGTTTTTTTTGGTGCTTCTGCTCTTTTGGCTTGCCCCCGTCAATGTCACCAAGGCCTCAGCCATCACCAGTGTGGTCGTCCTCTTGTTCACGCTCTTCGACTGGTCTGCGCCCATAGGTAGGTTCCTGGTGATGCACCTAGGCCCGGTGCGCGTGCAGGCTAGCGGACGTGGCGATCGGTGTGCTTCCAACGTTCACGTACCAGGCCCCTGGGGGCCGAGGGGGGCAGCGGCGAGACGCGCGATGTGCTTGGAGACTCCAGGCCAGGGAGGTGGTGCGGCAGCTGTCGGCGTGCCGGCACCTATTCCACATGGACTGCATCAACGTGTGGCTCCACTCACACCGAATGTGCCCCGCTTTGTCGCCGCAAGCTCCTGCAGCGGAAGGCCACGGCGGCGGAGCCCTCGACAGATGCACTGTCACCAGTGTTATTGTTGGCTGAGTTTCCGGAGAAAACTCACACGTTATAAATAAACATAGAGAACATGAAAGAATTTGCTCTGATCATAACTGCGTAGCCAAGTTTTCTTAATTTTTCTATTCTCTTCTCTTTTTTCTTACAAAATTGGTTATAAGTCTCCTCATTATATATGTTAATACTTTCGACTAACATACATACTCGTACTTCAAGTTGGTCACAACTCCAACTTAAGTAATACACGGAGATGGATTCTACTATGTCTCGAATTCGATTTAAACTCTAAGTCAAAATTATTTCCAATATTTTCCCCTTTAATCTTGACATACTTCTAATTTAGTGTCAACGTATTATGATCTATCAGCTACGTCTCCACATGAAGCGATCTACATACAAGCCAAACACATAGATACATGTAGAAACTCAATTCAACTAATACAGGTCCATCTAGATGAAAAGACTCTAACTCATTGAGGTAGTCGGTCATAACTATGACTTACACAAGACATACCCAACACAGAATGACGAACACATCTCCTCAATGTTCCGAACTCATTTCTACAAACTCTATTTAGGACGATGAACACAACTTCTTAATGTTCTGGACTCTACTCCACGAACTCGACTTAGGATGGCGAATATATCTCCTTAATGTCCCGCATGTTCTCATCGGCGATCTGGATGTGGTCGTACTCGCCTTCGCGCTTCGATGATCTGACCTCCTACTCAGCTTGGGTACTCATGTACACCTTCATCTTGATTGTCCAGACTGCATAATTGCTCATCATGAGTATCGGATAATGCAGCGAGATGGCGAAACTCTCCCTCTCTGTCACACCCGTTGATGTCTCATCACCGATGACACTACTTCTTAGGGAACGTGGCATAATCTTGATCACAGATCAAGAACTCAGACTAGTTAGAAATAATATCTCTTGCACTGTCATGGATCGAAGGACCAAAACTTATCTTCGGTTTTGAGGCCAATTGTTGCTATGCGTTGGGCTCTACTTTTCCGCTTGAACCCGAGAGGACTGAAACAAAGCGCTGCTTTTCGCTATTGCCCGCTGAATGATTTAGTTTCTACCTTGATCTGAAGGCTCTGACTGAAGTGCCGAAGCCCCACTGTGAAGGTTTGCCACTCTTGTATTTTTGTCTCATGTGGATTGAGGAACCAAAGGAAAACGTGTTGCTTTTTTCCGTCGGACCGAGAATAGAGTTGCTAATGGGCTTAGGCCTGTCTAGGTTTTTGGATCAGGTTCGTCCAAAATTGTAAATGGATTAGATCAAATTTAGATCCTTCTTTATTGGGTCAGACTTGGATTGAATTGGACCAGACCTTGGGTCTCATATTGTTGTACTAATTACTAAAGATAGATGAGAGCTAATTCTAATTAGACAACTAAGAAGATAGAGGTAGTTAGTCTAAGCTAACGTTTAGATCTGTTTTTAGATCTAGATCAAATTTAAGCTTATATATTTTAAGTTAGACTTAGATAAGATTTTTCTTAATTTTATTTAGATTTACATTAGATTTAGATCAGGTTTGGACCGTTAACAGCCGAGAGGGCCGACGCCAGCAGTTATTTTCCTCCGGTTTTGTGCTCCTTTTGTTGTTGTTCTTCAATGCTGACGGGATCAGCCTCTCCACGTAAGACGTGTTGGCTATTTGTGGCTCGTTGCCGTGCGCCAGACCGAGCAAAAAAACACTGTCTCGCGTCTCGCTTCCCTCAATTTGCGCCTTCTCTTTTCGCTCGGACAGCGGGACCCGAAAAACTTCTTCGCGGCCTTCTTGGGTTCCGAGCTTGGATGCTCTTAGAATGTGTTTGGTTGGAGGGATAGAGTGGAATAGAGATAGGATGAGATAGTTCCACAAAAAAGTGGAATCACATGGTCCAGTATCTAAGAAGAATATTCTCTAAATTTGCACAGACTCATCCCACTTTGGACCATTCCATCCCACCTCATCCCTCCAACCAAACACACAGATAGATTTGGTCAAAAGAACCATCCCATCCCATCCCACCCCACCCCATCCCTCCAACCAAACACATCCTTATTGTTGTGCGTGGCTTTAGCTCCGATCTCGCCTGGCGCCGCAGTCGACTCGATTTCTGCCCTCTGTGTTGAGGAACCATCGCTGACGACCAGTCCGATCGATTCCGCTGCTTAGAATAAGAACGAATCAATCACAGAATCATATAACAATAGATTGAACACAGAGAGGTAGAGAGAACTGCTGGTCTTTCTTTATTGCTTTAGATTGCATCAGGTGTACATAATGAGAGGGTATAGGTCCCTATTTATAGTCTACGGTGCGGTGCCCAAATATGTCAGGACTCTGGCCGTGGGCCCAGTTTCCTAACACCCCCCTTGGGCACTCACCCAATATGCTCATGCCTCGTCAAAACTCCATAAAAACCTAGTGGAAAAAATTTAGAGAAAGAGTACATGATACATGTGATGCCGCGATGCACGAATTGCCTCATTAAAAACCTTGGTCGAGAAACTTCATGGAAAACTCGTCAAGGGAAAAAGAGTACAATTCACCTAAATTCATTTGGTCTGCAGGACTTTATTCTTTGGGTACTTAATCTTCATGATCAAGATTTATTAGCGGGCTTGTGAGAATTCTCCCCCTGAATTCTGCACTTCTCTAAGTCTCATCATTCCAATTCCACGCACGCACTTTTCAAAGCTAGATGCGGGGAATGACTTAGTGAATAAATCTGCGAGATTTTCACATGACTTAGTATGCAGTACTTTAATCTCGTCCATCTTTTGCAATTCATATGCATAGAAGAACTTGGGGTTGATATGCTTTGTGAGATGACTCTTCACATAGCCCGTTTGCACTTGTGCAACGCAATCGGCATTATCTTCATAGATAATCGTGGGGGTTTGCACAATGTTCATCCCACATGACTGCTGGATGTGGTGAACCATTCGGCGGAGCCAAGCGCACTCTCGTGCGGCTTCATACAGTGCTATGATTTCTGAGTGGTTCATCGAAGTAGCTACAAGGTTTTGCTTAGACGATTTTCATGAAATTGCAGTTCCACCACACAGAAATACATAACCTGTTTGTGACTTAGCGGTATGCGGGTCTGACAGATACCCAGCATCTGCATAGCCAATCAAGTTCAGATCTTGATTCTTTCTGTAAAACAGTCCAAGGTCCTTGCTTCATTGAAGGTATCGGAAGATGTCCTTTATGCCCTGTCAATGCCTTTTGGTGGGCTCTGCACTGTACCTTGCTAACAAGTTCACGGCAAATGCAATATCCGGTCTAGTGCAGTTTGCTAAGTACATGAGTGCTCCTACTGCACTCAAGTATGAGAATTCCGGTCCCAAGACTTCCTCCCCCTCTTCCCTATGTTGGAAAGTATCTTTTTCTTGCTGTAAAGACCTACCGATCATCGGTACTTTCGAGGGAAATGCCTTCTCGAAGCTAAACCTTTCAAGCACCTTCTGGGTGTAGCTCGACTGATGTACCAAGACTCCTTCAGGGACATGCTCAAGCTGCAGGCCTAAGCAAAACTTGGTGTTGCCCAAATCTTTCATTTCAAATTTTGACTCCAAGTAGGAGCTTGCTTCTTTTATGTCTTCGGCTGTTCCGATGATGTTCAGATTATCTACGTATGCAGAGATTATACATAATCCATTCTGGGATCGTCGTATAAATACACAAGGACAGTCTTCATTGTTCGTGTAGCCTTTCTTGCAGAGAAAGTCGCTTAAGCGATTATACCACATTCTTCCAGATTGTTTCAATGCATACAGTGACTTTCTGAGTTTCACATTGTACAAATTTCTATTTGCTCTGTCTTGATTCGGGAGAGGGATTCCTTCAGGGACTCTCATATAAATTTTCGAATCCAAGTTACCGTAAAGGTATGCTGTCACAACATCCATCAATTTCATTTCTAAGTTCAAGTTCACTGTCATTGAAATCAAGTATCTAAAGGTAATTCCACTCATTACCGGGGAGTAGGTTTCTTCATAATCAACTCCAGGACGTTGAGTGAAACATTGTACTACCAGCCTTACTTTGTATCTCACTACTTAGTTTCTTTCATTTCTCTTTCGAACAAATACCCACTTGTGCACAACGGGGTGCACATGGGGAGGCGTGCGGCATACGGGCCCAAACGCCTCTCTTTTGTTCAGAGATAGCAATTCAGTTGCTATTGCTTTCTTCCAATCTTCCAAATCTAATCTTTTCTTACATTCAGCGAGCGATGCAGGCTCGGGATCAAGATTAATGATGGAGGCAATTTTCTTTGCGAAGTAGATATCGATATTAGCTGTTGTCCTATTCAGGGACTCTCCCGTGTGCACATAATTTATAGCTATTTCTTCATGTGTTGCTTCTTCTGGAGCGATTGCTTCTGTTGGAGCTTCACCTTGCGCATTGCTTCTTTCAATTGCGGTGGCAAGTCCCTTTAGTTTTTTGGCTCCGATGTGTGCGCACACATCCATGCCGATGGGGATGTCATACTTGTGCCAGGTCTCAACTGGCTCCCCTTCTCATTCTGGGGTACTTCATGATCGGCTGTGATAAGTCATTCTTATCCTTCTTCACCAGGTGTCCCCGGTTACTAAGGATTCGAGGAACTGGAGTTCTCGTCCTCTTTTTTATTTTTCTGAGGCCTCTGGACGAGATTAGGGATACCTTCTGCTTTATTTGGTATTTCAACCCTCTCTGGTGCAGTGCGTGCAGGCACATGCGACTTAGTCACGCTCTTCAAATCACTAAAGTGATCAGGCAGTTGATTTGCTAGTTCTTGCAAATCGATTATCTTCTGGACTTCTTCTTGTTTTCTGGAGTTCTCTTGTCTTCTAGACTTCTCTATTTGCTTCACTAATGCGCGGGTCATCTGCATGGATTCCTGTGGCTTGCCATGTAATATCTTCTGGACTTCTCTAGTGCGCGAGTCATCTGCATGGATTCCCTAGGCTTGCCACGTAATTTCTCGACATTCTTCATCAAGGGGTTGATTTCCTCCCCCTAATGTTGGGAAATTTTCGGTGGTGACCCTTACGCTAGTTGCATAGGTGAATGGATGTTGTAGGCCAAAGGTCTAAAGTTGATGAGATTTTGCTGCATGAAGGACTGCGTATCCCCATCATGTAGCTGGCAAATTACTTTTATGCAAGAGGGGTCGGGCACTAAATTTAATTCTTTTAATTAAAGTCTCTGCCAAACCATTCTGGGTATGAACATGCGGTACCGAATGCTCAACTGCAATTCCCATCGTCATGTAATAATCATCAAATGCCTTCAAAGTAAATTCTCCGGCGTTGTCCATTCTGATGGACTTGATATGATGATCCGAAAACACATTTCTGATGCGAATGATCTGCGAGATCAATTTTGCAAAGGCGTGGTTTCTTGTGGACAATAAACCCATATACGACAACTTCGATGAAGTGTCAATGAGCACCATGAAATACTTAAATGACCCTGAGACGGGCTGAATGGGACCGCAAATATCTCCCTGGATGCGTTCCAGGAATGCAGGGACTTCATCCTTCACTTTCAGAGTGGAGGGTCTAGTTATTAGTTTCCCGGTGGCACATGCAGGGCACACAAAATCTTCATGATTCAGAAAATTCTTCACATTAATATTATGCCCTTAGGAGTTATTGCTTATGTTTCTCATTACCCTAAGACCTGGGTGGCCTAATCTGTCATACTAGAGACAGAAGAGTTCAGAGCTTCTAAATACTGTTTTCAGAATAGTGTACGCTGCAGGCATCTTAATGTTGGTATAATATAGCCTAGTTTCGAGTGAAGGAAGTTTTTGTATTACCCTTTTCCATTCTCTTCGCGTTTCGTAATGAGTAGGTATTCCTTACCGTACCCTTCTTCAGTCTCAACGTGAAAACCATTGGCGCGAATATTCTTAAAATTTAGGAGATTTCTAGTCGATTCTGGGTACAATAAGGCTTCTTCAATGACCAAAGTTGTGCCCATTGTGGCTCTTCCTGAACCAGTTATACATGCATTGCTTCTAGCGATTGTCGTAAGGCTGCCAGTGCTCTTACGAATCGACTGAAAACTTAGTCTCTCCTAAGATGATATGCGTTGTGCCGCTGCTAGCTAAGCATACTTCCTTCATAGGGCGCTACACGTGTTCTAATATAGGGTATTTTATTAACATGTATGAGAAGGCAATCAACACATAGATAAAATACTCCAATATCAGAACATATCATGCCATCATAAACTGAATAAATGAATGAATTCATCAAATATCATCTAACCATCACGAGAAAATAACAATTCTTAAGTACCATACATGCAAATTCTAACATATTCTTCCACACAAAATAAATGACAATTAAAATCAAAATGCATTCAGTGCACTAGACTTCTTCTGCTATTTTTTCGGGGGTGACGTTCTCTTCAAGAGAAATCATGGCGGTGGCTGCTTCTAGGTCGAGAGGGGGTGCTGCTGTCGTGATGGTTTCAACCTTCACCAGTGCAGGCAACTACTCCAAATTCTCCCCCTCAGCCGATGCAAAGTGGGCTTCATGCTGCCCTTTGCCATCCCGTTTTGGCTTGCTAGCCTTATTTTCATGTGGAGCATCTGATTCGCCTTTCTGGGCTGCGGCCTTACCCTTCCCTCCCCTTTTCTCTATCAAGGGCTTTCGCACCTTGTTGCTCCCGGCGTTGGCTTCACGGCCAATGGAGCTTCTAGATGGCTGAGCAACTTAGTTCTTGCGGAGAATTTTGTCCTGAGCCTCCGCAACTTGCATCATATCAATCAATTCGGCGTATTTCCCGTTGCCATCTTGACGATAGTTGCGTGCAGATTGTACTACATTGGGGTGGAAGGATTTTCTCAATTTTCTGTATTGGGGTACAAATCCTGTGTAAAGCAGAATTATTTTTCCTGGCCGTCTTAAAGTTGGCAAACCTCAGTCTGATCAACTCTTACTCTGCTTGAGGAAGAATGATGTATTTTAGCCTCTCAAACCGCTTCTTGAGTGCGGTCTAGATGCTAGCGCGCTTTTCTCCGCCATATACTTATTCTGGAGAGTGAGGCAGAGGTGGTGCCTGAGAAAATGAAGTGCCTGATCATTCTCCTCAGGTTTGGGTTGGGCGTCATTCAGTCCGTCAATCCCAAACGCCGCGCGGAGCTTCTTGGCTCCAAGTACAATCTCGACATCGGATGCCCATGTCAGATAGTTTTGGCCATGCTGAGCCAGCACCTTGAACTTCTGGTTCGTGATGCCAGTCATCTATATGTGTATATAAGTTTACTACTGGTAAACATGCATGGAATAATTCACTGCGGATAAATAAATGGTACAAAAGGTTCTCGTAATGTTTCAGAATTTTCTATGCATTTTCTATAAATTTTACTACTAATTCAGTGATTAAAAGCAATTTTTAGTAATTACAATTAACCAAAACAGTAAATAAATACAGAAAATACAGAGAATAATAATGGCAGAAATAAATAATCTTCAAATGCTAAAAATAATGCAAAATTTAGATTCCCGAGGCCCTTTTATGCTAGAATATGAATTTTCAGCGAATTCTGCAATTTCTGGGAGTTTTTACGTAAATTTTCAGTTCAGAGAAATTTCGCGTAATTTTCTGATTTACTGAGCGGTTTTCTGCAAAATTCTGGACCCACTCGTAAATTTCAGGGCTTATTCGCAATTTTCAGAATTACTATGCCTTTTCTGCAAAATTCTGGGCTTAAATGCAATTTTTAGGGGTCTTTCAGTAATATACTAAAACAGGGGGTCTTTTCCGCATATTCTCCAGCGCCTCGGGCTGCTGGGCTTACAGCCCATCCTCCTTTTTTTTATTTTATAGCCAGTTGGCCCATTTGGCCCATAAGGCCTACTCGGCTCGCATAACTTGGGGGGGTGCTTTAGGGTTTCCCCTCCCCTCATTCTATTAGCGGCGGCGTCGCCTGGCCCGTGCGCCTTCTCAGGCGGCACGAGGGAGCCCAGCTAGGCGGTGGGGCGGCACAGGCAGCCGGAGCCGGGCGCATGCGGGGCGGTGCGGCGAAGCAAGGTGGCGCACCCGAGTGGTCGGCCCGAACGGTGGGCGCAACGGCTCAGCGGCGCAAGGCCCAAGCAGCGGCGGCTGGTGCGGGCACAATCGCGTGTGCGGGCGCGGGTCTGGCGGTCGGCGGCAAGCGGCGCCACGGCGGCGGAGCGGACGGCTACGGGCCGGAGTTCGGTGGTCGGAGCAGCGCACGGCTGCGAGCGTCGGCCATGCGGGGCCAGCGGCGAGGCGGGGTATGCGGCGAGTGGTGGAGGTGGCCAAGCGCCGGATCAGCTGCGGGTGACCAGTCGTGTGCGGCGGCTGGCGCAAGGTGGAGGCGCCGGCTTCGGGCTGGCAGCCGGTGCGGCGGAGAAGCCAAGGTCGCGGTGGCGCATCGGTTCCGGGAGCCAAGGCGCGGTTTGGCCGCGCGGTGCATGCGGGCCCAGGCCGGCGATTCAGCGGCGGCTGCTCGGTGACAGCGCGCGTTTGGGCGCGGATACAGGCGGCGTGCCGACTGTAGGCCGGTAGCATGCGGGTGAAGCCGGTGGCGCACGGTGGTTACATGCCGGTCAACAGCTTCATGCTGGTCTTGTGACCGTGCGGCCGGTGGTGATCCGACGGGTCAGCTTCAGGCCGACAATGGCTTCCCCCCTTTTTTTTCAATTCAATGCTATGCAGATGCCAGCGCGAAACCAAAACAGAGAAAATAATCCCAAATTCTATTTTTCATGCAGTGATCATGCAGGATCAAACAAAACAATGCAAAATTTCGTTTCCAATCTACGATGCAATCAACATCTACCCCTTTTCACAATCTACCGATCGACATTGTGCCGGCGATTTCAGATCTGCTCGCGGTAGATTAGGGGCGGATTTGCATCATTCTAATCTACAGTGCAATCAACATCTACCCCGTTTCACAATCTACCGATCGGCATTGTGCCGGCGACTTCAAGTCTGCTCGCGAGAATAAAATACAGATTCAAAAGCGATCTAGAAAATTCAATCTGTGTTTCGATGATTACCTCGTTCACCAGAGCGAAGTCGTGCTGATAACGTGTTGAGGAACCGTCGCTGGCGACCAGTCCGATCGATTCCTCTGTTTAGAACAAGAACGAATCAATCACAGAATCACAGAACAATAGATTGAACACAGAGAGGTAGAGAGAATTCCTGGTCTTTCTTTATTGCTTTATATTGCATCAGATGTACATAATGAGCGGGTATAGATCCCTATTTATAGTCTACGGTAAAATACTCAAATATATCAGGACTCTGACCGTGGGCCCATTTTCCTAACACTCTGTTCGCTCAGACGTGCCAGCTGCCTTGTGCGGAACCGACGAAGCAAAACCGTGCTGCGATTGCTTCGCTCCGGACGCGTCGGGACCAAGGAAACTGCGACGCGCAGACACCAGCTATTCCCCGAGAAAACTCAGCTATAGACAAGAGAACACCGAAGTATTTATCCTGATCATAACTGCATAGTCCGAATTTTCTACATTTTTTTATTCTATTCTCTTTTTCTTCTTGCAAAATTGTTTATAAATCTTTTTATTATATAGGCTAATACTCTGTAACTAATATATATACTTAAACTTCAAATTAATTATAATTTTAATTTAAATAACATATGAAGATGAACTCTACTAGTTTTAATCTCAATTTAAAGTCTAAATCAAAGATTATTTCCAACATTTCGGTGCCTTCCGAAATTAAGTGAAACTGTACATTCTTACAACAAGAAAAAAATTGATTTATTAGAGTTTGACTGGGAACCGCAAGTGTCTTATCATAGCTGACGTGTAATTCCGTTGCGGGATCGATCAACAAGACACGATCAAGCAAAGATATGTTAGACCGGTCCATCCGGCTGCTGGAATTTAGAAGGCGGAGCTGATAAGCTTCAAGTACAGTGAGAGCTAGCTGGGCAGGATCTAGACAAAACTTCTCTATCGTGACACAATCTGGCCACCGAGTCTAATCGTTTGTTGTTCTCAGAAAAGACACCGAGTTTCAACTTTCGATTGGTGCTTGCAGTCGTGAAAGATGCACTGAAATCTAGCGGATGGGGACCTCCACCAAAATTGTACGGAAAGGGTACAGTTCGACACGTGTGAAATGGAAAAGCTTGTCGTGCATGCGTAGCGTATCACGGTGTCAGGTAACCACGTCGACGGTGTGATCGACGGTGTACCATCACCCGTAGTGAGCTTCCTCACATTCCTCTCTTTGTTTTTTCTCTATGTAACGGGAGCAGCATGGCGTATCACCGTGCTAACTAGTACGTTAGATTTAGGGGGTGATCAGGTGAACAAATGCTGCTGGTTTTCCGAGCAGCTTATGCTTTTAGACGGTACATGACACTCAAATCGGGGCAGGATTCTAAGGATGTCGTGTCTAGATAGATAAAGGCACAGTTTTTTTAACTTATAATTTCCTTTAAACAAATAAATAGATCTGTTGTTTCGGAACCACTTATCAGAGCAGTATTCTCGAAATGGTTTATAGATATTTTATTCGTCCACACAAGAACTTGTACTAGGATAAATAATCGTAAACTATAATTATAAACCATAAGCCATAGCTAAAAAGAACCTGCTCAAGAAAATGTCATTTTGAGGTTGGAGTTGCACTCGAACATTAATTGTCGAGTCGAGAGCATATCTAGCGCTACGTGGGCTGCTCCCATACTCCCCTTCATCTCAGCCCTAAAATAAAAATCAAATGACATGATGGAGGCGAGTGGGACACCTCCATTGCTAGCTCTTTTGCACAAACACTACCACCATCTTTTCCTTGCCGCGCACACCTATTTCTGCCTCTACCTCCCGGCTAGAGCTAGGAGTCGAGACGAGCTTATCCGTGCTAGCCCGAGGCCTGACTGGCCCAGAACGGCCCAAGCACGGCACGAATGGTGGGTTGGGCCTAGAAAGCCGGCTCGATGGGTGGCACGGCACGGCATATCGTGCCGTACTCAAGCCGGCCCGCCTCGACGAGCACGGCTGGTACAGGGGGCACGACCCGCACGCTAGCGCTGGCGGCTGCCTTGGCCTCGGCCTCGCCTCCCACCTCCCGTCGCCCTCCCGTCGCCATCCATTTCACAGTCATCCCAACAACCACAAATCATCTTAGAGCAGAGAGAGAAGGAGTAGAGGAGAAGGAGTATATCGGAGCCATGTACTGTCAATCATCGGACGACTGTGTGAGGTCACAGAGGACGAAGTTCGAAGAGTGCGTCCTGGGCTCCCTACCCTCGTGCATACTCCGGTGTCGACACCGCGAACACGTGCAGCTGGCCCCACCCCCGCATGACAGCAAGGACCTCCCCCACCCCTAGACAACGGCGACGACCTCCCCCACCCCTGGAGGCTTGGCCTACGGCGCAGAAGGGGTCGCTGGGGAGGCGTGGCTGGGGTGGCAGGAGGCAGTTGGGGGAGGAGGGCGAAGGCACGGGTGGGGAGACGAAGGGCGTGGCTGGTGGTGGGACAAAGGCGAGCGGCAGGCGCGGGGTTTGCCAGGGGAGACACGGCCGGGAGAGGAGGATGATGGCACGAATAGGGAGGCAAAGTGCGTGGCCGGCGGCAGGCATGGGGTTGTTGGGGGAGGCGCGGCCGGGGTGGGGAGGAGAAGGGCGTGACCGGGTGCTGACGGCATGAGGGGAGGGAGCATGACGAGCGCGAGATCCAGATCGGGAGGAGGGGATGAGGAAAAGGGGAATGAAGGGGATGGGTCGGCCGGGTGGAAGAAAAAGGATGGAGGAGAAAAGAAAAAGGAAAAGAAAAGGAAAATGAAAATTATAAATTAAATTTAGAAAATGCAAGTTAAGAGAATATTCCATAAAATCTAATATTGCATAAAATCTGGCTAACACTGAATACCTTGCAAAATTTTAGTAGCAAGCCGACACACTATTAAAAGCTGAATAGCATGTCATTAGTAGACCAAAAAAGGAGAATTAGCGACCGCCAATTAAATAAATATATTACTATTAGATTATTCGAATGCTTATTTAAATACTCGATTCAATGATTAATCGCATCAAAATAATAGATACCATTGTTCTATCTAAAGATGGGCAGAAGTATTTACTCTATACGTCACTTACACATATACTTTTTCTAACACCTAGTAACTAAAGAAATTATACCTTTCTGAAATAATGGGTTTTAGGTTATGCTTGGGTCTAGCTGGAGACGAGCCGGACCGACATGATTCTCTACTCCCGGCCGCCAATCTCGACAGTCGTACGTGTATGGATGGGGATAAGCTAGCACCGGCCCTGGTTCTAGCTAGCATTCGCAAGATCGACCACGCACACATGCTGAACCTGTACCCGAGGCTGGCGGCGAGCGGCGCGTCGGTCGACGACGACGACGAGAGCCACGTCTGCTACGGCATCGTGGTGGCATGCGTGTCGCTGCTGCTGTTCTGCGTGCTCCTCGCCGTCGTCAGCGTCGGCAGGGCCTGCGCCATCACCGGCGTGATCGTCCTCTTGTTCGGTCTCATCGCCTGGTTCGCGCCCACGGGCGGCGCCGCGGCGCGGAGAAACGGGGGCGGCGTGGCAACGCAGCAGCCTGCCGCGGCCTTGCCGGCGGCGCGGCTGGTGCGCCCGTGCGCGTGCGGGCTGGCGGACGCGGCGATCGGCACGCTGCCGACGTTCGCGTACGAGGGCCCAGTGGCCAAGGGCGGCTGCGGCGACGAGGGCAGCGGCAGGCCGCGCGGGAGCTGCCTGCTCTGCGCGGTGTGCCTGGAGGACGTGATGGCCGGCGAGATGGTGCGGCAGCTGCCGGCGTGCAGGCACCTGTTCCACGTGGACTGCATCGACATGTGGCTGCACACAGGGGCGGATTTGGGCCCCCGGCAAGGTGGGCTTCAGCCCGAGGCGTGAGAAAATTTATAGTGTATAGCCCAGATTAGCCCGGGGTATTATTATTAGTATTCAGCCCAGGTAGCCCATGTATATTTCAGCAATTCAGCCCAGGCGGCCCACGGTGGCCATTCTTCACGCAGCCCACCCGTTCCCCGTCTCCGCGCGGTCTTCACCCAGCCCACCCGTTCCCCCGTCTCCGCGCGGCCCACGCCCCACGGTCTTCACGCGCCTTCACGCTGCCTGCGGGCTGCGGCGCCGTTCGCTCAGCCCTAACCCTCGCTCGCCACTCGCTCAGCCCTAACCCTCGCTCGCCACTCGCCACTCGCCGCCGCACCACAAGCGCTCGTCGCCTCCGCCTCGCAACCGGCCTCCGCCTCGTCGCCTCCGGCCCTCCGCCTCGCCGCCTCCGCCTCGCAACCGGCCTCCACCTCGTCGCCTCCGGCCCTCCGCCTCGTCGCCTCCGCCTCGGAACCGGCCTCCGCCTCGTCGCCTCCGCATCGTCGCCTCCGGCCCTCCGCCGTCTCAGATCTGTGCTGCGCGACTACGCCGATCCAACGCCTCCCCGCCTCCCGGCGCCGCCCGCCCCGCCCCGCCCCGTCTCCCTGCGTCGCCCGCCCGCCTCCCGACACGTCTCGGCGCTGCCCGGCCTCCCGACCCGTCTCGGCGCTGCATCGGTCATTTGGGATTTTGGGATTTGATTTGGGATTTGCCGATTTGGTATTTGGTCATTTGGGAATATCCTGAGACAGTGAGACCTGAGCTACAGTTTGCTATGGAGCTTAATATTGCTAGATGATATGAATTGAAATTGAAATGTGAAATCCTGAGGTATAGTTTGCTACTTTGCTATAGACAAGTATAGAGCCTAATATTGCTAGATATGAATTGAAATCCTGAGGTGATTTGTGAAATACTAAAATGTGTTTCTGTTGAATTGAAATGTCAGGATTGGCACTTTAGCAGTTTAGCAAGATTGTGTTAATGTAATAATGTTGAATTGAAATGTCTAGATGTCCAGTCAGTAGCTGTTCTTTTTATTAAAATGTGACGCATGATTAGCACTTTAGCAGGATTGTGTTAATGTTGAATTGAATTATTGAAATGTCCTGATGTCCATTGTCCAGTCAGTAGCTGTTCTTGTATTAAAATGTGATTTCACTGTGACAGTCAATACAAAATGAAGAGGGCGAAGACATTGTCATCGTATTTTTCAACAGAAACACAATCCAACGAAACACCAGAAACAGGAGCTAGTAATACGCATCAAAATAATCCATGTAAAGATGTATTATGTTCTATTACTAATGAATCATGAATGTACTAGCTCTTTTGCTCAATTCACAAATTTATCATGGACATTAAACTGACTGATTTTTTACTCTTCTATTACCAATGAATGTACCAGGAGTTATTAGTCAATACAAAATGAAGTGGGCGAAGACATTGTCATCTTATTTTTCGTGCTAGTGGTAAGTTAGCTTCTTATAAATGTAAACTTCATGTTGTGCGTATTTATTCATACACATATTTGATTTACTCTCATATGTTGTCTTTACAGATTTTGGTTCATGTTCAACTATCAATGAAGAAATGACAGGATAGGATAGAGAGCAAATCTTCGTAATTTAGATACTCAAATTGTATCTCTGTCGTGTTACATTTTTTATATTTTAATATTATGCCATGTTTTCCATATCAGTAATGCAATTAGTTAATTATGATATACTGTTGTTATATCGTGGTATGGGTACAAATTAGCGTTAGTTTTAGACTTTTAGGTTGGACTTTTAGGTTGTTAGAATTCAGCCCGGGGCGTAGCTAAATCCTGATTCCGCCACTGGCTGCACACGCACCGGACGTGCCCGCTCTGCCGCTGCGAACTCTCGCCGCGGAAAGTCACCGGAAAAGCCGTGGCCGCGGCAGCGGCCGCCACGGAGTCGTCGGCCAATGTCCTGCCGCCGGTGTGAAAGTGATCCACTTCGCTGTTGCTGGAGTAATTCCTTGGTGTGAAGTTTTAAGTCAAAACTGTACATTCCTAGTTTTCTACATGATAGTTTAGGCAAACAGGAAAAATGGTTTAGAGTTTGATTTGGGGATCAATAAGACAGAGTTACATGATCAAGCAAAGAGCCAAAGATCATGGTTGTTGTAATTTGGAAAGCGCAAGAGATAAGCTTGCCTTCAGTAACAGTGACCTCATACGGCCGAAACTCTCTCCGTAGTCCGGACTCGACTACTCAACTTTCGATTGATACTTGCAGTCGTAATGACGTGAAAATCTGGCCGGACACTGGTATTAGACTCATTCAAAACGGTTTTTATTAATTACTTTTAGCTATTACTTATAGTTTTTGAATGAAATGAACGTTGTAGTATCTATTAGCTTAGCCGAGACATTTAATTTAAAAATAAAAAATAAAAAGAAAATAAAAAACTGTTATATCTATATAAACAACATAAAGAAAAATAAGAAAAAATTAAATTAACAAATCAACATATTTAAAACGCTTGGAGCTTCTAAAGCTAAAAGTTAGAAGCCCAACTAGACATTCGTATCGCATAATCACGCAAGGCACGGTGTGATTGGAGTGTGAATGGAACGCTATTGTACCGACTGCTACATTTGGGGAGTGATAAGAACAAATGTCAGTGTTTTCATGGCAGCCTAAGCTTTTGGGTGGTGTATGATATTCTCAGTTTTTAGTATGACTTTCACTGACGCTTAGGACAAGGAAAGAGAACATTTCATGGTTAAGGTACCGTGGTGACAGAGGGGTGAGATCAGAGGACCTGATGATAGGACTTGTTTGGTGGTTCGGACCTTGTTTAGCCCAAGGTTTTTAGCCTAATCTACGAGCTGCTCACAGAGTTTAGGTTGTACTCCAATTTTTTTTTTTCTTGAGGCTTACTTAACAGACAAAAGCACTTCTAGTCATATCCGACCGTTACGGGTTTCATTCGGGAAATGCGAAATCGTACGAGACTATGATAGGAATCATCTTTATATCTGTGATAGATTCTGCGTCGACTGAAGTCATGACTACTTAAGGCACTTTTGACTACAATTCTTTACCGTCATCTTCTGAGCGGGGTGTTGCTTCCGTTTCTGAGAAGGTTACTATTCCAGTTTTCGATATGTCTCTGTTTCTTTGCCGACTAGCATAGTTCCTTTCACTATTGGGGACTCATGTTTCCTATCCTATATATATACCTCTATAGTTGTACGGTTGAGATACGCCGAAGTTCTTCATGCCTATAATTATTCCTCATATAGTGAATTTGCCTTCTTGCACTCGTGATTTTCCCCGCAATAGCTTTCCATGTAAAATTCATGTCTTTTGTTCTTTTGATCATCTATCTTTGCCGTGTGTTTATAACAAGTGGTATCAGAGCTCTAGCTTCGAGTTCAAAGCTACTGCCCTGGGAGGAGACTCCTGAGGCGGCCGTTGCGTGGCATTAAGAGTGGCATCCAGGAGGTTATTGTTCTCGGCGATTTGACTCATCTCGACTCTATTTTCGCATCTCGACTCTGACTTAGCACCAACCTGCGCCATGCCGATCGTCAATCGGCGTTTTACCTCAATGACTGTTCTAGTGTTAGGTTCATCAGCACCATTGCTCGCGCCGCTCGATGCCATGCTCTGGTGTCATACTTCACCATGTACGTCAGCTATCTTTTGCCTCAATCGGTCGTCATCTTCTATTAAGAAGTCATGTCACCAGCTCTACATGTTTTTTCGTTGGAGATGGAATTAATTGCAATTTATGTTGTTGAGACTATTATAGGCAACATTCATGCGAGATTAACCATTGGTGATTTCATCGATGATTATATGTTGTGTACTACGAGTTACTATGGTAAGATCCACATATATAGTCTAAGGTGGAGTTGCAAGTTTTCAACACGAGTTAATTTAGGCTACGCTTAATTGAGGAGACTTTAAAGAAAAAATAATATCAGTTGTGAGGACAATTGAATTTGATGTTTCGTTAACCATTTGGATATGTTCCAATTTGAGAAAATTATATTGTAGATCCCTAAACTTGTGATGTTGTATTAGTTTACCCCGTGAACTTACATTTTACTTTCTCGGCTCTCTAAACTTGTCTCTGTTTGCACCGTAGGTCATTTCCTCTGTTTGCTAACAGAATTTGCTGAGCTAGCACATGTGGCTGATTAGGTGGCACATGTGGCGATATGTAACCTATGTTCGGTAGTACAACAGCATCACCATGTGGCACATGTGGCGATATGCTTAGGTGGAACATGTGGCGATATGCTGCTATACCGTGATGCTTCATCCTCCTCTGTTCGGTTTGGCACCATGGCACCAAATAGAGCAAGCATCGGTGGTGCAAGGGAGCTCTGGTGAAGCTTCTTTGCGGCGAGCGACAATGCACATAGGGCTAATGGATGCTAAAGGTTCCATTTTAGGCTTGGCAAGGCTTGGAGAACTACAGTGAGGGCTAGCGGTGATGGTGGTTTACTGGGGTACCCCTATGGCATGGTGGCAACTCGGTCGGTCTTTTCTATGAAATTCAAGGGTGCCTAAGCATCTAGGATGGAAAGGAAGGCTAATGGTGGCGTTGGTTTTGGCTCTCTTGGCTTATGGTGTGCTGTCCTTGGCGATATGGATTGGGCGGTGATGGTGCCATCGCTGGCGATCTACGGGTAGGTCATGGCGAGGCCAAGGAGGGGTGAACTAAATTGGAATATGGTGGAGGCTACCAGCGAATTGATGATTAGGGCTTATCGGGGCTTTCATTATGGTGATGGCCATGTCTTGGCTGGAGTTGGAAGAGAGTGGGTACACTACTACAAAAAGGGTCATCACAGACAGTTTGGAACCGCCATCATAGATGATTTTCTGAATCGCCTGTATTTATGTGTCAGTGATAATCGGAGGTTATCACAGACGGTTTGTGAGCTGTCTGTGATAAAGACAACACAAATGATTGTAACTAGAACCTTTGTGAAGAAAATTATTACAGACGGCTCAAAACAAAAACCGTCTGTGATACTCACACATTACAAACGGTTCTAATTACCAACTGTCAGTGATTGGCGAGTATCATAGACGGTTGGTATGTAGAGCTGTCTGTGATAGTCCTTCATAGACGGTTTATAGCACAAACCGTCTGTGATAGTTCATTTTATACCTATGCCATTTGAAAACAAGCAAATACAGTGGCAAACACAACAACATATTCTATTTTCATTAAGATTAGAATCCAGCATTACAACATAACAAGATAACGAATCCAACTCTTTAACACGGCAAGAATATATAAGAAGCAGATATCCTAGCAGACAATAAAAGCTGGATGCATCGGATGGTGGCCGGATATCACCAACAATGGAGAGGCGACGGTAGCACCACCGTTGTGGCACGACAGTGAGACTGCAGAAGACACTCTCATGACACTTACGACAAGAGTGTGTTGTGCAGTCGACCGACGTGTAACAACGGAGGCGCTAGCTCACGGCGGTAATCGACGTTGTCAAGGAACAAGCTGGATGCATCAGATGGTAGCCGGATATCACCAGCAATGGAGAGGCGGCGGTAGCGCCACCATTGTAGCATGATAGTGGGAATGCAGAAGACACTCTTACGACACTTACGATAAGAGTGTGTTTTGCAGTCGACTGAGATGTCATAACGGAGGCGCTAGCTCACGGTAGTAGTCGGCGTCGTCGAGGAACAAGCTGGATGCATCGGATGGCGGCCGGATATCACCGGCAATGGAGAGGCGGCGGTAGCTCCACCTTTGTGGCACGACGGTGAGACTGAATAAGACACTCTTACAACACTTACGACAAGAGTGTGTTATGCAGTTGACCGTGGTGTCATAACAGAGGCGTTAGCTCACGATGGTAGTCGGCATCGTTGAAGGGAGGAAGCTATATAGTGGATGAACTCACACGTGACTGCCAGTGGAAATGTAGATAGAGAGTAATTAATAAGGGCCGAGTGGTGGGAAAGATAGATGGGGTGTGATTAATTAGGGCCGAGCGGTGGGAGGAACCAGTGCCTGCCATCCGATGTGGAGAGAATGGACGGGTGAGATCGAAATCCTAGAGGATACGCCACAGATCGGTGATGTATCATTATCAGAGATGGTTTGTTACACGAACCGTCTGTGATAATGCACATATCAGAGACGATTTGTTATAGAAACCATCTGTGATAGTTTCATAGACGGTTCTAATTAAAAACTGTCTGTAATAATGCGTATATCACAGACGGCTTTTAAACCCAACCATCTGTGATAGTTTTAGAGATGGTTTTAGTCATGAACCGTCTGTAATAATCAAAGCATGGATGGCTCCACATGAACCGTTTGTGATGAGACGTCTAGTATAGCTTATTTTGTAGTAGTGGTAGGATGTGTGATTAGACGTCAATGGAAGTAAAGGGCCCACGAGACATGTTGAGTTGCGGCCATGCTCAATCTCCATCAACTCGAGAGGCTAGGCCGTGCTCAAGAATGATGTAGAGTTTGTGGAGTCCCTGACGAGCGCAGTGGTCACGAGGATAGTGGCAAGTCATGCTCGGTGTGCTCTACACGCCCTCGCTCATCTACATCATGTTGGATGTGCTGTACATGCTGGAGTCACCGCGTTGGATCATTAGCAAGGGCTAGATGAAGGAGGCCAGTGCCCTCCTGGAGGTGCTGCGCGGCTGTAACATCCAAAAAATCCTCTTTCTGAAAAATTTAATTTCAAATTAATTATTTTAAAGCATTTGAACTTTATTTGGATTTATCTGAGTTTTATTTCAAAATTCAAAGCAAGAAAATGTATTTGACTACAAGCCCACCACAAAGTTGTGGGATGCACTAGAGCATAAATATGCAGAGGCAGAGGCAGGTTGCTGGCTCTACATATGTGAGCAATTTTTCAACTTTAGCATGGACGAGGCTAAGTCCATAGTGGGACAAGCTCATGACCTCCAGCTACTAGTCGGTGAGATTGCGCACCTGGGCTGTGTGTTGCCTCCAAAGTTTGTGGCTGAGGGCATTGTTGCTAAACTCCCTGCCTCTTGGCGGGATTTTGCTACTAGCTTGAAACATAAGAGGGAAGATATTTCTGTTGAGGATCTCATTGCAGCCCTCGATGTGGAAGAAAAAACAAGAGCAAAGATGCACCTAGCACATCTGGCCAGAACAATGCAAATGTGATACAGAAAAAGACTGTCGCTAAGAAGTACAAATCCAATAAACCGAACAAGACAACTAGCTTTAAGAAGAAAACCGAGAAAAAGGATTTGAAGGACATCACCTGCTTTGTGTGCGGAAAAGACGGTCATATGGCGAAGGATTGTCGTTTCCGCAAGATCAGAGATGGTGAACAGCATAAGAAGAAGGCTGTTAACGTGATCATAGGCGAGGCCTCGACTTCAGGAGGGTATGGTAATTCACCTGTTGTCTTTTTAGCTTGTCAATCCACTGATTGGTCGGTTGACACTGGAGCTTATGTTCACGTATGTTCTGATATTTCCTTGTTTTTTTCTTATTAGGCAGCAGGGGCTTCCTCCGTCCTAACGGGAAACGGGTCGCATGCTTCTGTTCTTGGTATTGGCACGGTGAATCTGAAGCTTACTTCAGGGAAGATTGTCCACTTGAAGAACATGCAGCATGCTCCTACAATAAAGAAGAACCTCGCTAGTGGTTCTCTCCTATGCAGGGACGGTTATAAGCTAGTTTTTGAGTCAAATAAAGTTGTAATGTTTAAGTTCGGAAAATTTGTTGGTAAAGGTTATGAGAGCGGAGGCTTGTTCCGCCTTAAGCATTTTACACTCTTGTTATAATCTGAATATTGCAACTGTTTTAAATAAATGTGAGGCAAATATTTGGCATTCCCGTTTCTGTCATATTGGTTTTCATAGTATTGCTAGAATGTCCAGATTAGATTTAATTCCAAAATGTGAAATTGTCAAATGATCAAAGTGCCAGTCATGTGTGCAAGCAAAGCAGCCTCGAAAACCCTTTAAGGGATTAGAGGATGAAAAGAACTTGGCACCTTTAGATCTTATTCATTCAGATTTGTGTGAAATGAATGGATTATTGACAAAAGGAGGCCAAAGATATTTTCTAACTTTTATTGATGATGCAACACGCTACTGCTACGTGTATTTGCTGAAAACTAAAGATGAAGCTTTAAACTACTTTCAAACTTATAAGGCCGAGGTTGAGAACCAACTAGAAAAAAAAATAAAAAGATTGAGGTCTGATCGTGGAGGAGAGTATGTCTATCATGAATTCTCCCAATTCTGTTCTGAGCATGGAATAGTCCATGAGTTTACACCACCATATTCACCCCAATCAAACAGGGTAGCTGAGAGGAAAAACCGGACACTAACAAACTTGGTTAATGCCATGTTAGAGAGTGCCGGTATGCCTAAGGCATGGTGGGGGGAAGCTATTCTAACAGCAACTTTCGTCCTAAACAGAGTAATCACTAAAACGAGTGAGATTACTCCGTATGAGGGATGGAAGGGGAGAAAACCTAATGTTAATTTTCTGCGAACTTAGGGATGTTTGGCAAAAGTCAATATGCCATTGCAGAAAAAGAGAAAACTTGGACCAAAAATAGTCGATTGTATTTTTCTAGGATATGCTCAAAATAGCACGGCTTATAGATTTTTAGTAGTTAAATCAGAAACTCCCGAGATTATTGCTAATGGAGTCTAGAGATGCTTCATTCTTTGAGAATATTTTTCCTATGAGAACAACAGACAGCACTTCACGAACAGAGAATGTTCAAACTGATAATATTGAAAGTGGGAATAATCAAACTTCTAAACTTCCCACCATTTCTGAACCAATATGTGATATCCCTGAGGAGGATGACAATCTAGTCGCAGAAGCTCCTCGTAGGAGCAAGAGACAAAGGGTTGAGAAAACCTTTGGTGATGACTTTATTGTATACCTCGTGGATGATGTGCCAAAGACTCTTTCAGAGGCTTATACATCTCCTGATACTGAGTATTGGAACGAGGCAGTCCATAGCGACATGGACTCTATCATGGCTAATGGGACTTGGGAGATCACTGATTGTCCTATTGGGTGTAAACCTGTAGGATGTAAGTGGATCTTTAAAAAGAAACTAAGACCTGATGGAACTATTGAGAAGTACAAGGTGAGACTTGTGGCCAAGGGTTACACCCAGAGAGAGGGAGAAGTTTTCTTTGATACCTATTCTCCTATCGCCAAACTAACTACCATCAGAGTGCTCCTTGCGTTAGCATCTTCCTATGATCTACATGTTCATCAAATGGACGTGAAGACAGCTTTCCTTAATGGAGAGTTAGAGGAAGAAATCTATATGGAACAACCGTATAGTTTTGTGATTTCTGGACAGGAAAATAAAGTATGCAGATTATTGAAATCTTTTGTATGGCCTAAAACAAGCACCAAAACAATGGCACGAGAAGTTTGACAAAACTTTAACATCTGCTGGCTTTGTTGTCAATGAAGCTGATAAATGTGTGTACTATCGTTATGGTGGGGGTCAAGGATTGATCTTATGTCTGTATGTAGATGACATACTTATATTTGAAACAAACACTGCCGTAATTGACGAGGTCAAATCTTTCTTATCTCGGTGTTTTGATATGAAAGATTGGGAGAGGCAGATGTCATTCTAAATATTAAATTGATCAAAAGCAAGGATGGGATTACTTTGAATCAATCCCGTTATACTGAGAAAATATTAAGCCGGTTTGGTTTTGAAAACTGTAAAGTTTCACCAACACCATATGATGCGAGCATTAAGCTTCGAAAGAACCAGGGGTTAGGAAAAGATCAATTAAAATATTCACAAATTATTGGGTCACTTATGTATGTAGCTGGTGCCACAAGACCTAACATTTCATTTGCTGTGAGCAAATTAAGTCGGTTTACTTCTAACCCAGGAGATGATCACTGGGAGGCACTTGAAAGAGTGTTGCGCTATTTGAGAGGCACAACATCTTTTGGAATACATTATACTGGACACCCTTCTGTATTAGAGGGATGCAGTGACTCTAATTGGATCTCTGATGCGGATGAGATTAAAGCTACAAGTGGTTATGTATTCACTTTAGCTGGTGCTGCAGTTTCATGGAGGCCTTGCAAACAGACCATATTGACGAGGTTAACCATGGAAGCAGAACTTATAGCACTTGACACAGCCACAATTGAGGCTGCATGGCTGAGAGAGATTTTATTGGACTTGCCATTGGTTGAGAAACCAATACGTGCAATCCTGATGTACTATGATAATCAAATAGTGTTGGCCAAAGTCACAAGTACAAAGGATAATATGAAGTCCTCTAGACATGTGAAGCGTAGGCTTAAATCTGTCAGAAAACTGAGAAACTCCGGAGTGATTGCTGTGAACTATATTCACCCTGAGAAAAATCTAGCAGACCCTTTTTGATAGACCATGTGGAGGTGACCCTGTGTGTGTGATGAGTAATTGACATCTGTTTTAGGAAAGTCGAGTTTGGTTTGTGTCGTTTGGACCATGCCGTTGTGTGGTGCGATCGGATTCGATCGGACTTGGTCAAACTTGGTCGAAGTGCTTAGGATGCTCATTCTCTTGATTCGACAGGTTTTTGCTTTTTCATGCTTAAGATTTCTCTTAATGTTATTGTAGATTACATTATGTCGAGCCGTGCTACGTGATGTGTTTCTTGTCTGTGATGGCTAAAGGACGTCAAGGCGAGGTCGTGGCGAGGCACGGGATGACCGGACTAAGCGCGGGTGGTGCCGAGGTCAAAGCGGTCGAGGTGTGCCAAAGACGGCGAGGACTTGAGGTGGCTGCGAGGCTTGGAAGGCAAGGAATGAGGAAGCTTCCCGGAAGGTGCAGGAGGGGCGTTTTGGTGAATACGCAAAGCTGCACTAAAGGAAGTGGATTTGGTTAGAGTTAGTGGGTAAAGTGTAAAACTTAATGGGCAAACCATTTTTGAACCCTCTAGTGCAAAGACTATAAATAGGAGGTGTGTCTCCTGGTTGTTGCATGGCTTGAGAGAGGGGTTAGAGTTTGTTTTGCTTTGTGCTTTAGTTGTTGGAGAGAGCAGGAGAGGGTGCTTTTGTTTTGTTGCTCATGTCTCCTGCGTGAGAGAAAGTAGCAATGTGTGTGCCCTATCTCCTGTGCGTGTGTTTGAGTTCTTGATTTTCTTGCAATTGTGTATGGGGACTCAGTGTGCTGTGTGTTCTTGATGTAAGAGATGGCTGTGAACAATCCTTTGTAAGAATTCTTGTTTCCGTATCAATATCAATATGAGAACCTTGTGCTTTGGATTGTTCTTCAGTGTTTGCTTCACTCTGACTGCTCTCTGTTCTATTTTGTTTTAAGTTGATTTCTTGATCAAGTGGTTGGTTCTTGTTTGCTCAGTGATAGGAAGATGCCTCAAGACCATTTGGTCAGATAAATCCCCAAGAGCACAACAGAAGAATCAAAGATTTATTTTTCACGCATTTCCTCTGTTCTGAGAAATCTAGGGTTTCATGTCAGGGGATGGTTGGTTTCCTTGATTTCCCTTCATGAGATGACATAAGATTTGGGTTTTAGAGTCTTAAGTTCATTGCTAAGACGATTGCAAAAGATCTTAAGCAAAGGATGGATAAGCCATGAGAAGTCTGAAAATTATCATCTCCATCTACTCAATTTTCAGATTTTAGCCTAAATTTTGATCCATTGCATTTGGATTGAATTAATTTGTTTTCTGAGGTCTCTTTGCTATTTGGAACTTATTCTTGTGCTTGTGGTCTGAGGAGATCATCTTCCTTTTACCAATTTCATCAAAATCTGAAGTTTCAGGCCGTTTCTGTGCTTTTGGCTGTCTGCTGCCTGTTCTAAATTTCGAAGGGCGGTCAGATTGCTTCACGGCTGCCGGTCAGACCGGATTTAATACGGCGGTCAGACCGGTGTGGGTCGGCCGGTCAGACCGGCCCTTGACCGGCGGTCAGACCGGTGTAGTTCGGGCGGTCTGACCGGTGGCAAGGTGGCGGTCAGACCGGCTCAATAACTGCAGTCTGACTGACCTGTTTGGATTAGCTGCTGATTTCTCTGATTTGTTCTCTACTGTCTAGTTTTGCTTGTCATGTTGTTTGCCGATGTTCTTCTCTATTTCCAGTGAGCACACGAATCATCTTCATAGCTCCATATAGCTATCGGAGATAAGAGTCGATCGTGGATACTTTTGAGGGGCGGATTTTTAAAAGGCACCATTCACCTCCCCTCTGTTGCCGATTTCGATCCAACACTTTTACAAAGGGGTTAGCACGGAAAGCAATTTCCGTTGCATCTATGGACATGGGAATGAGGCTCATTTAAGTTACATCACAATGGTAACCCATACCTTCTTGATCGGAGATCCGGTGACTTAGGCAATGGGAAAAACAAATTGATATTGTAACAAGAGAGTACATATTTATTGTACCCATGTTCTAATAAACAATGTACTCTCGACTGTGTTGAAGGTTGGCATAAAGCCTTAATGTATTCTATTGTCCAAATAAAGAAAAGGTATTAGCCTGCCACTACTAGTTTTCAGGTCTAGGACAACGGAGCGAAATCGTTGCAATAGGGCCAACATAGATGCAATATGTAACTATTGCAACACTTCACTTCCGTTGGCAAGCGTGGCAAGTACTTGCGTGCTTAAAAGGTTGTGCAACAGATTGTGATTTCGTTGCAATACCTATGGTTATTGCCATGCAATGTGTTGTGGCAATTGTTTGTTGTTGCAACGAATGATGTCGTGGCGATATAGGCTATTGCCACGGCTGACTCCGTGGCAATAGCTGATTTTGCCACAAAGTTTGGTCGTGGCAATAGTATCATTTTTATGGCCCATTTCCTTAATTCCAAATCATGCATGGTTTAGTACCATATTTCTAAGGCAATGTGAGGAAGACCGATTTATAAGGTGGAGTCCTCACGTGTCCTTGAATATGGATAGAGATGGTATGCGTAAAGTTCTGTCTAGTCACACTCACGCGCGCGTGCGCGCGCGCGTATTCGCGTATTTTCGCGTGAAAATCGTGTGACTTGTGACTTGGGAGATCACTGAACCATGATAGCGAGATGGACTCTATCATGGCTAATGGGACTTGGGAGATCACTGATTGTCCTATTGGGTGTAAACCTGTAGGATGTAAGTGGATCTTTAAAAAGAAACTAAGACCTGATGGAACTATTGAGAAGTACAAGGTGAGACTTGTGGCCAAGGGTTACACCCAGAGAGAGGGAGAAGTTTTCTTTGATACCTATTCTCCTATCGCCAAACTAACTACCATCAGAGTGCTCCTTGCGTTAGCATCTTCCTATGATCTACATGTTCATCAAATGGACGTGAAGACAGCTTTCCTTAATGGAGAGTTAGAGAAAGAAATCTATATGGAACAACCGTATAGTTTTGTGATTTCTGGACAGGAAAATAAAGTATGCAGATTATTGAAATCTTTTGTATGGCCTAAAACAAGCACCAAAACAATGGCACGAGAAGTTTGACAAAACTTTAACATCTGCTGGCTTTGTTGTCAATGAAGCTGATAAATGTGTGTACTATCATTATGGTGGGGGTCAAGGATTGATCTTATGTCTGTATGTAGATGACATACTTATATTTGAAACAAACACTGCCGTAATTGACGAGGTCAAATCTTTCTTATCTCGGTGTTTTGATATGAAAGATTGGGAGAGGCAGATGTCATTCTAAATATTAAATTGATCAAAAGCAAGGATGGGATTACTTTGAATCAATCCCGTTATACTGAGAAAATATTAAGCCGGTTTGGTTTTGAAAACTGTAAAGTTTCACCAACACCATATGATGCGAGCATTAAGCTTCGAAACAACCAGGGGTTAGGAAAAGATCAATTAAAATATTCACAAATTATTGGGTCACTTATGTATGTAGCTGGTGCCACAAGACCTAACATTTCATTTGCTGTGAGCAAATTAAGTCGGTTTACTTCTAACCCAGGAGATGATCACTGGGAGGCACTTGAAAGAGTGTTGCGCTATTTGAGAGGCACAACATCTTTTGGAATACATTATACTGGACACCCTTCTGTATTAGAGGGATGCAGTGACTCTAATTGGATCTCTGATGCGGATGAGATTAAAGCTACAAGTGGTTATGTATTCACTTTAGCTGGTGCTGCAGTTTCATGGAGGTCTTGCAAACAGACCATATTGACGAGGTTAACCATGGAAGCAGAACTTATAGCACTTGACACAGCCACAATTGAGGCTGCATGGCTGAGAGAGATTTTATTGGACTTGCCATTGGTTGAGAAACCAATACGTGCAATCCTGATGTACTATGATAATCAAACAGTGTTGGCCAAAGTCACAAGTACAAAGGATAATATGAAGTCCTCTAGACATGTGAAGCGTAGGCTTAAATCTGTCAGAAAACTAAGAAACTCCGGAGTGATTGCTGTGAACTATATTCACCCTGAGAAAAATCTAGCAGACCCTTTTTGATAGACCATGTGGAGGTGACCCTGTGTGTGTGATGGGTAATTGACATCTGTTTTAGGAAAGTCGAGTTTGGTTTGTGTCGTTTGGACCATGCCGTTGTGTGGTGCGATCGGATTCGATCGGACTTGGTCAAACTTGGTCGAAGTGCTTAGGATGCTCATTCTCTTGATTCGACAGGTTTTTTCTTTTTCATGCTTAAGATTTCTCTTAATGTTATTGTAGATTACATTATGTCGAGCCGTGCTATGTGATGTGTTTCTTGTCTGTGATGGCTAAAGGACGTCAAGGCGAGGTCGTGGCGAGGCACGGGATGACCGGACTAAGCGCGGGTGGTGCCGAGGTCAAAGCGGTCGAGGTGTGCCAAAGACGGCGAGGACTTGAGGTGGCTGCGAGGCTTGGAAGGCAAGGAATGAGGAAGCTTCCCGGAAGGTGCAGGAGGGGCGTTTTGGTGAATACGCAAAGCTGCACTAAAGGAAGTGGATTTGGTTAGAGTTAGTGGGTAAAGTGTAAAACTTAATGGGCAAACCATTTTTGAACCATCTAGTGCAAAGACTATAAATAGGAGGTGTGTCTCCTGGTTGTTGCATGGCTTGAGAGAGGGGTTAGAGTTTGTTTTGCTTTGTGCTTTAGTTGTTGGAGAGAGCAGGAGAGGGTGCTTTTGTTTTGTTGCTCATGTCTCCTGCGTGAGAGAAAGTAGCAATGTGTGTGCCCTGTCTCCTGTGCGTGTGTTTGAGTTCTTGATTTTCTTGCAATTGTGTATGGGGACTCAGTGTGCTGTGTGTTCTTGATGTAAGAGATGGCTGTGAACAATCCTTTGTAAGAATTCTTGTTTCCGTATCAATATCAATATGAGAACCTTGTGCTTTGGATTGTTCTTCAGTGTTTGCTTCACTCTGACTGCTCTCTGTTCTATTTTGTTTTGAGTTGATTTCTTGATCAAGTGGTTGGTTCTTGTTTGCTCAGTGATAGGAAGATGCCTCAAGACCATTTGGTCAGATAAATCCCCAAGAGCACAACAGAAGAATCAAAGATTTATTTTTCACCCATTTCCTCTGTTCTGAGAAATCTAGGGTTTCATGTCAGGGGATGGTTGGTTTCCTTGATTTCCCTTCATGAGATGACATAAGATTTGGGTTTTAGAGTCTTAAGTTCATTGCTAAGACGATTGCAAAAGATCTTAAGCAAAGGATGGATAAGCCATGAGAAGTCTGAAAATTATCATCTCCATCTACTCAATTTTCAGATTTTAGCCTAAATTTTGATCCATTGCATTTGGATTGAATTAATTTGTTTTCTGAGGTCTCTTTGCTATTTGGAACTTATTCTTGTGCTTGTGGTCTGAGGAGATCATCTTCCTTTTACCAATTTCATCAAAATCTGAAGTTTCAGGCCGTTTCTGTGCTTTTGGCTGTCTGCTGCCTGTTCTAAATTTCGAAGGGCGGTCAGATTGCTTCACGGCTGCCGGTCAGACCGGATTTAATACGGCGGTCAGACCGGTGTGGGTCGGCCGGTCAGACCGGCCCTTGACCGGCGGTCAGACCGGTGTAGTTCGGGCGGTCTGACCGGTGGCAAGGTGGCGGTCAGACCGGCTCAATAACTGCAGTCTGACTGACCTGTTTGGATTAGCTGCTGATTTCTCTGATTTGTTCTCTACTGTCTAGTTTTGCTTGTCATGTTGTTTGCCGATGTTCTTCTCTATTTCCAGTGAGCACACGAATCATCTTCATAGCTCCATATAGCTATCGGAGATAAGAGTCGATCGTGGATACTTTTGAGGGGCGGATTTTTAAAAGGCACCAATCACCTCCCCTCTGTTGCCGATTTCGATCCAACACTTTTACAAAGGGGTTAGCACGGAAAGCAATTTCCGTTGCATCTATGGACATGGGAATGAGGCCCATTTAAGTTACATCACAATGGTAACCCATACCTTCTTGATCGGAGATCCGGTGACTTAGGCAATGGGAAAAACAAATTGATATTGTAACAAGAGAGTACATATTTATTGTACCCATGTTCTAATAAACAATGTACTCTCGACTGTGTTGAAGGTTGGCATAAAGCCTTAATGTATTCTATTGTCCAAATAAAGAAAAGGTATTAGCCTGCCACTACTAGTTTTCAGGTCTAGGACAACGGAGCGAAATCGTTGCAATAGGGCCAAAATAGATGCAATATGTAACTATTGCAACACTTCACTTCCGTTGGCAAGCGTGGCAAGTACTTGCGTGCTTAAAAGGTTGTGCAACAGATTGTGATTTCGTTGCAATACCTATGGTTATTGCCATGCAATGTGTTGTGGCAATTGTTTGTTGTTGCAACGAATGATGTCGTGGCGATATAGGCTATTGCCACGGCTGACTCCGTGGCAATAGCTGATTTTGCCACAAAGTTTGGTCGTGGCAATAGTATCATTTTTATGGCCCATTTCCTTAATTCCAAATCATGCATGGTTTAGTACCATATTTCTAAGGCAATGTGAGGAAGACCGATTTATAAGGTGGAGTCCTCACGTGTCCTTGAATATGGATAGAGATGGTATGCGTAAAGTTCTGTCTAGTCACACTCACGCGCGCGTGCGCGCGCGCGTATTCGCGTATTTTCGCGTGAAAATCGTGTGACTTGTGACTTGGGAGATCACTGAACCATGATAGCGAGATGGACTCTATCATGGCTAATGGGACTTGGGAGATCACTGATTGTCCTATTGGGTGTAAACCTGTAGGATGTAAGTGGATCTTTAAAAAGAAACTAAGACCTGATGGAACTATTGAGAAGTACAAGGTGAGACTTGTGGCCAAGGGTTACACCCAGAGAGAGGGAGAAGTTTTCTTTGATACCTATTCTCCTATCGCCAAACTAACTACCATCAGAGTGCTCCTTGCGTTAGCATCTTCCTATGATCTACATGTTCATCAAATGGACGTGAAGACAGCTTTCCTTAATGGAGAGTTAGAGAAAGAAATCTATATGGAACAACCGTATAGTTTTGTGATTTCTGGACAGGAAAATAAAGTATGCAGATTATTGAAATCTTTTGTATGGCCTAAAACAAGCACCAAAACAATGGCACGAGAAGTTTGACAAAACTTTAACATCTGCTGGCTTTGTTGTCAATGAAGCTGATAAATGTGTGTACTATCGTTATGGTGGGGGTCAAGGATTGATCTTATGTCTGTATGTAGATGACATACTTATATTTGAAACAAACACTGCCGTAATTGACGAGGTCAAATCTTTCTTATCTCGGTGTTTTGATATGAAAGATTGGGAGAGGCAGATGTCATTCTAAATATTAAATTGATCAAAAGCAAGGATGGGATTACTTTGAATCAATCCCGTTATACTGAGAAAATATTAAGCCGGTTTGGTTTTGAAAACTGTAAAGTTTCACCAACACCATATGATGCGAGCATTAAGCTTCGAAAGAACCAGGGGTTAGGAAAAGATCAATTAAAATATTCACAAATTATTGGGTCACTTATGTATGTAGCTGGTGCCACAAGACCTAACATTTCATTTGCTGTGAGCAAATTAAGTCGGTTTACTTCTAACCCAGGAGATGATCACTGGGAGGCACTTGAAAGAGTGTTGCGCTATTTGAGAGGCACAACATCTTTTGGAATACATTATACTGGACACCCTTCTGTATTAGAGGGATGCAGTGACTCTAATTGGATCTCTGATGCGGATGAGATTAAAGCTACAAGTGGTTATGTATTCACTTTAGCTGGTGCTGCAGTTTCATGGAGGGCTTGCAAACAGACCATATTGACGAGGTTAACCATGGAAGCAGAACTTATAGCACTTGACACAGCCACAATTGAGGCTGCATGGCTGAGAGAGATTTTATTGGACTTGCCATTGGTTGAGAAACCAATACGTGCAATCCTGATGTACTATGATAATCAAACAGTGTTGGCCAAAGTCACAAGTACAAAGGATAATATGAAGTCCTCTAGACATGTGAAGCGTAGGCTTAAATCTGTCAGAAAACTAAGAAACTCCGGAGTGATTGCTGTGAACTATATTCACCCTGAGAAAAATCTAGCAGACCCTTTTTGATAGACCATGTGGAGGTGACCCTGTGTGTGTGATGGGTAATTGACATCTGTTTTAGGAAAGTCGAGTTTGGTTTGTGTCGTTTGGACCATGCCGTTGTGTGGTGCGATCGGATTCGATCGGACTTGGTCAAACTTGGTCGAAGTGCTTAGGATGCTCATTCTCTTGATTCGACAGGTTTTTGCTTTTTCATGCTTAAGATTTCTCTTAATGTTATTGTAGATTACATTATGTCGAGCCGTGCTATGTGATGTGTTTCTTGTCTGTGATGGCTAAAGGACGTCAAGGCGAGGTCGTGGCGAGGCACGGGATGACCGGACTAAGCGCGGGTGGTGCCGAGGTCAAAGCGGTCGAGGTGTGCCAAAGACGGCGAGGACTTGAGGTGGCTGCGAGGCTTGGAAGGCAAGGAATGAGGAAGCTTCCCGGAAGGTGCAGGAGGGGCGTTTTGGTGAATACGCAAAGCTGCACTAAAGGAAGTGGATTTGGTTAGAGTTAGTGGGTAAAGTGTAAAACTTAATGGGCAAACCATTTTTGAACCCTCTAGTGCAAAGACTATAAATAGGAGGTGTGTCTCCTGGTTGTTGCATGGCTTGAGAGAGGGGTTAGAGTTTGTTTTGCTTTGTGCTTTAGTTGTTGGAGAGAGCAGGAGAGGGTGCTTTTGTTTTGTTGCTCATGTCTCCTGCGTGAGAGAAAGTAGCAATGTGTGTGCCCTGTCTCCTGTGCGTGTGTTTGAGTTCTTGATTTTCTTGCAATTGTGTATGGGGACTCAGTGTGCTGTGTGTTCTTGATGTAAGAGATGGCTGTGAACAATCCTTTGTAAGAATTCTTGTTTCCGTATCAATATCAATATGAGAACCTTGTGCTTTGGATTGTTCTTCAGTGTTTGCTTCACTCTGACTGCTCTCTGTTCTATTTTGTTTTGAGTTGATTTCTTGATCAAGTGGTTGGTTCTTGTTTGCTCAGTGATAGGAAGATGCCTCAAGACCATTTGGTCAGATAAATCCCCAAGAGCACAACAGAAGAATCAAAGATTTATTTTTCACCCATTTCCTCTGTTCTGAGAAATCTAGGGTTTCATGTCAGGGGATGGTTGGTTTCCTTGATTTCCCTTCATGAGATGACATAAGATTTGGGTTTTAGAGTCTTAAGTTCATTGCTAAGACGATTGCAAAAGATCTTAAGCAAAGGATGGATAAGCCATGAGAAATCTGAAAATTATCATCTCCATCTACTCAATTTTCAGATTTTAGCCTAAATTTTGATCCATTGCATTTGGATTGAATTAATTTGTTTTCTGAGGTCTCTTTGCTATTTGGAACTTATTCTTGTGCTTGTGGTCTGAGGAGATCATCTTCCTTTTACCAATTTCATCAAAATCTGAAGTTTCAGGCCGTTTCTGTGCTTTTGGCTGTCTGCTGCCTGTTCTAAATTTCGAAGGGCGGTCAGATTGCTTCACGGCTGCCGGTCAGACCGGATTTAATACGGCGGTCAGACCGGTGTGGGTCGGCCGGTCAGACCGGCCCTTGACCGGCGGTCAGACCGGTGTAGTTCGGGCGGTCTGACCGGTGGCAAGGTGGCGGTCAGACCGGCTCAATAACTGCAGTCTGACTGGCCTGTTTGGATTAGCTGCTGATTTCTCTGATTTGTTCTCTACTGTCTAGTTTTGCTTGTCATGTTGTTTGCCGATGTTCTTCTCTATTTCCAGTGAGCACACGAATCATCTTCATAGCTCCATATAGCTATCGGAGATAAGAGTCGATCGTGGATACTTTTGAGGGGCGGATTTTTAAAAGGCACCATTCACCTCCCCTCTGTTGCCGATTTCGATCCAACACTTTTACAAAGGGGTTAGCACGGAAAGCAATTTCCGTTGCATCTATGGACATGGGAATGAGGCCCATTTAAGTTACATCACAATGGTAACCCATACCTTCTTGATCGGAGATCCGGTGACTTAGGCAATGGGAAAAACAAATTGATATTGTAACAAGAGAGTACATATTTATTGTACCCATGTTCTAATAAACAATGTACTTTCGACTGTGTTGAAGGTTGGCATAAAGCCTTAATGTATTCTATTGTCCAAATAAAGAAAAGGTATTAGCCTGCCACTACTAGTTTTCAGGTCTAGGACAACGGAGCGAAATCGTTGCAATAGGGCCAAAATAGATGCAATATGTAACTATTGCAACACTTCACTTCCGTTGGCAAGCGTGGCAAGTACTTGCGTGCTTAAAAGGTTGTGCAACAGATTGTGATTTCGTTGCAATACCTATGGTTATTGCCATGCAATGTGTTGTGGTAATTGTTTGTTGTTGCAACGAATGATGTCGTGGCGATATAGGCTATTGCCACGGCTGACTCCGTGGCAATAGCTGATTTTGCCACAAAGTTTGGTCGTGGCAATAGTATCATTTTTATGGCCCATTTCCTTAATTCCAAATCATGCATGGTTTAGTACCATATTTCTAAGGCAATGTGAGGAAGACCGATGTATAAGGTGGAGTCCTCACGTGTCCTTGAATATGGATAGAGATGGTATGCGTAAGGTTCTGTCTAGTCACACTCACGCGCGCGTGCGCGCGCGCGTATTCGCGTATTTTCGCGTGAAAATCGTGTGACTTGTGACTTGGGAGATCACTGAACCATGATAGCGAGATGGACTCTATCATGGCTAATGGGACTTGAGAGATCACTGATTGTCCTATTGGGTGTAAACCTGTAGGATGTAAGTGGATCTTTAAAAAGAAACTAAGACCTAATGGAACTATTGAGAAGTACAAGGTGAGACTTGTGGCCAAGGGTTACACCCAGAGAGAGGGAGAAGTTTTCTTTGATACCTATTCTCCTATCGCCAAACTAACTACCATCAGAGTGCTCCTTGCGTTAGCATCTTCCTATGATCTACATGTTCATCAAATGGACGTGAAGACTGCTTTCCTTAATGGAGAGTTAGAGGAAGAAATCTATATGGAACAACCGTATAGTTTTGTGATTTCTGGACAGGAAAATAAAGTATGCAGATTATTGAAATCTTTTGTATGGCCTAAAACAAGCACCAAAACAATGGCACGAGAAGTTTGACAAAACTTTAACATCTGCTGGCTTTGTTGTCAATGAAGCTGATAAATGTGTGTACTATCGTTATGGTGGGGGTCAAGGATTGATCTTATGTCTGTATGTAGATGACATACTTATATTTGAAACAAACACTGCCGTAATTGACGAGGTCAAATCTTTCTTATCTCGGTGTTTTGATATGAAAGATTGGGAGAGGCAGATGTCATTCTAAATATTAAATTGATCAAAAGCAAGGATGGGATTACTTTGAATCAATCCCGTTATACTGAGAAAATATTAAGCCGGTTTGGTTTTGAAAACTGTAAAGTTTCACCAACACCATATGATGCGAGCATTAAGCTTCGAAAGAACCAGGGGTTAGGAAAAGATCAATTAAAATATTCACAAATTATTGGGTCACTTATGTATGTAGCTGGTGCCACAAGACCTAACATTTCATTTGCTGTGAGCAAATTAAGTCGGTTTACTTCTAACCCAGGAGACGATCACTGGGAGGCACTTGAAAGAGTGTTGCGCTATTTGAGAGGCACAACATCTTTTGGAATACATTATACTGGACACCCTTCTGTATTAGAGGGATGCAGTGACTCTAATTGGATCTCTGATGCGGATGAGATTAAAGCTACAAGTGGTTATGTATTCACTTTAGCTGGTGCTGCAGTTTCATGGAGGTCTTGCAAACAGACCATATTGACGAGGTTAACCATGGAAGCAGAACTTATAGCACTTGACACAGCCACAATTGAGGCTGCATGGCTGAGAGAGATTTTATTGGACTTGCCATTGGTTGAGAAACCAATACGTGCAATCCTGATGTACTATGATAATCAAACAGTGTTGGCCAAAGTCACAAGTACAAAGGATAATATGAAGTCCTCTAGACATGTGAAGCGTAGGCTTAAATCTGTCAGAAAACTAAGAAACTCCGGAGTGATTGCTGTGAACTATATTCACCCTGAGAAAAATCTAGCAGACCCTTTTTGATAGACCATGTGGAGGTGACCCTGTGTGTGTGATGGGTAATTGACATCTGTTTTAGGAAAGTCGAGTTTGGTTTGTGTCGTTTGGACCATGCCGTTGTGTGGTGCGATCGGATTCGATCGGACTTGGTCAAACTTGGTCGAAGTGCTTAGGATGCTCATTCTCTTGATTCGACAGGTTTTTGCTTTTTCATGCTTAAGATTTCTCTTAATGTTATTGTAGATTACATTATGTCGAGCCGTGCTATGTGATGTGTTTCTTGTCTGTGATGGCTAAAGGACGTCAAGGCGAGGTCGTGGCGAGGCACGGGATGACCGGACTAAGCGCGGGTGGTGCCGAGGTCAAAGCGGTCGAGGTGTGCCAAAGACGGGGAGGACTTGAGGTGGCTGCGAGGCTTGGAAGGCAAGGAATGAGGAAGCTTCCCGGAAGGTGCAGGAGGGGCGTTTTGGTGAATACGCAAAGCTGCACTAAAGGAAGTGGATTTGGTTAGAGTTAGTGGGTAAAGTGTAAAACTTAATGGGCAAACCATTTTTGAACCCTCTAGTGCAAAGACTATAAATAGGAGGTGTGTCTCCTGGTTGTTGCATGGCTTGAGAGAGGGGTTAGAGTTTGTTTTGCTTTGTGCTTTAGTTGTTGGAGAGAGCAGGAGAGGGTGCTTTTGTTTTGTTGCTCATGTCTCCTGCGTGAGAGAAAGTAGCAATGTGTGTGCCCTGTCTCCTATGCGTGTGTTTGAGTTCTTGATTTTCTTGCAATTGTGTATGGGGACTCAGTGTGCTGTGTGTTCTTGATGTAAGAGATGGCTGTGAACAATCCTTTGTAAGAATTCTTGTTTCCGTATCAATATCAATATGAGAACCTTGTGCTTTGGATTGTTCTTCAGTGTTTGCTTCACTCTGACTGCTCTCTGTTCTATTTTGTTTTGAGTTGATTTCTTGATCAAGTGGTTGGTTCTTGTTTGCTCAGTGATAGGAAGATGCCTCAAGACCATTTGGTCAGATAAATCCCCAAGAGCACAACAGAAGAATCAAAGATTTATTTTTCACCCATTTCCTCTGTTCTGAGAAATCTAGGGTTTCATGTCAGGGGATGGTTAGTTTCCTTGATTTCCCTTCATGAGATGACATAAGATTTGGGTTTTAGAGTCTTAAGTTCATTGCTAAGACGATTGCAAAAGATCTTAAGCAAAGGATGGATAAGCCATGAGAAATCTGAAAATTATCATCTCCATCTACTCAATTTTCAGATTTTAGCCTAAATTTTGATCCATTGCATTTGGATTGAATTAATTTGTTTTCTGAGGTCTCTTTGCTATTTGGAACTTATTCTTGTGCTTGTGGTCTGAGGAGATCATCTTCCTTTTACCAATTTCATCAAAATCTGAAGTTTCAGGCCGTTTCTGTGCTTTTGGCTGTCTGCTGCCTGTTCTAAATTTCGAAGGGCGGTCAGATTGCTTCACGGCTGCCGGTCAGACCGGATTTAATACGGCGGTCAGACCGGTGTGGGTCGGCCGGTCAGACCGGCCCTTGACCGGCGGTCAGACCGGTGTAGTTCGGGCGGTCTGACCGGTGGCAAGGTGGCGGTCAGACCGGCTCAATAACTGCAGTCTGACTGGCCTGTTTGGATTAGCTGCTGATTTCTCTGATTTGTTCTCTACTGTCTAGTTTTGCTTGTCATGTTGTTTGCCGATGTTCTTCTCTATTTCCAGTGAGCACACGAATCATCTTCATAGCTCCATATAGCTATCGGAGATAAGAGTCGATCGTGGATACTTTTGAGGGGCGGATTTTTAAAAGGCACCATTCACCTCCCCTCTGTTGCCGATTTCGATCCAACACTTTTACAAAGGGGTTAGCACGGAAAGCAATTTCCGTTGCATCTATGGACATGGGAATGAGGCCCATTTAAGTTACATCACAATGGTAACCCATACCTTCTTGATCGGAGATCCGGTGACTTAGGCAATGGGAAAAACAAATTGATATTGTAACAAGCGAGTACATATTTATTGTACCCATGTTCTAATAAACAATGTACTTTCGACTGTGTTGAAGGTTGGCATAAAGCCTTAATGTATTCTATTGTCCAAATAAAGAAAAGGTATTAGCCTGCCACTACTAGTTTTCAGGTCTAGGACAACGGAGCGAAATCGTTGCAATAGGGCCAAAATAGATGCAATATGTAACTATTGCAACACTTCACTTCCGTTGGCAAGCGTGGCAAGTACTTGCGTGCTTAAAAGGTTGTGCAACAGATTGTGATTTCGTTGCAATACCTATGGTTATTGCCATGCAATGTGTTGTGGTAATTGTTTGTTGTTGCAACGAATGATGTCGTGGCGATATAGGCTATTGCCACGGCTGACTCCGTGGCAATAGCTGATTTTGCCACAAAGTTTGGTCGTGGCAATAGTATCATTTTTATGGCCCATTTCCTTAATTCCAAATCATGCATGGTTTAGTACCATATTTCTAAGGCAATGTGAGGAAGACCGATTTATAAGGTGGAGTCCTCACGTGTCCTTGAATATGGATAGAGATGGTATGCGTAAGGTTCTGTCTAGTCACACTCACGCGCGCGTGCGCGCGCGCGTATTTGCGTATTTTCACGTGAAAATCGTGTGACTTGTGACTTGCGACGCACGACCGTGCCGTGACGTGGCGCACTACTTGGCAGACCGAGTCTATCTTTATTTTTGCTGAACTATGCACCTCACTCTCTCTGTTTGAATGAGATTCAAACATTTGAATGAGACAGTTACAAGTGAATTTACACTGCTTAATTTGTGATTTGATGAGGTAGTTATCAGTGCATAATTCTGTTTAAATCGCAGCAGTTACTAGTGAGTAACTGCATCACCCTTAAAAGGGCCTAGAGATGTCCAGGAAAAAGAGAGAATTTGCACCTCTATTCTTCCTCTACTTTCTGCTCTTGTGCTGTTGTGCTGTTGGGTCTGAACCTCGTCGACCTTTTTTCCCGGCGTGCACCTGGAAGGAGGGAGAGTGGCTATCTTCGAATCATTACCGCAGAGAGTACCTGCACGGGGCAGCAATAAGATTTCTGGGCAGCGTATTTGCGCGACCGCTCCTGCATTGCGTCATCTACGTTCTGCACTGCGTCAAGCCTGTGCGGCTTCCTGTTCTTCTTCAGGCTAACAAGTAAGTCGTTCGCGCGTACGTTCGACTTTGTTACTGTATTTTCTTGAGTATATTATGAAATATGATGAGTAGCCTGCTTTTAGTAGTAAATTTTGTATCACTAGTTTATTTTGTTTGTCTTCTAGTAAAATTTGGAATACATTTCCAACAGATGGCGCTCCTCATCAAAGGCCTGGGGACCGGTAGCAAGACGGCCATCGAGGAGTACGTCGTCGGGCCCGCGGAGGGCAACGGTGGTGAGCAGGAGCAGAGGGACACCGTTACGCACTACAGACCGTCACCGGAGCAGGGCCTATCGTGGGTGGTGCGGCTGGTAGCCGGCTGGGGAGCGCGTTGGTGCTGGCATCACGACAGGATAGCATGCTCGAACAAATGAAGGACCCAGTGGTGGTGTTGCTGGGGAGCATCCACGAGAGGCTACCGGAGTTTGGGGCCAGCACTGGGAGCATCAGGGTTAGCACACTATTCCCCAACCTGGGGAGCATGCTGAGCATGGCAGAGAGGCCCGGCTGGGACGAGGAGAACGTGCCGCCAGACGACGACCTCGATGAAGAGTACCTCTCGGACGACAATGACGCCAAGGAGGCCGGCGGTAGCCTCTAGGTACCGTTGCTGTCGAGGCAGAGCATTGAGGTGGAGGTCAAGGAAGAGGGAGCGAGCTAGGCGAACATGCAGAGGTACAACAGCATCACCGATGGCAAACACGATGGGCATCAGCGGCGGGTGGTGGGAAGTACGTGCACGCTGCGGCGCTAGTGAGCCAGTCCATGCTCTACACAAAGGACGAGCTGATCAGCCAGAGCTCTACAGAGTCGGCGTTCGCAAACCCGCCCAAGGCTGTGGCGAGCAAGGCAGCTGCAGGGCCGCGGTGGCTTGAGCTCCTAGAACCCGACGTCCACTACGCACTCTTCTGCAGCATGATGATCCAGATCCTATAACAGGTAAGCGAGCAAGCCTGGACTTACTAATCAATGGCATCAACGATGTCTACGTGTTGTTGTGGTACTAGCATCTGACATGGCATGCACGTGTTGTAGTGGCATGTGCTTGTGCCACCTAAGCAGCCACATTGTGCCACCTAAGCAGTCACGTGCTAGATTAGCAAATTCTATTAGCAAATAGAGGAAACGACCTAAGGAGCAAACGGAGGTAAGTTTAGGGAGATGACAAAGTAAAATACAAGTTCAGGGAAAAAAAGTGGTATAGCGTAACAAGTTTAGGGATCTACAGTGCAATTTTATTTTTCAATTTTGGATTGCCTATGTGACCATTATGGAGGAGTTTATTGCATTCTTTTCACTACAAAAGAAATTTGGATCAAGATGGAGATTGTTGTATTATGTGATCCAAATCTGGTCGAGTCCAACCACTGTGGGTCTTTTCGATCGCACATATAGAGTCTAAGGTAGAGTTCCAGATTTTCAACACAACGAGCTAATTTGGGCAACACTTGATCGAGGATACTTTAAAGAAAAAACAATGTCAGTTGTGGGGACAACTGGATTTATTGTTTTGTTCACCGTTTGGATATGTTGCAATTTTAGATTACCTGCATAACCATTATGGAGGAGTTTATTGCATTATTTTCACTACAAGAGGAATTTGGCTCAAGATGGAAATTATTGTATTTTGTGATTCGAATTTGGTTGGGTCCGACCATTTCTTGTCGAATTCAACCATTACTGATCTTTCTGACCTTTTGAAGAGTCCTATCAGGTTTTGCTCAAATAATATGAACTAGTCAGAGGTTATGATAGGGATCATCTTCGAGTCTATGGTGGACTCTATGCCGATTGGTGTCGATGGTTGAGTCACCAATCTTACAAAATAATATGAGAAAGATAGCTGAAATCCTTTTGAGAGAAAGGGGATGCTATTTATTACTATGAACTGCTTATAGAATGCCATTACAAAGGCCTAAAACTTGCCCTAGTCTATGTGTACTTCTTATTAGATGGAAGACTATGATTCACACGATCTACTTGACTCTGCCTTGGTTCAGTTGTTGAATCCGTTGTCCTTCTATCTTCTCTCATCACCCCTTAAATAACATTGAAGGGGCGGCAATTATCCGCCAGGGAAGATGTCTCGTGGAACCAGCGCATCCGATTGGGGAGGTAGTTATTATCAAAGAGAAGATGCCTGATCATCGATTGCTGTCAGTAGGAGACGAACGTGCGGCATAACTACAGGGCGGTTATTGTCAAAGACTCAGGGCCGAAGCGTCATGTTGTTTTAAGTGGATAAGGTATGAATTCTATCCACTGCATGGGAGGAATTATCTTGGAATGGGCCCAGATACCAGTTCATAGATTCTCCGAGTGGTCTTTAGGTCGGGCAAAACGTATAGTGTTTCTCTAACTAGGCTACTCGGGGAGCAGCCTCTGGACGCTTACAACCACATGGTCTTTTGGCCTTAATTAAATATTAAAGCCATATTTAAATATTTATTTAATCCTCATTAGCTAACCCTCGAACTTTTAAGTGAATTTATAATATGAATTCCTTTCGACTGAATTTTAATCAGGAAACTACTCCTTTAATGGCAAAAGTAAAGAAGTGGTTTTCATTCACTTTAAAGTTGAGAAACTATCTAGGAAACTGAAAGTTGTGTCTGTTAGGCTTTGGATTAGATAACCACTGTTTGCAGTTGGAGAAAACTCTTATAAAACCCCTAGCATGTTGATTTTTGGCTTCATGCTTTTAGAAATACCTTTTATCTCCTTCTCCGCCCTAGCACTCTTCGGCCGTAGCTTTGAATCCTTTTGATTTTTCACCACTTAGCCAAAATGTTAGATCTAATCACTGATTGGCTAGCATTTGAGATGGGGATCAAAATAGGGTTTTGATCCCGTGGAGGTTAGCGGTCATAGAGAATTTTTCGAGCAGGAATGAAGGAAAAATCCCGACCGTTTGGGCATACATTGAGTGTGGATTTAGATTTTCAGTGCATCTATTCCTCTCACAAGTCTTGGAGTTCTATAGAATCGAATTGGTAAATCTAGCTCCCAATTATATTGCTAATTTGAGCATCTTCATCTACATTTATGAAGTGTATTTGGGGATTCCACCAAGTTTGGATCTCCTAAAATATTTCTACAAGATGATGTGGAAGTCAACAGCATCACTCAGAGGTTGCGCTCTTTGGCTCCATGATGGGAAGGTAGGGTAATACATCCAGAAGATAGTCTATCTACGCCGGCTGGATTGTATTGAGAATGCAAGGTGGAGGTTGTACTCAAAGGAGGGGAAGGTAGGGTGATGGGTCGATGCCATCATCCATCTCATGGATAGAGGACTAACTTCATGGCACGTGGTAAAAGATTTTTCCATACACCACATAAGCCCTCTGAAGTCGTGTGACCACATCATGCTCTGGTATGTGGGCGCAGCAGACATGACTAGGGATTGTTCGAAAGGTAAGCCTACAAAATTTTGACCAGTCAATTTTTTTGTTTGGTTAAGTCTTTTTGACCTTAAGGTTCTTCTTCTTCTTTGATTTCATAGCCCTTTCTCCTACTAAGGTGAGAGAAAGTGTTAAGTTGATCTGTACGGGGGAGCTCGATTAGAAAGCAGGAGTACCACTGATCCTAGCCATCACCTCTCCAGAGGATAGGATCAAAAGACTTACGGTAAACATAATCACTCTTTTCACCAATTTGTATATTTTCCGGTAAGTGTGTTGTAACATTCTTATGATGTGTAGGTGGTCAGGTCATAGAGTGGCGAGTTGTCTGAGAGCACTGGAGATGGTCCTCTAAGTCCCAAGAGGCGTTGAAGTATGAGAAAGTCATATGGAGCATCAGGATCATACCATGCTCCATCGACCACTACCGCAACGGTTCCTCAGAGTGCCCTTCCAACCGCTCCTGTGACCACTCAAATGACCACACAATCTTCTAAGAGCATAATCCTCTCAGAGGTAGGCTTCTAATATATAATATCCAGATTTTCAAAGTCTTTTTGAAGCTTTTAAAATAAATTGATCCTTTGGATTTTTCTTGAATTAATTAGAGCTTAATTAGAATATTTAGAAATTTAAAAGATTTAATGTGATTAAAATGAACTTTAATTAATTCAAAATCTATTTTATTTTAGTTCTTTATTCTACAAGGATTTTTGTATTTTTTTGGATTTATTTGCTATTTTCTAGAGCTTAATGCCCCTTTTCCTATTTTCTAAAATTTGAAATTGATGGAAAATCCCAAAGTCTTCGGGCCAAATTCCCTCGCCTCAACCCAATTTACCTTGAACTCAGCTCACCTTTCCTTCCAGCTCTACCCCATTCCTTCCTAGGCCCACCTCCTGCACGACCCAGTTCTTTCGGACGATCCTTGCCAGTTGTTGGATCCACCCTATGGCCATGTGTCGGCTGATCCTCGGCAGCCACCTCTTTCTTTCTTGCTTGTCTCTCTGCCACCTCAAGCCAGCTTGTTAAGCCTTTCTTTTTTGCCATGGACTCTCCCTCCATGCGCCGTCTTTGTTTCAAACTCGTCACCGTTGTAGCCTCGGACTCCCTCTCTACATCTCCTCAACCACGCTATAAAAGTACACTCAATGCCCCTAGATTGAACCCCGACCCACTCCTTCTTTGCTGTGCAATACCACCATGGAATTAATAGTTTGAGTCACTGTCGTGGTTGTAGTCTTTGACGAGCAATCGTCTTCACTTTGGTGTTCCTTTGCCAAAGCTGACCACCTCCCAAGGTTCATTGTGCTTCCCTTTGTCTTATCCCCACCTCGCTGAGGATGGCACTTCATCAAGGTTCACCTTTGCCGTGCGCCATTCTTCCTCCGTTGCCCCTCTCATCGACGGTTAAGTCACCGACCACCCTAACTAATCCGAGTCGCCCATTGAATTCGCCATACTGAGAGTATCCTTCTCTGGTGACCTCGCTAAAGTCTGGCAAGCCATCGATCGCCGCTGCCATGGCCATTGCCGTGGGCCATTGATGCAACCCAGTCAGTAGTCTAGTTGTCTACCACGTTAGCGCGCAGAGTTTAGTTGTCTACCCCATCAGTAGCCACCTTAGCGCAGGTGCCACATCATATCATTACAACGCACCACCACATCCACATGCCATGCCACTGTCACGTGTTCACCACCTCATTGCTTTTGCTCGTGTGTTGTCGTAGTCCGCGCCACGTCAGCCCTAGCCTAATTCCAGCGCATCGAGTCTACCGTAGACCCCAGCCAAACTGTGGACATGGTCTATGGACCAATGGCCCACTAGTCAGCCTAATAGCCATTTCCAGAATTAAAATTGTTTTGGAAAATCCCAAAATTTGGTAGGGCCCATTTGTTAGTTATCAAAGCCATTTTCCTTTAGAAAAATAATTCAGCCAAAAAACAGAAATCTTGCTAACATAATAAATCCAATTTTCCTTGAGGAAAATAAATCTAGAAAAGCCAAATAGTATCCTTTTACCTTTTTCTTAGATTTAAACCTTTCGAGAGCCTGTTCTTCTCCATTCGAATTCGGATTGACCTGATTCTTCTTCCTAAATTAATCTAAAATCAAGCTGTACCTTTTGATTTTAGTTTTGTAGTTGTTGGATTTTATTTGAATTTGTTATGTTTTATTCGCTTTCTCTCTCGTTTGATAATATATTCGAATGTGTAGAAGCAGGACCTGAAGTTCAAGGTTGATAACTGAGTAAAGCCAAGCCAAGTCATGACCTTTGATCATATTGAACCTATTGTTTCAAATCTATTGTTTATTATTTTGTTTTAAATTACCATGCATTGCTAATTTAATACAAATCTTTGTACTTGGTAGTTATTAGCCAAGTTAATTAATTCCTCCTTGGATTATTTGAATGCCTTGATTTCGTTGTAATACTAGTATCCACTTAGATTGTATGTTTAGTATGCTTAGCCATACTTATTGTTACGTTAGGCTTATCATCACATGTTGATCAACTAATTAATTTTAACTTAATGAGATATTGAATCGTAGTTGTAGCCACAGTTATAAAATTTTATGTTTCATGACATGGGTGTGCCATTGGTCTTGGTTAAACTAAAGTGGTTTGCACTTGGGCGAGTGATCGTGCAGCAAAGTGGGTGCTAATAGCACATTAGGATGTGGATGCTTTGCCTGGGGTAATGTCTAAGGATTTAACCTTGTGCGCCATTGATCTGAGCCTTATCCTGCAATCACATGTTTAGTACAGGATGAACCTAGCTAAATAATTTATGATGTTTCAATCTTGATTTCACCATTGAAATGTTTTGTTGGCACAAGAGGCGGCTTTTATCAATTAGGTTGTTAGTCTATTCGGTAGTGAATCCTTAGCAGGTGAGATAAGGTTGAGATTGAATATTATAAAGGCCTTGTAATAATCACTTACTCGCATGCCTAAGGAAGCATGCATTGGCCAACATGATAAGTTGATTATTTCTTGTGGGTAAAGTTGCAACTTTTGCAGAATATAAAACTATTCGACTAGCTGTGTCCCCGGTTATGGACAATGCTTAGTGATTTCACACGAGGATCAGATTTTTCATAAAATCTTGGTTTGGTTGGGAAGTAAGTTCAATGGAAAGTGAGTGGTCAGTTCACTTGTGGTTTAATCAATCATTTGATTCATTAATTATTTACTTACATCATTGCCAAAAGTGCACTTTTAATCTATTTACCATATTTATTCTAAATTTTTGCTTTGTGCAAAATAACCATTCAACCATTCTTTGAGAAGCCTTGCATCGTTATATATTGCATCTTGTTGCTCAGTTGCTCTATTCTTTGTTGCTCAGTTGCTGAAGGTGAATCATATCAATCAAAGGTATTTGAAGAGATATTCTTCATCGACTTTACCTGTGGGTGTGTTGAATGCCCACCTTGTTTCTCGTTGTGTTTTGCTACTAGTTCTTGTTAGGCCTTTCTGGCTATAATCTATAAGCTTGGCCATATGGTCACAACTCTCATAATTAATATCATTTCAGTCTTTCTTACTTAACCATAATCATGGTCAATATTTCATTTATGTTTTCACTATGTGCACTAGCTTGATCCTGGATTAGTGTAGAGTACACATAAAGGTCTGAATTAGCATATTCAGGTCTCGACATACTATGATTCTGAGAGTTTTTCTTATAAGCCTACACCTTCTCTTATAAGGAGAACAGAGAAAACACACCGATAGGAGTATATTTCTTGAATGAAGGATTTAGTCATTGAGCTCACTTCGGTCGGTGACAAGATGGAAGAGAAGGAAGAGCCACCGATCGGAGCCAGTACGATTGTAGAGTCAATGGTGATATTGAAAGATCAATCTCCATTTAAGACTTTATTTAAGTTGGTTTTGGTGATAATGATAAATACTATTATGAAATTTTGGTGATAAGGACAATGCATTTAAGAGACTAATTTTGTTTATTGATTGTGATATTACTTAGTCTCATATGGATAAAAAGGTGACATTAAAGAGTTATACATTCAAAATCACATTCTTATGTATTAGTGCATTCCTTGAATCCAAAATATAGAATGAAGTCCATCAATGGTCTAAAATGAATATGTGCATATGCCTTCATTACACACACTAATATGCACACATTTAGGGGGAGTTCACTCTATGTTTTGTAGTTTCATTAGTATTGATCTATATTCATTTTATACATATATTTAGGATATTTACTGTGAAATATATTCCTTGAGTATATATAGCTTGCGTAGTTCGTATATACTGTTGCCCTAGAGTATACAAGTGTTGTGTACATATTGTATACTTGCAAATATAATCTTTATCTCATTATGTATTGAGATTATCATGAATTACCAAAAGGGGAGATTGTAGAATTTAGTCCCTCCATTATGTGTTAGTGTTGAAGTTTGGTAACTGATGGCAATTATTTTGTGGACTAACATTTTCCATGAGTTGGATGAATAGGTTAGGTGCCACAAGTGAGGATGATTTGGGATGACTTTATGTGTTGAAGAATATCAAGTCTAGATGGAAGATAGCGTCATGTATTGAAAGCCATTAACAGAAAGATGCATCATGAGTTGATGCATATCCAAGAAGAGATGATCATGTGTTGATCATCAAGTCAAATGAAAACCATCATGCGTTGATGTAGTTGAGGAAAAAGATGCATCATGAGTTGATGCATAACAATACGATGACCTAAGACAAAGGTATGACTAGCCAAAGCTAAGAATGTGTTCCTAGTTTTTTACCGATCTTGGTGTTTGGTTAGAAGACCGGATTGCTAGTATATGTTGTTGTACTATTAAGAGAGGTCATGTCTAGTAGTTTGAGTCTCATCATGTGTTGATCGCTCAACCTCACCTCGAATAGCTCATCTTCGCATGAGGCTTGTATTTGCGAATGTGTTTTGCAAATAGCTGAAGCTCATGTGTTAAATCTTTGTAACATGGAACTACGCATTGGAAATGTGTTTTGCAAGTACTTGAAGTCCATGTTTGCATTCTTAGTGATATGAGGCTTATATCTGCAAATATGTTTTGCAAATGGTTGAAACTCATATTTAATCTTTATGTCATGACTCCAAAAGTGTACAAATGTGTTTTACAATTTGTAAGGAATCATGTTTGGAACTTGCATGCATGATACTATAGTTTGCAAATGTATTTTACAAAATCTGGTGAAGTATTTGCATTCTCAGGACAAACAGAACTACCACAGTGTAATTGGTGGTAATACCGCAGACGGGAACTACTAGCGTTGAAATCACAGAACTACCACGTGCGTTAGTAGTCAAAGACCTGTGTGGTCGAAGACCAAGTGGTCAAGAACCAGTGCGGTCAAGCCCAGGTGGTTGAAGACCTATGTGGTCAAAGATCGGAGTGGTCGAACCGACTTGATCGAACTAACGTGGCTAAAATCAATGTGTTTGAGGTCTATGTGATCGAAACCAGTGTGGTCAGAATTGACGTGGTTGTAAATCAGCATGGTCGAATCAGCGTGGTCATAGGGCCTTCATGTTCGTAAACTAGCATGGTCGAGACCTGTGTGGTCATAAACCGACGTGGTCGAGACCTGTGTGGTTGTAAACTGGCATAGTCAAGACCTATGTGGTCGTAAATCGACGTGGTCGATACAACGTGGTCGAAGATCGATAGAATGGTTAGAGATTTGTGTGATCGAAGATTGACGTCGTCGAAGATCGACATGGTCAATGTGGTCGAGACCTGAGTGGTCGAAACCAACATGGTCGTAGACCAAGTGTAGTGTGGTCGATCCGAACAATGTGGTCAGAGACCAATGTGGCCGTGGACCAGGGTAGTTGACGATCAGAGTTTTCGACCGACTCTGTGTGAGTGGTCGGATCAGCTCTGTGTGAGTGGTCCGATCGGCGAGCGAAAGTACTGGCTCTGTGTGAGCGGTACTACCGGTGAGCGGAAGTACCGGCTTTGTGTGAGCGGTACTACCAGCAACTGAAAGTGACGGCTTGTGTAGCGGCTTGTTTTTTCCAGAGAGACACCTGTGTGGAGTCTTCTCATCTCCGATGCGATCGGTAGTTCCGCATGTGTGGCGCAGAACTTCTGATGATCGGAAGTACCGGAAAATGTACGACGGAACTTCTGATTTTAACTGCAACAGCTAGTTTTCTGACCATTGGTGAGGTGAGCAGAAGTACTGGCTTTTGGCCGCAGTACTTCCGATTTCCCTGATTTTTCAGGGGTTTGGTTCCAATGACTAGTTTTCTTGTGTGGGGGTATAAATACCCCCTTGTGGCTGGTTGGAGATAAGGTTGATTGACTCATTTCTGTTGTCTTGAGCTAATGTAAGGCTCTCCACTCAATAGTGCATGTGTTGCACTTTGTGAGTAAGGAGAGGGGGTCTAGATTGCATGTGTTGCATCTAGAGGCGAACTTAGTGTCCATTTGAGCTTGTGCATTAGTTGCACATGGTGAGAGGGCTTGACTTGTTACTCTTGGAGTTTTCCAACTCCTAGACGACGTTGGAAGCGTCGTGCACAGTGATCTTCTCAAAGAAGGTTGTGAGAAGACCCGACAAGGTTGTGAAGGATGGAGCTCACCTACCCAGAGCGAGAAAGAGCTACCACTAGTAGATTGTTGTATTTCAGCTTAATTTGTGGAGCTGGTCTAATTCATTTGGGCTTACCTCAATGTGAATTAGGGGAGACCGACAACTCTCCGAGCACCAAGGTAAAAAGAGACCATGTCTATTGTAGTTTATTTTCTTGTGATCTATTTACCTTCAAGCAATTTACTTTCATAGAATTATATTAGTTGCTTGACATAGCCTAAAGTTATTGGTGCACTTAGGTGAACTTAATTGATATAGGAGTTATTTGTGTAAACCAAATTGTTTTAGCTTCTACATTGTGTACTTGGTTTAGACAAATAGAAAATGTCTTTAAATTGATATTAATTAGAAGAGAATTTTTAGATCGCCTATTCACCCCCTCTAGTCAGTCTCCTCGATCTTACAGATACTAAGTTCACTGTTCGTGGGTTCCAAAGCAATCATGACTAACTAGATTGAAGCCTTGGTGGCCATCCTTTAAGATTCAAGTGCACAAGAGGAAACAACTGTTCGGGTGGTTGAGGGAGTTCTAACCTCCAAGCAATTGGTTGGAGAAGTTGCTTCCAACTGCCCCATAGAGGATCTAACTAAGGATAAGCATCTCCAATTGGAGGACTCAAAGGGTCCAACCAGCCTTACCAATACAGTACCAGTAAAGTTAGTTGATAAGAAGAAAAGGAAGACAAATGCTTTGGATTATACTCTAAGATGTATTAACTTTAAAACGAAAAGGACCAAGTATGTACTAGTAAAAATTCATGTAAGTTCATACCTTTGATTTTCTTTTTGCATTTTAAAGTCCTTATTTCTTCCTTTTTGTTCTTCTTTCTTTGTAGCACCGCTAGTACTCTGATCAGTCCTGATCCAAGTACTCCTCGGGAGTAGACTCCTAAGGAGGGAGTAGTCGAGGCAGCCCTTGAGTGGATGGAGGAATCAACCGCTACTGCTGCTACTCAAGAATATTTGGCGGCTCTGACCCCGTCAAAGGATGTAGAGCTAGAAGAGAAGTCTTGGCAGGATCTTATGGAAGAAAGTGGTTGAAGAGAAGGGAGTAGGTATGCTTCCTCTTTGTTTGAAGGGGCTGAAGTGGAAAGTTCTTCTCTGATCAGGAAGTCTCCACACCCAAGGGATATCCCCGGCTGGCTTTAGATCTTCAACAACCAAGGGCTCGAGGAGCTTTGGTGGAGGAGGATCTTGGATTGTCAGTTGTGGATAGGTCCCGACGTGCTCTATTCTGCATATATTGATAAAGCTGTCTAGGTAAGTTCTTAGGACTACTCTAAGATGCACTTTTGAAATTTTTGGAACTTTTCTAAGTTTATTTTTCTCCTCTTTTCTTTTCTAGCACATGGTGGAGAGCGTCACTTTGGTCAGAGAGATGACCAGTTGAATGTTGGCCTTAGAGAAAGAAAGGGTTACTCTCCATCAAGAAGTTGACAATTGGTAACGACATTTCTTCTCATTACCTTTTGGTCATGAGTTTTTATAATTCACTTTTCTCATATGTCAATGGGTCGGAGAGCACTGTTAAGGTGCTTGAAGAAATTCTCAAGAAGGCGAGGAGTTGTTTGGGTCAATTATGACAGAGAATGAGCAGCTCCTTAAAACTCTTGAGGAAAAATGTTTGCAAGTGAGAAATAAGTATTTTTTTCTCGTTCTTGTTGCTTTCTTATCTTTGCTTCTTCCCATTTCTATCATTTTGCCATGGTCGATAGAACTAGAAGACTATAAAGCAAAGGCAAAGGTGAAGGCTGTTGTAATCCTGAAGCTCGAGGAGATGCTCAAGGTCAAGGACCGGTCGATCAAAGATTGGTCGACCAAGTTCAAGGATAATATTCTTTAACACAAAAAAGCAATTGAAGCATTTGAGATTAAGAACCAAGGTAACTGATCATAAATTTGATGAGTCTCGCTTTGGTTATGAGTTTTTTGTGACTAACTTTGAGTTACCTATGTAGAGCAAGCTCTCAAAGTTGAAGAACTAGAAAAATCGCTTGGCTCCGAAGCAATTGCACTGTTCAAGGGATCCCTTCAAGAAAATATTACCCTCTTCAATAGCATGCTTTTCGAGATGGGCTTAGAAGCAATTGCACCCTCATCAGAAGAAACGACTGAGAAAGTGAATTGCCTTGGTTGACAACTCAGCACCTTCAAGGTCTACTGGAAAATTCCTGGAGCAATAATGAGTAGACTATGAGAGATGCCGTGGCTGATGCAGTATGTTTTGCTTTAGCAAAATTTAAAGCTACCAACCCTACTCTTGATCTTCAAGCACTTCAGGAACTAGGTAGTAAAGGAGATGAAGGTCAGGCCTCCATCGCATAGCGGCCAGTCTGGTGGCTCCGAGTAGTGGTTCTTAGCAAAAATGTAATAGGAAGTATTTGTATGTAAAAAACATACCTTTAATATCAATGAAGGTTATGCCATTTCCTCAAATTAATGAGTATATTTCCTAGGCCTCTACTACTTGTTTAGTGGTAGAACTTACTAAGGAAGCAATAAACGAAGAAAAAAGGTACCTTATTCTGATCGATGGACTTTGATTGTAGAAATGATCTATCAATTACTAGGCAATCATGTTAGACAGAGCTAATAGATGATTTTGACTTGCCTTGGATACTATTTCCATAATCAAGATATAATGTAGTCCAAAATTTGATCAGATAAATTATGATATAAACTTGCTGACATGATGAACGATAAAAAAATTATGCAAATAAGATAAGTGTTTTTATTTGTAAGTGCTATCTGAACTAGTCGTAAGATAGCTTAAGAGTCAAGACTTGAATAATACTTTCCGAAATGTATTCACTCTCGAGTCCGACTGGTAGCAAAGATCGTAGGACAAAGGCCAACACTAGGAAACTCCTTCCAGTGGATGTGACCATGTGTAGAGAGGAGAGATTTCGACTAGGAGGTTTTTTGTGTCTCGACCAGGTTTTTAACAAGAGAGGAATAGAATGTATAAGTGAATAAGAAAATCCTTTAAGCCCCTAAGGAGTGTAGAAACTATGTGAGTTGTTTGTGTTGTTTTTTTACTTATTTTCCTTTAAGGAAGGAGTGCAGATTATCATAAGAACCATCTCTGTGAAGGTTATGATTAGAATCCATGTGGTATTTAATGAAAATGTCAGCCAATAAAGTACAAGACATCCCTTAGAAGGGGTTTGGAGGAAAATAGATATTTTCGAGTAGTTCAAACTTCAGACAACAATAGTATGTGACCAAATTTGGGATAATAAAATACAAATAAAAAATACTCATTGGAAAAGAAAGAATATAATGTAACTTTATTGAAATATGGAAATACAAAGTACATGACATATAGAACTTACATAATTGATCAATGTTCCAAGAATTAGATATAACATGCCCATCTGACATGGCCAGTCGTACCAAGCCTAGTCTAGTGATTCGACCACAGTGTAAGGACCTTCCCATTTAGGCAAAAGTTTGTTGAAGTTTGCCTAGCTCTAAATTTTGCTGAGAACCAGATCACCCACAACTAGGCTGCGCGGCTGCACTTTATGGCTTGTTGGTAGACTGTCGATCATATTAAGGCTGTATATCACCATTCTTCAAGGAAATTGATGTCATCAATCTTTCGCTCTACTTGATCGTTATCATTATAATGATCTGTCTGATTAGAGAATTTTAGTTCTAGAGGAAGCATGTATTATGCGCTGTAAACTAGGAAGATGGGTGTTTCACTAGTTCAATGACTAGTCATAGTCCAACTAGCCCATAATATAGAGGGAAGTTTTTGAACCCATGCTCCTGACCATTGTATTAATTGGTCAAACACTCGATGTTTGATCCCTTGTATTAGAATGCCATTAGCTCTTTCTAGTGCCTTGTTACTTTGTGGATGAGCCACTAAGGCATAACATATCTTGGTACCTAGATACTCGCATAATTCCTGAAAATTTTCGCTCTAAAACTGGGTTCCATTGTTTGTGAGTATACGACTTGGAACACCAAATCATGTAACACGTTTTTGTGATGAACTTCCTGGCGACTTCAGTTGTTATCTTAACAATTGGCTTAGTTTCTATCCATTTTGTGAATGTGTTAATCATTATAAAAAAGGAATTCAAAACAGGGTGCTCTTGGGAAATGCTCCATAATGTCTAGACCCCAGGTTGCGAAAGGCCAAGATAGATGTTTTATTTGCAAAGCTTGTGTAGGTTGATGTACTTGTCAACTATAAAACTAACATTGCACACATTTTGCCATAAGGCCTTTTGCATCATGGAGGGCAGTTGGCCAGTAGTACCCTTGTCGGAAGGATTTACTGACCAGAGTTCTATAGGAATGATGTGCTCCATAGACTTCTCCATGTATGTCGGATAGGAAATTCAAACCATCCTTTTGAGATATACATCTCATAAACACTATGTGAGTTCCTTGTTGTAGAAGGTGCATTCGATCAGAGTGTATGATTTGGCTTTTTGAGTTGTAAGATCAACCTTTACGTCATCTTTAGGAAGTGTGCCACGTTAAAGATATTCATAGATTGTTGTCATCCAATCCTTACTGGGGTTGATCTGAGTGACCTAAAGTGGAGCATCTTTAGAATGCTTGACTACTAAGGATTTGTCAAATTGCTCAAAAAAAACTCTGGGTGGGACAAGTGATTTTGAGGAAGCCATGTGTTTTGACTAGTCTGCCAGAAAGTTTTCCTATCTAGGAATATATTGGATCTCGAAACTAAAGAAATGCCTTTCGAGTTTCCTTACTTCCGCTAGATAAGATGACATAACGGTACTCGAGCATTGATACTCTTTCCTGACTTGATTCGCTACTAGCTGAGAATCGCCTTCACCAGTAGTTTGCGAATCTCGAGTGCTTTGGCTACTCAGAGCCCCTGCCAGTAAACCTTCGTACTCTACCATATTATTTGTAGCAGAAAAGTTTAACTAGATGTCATGTTTTATGTTTTCTTCAATAGGAGAAACAAGGACTGCTCCAGCCCCTGAGCCCTTTATCGTCAAGGAGCCATCGAAGTACATAGTCCACTCGTGGTGTTTGTACTCGAGCCCTTGGGTGGGTTCAGGGTTCGCCCACTCGATGAATTTGGCTAAAGCTTAGTACTCAATTGCTATTTGTGGAATGAAATGGAGATCGAACTCCCTAAGTTTGACCTCCCATTTTTCTATATATCCTAATGATTCCCTGCTTTGGAGAATTTGACCTAGAGGGTATCCAGTCGGTATGATCACTTTGTGGGCTTGGAAGTAATGCCTTAGTTTTCTTGAAGTCATAAAGAGGGCATACAATAACTTTTGCATTTTTGGATATTGCTTTTTTGGTTCATGTAAGACTTCGCTTACATTACATACTGGTTATTGGATATTGTCATGCTCAACGACTAGTACAACACTAATTGCTTGTGACATTGTAGCCAGATACAACACTAATCCCTATTTTGGAGAGACTAGGACCGGGCACTCATAAGGTACCTTTTAAGTTCTTTAAAGGCATCATTTGCTTCCTTAGTCCATTTAAAACTTCCATATTTTTAAAGAAGCTTAAAGAAAGGCAATCATTTTTTTCTCCCAATTGAGCTATGAAACAACTTAGCACTGCCATACATCCGGTTAGTTTCTGAACTTCCTTCTTTGTGGTTGGAGGACGTATTTGCTCGATGGCCGGTGTCTTCTCTGGATTTGCTTCAATTCCACTAGCTGAAACTAGGAAACTGTAACATCCTGATTTTTCTGGAGTTTATAAAGTGCAATTTTCAATAAATTAATTTTCTGGAATTTTCTGAAATTAATTAAAGCTTAAATGGAATTTTATGAATTAAAAGGATTTAATATGATTAAGTCAAACATTAACATTTGCCAAAAATATTTTATTTGAGTTCTTGGTGTCTCAAGGAATTTAATGGTATTTTTGGTGAATTTTCTGGATTTAATTGCTATTTTCTAGAGCTCAAAAGAATTTATTTGAATTTCTGGAAAAAGAAAAAAGAAAAGAAAAGGAAAAACCACCGAACCGGCCGGTGGGCCAAACCCACCGAACCGGCCCGGTCCGACCGCCGGCCCAACGCGCGCCCGCGCCCGCCTCCCTCCGTTGGATGGACGACACACGTCGGCCATCCGAGCGCCTCCCCTCGCCCGCGCGCCATCGCTGCCGCTCGCTCTCCCGTGCCGCTGACAGGTGGGGCCCACCTGTCAGAGACTGAATCCGGCCCGGACGCGGTGTCCGTGCCACGTCAGCCCTCGCGCCGCCCGGGGTATTTAATGGGCGCGGACCCCGAGGTTCGCCGCCAGCCGCAGCCGCCTTCGCCCCGTGCGCAACCGCCGGGCCCTCGGTTCCGCCGTCGCCGCCGTTCGCCGCCGTGCGCCGCCGCCGTCCGCCGTCGTCGCCGGTGAGCCCCGCCGCGCCCTCGGTTCCGCCGTCGCCGCCGTTCGCCGTCGTTCCGCAGCCGCCGTCTCCGCCGCCGTCGTCGTCGTCGTTGCCGCCAGCCGCCTCCGCCGCCGGGACGCCCCGCGCCTCCTCGGTCGCCGGCCAGCCGCCGTCGCGCCGCCGCCGCCCAGCCGCCGCCCGCGCTCCGCGCCGCCAGCGGACACCCGCGCCCGCGCCCGTCGCCTCGGTCCCTGCGCCCGCGTGCGTCAGCGCTGACGCCAGCCGTGCCCGCCGCTTCGCCTTCCCGTGGACGCCGTCCACCGTGAGCCGTGCCACTGACAAGCCAGGCCCACCGGTCAGTCGTGGTCCGTAGACCCGTGAGCCGATCTGGCCACGTCAGCAGCCGAGTCAGCCGAGCCACGTCAGCCCTAGGCCGACGTGTCATGCCACGTCAGCGCCACGTGGGTGCCACGTCAGCAGCCGAGCCGTCCCAGGTGCCACGTCAGCCGCCACGTCAGCATGCCACGTCACCTGCCACGCCAGCTGCCACGTCAGCCTACCCGCACACGTGTCAGCCCAGTCAGCTGCCACGTCAGCCCTAGTCGCTTGCGCCAGCAGCCCAGTCAGCCGCACTGTTCCGTGCGCCGAGTCCACCGTGGACCCAGCTCTCCGTGCGCCCGGTCCACAGCACAGTGCACTTTTCCAATTTCCCCGAATTTCTGTAGATTTAATTTTTCCAGAGCCCCGTTCTCCCTCGTCCTAGCTCCGATTGACCCGATTCTTCTTCCTAAATTCATCTAAAATTGAGCTCTATCTTTTGGTTCAGGTTTGAGAATTTTTGGAGTTCATTTGAATTTTATTTGAGTTTATTTTTGTCTCTTCGTCTGTTTCCTCTCCCGTTAGATCGCGCGTTCGAAGGAGCAGAAGTTGGATTTGAAGTTCAAGAACTGTCAACTGAGCAAGGCCAAGGCAAGTCGTGTCCTTTGATCATGTTGAACCCAGTTTGCAATCTATTACTTAAATATTTTGTTTTAAATTACAATGCATTGCTACTTTATTATAAAACCCTTGTATTGGTAGTTAATGACCTAATTGATTATTTCCTTCTTGATAATTTGAATGCCATGATGCCATTGTCACCATAGGATGGGGAACTTTTATTAGTGATGCTATGTTACGATCACATTTGGGTTGGTACGATTAGTATGCTTATCCATGCTTTTAGTATCGCTTGGGTTCATCATCACATGTGATTAATTAATTTGACTTAATGAGATATTGAATCGTGGTTGGTACCACTGTTATAAAACTTGTGCCGTGACGTTGGTGCGTCATTGGCGGTGGTTATACAAAATTGGTTTTCACTTGGGCGATTGATCGTGCAGTAAAGGGGGTGCAGGTTGCACATTGGGATGTGGATGTTTCGCCTGGGTATTACTTAAGGACTTAACTTTGTGCGCCATTGATCTGAGCTTTACCGTGCAAACCACATGTCTAGTATGGGATAGACCTGGCATAATAATTTGTGAAGTCTCAACTTTGGTTTCACTACTGATGTTGTTGTGGCGCAAGAGGGGGCAATTATCGACTAGGGGGATTTACCCTACTCGACGGCGAAACCTTAGCGAGTGGGATCGGGTTGAGATGGATCATTGTAAAAGCCTTGTTGTGATTATCTTTAACGTGAGGATTTTCACATCGTGTGGGTACAGTTGTGCAACCTCTGCAGAGTGTAAAACTATTCGAATAGCCGTGTCCTCGGTCATGGACAATGCTCGGTGATTTCACACGAGGTATAGTTGTTCTTGGAAAATTTGGTAGTTGATCAGTGGATGGTTAATTCACTGTTGGTTTAGCTTGTGGATGGGGAGTCCATAAGTAGTTTACTTCAATTCCTTTGATTATTTATTATTGATTTATTTACAATTCGCCTTCAATCTATTTATGGTAATTTCGAATGCTGTTTTATGCAAATTAACCCTTTCAGCTTTCCATTGTTAAGCCTTGCATATTATATTGCATCATTTGTTACAAACGGCTTGCTGAGTACCAATGTACTCACGGCTTTATGCCTATGTTGCTCAGTTGAGGATGAAGAGTGCTACCAGCAGGAGGTTCCAGGAGGAGAGTACTTCGACGACTACGAGTTCTAGGCTTCGCTCCCCACTCGATTGCCTGTGGGCATGTCGATTGGCCACTACGTTTTATTTTGGATTTCCGCTGCTAGTTTTGTTAAGCCCTAAGGCTATTGAGATTGTAAGCTTGACCATAAGGTCATACTTTTGGGTATTGATTAATAATTTGAATTTCCCTTATTTAATATCGTGATTGTGGTGATGATTACCTCTATGTTTGACTGTGTGCACTAGCGTGATCCTGGACTAGTGCAGTACACACAGAGAGTCCGGATTTGCATATTCGGGTCTCGACAGAGATGGTATCAGAGCCAAATTGACTGCAGGACGAAGCCCTAGATAGAGTGGTCGCATTAGCAAGATTTCAAAATTTATTTTCTAAATCAAATCAACCAAATGATTGTCTAGTAATTCTTGATTCTTACCTCATTCTTAGGATTCTTACTCCTTGTCTCCTCTGAAATATTGTTTTCAAAACTTAATTTGACTTCTTATCCCTATAATGTCCATAGATGTCTCGAATATCCCTCGACCAAAGTGAAAGTTGGCATGGAATTCTTCAAGCTGTGATGTGAAGTTTGGCTCAAGGAAGCACCCAATATGTCAAGAAAAGATTGAAGATTTCCGTGAAGATTAGGAGCCATTAGATTTGAACCCTGTTATAGTTTTTAGCATCGTGTAGATCGTCTTGCTTCTTACTTGCCGTTGAGTGTGAGGTGAGCTGCAGTTTTGCTTCTAGCATTATGATGCAGTCATGTCAAAATCTTTTTGTGGAGTTTATCGCTTCTTTTGTTAGCCTTTTCGGCTAAGTGTCTGCTTAGTTTAGGGTTGCCATTAGAATATCCCCCTTAGACGAACTTACCGCTTACCTTTGCTTTTCCCTCTTACCTATTGAGCCTTCAGAAGTCAGTTCGCAACAAATGGTCTTTCTTTTAGAGCAGCAGCAGAGCAGTGCCCTTGACCAGCTCCGATGGGAGGAAAGTGCAGTTTTCAGGTAGCATGAATCAGCCAGAGCAGGTAATGGTTTGTCAGATCAAGGGAATTCAGTTGGAGGATGTGCCAATTATCAGGGAGTACCCCGATGTGTTTCCAGATGATCTTCCAGGGATGCCACCAGAGCGAGAGGTTGAGTTTTTGATCGAGTTGGTACCCGGTACCTCTCCGATTTCCAAAAGA